>CM053269.1:85872895-87072895 GCA_028583415.1 Protea cynaroides
TCATCTGAATCCGATGTCGGATGATCAAGATATGATGATTTGAAATTCAAACAATCCAACTGAGGATAATTTGCATGAAGGCCCCTAGGATTATTTATAATAATTTTATAAACCTCCCTCATATGTATCATCTGACTAAAATGGTCATATCTTCCTCATTTGATATCGAAATTGAGCAATTCTGGTCTCGTTTCGAAGATAATTCTATGACCTACGCATCCATGCAAAATTATAACCCATGACCTTGTTGTGGACCCATTGAAAACTTTCTCAAATTCACAGACCCATTGAAAACTTCCTCAAATTCACAGTCAAGAATCCAAACTTTCGATCACCTTTCTTCCTTTTATTGTCCACACACCCGCAGGACTTTGTTTAGCTGGGATGGCAAAAATGGGGTGCTTACACACACACACACTCATATTTTACTATTTTTGAGTTAAACTTCATACTTGGTCTTATGGTTTCTTCACGCACTTGGTTTACTTGGCTCGACCATGATAGGTAGACCTGGTACAAGGTGGTAAGACCGGTTAGTTTGATATGGGTCTTACACGTTATGTCAGGAAGGTGGGCGTTCAAGTTTCAAAAAGAAGAAGAGAGAAGGTGAGTATTGATTACCATAACGGTAAGAAATTGGCGGAAACACCTCCATGTGTTTTGAAAGGATTATTTTCCCATAAACGTGTCTCCTTCAGTCGAAAAGATGTAGAGGAGACAAAGGGATTCTGTTAGGGGAAAATAATAATAGATTCAAAATCTGGCCATTGGAAGAGAACTTAGGGTGATCATCGGGAGAGGAAGACGTGGCACACATCCAAGAGGTGAGGTATGAAAAGAAAGAAATGACGGAAAATGTCACACCCTAATTCTGATCCAACCAGAATGGTGTGAGTGAACCGTCATTGAACCAACGGTTCACACCAGGATCTCGAATAGACCGTGTCCACTCATACAAACCCATTGCACGTAACCACAATCAGAATATAAATAATACAGCATAAGTCTTTAAATAAATGAACTGAGAATCTATTGATAAATTAAATAGAATATCCAATTATTCAAATCCAAACTAAAAATAACTGGAACAAATAAATAAAAATCCAATCAAAGGTACACGCAGAAAGGGCACTCACATGAAGCATCATGCTTGTCCTCTCCTGCCTGTACACCCAAAGCAGCAACATCACTATACGTCGGAGCGTTCATGTAGTCATCCACCGTATAACCTGCATCAACATCTAAAAACATGTATATATACAAAGGGTGAACTCACAACTTAGCTCAGTAAGACAATTAGACAGTTACATAATATTATGCATGAGTAACAATCATTTTATGTTGTGGTCTGGTTTAAGTTTGCAATTTGCTATAGAAAGGTTTGGTGGCCCCCGCACCTCTATACACGAGTGTGTGGCACCTCATGGATCACACCCCCATTGGCCCACATGCACCCATCATGGAATAGAGATAGAGCTAAGATACCCCCATACCTCCCCTGATGCTCTACCCATACCAGTACCTAAGCCCCTACTGGCCAGGGCTCGCAAACTGGGCTTGCAACTAACCAATCCTATATGTCATCAATGTATGCTCTATCCTAGCACAGCCGTCTACGGCATAGAGATAGAGCTAAGACATTCCCACACCTCCCCTGATGCCCTATCCACAACTAAACCACTAGGATAGATACATAACGCAGGTAGACCCTATCACAACATAACTCCCTACGGCATAGAGATAGAGCTAAAGCATCGTGGACAAGCCAGCGTCGACCTCGGAGACCACAGTGCCACATAACCATGGCCAGGCCAGCATCAACATCGAAGACCACCGTACCACGACCTTCCCCTGATGCCCCACCCGTACCAAGCATGTTAAGATAGAATACTACAAAAAGTGTTAGTGTGAGGAACGATCCTAGGCCCATGCCCCACTCCACACACTAACGAAAACAATCACATGCCTAACAATCACATCCTATCAATGCATGAACAATAATAATAACTGAAAGTAAAGGATGGCATGTGAGTATGCACAAACATCACATCATATATATTTAAGGTGATTAACAAAGATTTACTGTCCATTAATTTTTAGGTTTAGGTCAGATTCCTTTACCTGACGCTCGTTTGTTAGCTTGCTCCACGTCGCAAGATCCAAACAGAAAGTCACAAAGTCCTACAATATTATTAGGGTTTCATTAGAATAGTTTCCTTAAGGTTTCACGTTGGTTGGAAACCAACAAAGTCCAAAACCAGCCTTTCAGAGCTGACCGATCGCAACATACCGGTTATAGCTCTGTGAGCAAACCAGCAACCGGTATGGTCGACCGGTATGTCTCCGAAAGACCATACACTTGGTTTTTCGACTGCCGTCGATCGATTTCCTTGGATTTTTCAAGGTTTCTCCTATCCATTCTAAGTCTGAGCTTTGAGTTAGAGTTATCTCCAACATATTCAAGTCTTATTTCAATGAATATCATCTCAAAACTCGAATCTAGGGTTTGACGGCAACTTAGGGTTTAATATCCAATTTAGGGTTTTAGATCAATACCTACTTTGCATGGTATTGATCCACCCACACAACTATCCTAAAGTCATAGGGTAAGAAGAATGATTAAAACACTTACCGTTGACTGGCGTGACGTGAGCGTCGTCGAACGGCAATGGCGGTACCTTCTTCTTCTTCCTAGCTTCCTCTCTTTTCCAACCTCCTTCTCCTCTTTAGGGTTTGTGAGAGACAATGAAAAGGATTTGAGGAGGTTTAAGGGTGTATTTATAGGCTAACATTAGGGTTTAATAACCCTATTAAGATTAGGAAGGTTCAGGCATTAGGGTTTAGGAAAATGGGACCCACAGAGATCCAATTCTGGATCTCCGCACTCAGCTGGCAGAGCTGACCGGTCGACCGGTACCAAGACCGGTACCATCGATCGGTCAACATAAAATGATGATTATTTGACCGTCTTTGATCCGATTTCGTACCTGTTTGTCATCCGCTAGTCCCGTCTTGCCCGGTGATGATTGGAAGACCTGCTACGACACAAAATCAATGTTTAGACCGGGTTTACGGAGTGCGGGTCTTACAACTCCCCCACCCTTAAAAGAATTTCATCCCAAAATTTGCATGTAGGTCTTACAGAAAATGTCAAAAGGAACTCATGTTCGACCCCCTAGGCTGACTCAAATAAGATGTGACAAATGGATATGGGTAGTTGGGCCATTAATGGTTTGTCATTAATACTCATAAATGCTGTCAACAACCATAAATGCAAGGCATGCTGACTTGACCAGCCAAGTTACCATAGCATGGACCGAATCAGCATGAAGCCAGACCCATACTTGATAAAAGTGCCAAGACAGAAATAGGTATGAGAAGGTATGGGAGATATAATTCAAAAAGGGGGGTCGAAGAAGATCAAAGGGGGGTCGCAAGCGGCTGATAGGACACCCTAGCACTGTCCTGGGGGGACGTAGTTGCACGAACCTACTATTCTCTAGGTAGCTGATGATTGAAATATTGATAGGCATGGAGGAACTTGCTAGGGAAGTCTCCTATTGAACCTATATATGTAATAAGAGGACATGATTGAAAGGGATCGGGATTTTCTCCATCATCAAGAAAAACTTCTCATCTTAATGTTTGGTACACCTGTTGTCTTCTTTTTTTTCTTTTGGTTCCTATCTCAGCAGAAGGGAAGATTGTTACAGTTTGGCAGTATCTCAGGGAACCCTTATTTCTGAAGGAACTCCAGTTTTTAACTGAGAATTCCATATTGTATGTCTTGAGAAATCTAGTCTAACGGATTCCATCGACAACAGTAGGGATTACAGGTATGCGTAAGCAAAGATTACTAGAAACGTACTAGATTGAAATAAAAGTGAACGAAACAGATGCTCAACACTTGATGAAACATGACCACCATATCTAGAGAGAATCCACCGATAGTGATTCTCAGGGGTCCAAAGATCAAAAATTCCCAGCCGTTGCACTTCACTAGCAATTCTATCAATTTACTTGGTCGCAACAAACTGTGGAAATATAGAGTTTGAAAATAAAAAAGCTGCAACTTGGAGGAAAACAAAGCAAAAAAACTCTAGTAAACTTGGAATAGACCTCAATGGTTGCCCAAGTATACCAGATACAAAGAACTAAATTAACACATGAAGTTAATGAGTAAACATACTACATGTTCTAGTCCGACGAGACTGGTTAAGACCTCATTCACAGCATTAGGAGCATCAAAAACTTGGTCAAATCTGCAATAGATGCCAAGCTTTTGCATCTGCCAAACATTAGAGATAAATCACATTCGAATATAGACATAATGCTTCACAACCAAGTTGACCACCACATGATAAATACCTCCTCAGAAACTGCCAATGGAACTTTATTACTGCAGTCAGCCTTCTTAAAACAGCAACATCAAAATTTTTGAAGTTTTTGACCAAGATGTCCCGATCAGCACTATCTTGAGTAATGAAAGCCTGCCAATCAGAAACATGTAAGCATTGTATAATAAAAAATTGTACAACTTCAATACAATTTCATAATTTACAAATAGGGGATTGATTGATAAATTTGTTGGGGAATAAAATGGTCTTGAGGAAAGACCAAGAGGCAGTGGCAACAATCTGCATAATCTACTTATTAAAGATGTATAAGGCCTACAGACAGGTTCAGAATGTGCAATAGTCTGTGCATATGAACCATGGAACCTAATGAGAGGATTCTCAAAGAGAATAAACAAATGCTTGCTTAAGCGATTGAGAAATTTTTATCAGGACTTTATCAAATTGAAGAAGCAGAAAATATAAAATCTGTAAGAGTAAGAATGGAAAAGAGATTTGTTTTAGCCAATTCCAAGATTATATTTTATGAGAAGCCCATGCAAAAAGAAGGTTCAATGGATCATTGAGATGCATAGACACAAGGATGCACAAAAGAGGCTTCAATGGGTTGCAACATGAAGAGGAATCAATGAGAAGCACGCACACACGGTTGGGTCATTGCAAATCCAAAAGAAAAAGACTGGAAAAGGCATCCAGCCATCGAGAAGACACATAGGGTTCCCTCCGTAACAACCGTGGGAGAATCTTTACGAGAGAGTTTCTCAGGGCAGCAATTGAAAAGCATCATTCTAGTGCTAAAGCCAACAAGTTGAAGAGGAACCTCATGTTGATGAGAATTAGCAAATGGAAGATATTTTCTTCAAGAAGATAAGATTAGTCAAAAAACTTGAAAAGTTGGATTCAACAGGTTCAGGTAGGCCTTATGTTATAGGTGGCAAAAAACTTAAGGCCAAATTTTTTTTGGAGGTCTGAGATGCATACATGATCAGTCTGAGATAGAAGATGAAATTGGTTTAATTCATAGGGAGAAAGCAGACCTGGAGGCCCAAAACTCAGAAAGATATCCCCGTAGGGGGAATTTGCACTTTGATGAGGAAGATTGCTAAACTATTTTTCAGGTTATACTCTGCTACTATCTTCCTTTTTTACTTCTTTGTCTGGTTATTTGCTTCGCCATGCTTTTAATTTCTTAAAGGGAAGGGAGCTTTTGTGTTCTATCCATGATAGCCTTAGAAATGTTACAAGGAAAAAAATGCTAATGATTCAAGTTAAAGCATCTATTTTTAAAAAAGGAGAATGGTTCTCTGTTTAGGAGATCAGAGAAATCAAAGGGTGCAGAAATGGGAGAGGGGCAGGGACAAAACTTCATAAAAGGGGGTATTTTTGTGTGCTTTTGAGGGTGGATGACTCCAGACCATGAAGTCACTTACATGGTCAGCAGACTAGAAAACTTTTCAATTAAAAATGTAATAAAAAAAGAGTAAATTATAGGTACCTCTGTTGTAGTTTGCCTCTTATCAGGTATAACCTAAACCTTTCAAACAATTTCAAAGACACCCCCTTAAATCAAAATAATTTCCAAAAAAAAAACCCATTCCGTTAGTGAATCTTCGTTAATTGACGACAAAAGGGAAAAGTTAGAATTTTAATACCTAAAATACCCTCCTGCTTAAGTTAACGGACTTCGTTGACATTCTCTCTAGAGAATAGAGAAGACGTCTGCAATCAGGCCAAGTGGATATTTTGCTAGAGACAACCACGACACGATCTCGTATGCCATTAAAAGACCTTATCTGTGCTTATTGGTACGTATAAGAAGGCAAGAACTTCGAAGCCACAACGAAGCATGAAGAGATTCAAGGGACGATGGGAGTTGGGGACTTGATGAAATTTTCATCCTACTTTTAGAGGGAGACAGGTGTAAGCAACCCATTTTTGCCATCCCCAACATAAGTGAATCCACATGACAAGTTTTTGGTTTTTAACTCAAAGGTTTGTGATTCTTTAATGAGCCCCACAGCAGGGTCATAGATTATTATTACCTACTTGGATGTATAGGTCGTGAAATTATCAATAAAATGAGACCGAAATCATCAAATTTTGACATCAAACAAGGAAGGTATCATAGTTTGAAAGTACAAGGGCATTTATGTAATTATTGTATGATGCATGCATTATCGTTTGAACTTCAAATCATCATATCTTGATCATCCGATATCGGAATCATATGATTGAAGTACCAATATTCCTCATTTTCAGTCCTTTTTAAAGTGGACGTGAAAAAACTAAGGTAGAGGTCATCGATGGGCCCCATGCAAGCTTTCATGCAAAAATTATGATAGAACTTCAATGCTTCGTATCTTTGCCGTTCTACGTCCGATTCAGATGATTCGAAGGTCATTATTCTTCATTTGTGGTGTTCTACAAAGTGAACGTGAAAAATTTGATACAAAAGTCTCTGAAGGATCCCATGTAAAATTACATATGAAAATGGTCGTTTAATCTTTGAAAATTCATATTTTTGTCACCCCACATTCAAATCAGGTGACTTCAGTTTCATTATCTTCCATTTTTAGTACTCTACAAAATGAACGTAAAGGTTTTCAGACAGAAGTCTCCGAAGGATCCCATGCAGAATGGTTAGCCGAATTATTGATAATTGGTCTGCTTAAACTTCAAAAATTCATATGTTGGCCATTTTATTTCTAAATGAGGTGATTTAAGTTCCAATATTCTTCATTTTTAGTGTTCTACAAAGTGAATGTAGAAAATTTGGGGTAGAGGCTATCGAAAAATTTCATGTGGAATGACGGCTAAAATAGACTATGAAATGATAGAAAAATCAAATTTGGTCCAAACCAGTTCAACCCAACTTAGTCCAACTCAGCCCGACCCAACTCAGACCAATCGGGACCAAGTTACGTCGGCCCATATGCATGCATTTCTTAAGTTACGTCGGCCCATATGCATGCATTTCTTATATATATATGTATAATATATTATTATATATAATATATACATATGTATTATAGGTATATTATATTATATATATTAATATATTTATATATATTATATAGAAGCCGAGAAGAAGGAGAAAAGGAAAGAAAAGAAGAAAGCCGAGAGAGAGAGAGAGAAGAAAAGAAGCCGAAAAAAAGGAAAGAAAGGAGAAAAAGCCAAGAAGAAGGAGAAAGAGGATGGAAGGAAAAGAAGGAAAGAAGAAGAAAAGGAAGGAAAAAAAAAACATGGAAGGGAGGGAGATTTTCTACAAGGAGGAAGGAGAAAAGGAAAGAAGAGAAGAAGGAAAGATGAAGAAAAGGAAAGCGAGAAGGAGAAAGCGTGAGAAGGAGAGAAAAGAAAAGAGAGAAGGGATTTTCTAGAAGAAAAGAGGAGAGGATAAAAGGCAGGAGAGAGAGAGAAAGAAAAAAAAGGAAACGGAAAAGAGAGAGAGGCCGAGAGAGAGAAGAAAGAAGAAAGAAAAGAGGAGAGGGAGAAATCGTGGAAAAGAGAGGAGAGGGAGAGAGAAAAAAAAGGAGAGAGGGAGAAACCGTGAGAAGGAGAGATTGAGAGAGATCATTGGGAGATTGAGGAAGGCACAATCGGAGTTGGAGAGTCAAGGAGCATAGAAGAAGGAAGCATGAGAAAAAAGAACAGAATAGAGAGGAGAAGGAGAGACACGACAGAGAAAGAGCAAGTAGATTGAGAGAAGCCCAGAAGAATAGCCCTCTGCAATTCCTGTAAGTCTTCTCCCTCGATTTTTGTGTTTGCTTATTTTTCTTTTATTATTATCATTCAGCATCTGTACAGCCTACACCTCATTACCCACACTCACCATCTGTCTCAATCCTTCTTACCCCACAACTGGCCGAGCACCACCTCCACATACCTCTTGCTAACCTGCACATGGTCTACCTCGTAATCCCACCATACCCCCACCGACTTGTTGACTTCAACAACACTACCTTGCTGTCCACTCCCCTGTATCACTAATTGTTCACAACAGCATTAACCCCACCTCAACTTATAACACCTTTCACCCACCTATCTGTAGAGCACCCATCCATGCAATTTTCATCAATAACCAAATGCCTGTGCTAACCACTTGTCTTCTTCATCACCTACCAGTGATAACCACCCCCAAACCACCCGATTATCCCCCTGATCAGCATCTCTATAGTTCACCTTCGGTCCCATTCAATCATGAATTAAAATATGGCAATGTGGAAATTGGATATTAGGTTTTAATGTGATTATGTGGCTATTTGATGTAAGTTTTTATGTGATAAAATTATTAGTCTTTGATCATGAGTGAATGTTTTATGATGAAAGATGCCATGATTTTGAAATTTAACTTAATTGATCCAACTATGATATGAATTTTAATTGAATAGAATTGATCCAACTATGATCTGAATTTTAATTGAATGGAATTGATCCAATTGTGTGGAAATTGGATGGAATTGATGCAATATGCTTGGAATTTGAATGAAAGTGATTGATCATATAAATTTTGATAATTGATCCGATCATATATGAAATTTTAATGCAATGAAATTGATTCGATCATACTTGGAATTTTAATGTAATTGATTCGATCATGATATGAAATTTTGATGAATTTGATTTGATTATGGATTTTGTGATGAAATTGAATTTGATCCGATTATGGAATATTTTGAAGAAATTGTGATTGATCCGATTATAGAATTTGTGATGAAATTGAATTTGATCCGATCATATGCCAAATTTTTGATGAAATTGGAATTGATCATATGGAATTTTGATGAAATTGATCCGATCATATGGAATTTTGATTGATCCGATTATATGAAAATATGATGAAATTAAAATTGATTCGATCATATGCTTGGAATGATATGATTAAAATTGAACCATTGATCTTGGAATATTTTGATGAAATTAGGATCGTTGTTCTAGGAGTTTTGATTTGATCCGTTGACACAATTTACCTTGATTTGAGTAATTTGAATAGTTAGATTATTAATTTGAGTAGTCTGAACCATTGGATTGTCATCAATAGTGATTTTAATCAATCTGACCGGTTAGATTATCTATGGGAGTGAATGAAATAAATTTGAACGGTTGAATTATCATCAAGAATGATTTAAACCGTTAGATTTCCATCATATTAAGTTTTAAAAGAATTTGAGCCATTGGATGGACATCATTCGTGAGATAAATGAATCTGGATCATCAGATTATCTTGATGATTGGTGTAAATGAATCTGAACGGTTATATTATGATTTTGAGAGATTTAAACCGTAGGATCTTGATCATGTGTGATTTAGGAGTAATATGAACCATTGGATCTTAGTATGATTATGATTATATCTTGATGTGAGATCTGAGCCATTGAGCTTGACTGTTTTGATGAAATTTGAGGTGTTAATTTTAATGATAATATTTTGAAGAGATCTGATTGCTAGATTGAACATCTGATCTTGATTGTTGATTGAAGAGATAAAAAGAAATCTAGACCATTCATCGATGATCTGATCTTGAGATATTGAGAGATTCACATTAGACCTCAACCATATACCTAGAGAATCCCATTTGATACACTGAGACATACCTTGTTGAGAATGATACATGAGATGCCATGTCTATTCTTTTGATGTTCACATGCTTGCTATTATATTGATTCACATACTTTATTGCCATACTTGAAATGATATATGCTGTTGCTTGTCATATTTGAATAGTATTTATTATTGACAATAACTTAATTTCTGTAATACCCTAGTCGAACTGTCATATATGCACACTTCTAGAAGACAATCTAGGCGTGGGGCGTGGATTTAGGCACCCACATTCTTGGGAAGGGTATAATTAAAAATAAAAAAAAATCTTAACAAAGAAAGAGAATGCTTTGCCAAACCTTCTAAAATTAGATCTTAGGATGAAAAGGGTAGCTCAGGATGATTTCTGCCCCTCAACATATCCTAAACCTAGAATAGGTTCTAAATCCCTAACTTAGAATAAGTTATTCCATCATTTCGAACTACATGAATTCTGATTCCTAGGGCAAACCCTAGGATACGTAGGCTATTTGGGAGAATTTCAAATTCGGATCGACACCTTAGTTCACTCGGACTATCTATTGATCCACTAGGATATCCATTCATATTTTAACCCAGAAAGGGTTATCCACGTTCCAACCCAGAAGGGTTATCCACATTTTCACTCATAATGGGTTATCCACATTCCAACCCAAAAAAGATTATCCATATTTTGATCCAAATAGGGTTATCATATTTTGACCAAGAATGGTTTATCCACATTCCAACCCAGAAAGGGTTATCTACATTTCGACCCAAATAGGGTTATCCATATTTCGACCCAAATAGAGTTATCCATATTTTGACCCAGAAAGGGTTATCCATTCTTAGATCCACTAGGATTATCTATTGGTTCTCATGGACTATCCAAATCCTAACCCATAGGGTTTCTCATCCTTTCAAGCATAACTTCAACTTGAACAATGAACTTAATCATGCACAAGAATAAATTATAATCATAAACTTTAATTACACCTGAACTACGATGGTGAAACTGATTTTCAGAATAATTCCGTGATACCTAGGCAATCTGATGGATACAGATTCGGTTCAATGATATCAAACCACTTGGTTTGGCTCGGTTTAATAGGTAGAGTCTAGCATAGGAAAGGCATAGGAGACTGATTTCGATCGGGGGGTTTGGGTGCCTAACCCCTTCCCATAACCGTAACCTAATGCTTACCCAATCTTTGATGGACCAAAAATCCAATCTAAGGGTCATGAGTCAATCGAAGTCTTACCTTGGGGTGAGATTTCACATTTCTAAGGTCCTAGACCTTATTCTAGGTGGCGACTTCCGAATCAATTTCATTTGTCCTTGTGAGGACAATGGGAAATCGATGATCCTCCTCGGGATGGAAATGTGTATCAAGTATCGATGAAGATCAATTGTGCTGTTGGAGTCGCCACCTAGATTAAGGTCTAGGACCTCTAAAAAATGTAGCCTCACCCTAAGGTAAGACTTCTATTGACTCGTGACCCAATGTATCGGTTCTTTGGTCTGCAAGAGACCGGATAAGTATTTAGGGTACGGTTATGGGAAGGTGTTAGGCACCCAAACCGCCCGATCAATATCGGCCTCCTAAACTTTTCTTAAATTCTAATTTTGACTATGCTTGGTCAACTGGATGACTAGGGTTCAATGGGGGATGTCCTAAACGAGGTTGCTAAGTTGTTCTAACCTAGGGTTCAGCCAATCATGTTTTAAAACAAATAAACAAGCAAATGTAATGTACAATATTATACAGTGAATCGGACCAAAGATGGTTCAGTCTTGGACTGAATCTGAGATGTGTAAGACATCTCAAACTACCTACGTATTCCAATCCTAAAAATCAAGTCCAAAAACATAGTTCGAAAATGGTTTGTGTGATTAATGATTATGGAAGTGATTTATGCATTTGCTTCAATTAGATTCTTTATTGTTCAAGTTGAAGTTTATGCTGGATGTATGGTTGATGGGTGGCTTTGTACCATATTTGGGATTCCCAAATTGCCTACGTATTCTAGGGTGTGCCCTAGAAATCAGGTACGACGTAGTTCGAAATGATTGTGAGAGTCGGATTTGGAATGTGTACCAAACTCCTTTCAATTTTTTCAATAGGATCTAGGGATGAGACCTAAATTTCTATCATTTTTATTTGGGATGTGTACCAAATTCTTTCTATTTTTGTTAATAGGATCTAGGGATGAGACCTAAATTCCTACCATTTTTATTTGGGATGTGTACCAAATTATTTCTATTTTTGTCAATAGATCTAGGGATGAGACCTAAATTCCTACCATTTTTATTTGTGATGTGTACTAAATTATTTCTATTTTTGTCAATAGGATCTAGGGATGAGACCTAAATTCCTACCATTTTTATTTGGGATGTGTACTAAATTATTTCTATTTTTGTCAATAGGATCTAGGGATGAGACCTAAATTCCTACCATTTTTATTTGGGATGTGTACTAAATTATTTCTATTTTTGTCAATAGGATCTAGGGATGAGACCTAAATTCCTACCATTTTTATTGTTTCCATTCTTAGGTTTTTTTTAGGGTTTCCTATCCCTTTTCATTGTGATTTTCATTTTTTTAGGGTTTCATACCTTAATTATTCTCTTTATTCTAGGGTTTATTTTTGCCCTAATTATTCTTTCCATTTTTATGGTTTCACTACCCTAATTGTTCAATTCTTTCCATTTTAGGGTGTATCTTGCCCTAGTTGTTGTACAATGTAAACAATCTAACATAGCAATGTGAGCTTAAATATAGCAGTGTAAGCATCCAAATATAGCATGTTAGAAATATATTCAAATTTAACAACAAATCAGTCAAAGATGGCAAGTGAGCATGTGAATTAATACAAACATGGTAAGTGTGCATCCAAACATGGCAGTAATCATCCAATATGGCATGTGTAACAGAAAAATATGGAAATAAGCATGTGTAGCATTCCAAAACAACAAGAATCATGTAAGCATCCCAAGATAACATGTGAAAGCATTCCAAGTATGGCATGTGAGCAATGTGAGCATCAAATATGGCAATTATGTGGCATCATATGTATCGAAACAAGTTGTATGCATGATATTCAGATTTGCTTAAATTAATCATAATTTAGATGATGAAGGTAATTCGGGAGCAGCTGTATAGATTGGTTATTGGAAAATCAGAAATGGAGATGGTAGATGTTAATGGTTGCAATCTGATTTGTATGGCTGTGGACAGATCGTGAGGAGTGGTGCATTGCTGTTGGGATTTGGGTGATTGGATGTGTATTGGGTGATGAGTAATATGGTGGTGAGTAGGTGTAAGGTGAGGGATTTGATGAGGTGTTGCGGGATGAAATTGGTACTGCAGACGATAGCAAGCTGCCTGGCCGTGGCTGGGTTTTGATTAATGATGTAGGCTAGACAAGAGTGAAGAGATGGGATTGTAAGTGTAGCTGGACAAGTGTTTAGATGATTATGTGAGTAGAAGCTTGGGTTTGGTGCTTGGTGGGACTAAAGCAGCAATGGGTATGACACGGTGGGGAATCACGAAAATGGAGTTGCGGTAATGATGGTTTTTCCATGGTCAGGTAGCCGGGTGCATGAGGATTATAGGTTGCAAGATTGGGTGGCTGGGAAGGCACGAGAGTGTGTCGATTGGAGTAGATTAGGTGTTGCTGGGTTTATATGGGAATGGTGGATGGCCAGGTGGCTTGGTTTTGGACAGGATGGCTGGGTAATTGAAGATATGGACAACAAGTGGAATGAACAACATATGCATAAAAAAAAACTTAATATAAAGACAGAAACAAATCGACTTACCTCCTTCTCTCTCTTTGTTCTTCTTTACTTCTTCTTCTTTTTTGTTCTTCCCCGTTCATTCTTCTCTTTCCCGCAGCTCTCCATTTTTTTCTCCTTTTTTTCCCAAAACCGTGAGCCTCTCCCCCTCTTCACGTTTTTTTTTTTCTTTATTTCTCCCTCTTTTTTCTCTCTTCTTCCCTTTTTTTTCTCCCAAAGCCGTGAGCCTCCCCCCTCTTCACGTTTTTTTTCTTTTTTTTTCTTTATTTCTCCTCCTTTTTCTCCCTTCTTCCCTTCTTTTTCTCCCAAAACCTAGCCCTAAAAGCTTTTCACGTTTTTTCTCTTTCCCCTCTTTTTTCTCTTTTGGAAATCCTCTCAACCCTCCCTTCCTTCTCTCTTTCACGTCTCCTCTCCCTCCCCTTTTTTTTTTCTCTTTTTCTTCTCTTTTGGAAATCCTCTCAACCCTAAATTCCCTCTCTCTTTTCACATCTCCTCTCTCTCCCCCTTTTTTTTCTCTTTTGAAAAATCTCAACCCTAAATTCCCTTCCCTTTTCACGTCTCCTCTCTCTCCCCTCTTTTTTCTCTTTTGGAAATCATCTTGAAACCCTAAATCCCTCTTCCTTTTTACGTCCTCTCTCTCCCCTCTTTCTTTCCTTTTTTTCCAAAACCCTCCTAAAACCCCCACGTTTTTTCTCTTTCTTCTTTCCTTTTTTTTCTCCAACAAAATCTTTTGGATTTTCTTAGAAACCCTAAATCCCCCTTCTCCTTTTACGTCTCATCTCTATCCCTTTTTTCCTTTTTTTTTTCTCCCAAAATCGAGTTTTTTCTAAAACCCCCACGGTTTTTTCTCTTTCTTCTTTCCCTTTTTTTTTCTCAAAATCTTTTGGATTTACTCCAAAATCAAAATCTCTCCCTCTCTCACGTCTCCTCTCTCTCATCTTTCCTTTTTTTCTCAAAATCTTGGATTTTATCATTTATATATAATAATATATATTATATACATATATACACATATATTTAATAACATATATATATATATATATATATATATATATATATATATATATATATATAGTATACAATATATATAATATATAAATACTAAGCACATGGATGAACTGATTCGAAATGGGTTGAGACTGGCTTGGGTTGACTGAGTTAAACTGATATGGGTTGAGCAAGGTTGGACCAGTAATTGGCTTGAACTGAGTTGACTGGATTGATTGGAATTAATTGAATTTTGTCTCTCTATTATTTCATGGGCCATTTCCGCTGTCATCCCGCATGGAATTTTCTGATAACCTTTATTCCAAATTTTCTACGTTCACTTTGTAGAACAGTAAAAATGAAGAATATTGAAACTTGAATCACCTCATTTGGAAATAAAATGACCAACTTATGACTTTCTGAAGTTTAAGCAAGCCAATTATCGATAATTTGGCTGACCATTCTGCATGAGATCCTTCGGAGGTTTCTACCAAAAATATTTTACGTCCACTTTGTAGAGCATCATGAATGAAGAATAGTGGCCTTGGAATCATCTGAATCCGACGTAGAATGGAAAAGATATGAAGCTTTGAAATTCTAATGATAATTTTGCATGAAAGCTTGCATGGGACCCATTGGTGACTTCTACCCAGGATTTTTTACATCCACTTTGTAGAACATCATGAACGAAGAATAATGGCCTTGAAATCATCTGAATCCGATGTAAAACGGAAATGATATGAAGCTTTGAAGTTCTAACGATAATTTTGCATGAAAGCTTGCATGGGACCCACTGGTGACTTCTACCCGGGATTTTTTACGTCCACTTTGTAGAACATCATGAATGAAGAATAATGACCTTGGAATCATCTGAATCCGATGTCAGATGATGAAGATATGATGATTTGAAATTCAAACAATCTGACTTACGATAATTTGCATGAAGGCCCTTGGGATTATTTATAATAATTTCAGAAACCTCCCTTATATGTATCATCCGACTAAAATGATCATATCTTCTTCATTTGATATCAGAATTGAGCAATTATGGTCTCATTTCGAAGATAATTCTATGACCTATGCATCCTTGCAAAATTATAACCCATGACCTTGCTGTGGACCCATTGAAAACTTCCTCAAATTCAGAGACCCATTGAAAACTTCCTCAAATTCACAGTCAAAAATCCAAACTTTCGATCATCTTTCTCCTTTTGTTGTTCACACGCCAGCAGGACTTTGTTTAGCTGGGATGGCAAAAATGGGGTGCTTACAGTCCTCACAGTGGCAACTTCACTGAGGATATAAACGTCAGACTCCTAAATAAAAACTTTTCTTATGTGAATTGGATACAAGCTCTTAGGATACTATATTTATGCTTGTATAATATTATTTTGGGGGAATGGGTTCAGTCACACATTCGTGCGAGTAGCTAAACTGGGTCCCATGCATATGGGGCAACCCGCTCGGCGAAACATACAACCTTGACCTATACTTTGTGAGATCACGACCGACGAGCAGCCTCTAACGAACGTTTCTTGGATCCACCTGGGAATGCGTTACGCTACTCTACGTCGCTTGATTCTTGCAACATAGTATATAAAGGGATTGGGGACCCATTATTCATCGTGCATACAGTGAGAGGTTGCCCCATCCTTGTCAAGGTGGCCTTTTCTGTCCTAACCCAAATTGTAGCCCAATGATTGTTATTTTTGGTTCATCCCTGAACCGACTCAGTAAAATCTGTTCCATGTTCGAGACGTCGAATTTCTGCCCGTTTTTGTCCTCGATTGGTCAACATATTAGAATCTACACGATGAGCATCTTGAACTCTCACCCATTGGGAGTATGAGGTATGTACACACTTATTCCATGTCATAGTGGGAGGTCACTATACACCCTCCATTAAGAAAGCTCGATGTGTCGAACCTCTCATTGTTAATACGTCGATTTAAAAAAAATGAGCAGAAAATCCCTGTCAAGACATAGATACCATGGTCAAGAAGTAATTTACTAGTTTGTTCCTCGATAAACCAATTTTGCTAACCATCCTTAATAAGGACAAATGATTAATATATCCATTTCAATTTCATTGAATTCAGTAACCCAAGTGGCTAGACCTTGGTATCACTGATTATCCATTTTTGGAATCGTGAGGTCCCAAGACCGAACACATGATTTAAGCAAATTCAACTAAATTGACTCGGATAATGTTTACCCAATTGCCCTTATGAGGGAGCTAACTTTGTTTGGTTAAGTCATCTTTGATTGTGTATGTGACTTCTTCCATTCCTCTAGATGTCTAGAATCTTGATATTTTTCTATTGGGTTTCAATACCTTTGGAAAAGAGAATCAAACTACAACCATATCTACCCTTTTAGGGTGAGAGGCCCCTACAACTAGGGAATTGTCTTGATCTCCCACCTTGAGACCTCTCCATGTTATCTTTGAATCAATTGCAGCCATGAATCGAGATCCTGATTGAACATCAAATTTTGTAAGAAAGGAGACAACCGGATTTGGAAACACAATCAGTAACTCAGTGAATCTAGTCTAATAGAGCATTCAGTTTAGGCAGAAACAAGCACCTATACCTGAAAGAGTTTATAATACTGCTGTACAGTTAGTCCCTGGGCCTACTCAAGCATCATATTCAGTTCATCTCAGAATCAAGGAGAGATTTAACCCCTAGGCAAATACAATCACTGTTTTCAATTCACCTCAGAATTAAGGAGAGATTCAGCCCTTAGGCAAATCAAATCACCGTTCTCGATTCACCTCAAAAGAAAGGAGAGATTTAGACCCTAGGAAAATCCAATCACTGTTCTCAATTCACCTCTGAATTAAGGAGAGATTCAGCCCTTAGGCAAATCCAATCACCATTTTTGATTCACTTCTAAATTAAGGAGAGATTCAGCCCCTAGGCAAATCCAATCACCATTCTCGATTCACCTTTTAGTTAAGGAAAGATTCAACCCCTAAGTAGATCCAATCATTATTTTGGTTCATCCAGAATCAAGGAAAGACTCAGCCCCTAGGCAGATTCAATCACATCCAGTTTATCTCAGAATCAAAGAAATATTCAGCCCCAGATTCAACCACCATTTTCGGTTCATCTCAGAATTAAAAAAAGGTTTAACCCCTAGGAAGGTTCAATCATCACCTCCCAGATCATGTTAGAGTGGAGGAGGCATTTGGCCCCTAGGCTTTTTCACCCTTCACCTCCTGTTTAGGTTCCGATTCATGTCGGAACTAGGAAAAGTTCCATTCATCCGAATTTAATTAGCCACTAGGCTTATCCAACCATCAACTTTGGTTAGGGTTCTGATTCATGTCGAAACTAGGAAAAGTTCCATTCATCCGAATTTAATTATCCACTAGGCTTATCCAACCATAAACTTTGGTTAGGGTTTTGATTCATGTCGAAACTAGAAAAAATTTCATTCATCTGAATTCAATTAGCCACTAGGCTTATCCAACCATCAACTTTGGTTAGGGTTCTGATTTATGTCAGAACTAGAAAAAATTCCATTCATCAGAATTAATTAGCCACTAGGCTTATCCAACCATCAACTTTGGTTAGGGTTCTGATTCATGTTGGAACTAAGAAGAGTTTCATTGGCCAACCATCAACTTTGGTTAGGATTCTGATTTATGTTGGAACTAAGAAAAGTTCCATTCATCTGAATTCATTTAGCCACTAGGCCTGTCCAACCATCAACTTTGGTTCAGGTTCTGATTCATGTTGAAACTAAGAAGAGTCCCATTCATTGAATTCAATTAGCCACTAGGCTTATCCAACCATCAACTGTAAGACCCATACCAAACTAACCGGTCTTACCACCTTGTACCAGGTCTACCTATCATGGTCGAGCCACACGGACCAAGTGCGTGAAGAAAATCACAAAAGCAGGTATGAAATTGACCCAAAAATAGTAAAATGGAGGGTAGGATTGTAAGACCCGTGTCAATCTAACCCGGTCTTACCACCTTGAACCAGGTTTACCCATCATGGTCGAGTCAAATGGACCAAGGGCGTGAAGGAGATCGAGATCCCAGGTATCAAATCGACCCAAAAATACTTAATTTAAGGGGAGGGTCGCATAACCAGCCAAGGAGGGTCGGACCCCCCAAAACAGAAAGTCAGACCCTCAGTTTTGAAGGGAGGGTCGGACTCATTAGAAACCTAGGGTCGACGGGATCATCGACCATCCCATCGACCCTCAGTTGTCGTCGAAACTGAAATTAGGAAATTTGTAGATTTTTTATTTAGATTCTTTCCTAATCTCAAAGGGACTTATTTTAGGATGTTCCTACTCTATTTAAAGGACGTCCCTAAGCCTCTTTCACCCCTTTTCACAACCCTAATTGAATTGAGAGAAAGAGAAGAGAAGGAAAAGAAGAAGAAGAAAAGCAAGGAAGAGAGTTTAGCCAAAAGAGAAGAGTTGCAGAGAAGGAGTATTCTTCTCAGGTATGGATACTAATTCCATGAGTTTCTACAGACCTTAGGATAGATATTGATGAGAGTATAGTCTCGGGGAAACCCAAACCATCAATCCATGGTTAGGTTTTCATAGAAAACCATGGGAGAATACATGAAAGCTATTTAGGGGGATGATTCATGGTTCTAGACCATGGAATGCATGTTGAATGGACTGTAAGAGCAAACCATAGGACCCCAAAAACGAAGAATGGACTAAAAGGAGAAAAATTGACCAAAATACACCGAGGGTCACATCGAGGGTCGATGACCATCCGACCCTAGGTGATCCTGAGTATTGACCCTCAGTGTTCGGAAAGTTCAGATTTTGGGAAGTGTCGCACCCAGGGTCGATCAGGACTCCGACCCTACCTCCGACCCTTAGTTAACAGAATGATTTTTAAATACTGATAAATTCTAATTAAATTTTATCGGCTTTGTTAGGTCTTCTAGCAATATAATAACATTATAAAGGTGATTCTAAAGCTTGGAAAAGTATCTATTAGCAAGCTAAGGTGAGGGAATAAGACATAAACTAATTGGTTAATAATAAACTGTTTTACTTCTTGAGTCCAATGCCATATTGATTCTATGCGTGTATGCTTGTATGTGCATTTAACATGTCATCCAATATTTCTATTAATTGTTCATGCATATTTACTTTATTGTTTATAACATGATGGTGATGATGATGATAGGAATAGGCATGTGAATGTTTGTGTTTGGCCAGTGTATATGGTGAGGGTAGGAATGGTATCAATCGGTACAACCATGACCGTTTTTCATGGGGTGTATATTGTGCTATGGTCTACTCAAATCATGTCCACTGATGTCGTCGTATCGCCATTACCTTAGCAGAACTATTGCGACGTAGGGCATCAAGGAGGGCCTCGGTCCTTGAGTCCTATACTCTACCGAGGGGCCTTAGCTCTATCTCTACGGTTGCTCTGAGGGATGCTGGGGTGAGGCCTTGGATACACTGTTTGGCATTAGGATTAGTTAGTAGCGAGCCCAGTTTGCAACCCTAGCCAGCAGGGGTTTATTTGTTGGTATGGTATCAACCGGTACAGCCATGCCATTTTCATGGGGTGTATATTGGGCCATTTTGGGTGCTGTGGGCGACAGTGCTGGAGTCATTGGGGGAATCCACACACCTGTGTATAGAGGTGCGGCGGTCACCTATCCTTTCTATAGCACAGTGCAAACTATAAACCAGACCAAAGATATAAATTGATTGCATGCATATGTATTGTTGCATTGTTTTGTTTGCTCACTGAGCCATGATGTGTGCTCACCCCTCGACGTCGAATATTTTTAGTTGATGATGCAGGTTATACCGTTGAAGACTATTTAGATGCTCCAGCGTACGGGAATGTAGCGGCGATGTAAGTGGAAGATGAAGTGGATACACATGACGTCTCTTGCGAGTGCAACTCATGTGTATTCGATTAGATATTTTTCTTAGGTTTATTTACTTGGATTTATTATGGACATGTATTTGATATTTATTTATGTCTCAGCTGATACAGAATAATTTTTTATTTAGATATTAATATCACAGTAGATTCTCAGTTCATTTTATTATAAGGCTTCCGCTATTGTGTATTTACTTTGATTATGATTATGGATGTATGGGGTTCAGATAACACGGATATAGCCTATTCAAGATCCTGGTTGAACCGTTGGTTTGCTAGCGGTTCATCACAACATTCTGAAGTGTGTGGAATTTGGGGTGTGACAACTTGGTATCAGAGCATCTCAGGCCTTGTCCACTGAACTAACATACATTCAAGACAATTGTGAACTGAGATAGGATAAAAGTAAAAACAGTATTATTAACACATTATAAGCACAAGTGATGGTTGAGACCAAATTTTAAAAAAAGAATAATACATCTACTAAAGGGGAAACAAGTTACATACAATGAGAGATAGAAACAAAACGTATATACATAACTAAAGCAGAGTATAGTCCACAATCCGGATAGTTACTCTGTAGTACCAGAAAAATAAATACAATCAAGAAGCTGGAGGTGAAGGAGGAGGCAGCGCCTCATGGTCTCTGTCGTAGTCCTCGGCATAGACTCTAGTCAACCAGGCTATCTGAGTCTGGGTCGTCTGTAGACTAGTCGTGAGATCGGCTACCCTCCGATCAGTCGCATGCTGAATCTCTATGAGCTCTCCCATCCGTGTGTCTGATATGTGCTGGGCGGCTAACAGCTCATCCACTCTCACACGCTGAGCGTCTAGCAACTCCTCTATCCTCAGATCAGATCTGCGCTGAGCCTCCCTGATCTCCTGCAACATCTTCATCAGGTCAGGAGGTGGGTGTGAAGGACCAGCCGCATGAGAAGGACCGGTCTCTGGTACAGGATCCACCGCAGAAGAAGTACCAGCACCAGCCGTATGCATGGGTGAAGGAGGGGGTATCGCGTCGACATCCATATACATACGGTCGTCATCATCGACAGGATCCACATGAGCTCTAGCAGCGGCAGCAGTAGCCTCAGCGTCAGCCATCTCAATGCGAGTGTGAGGGCGTACCATCTCGTTCCTCTCCTTGTCACTAACTTGGGCATCCTGCATACCCATCTTGCAGATAGCCTCCCAATCTAGAGGTGACGAGAAGGTCTTCTCCTGAATCTTCTCATCCACTAAGTCAACCCCCAGGCGGGTCAGTAGAACAGTAATCATATGTCCATAGGGTAGATTACCCCTATGACCGGACAATGTAGCACTAATCATAGTCCTCATGATGATGTAGGGAAGGCAGACTGGCTGTCTGGTGCAGATACTATATATCAGAAACTGGGTCAGCTGAGAAACTCTCTCATAGTGCCCACTCTGCGGAATCAAATTATGCTGGATAATCTTGCAGAAGACCCGTGGAGCTGAACGCAAGTAACAAGCTCTCATCTGCCAGCGATCAGGTCATAGCAGCTGATTGTCGATCTCTGCCCTCATCTCCATGGAAACAAACTGGGGCTCTCTAAGAGCACAGTAGACCATGGGGCCATCATAAGGAATGCCCAGTAGGTCGGCCAGTTGTCGATAGTCAAATGAGATATTCACCCCTTTGACGTAGCTGGTGATGCGCAACTCT
The DNA here is from genome assembly GCA_028583415.1 of Protea cynaroides. Taxonomy (NCBI): domain Eukaryota; kingdom Viridiplantae; phylum Streptophyta; class Magnoliopsida; order Proteales; family Proteaceae; genus Protea; species Protea cynaroides. The sequence goes on from CM053269.1 coordinate 85,895,173, forward strand.
TGACCCCTCTCGACATCATTGTAATTCCCCACCACCTGGAGATTACAATAGAACTGGCGCACCAAATCCGGACATGTGCACGCGTCGTAAGTGATGACAGGGAGCCACCCCATGTCACCGAATGCTCTCTCTACGTTGAATAAGGCTAGCTCAGCCAAGTTCACCATACGACCACCCTCCACTTTCTTACCAACATAGTCGGCATACTGTGCCTCGGCTTCATTGGAGCGGAAGCGAAGCGGATCACGAACTCTGGGTACCTTGGTACGAGCCATGGTATCTGTAAACAGGAAAGAAAAAGGGAGATAAGGAGTTAATGGAACAAAAATCTGAAAATTAGCATTAACGACGTAAGTTGGCCAAAGACCTCACTTTTCACCCATACACGTAGGCAGGAGGACTTACGTAGGTTCTAACATATCCTACAACACACATACAGTAGGAAATTTTAACTGATAAAGTTCAATTTGAAGAAATTTCAAGAAATCAAAAAATTTCGACAAATTAGGGCAAAATAGCAAAAATTCAAGTTTCTCGATAACCAACCGATGAAACTCAAAAATTTTTGAGGGCTTTCGTTCCTCGAGACACCAATAACAAAAGCCCCCAATAAAAATTGAATTTTTACGGTTGGAAAAAGTTTAATTTGAAAAAAACACGTTAAATGGGCAAAAACCTAGAAATGTAAACCTAAAAATAGGTAAAAATGAGAAAACATACCTGTAGGGATGATGTGGATGTCGAAACCTGGACTCAAACCGACCAAAAATAGTGGAGTGGCACTGTAGCAACTCAGACGGGAGAGACGAGTCGAAACAGGAGGGAAATAACAAAAAATGACTCAAAATCGGATCTTAAAAATCTGATTTCGATCAGAACCATCGACCCTCGGATCGACCCTCCCATCGACCCTCGGCTCTTGGGAATCTGACAGAAAACTAAGGGTCGGAACTGAGGGTCGGACACCCATCGACCCTCACATCGACCCTCAGCTCTCGGGAAGAACAGGTCATTCCCAGGGTCGGATACTAAGGGTCGGACATACCATCGACCCTCACCATCGACCCTGCATAGAAAAGACAGTATTTTTTTCATAAAATGAATTGAAATTTGAAAGTTTACATCGGTTAATGTGCCTACATGGAGTATCAATGATTTTCTCACTTATTTTGATGATTTTCAGGCACCACCCATCTCAAAAGAAAATTATGTTTGGAAGAAGAGTAACCAGAGAGAGCCGAAATGCAGTTCCACCACCACCACCTTTGGAGGAAACTAGCCAGGAGAATGTATATGCCCCAGGAAATCCAGATCAGGGAAATCCTACAAATTTGCCACCTCCACCACCAGAGTTAGCAACAGTGGTAATGAACTTAGCACAACAGCTGCAACAGATGCAACATGCACAGGCTCAAATGCAAGTTGCCATAGGAATCATGTTCCAAGCCACACATGCCGCACCCATGCAGACGGGACAAGCCAGTGCAGCACCGGTGGGTAACCACCCAGCACCTCAACCACCAGCCGCACAGATTCCAGTACCAGGTCCTGAAGCAGCCCAGGTTATTTATCAGTATCTACAACCTATGTTTGGGGCATATCCCCAAAATCAGATGGATTACTCTCGACTGGTTGAGAGATTTCTGAAGATGAAGCCCAGGGAATTTAACGGCAAACCGTTTGATCCTTTATGGCCGGCACATTGGATCGACGAGATGGAGAAAAATTTTCTTATGATGACTATCACTGAGGAAAGGAAGGTACTATGTGCCACTTTCATGCTCAAAGGCGACGCCCATCATTGGTGAAAATCTACCCGGGCCTATTTATTGACCAAGCATGCCCTATTGACTTGGGCCATTTATAAAGAAGCTTTCTTTGAGAAGTATTTTGCACGAAGCTTCAGAGATTCTATGGAGAAGGAGTTCCTGAGTTTATATCAGGGACAGATGTCAGTGGATGCATATCAACAGCGTTATGAGGAGCTGTTTTTCTTCACACCACTCAGCATGCAGGAAGAAGACACCAAGACCCGTAGGTTTGTTACGGGACTTAGAGGAAGCATCAGAGAGCACGTTCTGGGCTTAGAAAAGAAGATTTACAATGAAGCTGTCCAAATTGCTTGAGTTATTGAATCGAGCCAGAAGGAAAGCTACTTTACACAGAACAGAGGCATGAAAAGGCCAGCGGGAAATTCTTACAACGGAGGTAATAACAAGACATACAAACCTTTCCGTCCTCAGAATTTCACTGTTGCACCCAAGACCACTCAAGCAGCTCAGCAACAACCGAAGCCAAATTCTGAAGGTCCGAGATGTTACAACTGCAACCAAGTGGGACATATGATCAGGGATTGTCCTAAACCCAAGAAGCAAGTACATAAAGGACGAGTATACGCTGTTACATCTAAGGATGCTGCCGTATCACCCGATGTGGTCACAGGTATGACTGAAACCTTTTAAGTTGTAATTACATTGTATGAGCATATAGACTAAGTAAAATAAATCACAGGTATCGTACCTATAAAAGGCGTACCCGCCAGAGTACTCTTTGATTCAGGAGCTACTTATTCATTTATATCTGTGTCATTCGGAAAGAAGCTGAATTTATCCATCAAAACATTGGACTACAAACTACTTGTACAGTCACCAATGGGGTTAGAAGTGGAATTAGAGAAAGGTTATGGACCATGTCCAGTTCTCATTGGCGAGAAAACCTTAGATGCAACCTTGATACAACTTAAGATGGCAGACTTTGACGTCATCTTGGGAATGGACTGGTTAGCTCGGCATTCTGCAAACCTATTATGCGCCGAAAAGAAGCTAACATTTAAAGACAAAGAAGGAGCAGAATTCAGTTTTTCGGGAACCAAACTTCCCCGTAGACGTAAACTCATACTCTCAGCACTAAAGGCTAAGAAGTGCCTTGAGAAGGGAGCAGTCATGTATCTAGTATCAGTGGTCGACCTAACCAAGGAAGCACCACAAATGGAAGATATTGAAGTCGTGCGGGACTATCCCGACGTATTTCTGGAGGAACTACTAGGATTACCACCCGACCGAGCCACAGAGTTTGTGATAGACCTTATACTTGGAGCCGCACCAGTATCAAAAACACCTTACAGAATGGCTCCTACTGAACTGAAGGAACTGAAAGTGCAACTACAGGAACTGCTGGACAAGGGTTATATTCGACCCAGTATATCACCATGGGGAGCACCGGTGTTATTCGTGAAGAAGAAGGACGGTAGTGTTCGATTATGCATTGACTATCGAGAGTTGAATAAACTGACAATCAAGAATCGATATCCACTACCTCGGATAGATGACTTGTTCGATCAGTTGCAAGGAGCAAAGGTATTTTCTAAGATCGATCTTCGGTCAGGCTATCATCAGTTGAAGATTAAAGAAGGTGATATTCCTAAGACAACTTTCTGGACTAGATATGGACATTATGAGTTCTTGGTCATGTCTTTTGGATTAACAAATGCACTGACAACTTTCATGGAACTTATGAACCGGGTCTTCCACGATATGTTGGACACGTCGGTCATAGTATTTATTGATGATATATTGGTATACTCCAAGGACAAGGAAACCCATATCAAGAACCTAAACGCCGCCCTACAACGTTTAAGGAAAGAGAAGTTATATGCCAAATTTTCAAAGTGTGAGTTTTGGCTAAGTGAAGTCGCCTTCCTAGGCCATGTAGTATCCGCTGAAGGAATCAAAGTGGACCCCAGCAAGATCGAGGCTATTGTAAAGTGGGAAGTATCAAAGAGCGTTTCAGAAATTAAAAGTTTTCTGGGTCTCGCTGGTTATTATCGGAGATTCATAGAAGACTATTCCTGGATTTCTGTACCTCTCACCAGTCTGACTAAGAATGGTGAAAAGTTTGTGTGGACGGATAAATGTGAGAAGAGCTTCCAAACATTGAAGACCAGATTGATATCCGCTCCGATTTTGACTATTTCAGTTCCAGGACAGACATTTACCCTATACACTGATGCGTCAGGGCTGGGATTGGGATGTGTGCTTATGCAAGGAGAACAAGTAATTGCTTTTGCCTCGAGACAATTTAAGATACATGAGAAAAATTACCCCACTCACGATTTGGAGTTAGCGGTAGTAGTACATGCTGTCAAGATATGGAGACATTACCTATACGGAGAGAAATTTCAGATTAAGTCAGACCATAAAAGTCTTCCTTATTTATTTAATCAGAAGGAATTGAATATGAGACAAAGAAGATGGCTGGAACTATTGAAGGACTATGATTGTGATATTCAGTATCATCTGGGGAAAGCTAACATAGTAGCGGATGCGTTGAGCAGAAAGACAATGATAAAATCTCAAGGAGAGGTTAGTACAACTGCAGCAATGTGTACTACCGGAATGGTATTCAATCACGGCGATGAGCAATATGTGATAGACGCAACGGATGAAGCAGCCAAGCAAGGGTTTATTCATCGGTTTTCAAATATGTTCGCCGCTTTGAAAATTATACCGGATATAATGGAAGAAGTGAAGATAGCTATTAAATCAGATCCTTATCTGAGAACGGTACAAGAAGATATCGAGAAAGGAAGGACTAATCCTGAGTTCACCTTGGATGAAGAGAAAGTACTAAAATACAAAGGAAGAATATGTGTACATGAAACAGAAAGTGTGGACATTAGACACCGACTGATGAAAAAAGCCCATACCACCATCTATTCGATACATCCTGGAAGTACAAAAATGTATCATGATCTAAAGAAACTATATTGGTGGAGAGGAATGAAAGCAGATGTAGCCAAGTTCGTGTCTCAATGCCTAAATTGTCAGAAAGTAAAGGCTGAATGACAAAGACCCACAAGACTGTTACAACCATTACCAGAACCAGCATGGAAATGAGACTGCATCACTATGGACTTCGTCACGGGATTACCACTGACTCCTCGGGTAGTTGACGCAGTTTGGGTTATTGTAGATCGTCTGACGAAAACAGCTCGCTTCATACCTATACGACCTCAGTATACACTAGAAAGGTTAGCAAAGCTGTATATGGATAATATCGTTCGATTATACGGTGTACAAGAGAGTATTGTGTCCGATAGAGATCCACAATTTACTTTCAAGTTTTGGGAAGGATTGCAAAAGGCTATGGGTACAACATTGAAGTTCAATACTGCATTCCACCCACAGACAGATGGACAGTCAGAGCGTACAATTCAGATTCTAGAAGATATGCTACGAGCATGTGTAATTGATATTCAAAGGATCATGGGATGAAAAGTTACCATTGATCGAGTTTTCGTATAACAATAGCTATCAGGCTACTATACATATGTCACCTTATGAAGCACTGTATGGCGGAAAGTGTCGAACTCCTTTATTTTGGAATGAAGTTGGAGAACGTAGTATTGTTGAACTAGAATTTGTTGAAGAGACTTGTCGAGTGGTCGACATTATCAAGGAAAGAGTGAGAACAGCTCAGAACCGTCAGAAGCAATATGCAGATACTCAACACAGAGATCTGGAGTTCACTGTAGGTGATAAAGTATTTTTGAAGGTATCACCTATGCGATGATTGAAAAGGTTCAGACAGAAAGGGAAACTAAGTCCAAGATATGTCGGGCCGTATAAAATTCTAGCTAAGCGTGGTAAAGTGGCTTATCAGTTAGCACTACCACCATCTATGTCAAGTGTGCATGACGTATTTCACATTTTCCTATTGAAGAAGTATGTCTAGGATCCAACGCATGTCTTGACAGTAGATTTATCAGATTTGACTGATGATTTGACATTTGAAGTAACACCAACTGAAATCACCAGCCGAAAGGTTCAACGTCTACGCAACCGAGATATCTATTATGTTAAGGTCACATGGAAAAGTAGAGACATGGAAGAAATTACATGGGAAGAAGAAAATGCTATGCGGAAGCAATACCCTCACTTATTTGATTCAGAAGGTACGTACAATTTCGAGGACAAAATTTTTATAAGTAGGGGGGAGTTGTAAGACCCGTGTCAATCTAATCCGGTCTTACCACCTTGAACCAGGTTTACCCATCATGGTCGAGTCAAATGGACCAAGGGCATGAAGGAGATCGAGATCCCAGGTATCAAATCGACCCAAAAACACTTAATTTAAGGGGAGGGTCGCATAACCAGCCAAGGAGGGTCGGACCCCCCAAAACAGAAAGTCAAACCCTCAGTTTTGAAGGGAGGGTCAGACTCATTAGAAACCTAGGGTCGACGGGATCATCGACCCTCCCATCGAGTAAATGTGAGGGAACAAGACCTAAACTAATTGGCTAATAATAAACCGTTTTTGTTTATTGAGTCCAATCCCATGTATGATTCTATGATTGTATGATTGTAATGTGCATATCACATGTCATCTACTATTCCTGTTATTACTGTTCATGTATATTTAATTCTATTTATTTACAACATGGTGTTGATGATGATGCTAGGAATAGACATGTGAATGTTTGTGTGTGGTTAGTGTACTTGATGCGAGTGGGGCATCAGGGGAAGTGTGATGCGGTGCGGTCCTAAGCACTTTAGCCCTATCTCTACTCAAGTCTTGTCCACTGACATCGTCGTATCGTTATTACCTTAGCAGAACTATTACGTCGTAGGGCATCAAGGGAGGTGGTCTCGGACCGTGTAGTCTTCGACTCTGTCGGGGGGCCTTAGCTCTATCTCTATGGACGTATTGAGGGATGCTGGGGTGAGGCCTTGGATACACTGTTGATATTAGGATTGATTAGTTGTGAGTCCAGTTTGCAAGCCCTCGCCAATAGGGGCTTACGTGTTGGTATGGGTAGAGCATCAGGAGAAGTGTGATGCGGTGCAGTCCTAAGCACTTTAGCTCTATCTCTATTCCTTGGTGGGTGCATGTGGGGGCGGAAATGGTGTTTGACCTGTTGAGCTGTTCCACACACTCGTGTATAGAGGTGCGGCGGCCTCCAAATCTTTCTGTAGCATATTACAAACTTATATATATACTAGACCACAGATATGAATTGAATGCATGCATATGTTTATTGCATTGTTTTGTTTGCTCACTGAGCCGTGATGTGTGCTCACCCTTTCGAATTCAAATATTTTTAGCTAATGATGCAGGTACTACTGTGGAAGTTATATGAATGCTCCCGTATACGGACACGTTGCCGCAATGGATGCTGAAGATATAGTGGAGATGCATGACTCATCATGTGAGTGCAACACATGTGTTTTCGATTAGATTTTTATTTGAACCATTATGGAAATGTAATTTGATATTTTATTTACTTATATCTCGGTTGATACAACATAATTGGATATTTTATTTATGATTATCACATTTAGATTCTCAGTTCATTTAATGTTAAGACTTCCGTTATTGTGTATTTATTCTGATTATGATTGTGAATGTGTATGATTTACGCTAATGGACACAACCTATTTGAGATCCTGGTTGAACCGTTGGCTTATTAGCGGTTCATCACACCGTTCTGAATAGTGCAGAATTGGGGTGCGACATCAACTGTGGTTCAAGTTCAGATTTATGTTGGAACTAAGAAGTGTTCCATTCATTTGAATTTAATTAGCCCCTAGGCTTGTCCAACCGTCAACTCCTGTTTAGGTTCCAATTCATGTTGGATCTAAGGAATGTTTCATTCATTTGAACTCAATGTGAGCATGAGTTAACCTCTAGGCCTGTTCAACCATTACCTCTGGGCCACATTCTACTTCATAAAGGAATCAAAGAGAGTTTCAATCATTTCAACTCAATCAATCCATCATCTCTAGCAATTAGAGTCCAATCCATGATTATCATCCTTGGCCTTTATCAATTGGAGCCCAACTCAAGCAATCCTTGACTCTAGCAGTTACAGTCTAGTCCATGACTCTCATTCTTGATCTCTATTAATCAGAGACCAATTCAAAGTCAATCCTGATCTATATTAATCGAAGACAAGTTCAAAGTCAACTCCGTCTCCATTAATCGGTGACCAGTTCAAAGTTAACCTTGTCTCTATCAATCGGAGACCGATTCAAAATCAATCTTTGGCTCTGTCAATTAGAGTCCGATCCATATCCATCATAGCCCAGTGCTACAAGTTAAGATCACTCATCAGAATGGAGAATGAGAAGCATTCCTCATCGACTGTCAGTAAAGATTAATTCCAGATTCTGGAGTCATCAGGAGACCATGAAACTTCAGCTATGATAGTGCTATCCCATCACGGGCATTTCTGCCCCATTGGCTAAGGAAATTCCAGAATCCAAAGAGTTGCCCTCATATTTCTCATTATTCAAAGAGAAGGAATGAAATTTTTTTCGAGCAGTAGGTTAGACCAAAGAAGAGATCCAATGTACCCTAGGTAGGATAGGAACCAGAATCATGGCTAGGGAATGGTCCAATGATGAAGCCCTTAACCTATAAACTGGGGCATGAACCAGATTGAACTTGGACCTAAATTGAGTGTGGTCCAATGAGGAAAGCCAATGACCCCTGAACTGGGGCATGAACCGGATTGACCTTGGGCTTGAATTGAGTGCAGTCCAATGAGGAAAGCCATTGAACCCTTAGCTGGTCATGAACCAGATTGACTTGGACCCAAATTGAGTGCGGTCCAATGAGGAAAGCCATTGAGCCCTAAACTGGTCATGGACTAGATTGACTTTGGATCCAAATTTAGTGTGGTCTAATGAGGAAATCCATTATGCCGTAAACTGGGGCATGGACCAAATTGACCTTAGACCCAAATTGAGAGTGGTCTAATGAAGAAATCCATTGAACCCCCCAAGCCGAGGTATAAACTAGTCTAATCTTGGACTTAAAATGGTGTAGTGTAATGGCGATACCCCTTGATCCCCAAGTTGAGGCATAAACTATAATGATTTTGAACTCAACTAGAAGCGGTCCATTGATGAACCAATTGGACCCCAAACTGGGGCATGAACCAGAGTAACCTTGAGCTTAAAAAGCAATAGTCCGGTTATGAATGGATCCCAAACTGAGAAAAAAAAGGAGGGTAAGAATTGTATAGAACCCTGAAAGGTAGGCATCTTGCACCTATTGATAGAGGGGCATGATGAGTCCTACTGTTAGAGGTCTAAAGGAAGATTTATTCCCACAACGACTGAAGGTGGTCGTCGAAGGCGTTATGCCCAACTGGAGCCGCTTGGATGAACTAGTTGTTTCAACTTTCTCTTATTGATATTCGATAGGTCATCCATGTCTAGGTCCAAGATTGATATGCTTATTGACAAGTCCAGTCCAATCTACCCTGTAAGTAAAAGAAAATCACCCCGTTTGGGATTTCAAACTCTGTGCTTTGTCTCTTCCATACATTTCCTCCCAATTTCATACATCCTTCTATTCTATGCGCGCAGTCAATTCTGACTCTGAAGATGATTGAAACGATGAGTCGTCTCTTGAACTTCTATGCCACCTGGCCTCTTAAGAAAGAAAGGTCCAACCCAACTTGGAAAGCATTAAATGATCAATCGGGAGACACAAGAGTACTCTCAAGAAACATGTATTGGAGAAGTTGCCATTTTGTTCCACCTGTGAAAAGAATCCAAGGAAAGCATTAGATAGTAATAGATCATATTAGCAGGTGAACCAGTCAGTATAAATGAGTAGAGGACAGATGTGCCACCAAAAGGATAGAAATTTCAAAGTTCTTACAAAGTACATCATCTGCAAGCAAGAGACACATGATGAACGACCAATCCCAAAATCAAAGAATGAGGTCATTGGAATACCCAAGAAAAAAAATAAAACAAAAAAAAAAGAAAGAAAAAGAAAATTCAAGCCTATGTTTTATCTACATCAATAATGGGAGGTAGTCACATCAGACAGAAGGTGATGATTTGCTTCCAGAGGACAGCATACAGATTCACCATTCAGATAAAATCAGATCTAGATGAGTAGTCACAAATGTTCATAAAGTTACAGAAGATCAGAGTTCTAACTGGGGAAAAGATGTTCAATCTGATTGGAAATGTTTGGAAGAAGAAGATTCAAATCCAATATTGAAAGTCATGATTCAACTTTGTGATCAAGCGAAGCACTGCATTATGTGGCCTCTACATCCAAAAAAAAAAAAGAAAAAAAGAAGAAAAGAAAATAGTAAGATGTTGAATGGCATTGAAGCTCGACAGTAAGCCAATTGTCCCTCTCACTTCAAGAGGATGGTAGTTCCAATCAAAGCCTAATAGCAAGTTCGATCGATCGTCGAGATTCACAGCATGTTGGACCAGACTTTTGATTTTAGCCAGTTACATCCCGCCTTTACAGGATACGATCTCATCACTTCTTCATCATCAGAGAAAGATTTCTCATTGGCATTAGACTCTCTCTCCCGTCTATCAATCTGACGGCCTTCCAAGGAGTCTTACAAGACCTTCTTTTGATTATCAGTTTTTGTGGCATTGTATCTCATGATCATGTCATCATTTTATGCATAAATTTATGAATCTGGCTGGAACTCTCATCTGTCGTTCATTACATCTGACGGCTTCCCAAGGTTCTTATAAGCCCTTTATTTCTCAAGCCAATAAAATGGGGTCTTCTCGGTAAGATAAATCCATTTTACATAAACAACCAAACACTCTCCCAATGGTAGACCCATGTGGACAGTTTCACATCAGTCCTCTCGGACCTTCAACATCAATACTTGTCAACAAACTTAAAGGTTTCAGGCCCAGATATGATCGTGATTGATTTGGCATCTCGATGTAGCTTCTTAAAACACGTATTCCATCTGAACATCTCCAATAAAGGAAAACATAATTCGACACCATTTTTAATTTTGGTGTGGAACTGCATTTTCCTAAGGTCGTTTTTAGTGATGATTCAAATAGCTGCCCGTCTATCAATGCGTGTAGGTGTCAACTTAAACAGTGGGGCAAGGCTACCCATTTGTCATGAAAGTCATGTTGTTCAAACTTCCCCTAAGGGTTTCAGACCATTGGATAAGACCATAATTTTGGCAATATCCTCACCATATTAGGACTCTTTATTCAACCCAAGATGGGGTTTGCAAAAAAAATAAAAAAATAAAAAAGAAAAAAAAAGAGAATAAAAGAAACCTCAGCAAGGAAATGCAACCCAAGAAACCTCAATGGGCAACCTATAATACCTCAGTGGGGATAGGCGACCTGATGCAACCCTAAAGCATTGCCCTCATTGGCCCTTCATAGAAAAATTCAGTGGTTCATGTGGACAAGTGTCATACCTAGTCTACCCTCCATAAAGAAAGGAACCCCTCTTGCTCTATAGTGAATCATACTCAGAGGAGTTGAACAAACCATCATCTGTTTGCCTTTTGGGCTCTATAGCATTGCCTTTCAACAAAATTCTATCTTCAAATCCTTTTGTCACGTTAGGGAGAGAGCAAATTCTCATGGCCTAGTTACGGATGTAGCCAAGTTCATCAAATCATCAGCTCCCTCATTTTTTAAGATTCAAGAAGGGTTTATCTAAGAAGTCACTTTCTGTAATCAATCTATCAATCTTCCCTTAACCTTGGAAGCATGGTAAAATTCTAGATGCAATCTAGACTCAACCTAGTTCTAACTCTGTTAGATTGCCTGTTTCCTTCTATCTTACCCCTAGCACACTATAGTAGTAGTCTGTCACAACATGCAGACACTGGGCCATAGATATACCCTATGTAGAGAAATTAAACTTGATCATGAGCATTACATCTAGGATCCATTGTCTAGTCTGAAGTCACTGACTTTCCTAGTCAATAGAAGTAGGTCTGTCTAAGTTGGTCTTTACCAATTTCTCAGCTCTCCCAATCCTGTTGATGAAGAAAATCTAATGTGGTCACTCACCTGTTAGGATTTGGTCACCAAATTCTCTGAAGGAACACTTCGAATCCTTTGCTCCTTGTGCCTACTTTGGGGCCATGGTTCATTCATCTTTCAAAATTGACACAACAATGTTGCAAAGCCCAGAACTTTTCATGAGCCTAGATGAAGGGCCAAACCCATGTCACATTTCATCGCCGTTTGGCTGTTCTACCAATTTGGTCTACCATAGTGCACAGTCAAAGAACTCAGTTGACCAAATGCCCCTCGATAGTTTAACACTAAGGTCAATCAATAAAATCACTTTGGTTAGAGACTGTCAAGCTCCCCTCATTATTGTCCAAAATCCTCACTAGAGTTTCTTTCAATCTAAAATCCAACAACACCAATGTTGGTTGAAGAAAATCATCACTTTCAAACCCTTCCAAGGGAGCAACCAAGTCATCACTACCGTGCTGAAATTGAGTCAAACTTTCAGTACTAGGTCATAAATGGCATATTTCAAATCTAGGTATCATGTCAGCAAAGTCCATGACACCATTTCCATTGATGCCATGTTTTATGCCTTCACCAACAAAGCAGGGGCAAAAACCTTGGAAAACTGCCAAAGAATTCACCATCATTTCAAATATGTCGAGCACTCTATAGGTTCAAAGTCAAGAGACTTCCAAGATGGGTCAGATTTCAACCTTAAAGGTTCAAAGTCAACAAAGACTTCCTGTATGGGTCACTTTCGAGCATCCTAAAGGTTCATAGCTACAAAGCTACTTAAGAGGATATTCTAGTTTCCATTCTTGAAGGTTATAGCCATAGAGCTTCCAAGAAGGATATTCTAATTTTCAATCCCAAAGGTCCAAAGCTAGTAGGAACTTCAAAGATGAGTCATTCAGTATCACCCTATAAGTGACATTTTGAGTTCTTGCTCATTTCAGAATCAATAGCAAATTTCTAACCCTAAAAATGACCTTCTGAGTTCTTGATCATTTCATAATCAAATGCAGAGCCCAAGCTCATCCAAAGATCAAATCAATCTCAGCCTACAAGTGAATCAAATGTAGAGCCTTAGCTCATCCAAAGTTCAAATCAATCTCAGCCTATTAGTGAATCAAATGTAGAGCCCTAGCTTATTCAAAGATCAAGTCAATCTCAACCTATAAGTGAATCAAATGCAGAGCCCTAGCTTATTCAAGAAATCAATCTTAGAATCTCAATCAAAAGAGCCTCAGTTCAATCAAAAGAGCCTCAGTCCAAATAAATCAAAGCTGAGCCCAAGCTCGTGCAACCAGCCTTGTATTTACAGCCTAGCTCCATACAAGAAGAGGTTCCAAGCCTACAAACCAGCCTTGTATTCACAACCTAGCTTCATACAAGAAGAGGTTTATCAGCCTACAAATGGATTAAGTCAGATTCAAGCTCGCGCGTACCTTGCATCATGAGTCCCACCTCAGCAAGAAGAGGTTCCCAGCCTACAAATGAGCCTTGTATTTATAGTTTAGCTTTATACAAAAAGAACAATCATCAATTTTCCAAGAAGAGCAAACCTTCTTGCCAGTTAAACTACGTTCTGGGCTTGATTTCTAGAACACCCTTAGAATACATAGGTAGTTTAGAACAAATTACCCCAAGTGCAACCCAATAAGAAATCTCACTCATATAAAAAATGTGGTTCTTTTGTCTTTAGCCTTCAATTGGTAATAATCTCGGCTAAAGAGGGGCATCTGTAAGCACCCCATTTTTTTCATCCCCAACATAAGTGAATCCACATGATAAGTTTCTGGCTTTTAACCCAAAGGTTTGTGATTCTTTAATGAGCCCCACAGCAGGTTCATAGGTTATTACCTACTTGGATGTATAGGTCGTGAAATTATCTTCAAAACGAGACCGGAATCAACAAATTCTGACTTCAAACAAGGAAGGTATCACAATTTGAAAGTGCAAGGGATTTACATAATTATCGTATGATGCATGTATTATCGTTTGAATTTCAAATCATCATATCTTGATCATCCGATATCGAAATCATATGATTGAAGTACCAATATTCCTCATTTTTAGTTCTTTTCAAAGTAGACGTAAAAAAATCTCGGGTAGAAGTCACCGGTGGGCCCATGCAAGCTTTCATGCAAAATTATCGATAGAACTTCAATGTTTCATATCTTTGCCGTTCTACGTCCAATTTAGATTATTCAAAGGCCATTATTTTTCATTTGTGGTGTTCTACAAAGTGGACGTGAAAAATTCGGTACAGAAGTCTTCGAAGGGTCTCATGCAAAATTACATATGAAAATGGTGGTTTAATCTTTAAAAATTTATATTTTGGTCACCCTACATCCAAACCAGGTGATTTCAGTTTCAATATGTTTCATTTTTAGTACTCTACAAAATGGACTTAAAGGATTTCAGACAGAAGTTTTCGAAGGATCCCATGCAGAATGGTTAGTCGAATTATCGATAATTGGCCTGCTTAAAATTCAGAAATTCATAAGTTGGCCATTTTGTTTCCAAATGAGGTGATTCAAGTTCTAATTTTCTTCATTTTTAGTGTTTTACAAAGTGAACGTAGAAAATTTGGGGTAGAGGCTATGGAAAAATTCCATGTGAATTGACGGAGGAAATAAACTATGAAATGATATGAAAAAATCAACTTTGGTCCAAACCAGTTCAACCCAACTTAGTCCAACTCAGCCCCGCCTAGCTCAGACCAATCCGGACCAAGTCACGTCGGCCTATATGCATGCAAAAAAGGAAAGAAAGGAGAAAAAGCCGAGAAGAAGGAGAAAGAGGAAGGAAGGAAAAGAAGGAAAGAAGAAGAAAAGGAAGGAAAAAAAAAAGAAAGAAAAACATGGAAGGGAGGGAGATTTTCTAGAAGGAGGAAGGAGAAAAGGAAAGAAGAGAAGAAGGAAAGAAGAAGAAAAGGAAAGAGAGAAGGAGAAACCGTGAGAAGGAGAGAGAAAAGGAAAGAGAGAAGAGATTTTCTAGAAGAAGAGAGGAGATGATAAAAGGTAGGAGAGAAAGAGAAAGAAAAAAAAAGGAAATGGAAAAGAGAGAGAGAGGCCGAGAGAGAGAAGAAAGAAGAAAGAAAAAAGGAGAGGGAGAAATCGTGGAAAAGAGAGGAGAGAGAGAGAGAAAAAAAAAGGAGAGAGGGAGAAACCGTGAGAAGGAGAGATTGAGAGAGATCATTGGGAGATTGAGGAAGGCACAACCGGAGTTGGAGAGTCAAGGAGCATAGAAGAAGGAAGCACGAGAAAAAGGAACAGAATAGAGAGGAGAAGGAGAGACACGGGCAGAGAAAGAGCAAGTAGATTGAGAGAAGCCCAGAAGAATAGCCCTCTGCAATTCCGGTAAGTCTTCTCCCTCGATTTGTGTGTTTGTTTATTTTTCTTTTATTATTATCATTCAACATCTGTACAACCTACACCTCATTACCCACACTCACCATCTGTCTCAATCCTTCTTACCCCACAACTGGCCGAGCACCACCTCCACATACCTCTTGCTAACCTGCACATGGTCTACCTCGTAATCCCTCCATACCCCCACGGACTTGTTGTCTTCAACAACACTACCTTGCTGTCCACTCCCTTGTATCACTAATTGTTCACAGCAGCATTAACCCCACCTCAACTTACAACACCTTTTACCCACCTATCTGTAGAGCACCCATCCATGCAATTTTCATCAATAACCAAATACCTATGATAACCACTTGTCTTCTTCATCACCTACAAGTGATAACTACCATCAAACCACCCGATTATCCCCCTGATCAACATCTCTCTAGTTCACCTTCGGTCCCATTCAATCATGAATTAAAATATGGCAATGTGAAAATTGGATATTAGGTTTTAATGTGATTATGTGGCTATTTGATGTAAGTTTTTATGTGATAAAATTATTAGTCTTTGATCATGAGTGAATGTTATATGATGAAATATGCAATGATTTTGAAATTTCACTTAATTGATAAAACTATGATCTGAATTTTAATTGAATAGAATTGATCCAACTATGATCTGAATTTTAATTGAATGGAATTGATCCAATTGTGTGGAAATTGGATGGAATTGATGCAATATGCTTGGAATTTGAATGAAAGTGATTGATCATATGAATTTTGATAATTGTCCGATCATATATGAATTAATGTAATGAAATTGAATCGATCATACTTGGAATTTTAATGTAATTGATTCGATCATGATATGAAATTTTGATGAATTTGATTCGATTATGGATTTTATGATGAAATTGAATTTGATCCGATTATGGAATATTTTGAAGAAATTGTGATTGATCCGATTATAGAATTTGTGATGAAATTGAATTTGATCCGATCATATGCCAAATTTTTGATGAAATTGGAATTGATCATATGGAATTTTGATGAAATTGATCCAATCATATGAAATTTTGATTGATTCGATTATATGAAAATATGATAAAATTAAAATTGATTCGATCATATGCTTGGAATGATATGATTAAAATTAAACCATTGATCTTGGAATATTTTGATGAAATTAGGACCGTTGATCTAGGAGTTTTGATTTGATTCGTTGATCATAATTTACCTTGATTTGAGTAATTTGAATGGTTATATTATTAATTTGAGTAGTTTGAACCATTGGATTGTCATCAATAGTGATTTTAATCAATTTGACTGGTTAGATTATCATGATAAACGATATGAACCGTTAGATTATCTATGGGAGTGAATGAAATAAATTTGAATGGTAGGATTATCATCAAGAATGATTTAAACCGTTAAATTTCCATCATATTATGTTTTAAAAGAATTTGAGCCATTGGATGGACATCATAAGTGAGATAAATGAATCTGGATCATCAGATTATCTTGATGATTGGTGTAAATGAATATGAATGGTTATATTATGATTTTGAGAGATTTAAACCATTGGATCTTGATCATGTGTGATTTAGGAGTAATATGAACCATTGGATCTTAGTCTGATTATGATTATATCTTGATGTGAGATCTGAGCCATTGATCTCGACCGTTTTGATGAAATTTGAGGTGTTAATTTTAATGATAATATTTTGAAGAGATCTGATCGCTAGATTGAGCATCTGATCTTGATTGTTGATTGAAGAGATAAAAATAAATCTAGACCATTCATTGATGATCTGATCTTGAGATATTGAGAGATTCACATTAGACCTCAACCATATACCTAGAAAATCCCATTTGATACACTGAGACATACCTTATTGAGAATGATACATGAGATGCCATGTCTATTCTTTTGATGTTCACATGCTCACTGTTATATTGATTCACATACTTTATTGCTATACTTGAAATGATATATGCTATTACTTGTCATATTTGAATGATATTTATTATTAGCAATAACTTAATTTCTGTAATACCCTAGTCGAACTGTCATATATGCACACTTCTAGATGACAATCTAGGCGTGCAGACGTGCATTTAGGTACCCACATTCTTCGGAAGGGTATAATGAAAAAAAAATCCTAAGAAAGAAAGAAAATGCTTTACCAAACCTTTCAAAATTAGATCTTAGGATGAAAAGGGTAGCTCAGGACGATTTCTGCCTCTCAGCATATCCTAAGCCTAGAATAAGTTCTATATCCTAAACTTAGAATAGGTTCTAAATCCCTAACCTAGAACAAATTATTTCATCATTTCAAACTACGCGGATTCTAATTCCTAGGGCAAACCCTAGGATACGTAGGCTATTTAGGAGAATCCCAAATTCAAATCCATACCTTAGTTCACTCGGACTATCCATATATATACTAGGATATCCATCCATATTTTAACTCAGAAAGGGTTATCTACATTCCAACCCAGAAATGGTTATCCACATTTTGACCCAGAATGGGTTATCCACATTCCAACCCAAAAAGGGTTATTCATATTCTGACCCAAATAAGGTTATCCATATTTTGACCCAGAATGGGTTATCCACATTCCAACCCAGAAAGGGTTATCCACATTTCGAGCCAAATAGGATTATTCATATTTCGACCCAAATAGGGTTATCCATATTTTGACCCAGAAAGGGTTATCCATTCTTAGATCCACGAAGACTATCTATTGGTTCGCATGGACTATCCAAATCCTAACCCAAAGGGTTTCTCATCCTTTCAAGCATAAACTTCAACTTAAACAATGAACTTAATCATGCAAAAGCATAAATTACAATCATAAACTTTAATCACACCTGAACTACGATGGTGAACCTGATTTTTGGAATAATTCCATGATACCTAGGCAATCTGATGGATATAGATTTGGTTCAATGATATCAAACCACTTGGTTTGGCTCGGTTTAATAGATAGAGTCTAGCACAGGAAAGGCATAGGAGATCGATTTAGATCGGGCGGTTTGGGTGCCTAACCCCTTCCCATAACTGTAACCTGACGCTTATCCAATCTTTGATGGACCAAAAATCCAATCTAAGGGTCATGAGTCCATCGAAGTCTTACCTTGGGGTGAGATTTCACATTTCTAAGGTCCTAGACCTTAATTTAGGTGGTGATTTCCGAATCAATTTCATCTTTGTCCTCACAATGGGAACTAAGTTTCTACACTTTTGCGTTACCATTGCAATATAAATTTGGGACGGAGCACAGCTGTTGGCCGCTGTGAGCCTGAGAGGAAAAAGAAATAAGCCCTGGGTTCAAAGTCCTAACTCAAAATCAGGAAATAAGTTAGCAAAGCTAAAGGGATGGGCACCATTGTGTTGTATTGTTTGTTTTCCATACTGAGCTAAGTTGTGAGCTCACCCTTGTATATATACATGTTTTAGATGTTGATGTAGGATATACTATGGAGGATTACGTGGAGAGTCCCGTGTACGAAAGTGTGGCAGCTCTAGATGTGCAAGTAGGAAACAACGAACATGACGAGTCATGCGAGTGCTACTTCTGCGTGTACCTTTACAATTTAGTATTTATTTTCTTTTAGTTGACTATAAGACAATGTAATAAATATTTATTTATGTTTTAGTTGATGGAGATAATTGGTTAACTTATTTAATTATCAATAGAAACTCAGTTTATTTATTTAAGTCTTCCGCTGTATTATTATATTCTGATTGTGGTTAGTGTGCAATTATTTGTGACATGATCTTATTGAGATCTTGGTGTAAACCATTGGTTTAGGGGCGGTTCACTCACACTTCTAGTTCAGTCGGAATTGGGGTGTGACATCATCAATCCTCCACCGCCTCCTATATTCACCTTGGAAGACCATGCAGATTTCTCCCCAGATTCCAGAATCGCAGATTATCCGGTGTCTCCAGAAACAAAGTTAGATGTGAGGACACCTGTTCGGGATTCTCGTCGGGATACTCATCGGGATTCACTTTCTCCTTTGAAAAACATGTCTAAAGCGAGCACTTCTTATGCTGCAATGGGGGCACAACAAATGCAGCTGCAAGTTCGAGCTGGTGGTCCATCAGTAAGATTGTGAGTGATTACGATGAGAAAGGGAAGGGTTCACCAGTTGATGGCATGATTTAGCCCGGTGCTTTAATTATGCTACCCCTACTAAGGGAAGTTGCTAGACCAGAGTTGTAGAGGAATAGCTTACCCATTGGTGACCTTGACGACAAGGAATGTGTTAAATGAAAACTAAGGGTTAGAAAAGTAATTTCATTTTGAAAGTGACATTTTATATTTAAATTTATCCATGGGTATTTTTGTCCATTTGGTGTAAAGTTTAACACCATCCAAAAATAGGGTACAGTTGAAATTGTTTAAAAGGTTTAGGGTGTATCCGATTTAAGGGCAAACTACAGGGGCGGTACATATAATTTTCTCTAAAGAAATATATAGCACTCAGAACTCCATAAGATAAACCTCAGAGAAATTGATGCAATAGAATGCTACAAGAACTACTATGGATTCATCAAGTAAATTTCTACTTCCAATTAAAATTTAAAAAAAAAAAAAAAAAAACTGAGAATATTTCCTTCTTTTTTTTTCCTTTCTTTCCTCCTTTTCTTTTTTTTTTTTTTTTTGGAAGGGGAGTTTAGGGGCATTGGTATTTGGAGAAAATACCCTCCAAATATATGTAGGCATTTGATCTTCCAAGTTGTTTGCATGAACAGGTTGTTGAACCTTAACTTGCAAATAAAACACCCAGTGACATTATAAAGCAGAGAATGTAAAGATTAAATGAACAGTTGAACACAAAAGAATAGAGTAAATAAAAAAAAGCAACTGAAGGAGGACAGAACCATAGATCTCCTTGTTTAACTCCAGGCGGTGTTCCTGTACCCATTGATAAGCCTGAAATATATAATCAGCTCCAGAATTTTTCAAAGCCTGTAAGAGTTTATTATTTGCACTTTCCATGTCCCTCAGACTGCACATAGCATGAATAAAAAAGGTCAATGAAAAAACAGAAAAAAAAAAAAAAGAAAAAAAAAGAAACCTATATTGAAGAAGTTATTTAACCCAAAAAATTTGACCTGTTCAGGCACTTCTTCAGTTCTTCTCTCTTCTCATCTAGCGCTTTTTGCTTGCTCGATATATTCAACCTCTTTTCCTTTTGAGAAGCTTCCAGGTCCCATATTTGATGGCCTAGACATTTCTATTAACAGGAGTTAAGTTATTTAAAATAAAATAAGAACTTCCGTAAACCAGAAAGAGTCCCCATTATAACAACCAAGTCAAGAAAACATTTCTTAACTCCATCATAGATTAAAAAAAAAAAACTGTGTTAATGTAAAATTTGTTCCCTTGTAACAGCCATGGTGATTCAAAAACCACAATGATGACGATACAATTAAACATGTAAGAATGCTACAAGCTTATGACAATTTGACAAAGACCTCACTGAATTCCAGAGATTCTAAGAAAAACCATTAAATTATTACATTAGTTTTACCTATTTAAATAGGCTAGTGAAATGCTAAACAAACAGTAAAATGCTGGACATTCATGGCACAAGGGCCTGCCTAATGAATTATGATGTTGAGATATGTAGCCCACAAGGACATTCATGGCACCAGGGCCTGCCTAATGAATTAGTTTTACCCCACCTTCGGTCTCTCTCTCTCTCTCCCTCTCCAACAGGACAGTACTAATGAGGTGATCTCTTATGGATCTAGTTGCTGCTGCCCCCCATCTGCACCTCGATTAAAACAAGATAGAATATCCTTGAAGATTGACATATGCTGTTTTCGCTCCAGCGATTGTTTTTTTTTTCTTGTTTGAAGATCGAGTTCTCCCTCCATATTGAAGGTCAAGTCTTTTCCCCTATTAAATATCCAATTTCGCAATATTGAAAAGCGTTTGTCATCATCTCCTACTAGATCAAAATTTTTCTGTTCCTGTCCAAATTGAGATTAGTCTTTTGGATCGAGATTTGAATTATTTTTTTAGGATCGAGATTACTGCAATTTTTGGATCTCAGAGTCTTGAATTTTTAGGATCGAGATCCCTATTTTTCTGGATGGAGATTCCTGATCATATTAATTGATGTGACTCATCATTACAGCACCAGCATTAGCTCACGGTTCCTGATCAAATTAAGATTCTTGATCAGATAGAGATTCCTGATCTTATTGATCTGATTCATAATTACAACAGCAACATTAGCTCACAGTTGTAGTTAATTCTAGTTATTTTACAGTGTGCGACACCCAAGGAATCAAGTATCGACATGATACGCACCGTATTGGTCGATACGTATCGGTATCGACACTAGTCGATACGATACACCTCAATTCGTCTCTCCATTTGAAAAAAAATAGAGTATCGAGCGTATCTGATTCATAATTACAATAGCAACATTAGCTCACGGTTGCAGTCAATTCTGGTTATTTTACAGTGTGCGACACCCAAGGAATCAAGTATCGACATGATACGCACCGTATCGGATGATACGCATCGTATCAGCCGATATGTATCAGTATCGATACTAGTCGATACGATACACCTCATTCGTCTCTCCATTTAAAAAAAAATAGAGTATCGAGCATATCGAGGCGTATTACGCCTCGATACACTCTATATGCCTCGATACGCCTTGATACACTTTAAATATAGTTTTTAAAATAAAAATAAAAAATAAAAACCAACGTATATCGACTAGTATCGAACCATATAGAGTGTATCGTGCAGTATCAATTCCACTCAGAACAATATCTTTTTCCAAAAGCCGACAACCATTTCAGCTTGAATACTCTTCTGTAACTTGATTTTCTTCCAAAAAAATCTTAGGGCTTTGATTCTTAGCCCTAAAACGACTGGGAAGGTTGCATCAAACTTGGTTTTTGTGAAGATTAGAACACGAAATCATCTCTTCAAGCTCCAAGGGTGGAAAACAGCAAAGGTAATGAGTTTCAACTTCATTTTTTTCCAAAATAAATCGATTTTTGTGTTGTTTTTTCTCATGAATCAATGAACAATGATCCTATTTGATGAATGCATGCTACATTCATGGATTTAAACACTGATTGAGGTTTGATTTGAGAAATTTTTGAAGAACAGAAGAAATTCTGAAATTTTTTTTTCCAAAAATTAATCCTTTCCTCTTCTACAATTTATATAAGATGTGTAAACTGATCTACCTTCTTTGCTTCTCAGTTATAATTTTCTATTTTATTTTTTATTTTTTTATTTACTAGTTTAAAAAATAGATATATAATTTAGATAATATTATTTTTTTATTTCCTTTTCTTCCATCCTTGTTATTTCCTTTTCTGATTTTTTTTTCTGTTTCTCTAAGATAGAATATGGCTAGGAACTTGTCTTCGTCTGTTTTTTTTTTTTTTTTGAAAGATATTTGTTTCAACCCATGTCTGTTTCTCTGTTTTTGTGCCTGGTGTCTATTTTTGTGTTATGAAAGTTCTCTATTTATTGTAGATTGTACACTTTTTTTCTATGTGGATGAGGGTGTCAAAACTGTTGGTCAATGAAATAGATATGGTTCATAAGGAGACCATCTTAAAATATAGTGTTTGAGGATATGAAAGATAGAGCAAGAACTCATGTAATACATTCAGTGGAACTCTGCAGAAATGCAATGCTTGTGATAAAACTGTTTATGTAGAAATGAAAATGGAAGACTGTATTTTTCATTTTCTTATAAGAGTCTTATTCTATCTGTCTCATTTTTCTCTGAGGAGACTTGTAGGAAGTAGGAAGTATGTAGTCACTTCACGTACGATCACACATGCTTCCTTTGTCAAGGGAGCACCCCAACACAACCACAACCCCGCCAGAACTACGTTTGACCTAATTTCCACCGCACAGGGATACGTAGCCAGCTTGAGATATATCTCGAGCTCGGTCATCCATCTGTTGTTTTTTAATGTTTTTTTTTATTCTTTTAATTCTTTATTTGTTTCATTTATTCATTCATTTATTTGTTCATTGATTCATTTATTGTCTGTTGGCTTGTATTTTATTTTTCAAACCTGTGTGGCGGCACCCTAAGTTAGTATAACCTAGAAACTTGGTCTAGGATTTCCCACTTGCCTGCTCAGGTTAGTTTGAATGACCTAAACATGCATAAGATTTAAGAGTGTAGGAAAGGATATGACAGAAGGAAACCAGTCCACTGACCGAGTGAGTTGGGTGCCTAACACCTTCCCAACTCGTAACTTGATGCTTACTCTTCTCTTGTAAGATCAAAAGCCAATCCATTGAGTCATGAGTCATAGCGTCTCTCCAAGTGAGAGACAATTTATAGGTCCTTTGCCTGTGGAGGATCATAATTTCCATAGTTCTCACAACATGTACAGAAGGTTTTTAAATCTTACAGTGACCAATAATTGAGTGGAAAGTTTGGACTCCTGGACAATCCCTCAATTGGAAAAGAAAAAGGAAAGCCATAATTTTGTTATTTTTGCATCAGATTTCCATCTAGCAAGTATAAAAAACATTGGCAACCTAATATGAAGGAATTGTTCTCCATATTGTGAATCAGTCCAGTAATTAACCTTGTCCCTTTGCTCCACCAGCTGTGAGTTCATTTAAGTCCTTCACAATGCTCTACTGGTTTTGAAATTAACATTGTCCCTTTTGCTCTGCTGTTGTTGAAAGATTTGGCATTTAGCCATTTCATTTAAGATTTTCTTTTTGTTTCTTCTTGTGGCGGGATGACAGATGGAAGGACAAAGTTTTCATCCTTTTGAAATGCAATATCAACACCTGGCATGTGAAAGTTCTAGGAAAGTGTGATTTCACATGCGATAATGGAGGTAAAATGGTCTTTTGATTATCTAACACAAAAAATACTGCAAAAGGGGAAAGCCTCATAAAGGACCGCCATCCCCAAAACCTGGATGCGAGTCCGAAGTGAGGACAATCATCCCCTCAAGTGATAGTATGTTTATCTCCACAATGGCCATCTCAAGAGACCTTAAGTCCGGAAGTCTTGGCTGTTCTTATTATTAGGGTTTTTTTTATCTCTCTCTCTTTCTCTTTCCTTAATCCGTTTCTTTGCAAGTTCGTGAAGTTTGCAATCCTCAGATAATGGGGTGGTGGTCTTTTTTTTTTTTTTGGGAGATCTGATTCATTATGGCGGTATAAATTTAAAATTTGATTGAAAAAATGGGCTTGATGAGGGATTATGTCCATTTTAATTATGTTGCTTTTGCTTCTTTTTTTCATTTCCCCCAAGCTGATTTTGGTGCTTTCAATTTCTAGTAGCTTGCAGATGGAGAACTCTTTCTTGCATGGTTATAGTTCTAAATTCATTTCTCAAATGACCAAAATCAATACACTTAGGTTATTGGATACTATAGTTGTCACTGTCCATTCTGGGAATCAGGCGTGATATCTGGGTCGACCCACAAGGCAACCTTAATACTTTTAAGATCGACAACCACAGTGTTCTACCATATAAATCCCATAGTCTACACAAGTAACAACCATAACGATAAAGAGATCAAGTAATAATAGCGGAAGCATTTATAAATAACCATAGTTGTCAAAGCGATAAGGCGATCCAAGGAGTTTGAGGTCATCCTAGGCGCCTAGGCGACCAAGGTGTTCCTAGTTTTTTTTTATTTTAAATATTAATGCTATATTAATGTTTATATATATGCAACATTCTACATAAATAATCAATATTTAAAATATAACTTAATTAATATAAGAAAACCAACAAGCCAATAAATAATGAGTGAAGTAACATGTATTTATGACTAACATTTACGTATTTTTAATAAATTTGATTGGAGCATAACTCCTTTAATATAGTTCAGATTCAAGCAATCTCGAATTCGTTGCAAAGTAGCATAATCATCTTTCTAATAAATCTGAGATTGCTTGAATCCAAGTTATAATGAAGGAGTTACACTCTGGTCAAACCTTATTCGGAGTACACGAATGCTATTTAAATTCGTCTGAATGTAAATTATGTTTTGGCATCAAAGTAAGAGATTATTTTGGCACACTCTTAGTTTTTAGTGATGCTTTACTATAATAAGATTTTTGGAATTTTTATATTTGAAAAAAAGCCTAGCATTTAGAAGTTGAAAATCACCCCCGCACCCAAAAAATATGGTTTTTGTTCTTGAACTGGAGGGTTGAATTTTTTTTTATTCTGAAATTTGAATTTTAGACTATTTTTATTGGATTCAAATGGGGGGGGAGGGTATTTGCTTATTTATGAATAATATCTTAAATAAATGAAACATTTACTTAAATGATATTAATCATAAATAAGTACTGCCTAATAAATGTTGTTCCTGTCTAGCCTAATAAATCTTGTGAAGAAAATTCAGAGATCAAGGGAGAATATGAGAACAAAAAAAGACAATTGAAAACAAAGCGGTCGCCCAGACATTCTGGGCATCTAAGGTGTCGCCTAGGCTACGCGCAGGCACCCTGGGCGACTGCCTTTCTCAAGTGCACAAGGCGCCCTGGTGCCAGGCCCATAAAATCCGCATTGAATCCTAGGCGTAGGCGATACCTTGACAACTATGTAAATGACAGATGCAATCTAAGTGATAACAATTCATAATAAAGTTAATTATGCCTTACAAACCATTATTCCCATCAAATAATACCGTATCATTTATACACATAGCCAAATCAAAAAGAGTAAATCTATAACCAGTGTTTTGATAGATATCATCATGTATTGACAAAAAAAATCAGAATGGGAGAGGAAGAAAGAGTAAGGAATGGGTTGCGTCCTGTGTAGACGCAAGCGCTATAGGTGTAGCCCTTACTGTGCTCTCCATCAAAGTCCTCAGCCTCAACGGTGTCGTTCGCCAATTGTGACTCCATAAAAGCAGCTACAGAGTAGTAACTTGAATCAAAATCTGAAAAGATGTATTGATACGAAGGTGAGCTCCCATCTTAGCTCAGTGTGAAATCAGGTATCACATGCATGAATCACACAATGCAATGGAATGCAATTTATTATTACAAGTCTCTGGGTTAATGTTTATACTTGGTATTATATTGATATTCGGCCAGTGCTTTTGGTCTTGCCTATGGTCCCCCGGCCTCCAACTCTCATATACCGGGCAAGGTAGAAGCAGAATGCATGACCCCGGGCCATTAAACGACTTTTACAAGCAAACCCCCTTCCAGGTCCCGGACCCTTCAAGCTAGTCACCTCCCACCATTAGACCCCATATAACATTAGAGACCCCAAGCCGATCTGATTTCTACCATCAGGTCCCGGACCGAGGGAGCATGAGTCTATACCAGTACCTAAACTTCTATTGGCAAGGGTGTAGAGAACAAGAAAATGACACCACCTATGTCTATCATGTGCATAGAAGTAAATAGGGTTGCACCCCAATAGAGATCCCCGACACGATTCCCATGGAAGACCGTGCCCCCCTGCTAAAAGCTAGCAAATCCAACATGGTTCATGTGCACGTGCTCCCACACGCCACACGAACCATCATACATGGGTGTACAAGTGCATGAATATTAGCAAAGCTATACCCTAGCGAAGATTCCTGGTACAACTCCAATGGACCACCGTGCCCCTGCTAAGGTATTAGCATCATAAACAAGGTCCCCATGTATTGTGCTCCCACATGCCACACGAACCATCATACCCAACCAACATATAATCCACAAACATAATTGTTATAATGAAAATGCAGGCTCAAATATAAACAATTATTGGATGGCATGTTATAAAGCATAATGTAGACATGTTACAAATGTCCTAATTCTATGGACCCGACCCCTCACCTGCTAGCATTACAAGTGCAGCTGTACTGCGAAGCCGGCAGAAGCCTTCTTCCTTACCCGCGTCGGTTACCTAATTAAGTAGATAATTTCATTAAGTTGGTTGTACGTCTTAACCAGTATGGACTAGCCTTATATGTCCATACCCGGGTCCCCAGACAAGCCGGGAACCCAACGGTTGGTCCCCAATAGTCATAATTAGGCTACTGGCCAACAGAACCAGTAGCGGATGGTACATTCGGGTGGTATGCCATATAGAATTACCATCCGGTTAACACTTAGAGGATTTTTCATTTTAACCTCATCCGGAGGGTAGAATTGGATGATCATTCATCCGGCCTACCATCCAACTATATACCTTGACAAACAGTGGGCTTCTAGAGGGTTATGTAGAGGCTCCGTCGGGTGGTGTATCATCCGGCACTGCGGTTTATATTTAAGTCTATCTGGTGGTCCAGGGTTAATCGGACCCATGCGATAATGATGCGGCATGCAGGTTGAGAAAACCCTAATTGTTCTGCTAATGGGCCCAACCGAACAATATAAGACCAATAATAGAATCAGTGACAGAATTGTAATTAAAAGGAATCTCAAAAAATCCTAATGTCTATTAATGGGTGTAGCCAAACAGAACCATATGATCCCTTAGGATGAAACTGGAATTAAATATATAAACCAGGGGTATTTTAGAGAAGTGTACTTAAAGAAAAGTAATGAAATAAAGAAAAGAAGAAAAGAGATTTCAACGTGAAAAGGTGCTGTCTTCTTCAAGCTCTCGATAGGAGCAGGGAGGCGGAAACCAATTTTGACTGAGTGATGAGGGCTCCTTCAATATAGCTCCAATCAAGCTGAAATTTCAGGTAAGGATTCGTATCTCATAAACCTATCAAGTTCTAGTAGTAATCCCTCAATTCAAAAGCCCAAAATCAATCTATAAATTCCTGCAACTCACCTAGGTGGTAAAACAGGGACAGATCTAAAATTGTTTCTGCAACTCTTAGTTCCAGCAACATTGAGGGCTCAGAATCTGATCTTAAGGTTGCCCAAGGGCTAGATGAAACCCCCCAAGTTTGAAGAGGAGAGGGCTTGAGGTGGAAGAGATCCAAGGACTTCGTTGGATTTTGGTTACCGCCCAGAATAAGATAGAATCAGAGAATAGAGAAGAAGGAGATTAAAAGAATAGGAGAAGGAAGGAGAAAGAAAGGAGAATGAACCTGAGTCAGTTCTAGATGTAGAAATGAAAGGGAGAAAGAGAGAACAACTTCTTCTCGTAAGCTCACAAGCACACAACCCACCACGTTGGTAGCATAATACTAAACTTTCAATTCATTCTCAAATCTGAAAATAAGATCTTATTACATGTTCTATTTAAAGAGAATACTTTCCTAAACTAATTGATATAAGCTTATATAACATCTCTATAAAATAAAATCCCTACCCAGAACAGAAATCATAAATAAGGAAACATAAAATTGAAACTTCCTATTCTAAATTAGTTCCCTACCAACCCTTTTCTGACCAAAATGTTGGTTTAGATTTGAGTCGATTTAGGTTTGGCTTGGGTAGCCAAATCGGCTCATATTAGTCCAACCATGAGCAAGCTACTACATCAGGTAATCGGGGGATGGTCACTCGAAGGGTCATACCCCCGGATGGGTGTCTCCGGTTAAGATCCTCCGATTTATAATTAGGCCATTCTCTGCCAAGGCATTAGAAGGAGGCAGGGTTAAGACCAAGCCTCCTGTTGGGTCCTCCGGTTTGAGCCTAGAAACCAAGTGCAACCAGGGTTGGTCTCCATTTTGGGGAGCTTTGACTCCCCATTACACTTGCCTTCATTTCAGTTGGTGGGAACACCTTCCCACCATTAATATGCCAAATTGGGGTCATTAAGACCCCATTAACATTTCCATTCATGGAGGGGAAGATAACCTAGCTTTCTAGGTTTGGTTGGTCTCTGTTAATGGAAACCATTAATGGTGGTGTGACCACTATGGTCTCATGCACTTAATCACCACAAGCAAGAGGGTGGGAGATGTGGAACTTACCTCCAATGGTAGAAATGTTAGGGTTTGAGCTCTAAGCTTAGCCCCAAATCCTCCCTCTAAACCCTCTCTTACACTCCCATTGGACAAAGAGAGAAATAAGGAGCATTAGGCTCCTTTTTTTATAGAACCGGTGGGGAGAGAGTGGGTTACTAGGACTCTAGCCGAATGCTGACAACTGGATGGTGCATCATCCGGCAAAGCATTTGGCTAGGCCAAAATATGGCCCTTTGGTCAGCTAGTTGCCCCCGATGCATTGGGTTGCATAGTGGACCAATCTAAGGTCCACCATGATACATAATCCACTAGGTTTGGATGGTGACTTACGTAGGACTCGGATACCACCATTGGGTCTGTGTTGGGTACTCTATCCGTCAGTGTGGGAAGACCTAGAATAGGTGGAATCCGGGTTAGTAAATGATTTCAGGTACGGGTCTTACAGTAGTGAAAAGTGAAAACTATGTTGTTGGGTGTCGTTTCTGTTGGTAATTGCGATCAAGGGCTGTGATCCAGAATTAGAATCTCAGAATTTTGTTTTTACAAAACATGATTCTCCAATTCTGGAGATGAGAATAATAAAAGCATTGATGTGTTTTCCAATGAAACTCTATAATTCCTAGAATTTGCCAGAATCCCAGAATTCTTGCATTAGAATCCAAACAAAACATAGCCTTCCTTTTTTCCTCTCTAAAGCATCTACTGGAGCTTGCTATAGTGAGGAATTGAATCCTTACAGCTTACAGGTTTTGTTTTCTTCTCTTCCCGCTGTTTCTTTTTTTACTTTGATCTACTTATTACAACTAATGTTAGTATTTAGTTTAAAAGTCCGTACGAGCTTTTAAACTTTTAGAAGCTTTATATTAGATTATCGGGTGGTTTCCTAGCAGATTGCCCCGCACTACAAGATCAGAATAGGGCTAAAGATTCTCTTCAGTGTTCTGAATCACTTTCATTTGCAGAATCTGATCCTTTTTCTCAAAAAATTGATCTGGTAATTATTTTGGAGCCTCTCTTTAATTTTTTATTCCATTGATTTGTTCTGAGAAAAAAATGACTAGTTGAGCTCCTGGGTTTTCATTCCACTACTCGAATTAGGGCTTTCGAAGGGCTATAGGATACAAATGGGCAAAATTTGAACATTGACAGTATTTTGGCCAAGGGAGAGAAGGTGGTATGAATATATCTAATCTGTTTGGATTGAATGGTGCACTTTCTTCTTTCTCTTATCTCTTATGAAAGAAAAGATTTGCCAAAGGAGAGAAGGTGGTATGAATATATCTAATGTGTTTGGATTGAATGGTGCACATTCTTCTTTCTCTTATCTCTTATGAAAGAAAAGATTTGCCAAAGGAGAGAAGGTGGTATGAATATATCTAATGTGTTTGGATTGAATGGTGCACTTTCTTCTTTTTTCTTATCTCTTATGAAAGAAAATATCTCAATGGCTATTCTTCTATTAAAAGGATTCGTTCTCTGGCTTGAGAATGGTGGCTAGAGAAACAATTGTAACAAAGATCAATGCTTCTGTTGATTTCTCTGTCTAGTAAAACAATTGAACAGAGAGAATTCTAGTGCCCTTCTTTTTTCATATAAAAATATAAATAAATAGGGAAAATTAAACGGACCTCCCCTTGACAATTCGTTTATTACATGACATTACCATGTGCGTTTTAGACTAACACTCAAGTCCATATAACTAACAATGTTAACAAACTTGATAGTCTAATGAAAGTACCCTTCCACTATATCAAGTTAGTCCCCACTGTAGAATAATAGGAAGCTTGTAGTCCCCACTATAAAAAATCATGTTCCAACGAGAATCTGAAACCCTTTTCCTCCCTTAGTCCCAAATCCAGTTTGAGAATATGAAACAGAGCTCCGATTAAAATCGGTCCAAAATTTCTCTTTATTCTACTTACACCTATGAGCTCTACTACCAAAAAAAAAAAACAAAGAGTTCCTGTCAGATTGAGCGACGTCTTCTACCTCAAGCCAAGGCTGCAACTCATTTTCTCAAGGGTTCAAACTGTGAGTAAGTGGCCCATATGCCACTATCCATTTTAGGTATCCCCTATTAGGAGAGTTATGAGCGTCGGATCTGAAGGACATGTGGCACCCAGATCACCGTCCATCATTGATGGAAGGAGACGGTTGGTCTATAAATACTAATGGGTAGGGTCCTATGCACACTGATAGAAATTTGAGAACTCCATCACGTTCTCTGCCTGGGAATACAGTCAGTGCATAGAAATCCTTCCCCTCTCTCTTCTCTTTTGTTTGTGGAGCAGGGCATATCAGAGTACATCAAAAGACAACATCGGTTGGATGGACACAGGTTGGAAGAGATCCCTACACTATGGGTATGTCGAATCTTATTCCGCATTGACATACATATGGATTGTAGTTTTCTTACATTATGGTATCAGGGCGGTGTTTTCGCCGCCTGTCCACCCTGACTGGATGCTGTGGAGCATCGATTTTAATAAAAATAATTTTTATTATATGATTCTGTCGGCCAATATCTCGTGAGGTAGCTGCAGGTGCACACTCTCGCATGGCTGCCAGCCTACAGCCCGGCAGGCCAGTAGGCGTGCAGTGGCAGGCATAAGGAGGCTAGCTGCAGCAGCTCTGCTGGCTATGCTAGGCGTAGCAGGCCAGCCTTCAAGGGCCAACTGCTACGGTCATGCGCGGCCAGCAGGCTGCCGCAAGCCAAAAGCAGTGAATGTTGACGATTTTTATATCCCCATCTCCTTTTTGACCAGCCGATTCAGTTGGTTGCATCGGCTGCTGGTGTATTCACCGAAATCTCTAAAGAATGCCGGATACTTCGAGTTGTTCGTGAGCCGTTGCGGATTTGATATTCATTGTTAAAAACTAAGAAAAGAATATGATGGCATGAATTGTAAATTGAAAGGAATATTTGCCTAAATTTAAAAGAAATTAGGGTTTTAAGTGGCCTTGGTTCAACCTGGTTCAAGTAATCAAACTGGATGAAGGCCAACCCGGCTTACAGGTTGAACTGGTACCAACCCAAACCCTATCAGTCAGAATATTTCATAGCCTGGGTCTGTCGTGACCCGGTTTGGGTCACTTAACCAGAGCAACCCGAAATTGGGTTGGTCGGACTGACCCGTCACCCCATATGGATCGACCTGAAGACCCGCTTTGACCCGGATATGGACTCTTTTGGACCGGAATGGTTGAACCGGTACGAACCATTTTGGACCCGTTTGTTTCCGTTTTGACCCAGACCTTTTGAACCAAATAATTCTGTTATACTTTTGGTGATGTTTAATAATTTTGGACGATCTTTATTATGTCTCACCATTTTATAGTTCTGAACTGAACGTCACTGTATATGTGACTGCACTTTTCATGACAGTTTGTTCTGAACGTCGCTAAAAGATCAAGAACAGTGACTGTATTTGTTATGACAGTGTGTTCTGAACGTCGCTAAAAATATCGTTTTCTTTTAGTGACATTTACAGACAGATCGTCACTGTATCTATAAACATAACAGAATGTATTAAGCACTGTTTTAGTGACATTTAAAGACAGAACGCCACTGTATATAGATGTACATTACAGAATGATTTGTCTTACTGTTTAATGACATTATAGAATAAACACTACTAAATTTTGGAATACAGTAAGGTCGTTTGTGTCACTTTTTAGTGACAGTAACAAACGCCATTAAAAGTTAGTGTTAAATAAAGTAAAGAATAAGCCATTAGGAACTCCTTAAGATTATTAGGCTTATATTAACATTTATGAATGGTTGTTTAAAGGATGCAATAAATGACTAAAATGCCCTTATAATAAAGTTGTGTTAAATATAAAAAAACCATTAGGTTTATTTTTAACACATATAAGTGTGTTTTACAAGATGTCATAGATGACAAATATGCCCTTATAGTAAAGTATTGTGTTAAAATCAAGGAAATAATTAGTATTATTTTTTAACACATATAAGTGCTTATTTAAGGATGTCATAAAAGAATAAAATACCCTTCTAGTGGTAGGCATCAGAAAATTACATCTTTTGCATTGGGACTGGATATTATCCCCACAGGAAAATATTCTTTTCTTATGTGAGAAGATGGAATAAGGTAGAATGTGAAACTACAAGACAATGGGAGCCTTCTTCTACCTATAGGTGTGGAACAACCTTTTGAATTGTAGTGTAGCATTCTAGTCTTATTAATACAGACCTAGACAGATGTAGACTATAATCTTAGCTTACAGGTAATTTTGTAGGATACATTAGTCTGTTACTTAAGTTTGATGTCAATCAACTTAGTGTAAAGTTTCACATACTAAAATTGATTATAAGTTTAGCCT
This sequence comes from Protea cynaroides, assembly GCA_028583415.1. Classification (NCBI taxonomy): domain Eukaryota; kingdom Viridiplantae; phylum Streptophyta; class Magnoliopsida; order Proteales; family Proteaceae; genus Protea; species Protea cynaroides. The sequence continues at coordinate 85,928,529 of CM053269.1, forward strand.
ACAGGTAGATTATAATTAATTTTAGTGTGCTACTGATTATTGATGTGGGTTGATATCAGTATAAAGTTGTAAGCCAATAAATCTAAACTTCCTTATTGTTGTTTACAGTTTATAACCAAATTCGTCTCCCAATGCTTAGTAGGGAAAATTATTTAAATTGGAAATGGAAGATTTATTTAACCTTAGAGTGCATGGATTTTTTTATGGCGTTCCGTATAGAAGAGCCCACTGCTCTTACGGATTCCAGTACGCTAGTCCAAATTGCTCATATGATAAGTGGGAGCGGTCTAACCACTTGAACCTGATGCTTGTCATGAATAATATCGACAAGAGCATTAAATGATCAATTCCTGAATGTAAGAAGGCCATTGACTACATGAAGGCAATTAATGCTCAGTTTGTGAGTTCAAACAAGATGTTATTATCACTTTAATGGAAAAATCAGACTCATTAAGTTACAATGGTAAGGATGATGTGTGTAACTACATCATGCACATGAGGGACATCTCAGCTCAGAGAATTTTGGTTTGTTATGAATCAAATTTAGTTGATTCTCATTCAAATAACTGGTGGACTGATTCTAGATCATTAATCCTTGTGGCCAATACCATGCAAAGCTTTCTGCAGACAATACTTCGGAAAGAAACTGAGAGACATATCTATTCAAGAAATCAGATGAAATCTCAAGTGGAAGCTATAGGTGTCTATAGATTGATGTTGCAATCCGGATATGTGTTGGATTTAGGAGAAACCATTTATGTTCCATCTTTTGCAAAGAATCTGATTTCTGTTTCTAGATTAACACCTTTGGGTTATGTGTTTAATTTTTCTGGTACAAAAATAAGGATTTAAAAAAAATGATGTATTCATCGGTTCAGGTTCTTTAGTTGATGGTTTATTTCTCTTAAATCTTGATCCAACATGTGAAAGTAGTTTACTCTTTATAAAAAATATTGGCATAAAGTAAATGAATGTGAATGAAAAAAATCCTCTCAGTTGTGGCATCTTAAATTAGGTCATATATCTAGTGACAGAATTAAAAGATTAGTGAATGATAAAATTCTTGAAACTCCTGATTTCACTGATTTGGGGTTATGTATGGACTGCATTACGGGAAAGCAGACTAACAAAACCAAGAAAGGTGTCAGAAGGGCAACTAAACTTCTAAAAATCATACATACAGATATCTGTAGACTATTTCCCATCCCTTGTCTGAATGGTCAGAGATATTTTATCTCCTTCATTGATGACCACTCAAGATTCATGTATATCTATCTTCTAGTTCATAAAGATGAGGCATAAGAAGCCTTTAAGAACTTCAGAACCCAAGTAGAGAAACAGACTGGACAGGTGATTAAGATCGCGAGATCAGAAAGAGGTGGTGAGTACTATGGCAGAACTACAGAATATGGTCAAGACCTGGCCAGTTTGCATGATATCTTCAAGAGCAAGGTATTGTACCGCAATATACTATGCCTGAATCTCTGGATCAAAATGGCATTGCTAAAAGAAGGAATCGTACACCTATGGACATGGTCAAGAGTATGATTAATGACTCTAGTTTACCTCTAAAATTGTGGAGTGAAACTCTTAAGACAGCGGTATATATCTTGAACAGAGTACCATCCAAGTCGGTTCTTAAGACTCCTTTTGAGTTGTGGAATGGATGGAAAGCTAGTTTGAAGCTTACTCACATATGGGGCTGTCAAGCCGAAATAAGAGTCTACAATCTACATCTTCAGAAGTTGGACCCTATAACAGTCAATGGATATTTCATTGATTATTCTGAAAGTTCTAAGGGTTATAAGTTTTATTGTGCCTCATATAGTCTTACCATTGTAGAGTCTAAAGTTGTCAAGTTTCTAGAGGATGAAGACAACTGTGGGAGTATACAGAGTCAAAATATTGAGTTCAATGAACAAGATGTATCGATAATTCCTTCTACATTTGGGGGTCAGGGATTTATCCCTTTACCAGTGGTACCTGTGGTTCATGAATAACACTACCTGTTCATAATGAATTACCACATCATGATACACCACATCAGGAACCAGTTGTCGTTTGAACATGTGGTCCAGAATCAAGAAACCAATCTTGAGCCATAAGTTTTAAGGAGATCCTCGAGAGAGAAAATCGGTAATCCCTTCAGATTATGAAGTGTATCTCCAAAACTGTGAAACTAACATTGGAATAAGTGATGATCCAATATTATTTTCACAGGCTATGGGTTGTATAGATACCATTTTATGGCATGATGCCATGAAGGATGAAATGGAATCTATGTCAAATAATCTAGTATGGGAACTTATAAAATTGCCTAAGGACACCTCTATTGTAGGGGGTAAATGGGTTTTCAAAACTAAAAGGGACCCACATAGCAATATTGAAAGATACAAGGTTCGACTTGTGACAGAAAGTTATAATTAGAAGGCTAACATTGATTATAGAGAAACCTTTTCGTCCGTGTCTAGAAATGATTCTTTGAGAATCATTATGGCACTGGTGGCTCACTATGATCTTGAGCTGCACCAAATGGATGTCAAGATGGCATTTTGAATGGTGATCTGATTGAGGAGGTATACATGGATGAACTTGAAGGTTTTTACTTCGGATAAAGGTGATCATCTAGTATGCAAGCTTAAGAGATCCATATGGATTGAAACAAGCTTCCTGTTAGTGGTATTTGAAATTTGATAGCACGATTACTTCCTATGATTTTGTGGAGAATCGAACTGATTAATGCATTTACATAACGATCAAGGGAACTAGTTTCACCATACTAGTGTTATATGTGGATGGCATTCTTATAGCTAGCAATGATCTAGGGATGCTACACAAGACTAATATTTCTTGACTCAAAACTTTGACATAAATGATATGGGTGAAGCCTCCAATGTCTTAGGCATAGAGATTCACATGGACATGTCTCTTAAAACCTTAGGACTGTCCTAAAAAGGTTATATTGACAAAGTTTTAGAACGGTTCAAGATGAAGCAATATTCATCAAGTGTAGCACCTCTTGTTAAAGGCGACAGAGTTAGTCTGGAGCAATGTCCGAAGACCAATCTGAAACAACAGGCAATGCAAAATATCCCTTATACATCAGCAGTAAGCAATTTGATGTATGTTCAGGTCTGTACTAGACTTGACATCTCATATTCAGTGGGAGTATTAGGTAGGTTTCGAAGAACCCTGGTTTGCCACATTGGACAATAGCAAAGAAAGTACTGAGGTACCTACAGGGCATCAAGGATCACATGTTCATATATAGACATGTTGATGTTTTGAAGCTAATCAGTTACTCAGATTCAGATTTTGCTAAATGTGGAGATACAAGGAAGTATACTTCTGGCTTCATTTTTGTTTGTTAGAGGAGTAGTGTCTTGGCGCAGCGTAAAGCAACCTAAGACAGCTTCTTCTATTATTGAAGCGGAAGTGGTGACATGCTATAAAGCAATTTCTCAGGCATTATGGTTGAGGCAGTTTATCATAGTTTTGAGGTCATAAGTTCTATTTAAAAACCTATAAGGATCTACTGTGACAATACTGCAGTAGTATGTCTCTCTAACAACACATGCTCAGTGAGTCGCTGCTGACACATTGAGATAAAGTATTTTGTTGTCAAAGAAGACATTCGAGTTCGTTGGGTTTAGATAGAACATATTGACACTGATGATATGATAGTTGATCCTTTCACTAAAGGGCTTCCGCCCAAGGTGTGTGTAGTTCACATGGATCATAAGGGACTATGTAAATCATTATGTTTTTTAAATGTTTTATTTATGATATTGCAATATAAAGGTTTGACGACTCAAAATAAAGTTATTTATTTTCCTGTCATTTATTTGGTTGTATACATAAAGTTTTGTAATGATAGATGCCTATAAAGTTTTCAAGGCAATAAAGTTGACCCTTGAATCGATTGTTGAATTGATTCTATAAAGTAGGTTGTCACAATTAAGGTTCATCTTAAAATGAACAGCCTATTGTAATACATGGAAGGCAGTGTTCTTGTGTGTAGACATGTACCGCCATGATTCATGGGTTGAGAGTTTTATTACGAACATAAGGAACAACTCCATAAGGAAAGATCCGAAAGTTAATGTATGGCCATACATCAGGTTATAACTCTAAAATGGCTTGCTAAGTGGCAATATGGGCCAAGTGGGAGAATATGAGTAATTGGCCCATATGCCACTATCCATTTTAGGTATCCCCTATTAGGAGAGTTATGAGCGTCAGATCTTAGGGACATGTGGCACCCAGATCACCGTCCATCCTTGATGGAAGGAGATGGTTGGTCTATAAATACTAATGGGTAGGGTCCTATGCACACTGATAGAAATTTAAGAATTTCATCACGTTCTCTGTCTGGGAATACAGTCAGGGCATAGAAATCCTTCCCCTTTCTCTTTTCTTTTGTTTGTGGAGCAGGGCATATCAGAGTACATTAGAAGACAACATCGGTTGGACAGACACTGGTTGGAACAGATCCCTACACTATGGGTATGTCGAATCATATTCCTTATAGACATACATATGGATTTAGTTTTCTTACACAAACTTCTGCAAGTTGTGAGCCGTTGAGAATCTTCAACCTCAAGTCAAGGTCTCTTTGAAATTGCAACAAAGGAACGGGTATGCGCTCTCTCTTCCCCTAAGCTCTTATTCTCCCCAAGCTCTAGCAAAGCGGATTCTTTCAGTTCTGCTATGTTTCTTCGACACAGTAGAGCTTTTTCATTTTCTAATGGAGGTCGAAACCTAAGCTCTTGCGAGCTTCGATATGCAATTGAAACCATCGTTCTCTTTCTCTTTGACGGCCTGCTTTCCAGAATGCGGCAACTTTGAAAGGTCTCTTACTTTGAATCGTGATCTTGGCTCAACTGCCATGGTCGATTCTCCTGAGTGCAGGAACTCTAAAATGTCCTTCACCTTGTGTTTTTAGTCAGAAGTAAAGTCAGTAGGTTTGTCGACGACAGTGGTGAAGCTGTAAAAGTCGACAAGAGTTTCCGTACACTGCCCGTGAAAAGGAAGTTTGACGAGTTTTAAGATGGTTTGTTGAAAGCTTTGTTTAGTTTCAATTAATTATCTGTTGCTCGAGTCAAGATTGAGAACAAATGCTCCACCCCGTGAGAGATGGTCAGCAACCAGCAGCAAACCATTGAGGAGCTTTACACTGAATTGGATGAGGAAAGAAATGATTCTTCTTCTACTGCAAATGAGGCCATGTTGATGGTATTGAGGTTGCAGAGGGAAAAGGCCGAGATTCAGATGGAAGCCTTTCAATTCAAACGGTTCACAGAGGAGAAAATGGCTCTTGACCAGCAAGAACTTTATGCATTGGAAGACTTGTTGTATAAGAGAGATCAGGTCATTGAAGCCCTCAACTGTGAGGTGCAGGCCTACAAGTACAAGATATTGAGTTTTGGGCTCACGGAGGCAGAGGCAGTGGGCGAGAAGACTGCTCCTAGTAACCTAATAGGGATGTTATCCAATATGAATGTTTTCCACATGACTACCCTCCTTTGAGATGCAATATGAATGAAACCCTTGGTCATCCAAACATTGAGGATGATTTTGATCTTGACAAATACGCTTTTGGTGAAACTCCTCAACCTTTTGATGATACCCCTCGTACCCAGGATCGTTTGCAGAATTTGGATTACAAAATCTATCAAATGAAAAGAAATCCAAGTAGCAATCCTTTCGATGGGGAATTTTTTGGCTCAAGGTACATTTTTGAGAAACAATTCAGTATTGTGGGGCGAGAAGTCCAAGGCCTGCTACTAGCTTAAAAACGATGAACGATTTTTCACACATAAAGGAGTACTCTAGTTTGATAAAGGTTGATAATGCATCTGATATTGGAGATGACATGAATGATAGACAGAAAGTTAACGGATATTGTTGTGGTAGCCGAAGAGCTTTGCTGGCAACAATCGATTTTGCTCGTCTGAATCACAATAATTTCCTTCAATTTCTTAAAACTAGAAACCGTTAGTTGCATGATGGAATCGTATCAGCTTGAATGCCTCAAAGGTTGGGAAGGGCGTCGGAGGTTGGGGAAGCGTAGAAAATGGCCTGCTTTGATAGTTGCAGAACAAGGTAAGAAAGGTAACTTCCATACAAGTAAGGGTATTATCGTCATTTGAAAAGATAACCATTGTCCACGGTAGCAATTAACGTCCATTGCAGAGTGAACTTACGTGTTATAAATGTAATTTTTTGAAGGACTTCCGTGTAAATCTGAAACGCAAAAGGTAGTGTCGTGTAATAAATGAATTGTCAAGGGGAGGTCCGTATAATTTTTCCAATGTAGTTAGGTCTTTGTTAGGTCTCTCTCTCTCCAACCCGATGTAGTTATCAACTTGTCATAAGGTCTAATGAGTTCTTGAGATTAGAATCTTAGTCTGTGTTTGGTATGTATTCTTGGAATGAATTCTAGTCAAGAACACATTCTGAAATGACAAAACAGTGTTTGTTATGCTTTGTCAAGGTTATTGGATCATAGAATGTGTTAAGTAAATGTGATCTTTTCTGGAATGTGCTTTTTTTCCCATTATACATGTAAGACCCGTATCGAACTAACCGGTCTTACCACCTTGTACCAGGTCTACCTATCATGGCCGAGCCAAATGAACCAAGTGCGTGAAGGAAATAACGAAGACAGGTATTAAACTGACCCAAAAACAATCAAAATGAGGGTAGGGTCGCATACCCAGACCAGCAAGGTCGACCCCCCCTCACATAGAAGTCAGCCCCTGATTTTTCACTAGGGGTCAGACAGCTTAGGAACTGAGGGTCGACGGGATCTCCGACCCCCTCATCGATCCCCTGTTTGCCGACAGAAACCGCAAATAGGAAACTTTCCAAATTTCAATGGGATTCCTTCCTAATCTCAATGGAACTTATTTTTAGAGATTCTACGCTATAAATAGGATGTCCCTAAGCCTCTTTCACTCCTTTTGAAACCCCTAATTGAGAGTGAGAGAAAGAGAAGAGAAGAAGAAGAGAAGGAAAGTTAGAGAAGAACACTGAATTGAAGAATTCAGAGAAATCTTTGAATCTCAGCAAACCTAAGGTATGGGCAAGCTTCTATTTGATAATCTAAGACCTTAGAATAGTTCATAAAGAGAGTATGGTCTAGGAGAAACCCAAATCATATACCCATGGGAAGATTTCGATGAAATCCATGGAGAAATCATGGTAGACAAGGTAAGGAAGAAACCTAGTGTTCTAAGCCATAGAACAAGCCTAGAATGGATTGTGGAAGTAAGTCATAGGACCCAAATGTGAAAGAATGGATTGTAGAATGAAAATCTCGACTCAACCCACGGGGGTCGTACGCGGGGTCGATTGGGAATCGACCCTACCAGACCACAAGATCGACCCCCAGTATTCGAGAAGTCCAGAATAGGGGTGGTCACACCCAGGGTTGATGGAACATCTGACCCTGGCATCGACCCTACCATGGGGGTCGATGTAGACTGCTACCCTACCTGCGACCCACCCTGTGACCCATGCTTAAAAACAAGCCTAATGATGCCAGAATGACTTCTAACCAAAATCTATTGACTTGTTAGGTTTTTCTATTGATATAAAAATGGTTTTAAAGCTTGAAAAAGGATCAACACTCAAGCAAAGGTGAGGGAACAAGACCTAAACTAATTGGCTAATAATAAACTATTTTTATTTCTTGAGTCCAATGCCATGACTGATTCTATGCGTGTATGCTTGTATGTGCATTCAATATGTCATCCAATATTCCTGCACTGTTCATGCATATTTAATTATGTTTATTTATAACATGATGATGATGATGATGATGCTAGGAATAGGCATGTGAATGTATGTGTGTGGTTAGTGTATATGGTGCGGGTAGGGGATGGTATTAACCGGTACAGCCATGCCGTTTTCATGGGATGTATATTATGCCATGGTTCTACTCAAGTCATGTCCACTGACATCGTCGTATCGCCATTACCTTAGTAGAACTATTACGTCATAGGGTATCAGGGGAGCTGGTCTCGGACCTTATAGTCTTCGACTCTGTCGGGGGGCCTTAGCTCTATCTCTATGGATGTATTGAGGGATGTTGGGGTGAGGCCTTGGATATACTGTTTGACATTAGGATTGGTTAGTTGCAAGCCTAGTTTGCAAGCCCTCGCCAGCAGGGGCTTACGTGTTGGTGTGGGCAACCGGTACAGCCATGCCGTTTTCATGGGGTGTATATTATCCATGGTGGGTGCATGTGGGACGACAGTGTCGATACTCATTGGGAGGATTCACACACTCGTGTATAGAGGTGAGGTGGCCACCGAACCTTTCTATAGCACATTGTAAACTTACAAACCAGACCACAGATATGAATTGAATGTATGCATATGTTTGTTGCATTGTTTTGTTTGCTCACTGAGCCGTGATGTGTGCTCACCCTTTCGATGTCGAATATTTTTAGTTGATGATGCAGGTACCACGGTGGAAGACTATAGAAATACTTCTGTGTACGGGCACGTCGCTGCGATGGAAGCTGAAGACTTCGTGGAAATGCATAACTCTTCATGCGAGTGCAATGCATGCGTTTTTGATTTGATTTTCATTTGAATTATTAAGGAAATGTAATTGATATTTTATTTACTTATGTCTCAGTTGATACAACATAATTTGATACTTTATTTATGATTATCATAGTTAGATTCCTCAGTTCATTTATTAGTAAGACTTTCGTTATTGTGTATTTATTCTGATTATGGTTGTGGATGTGTATGGTTTTATTTTCAATGGACACAGCCTATTAGAGATCCTGGTTGAACCGTTGGTTTGATAGCGGTTCATCACACCATTCTGAATGGTCCAAAATTGGGGTGTGACAACTTGGTATCAGAGCTCTCAGGCCCTGTCTGTGAATCCAGTATACTTCCATAAAAGTTTGTAAACTGAGATAGGATAAAAATTTAAAAGATGTAATAATAACACACCATAAGCATCTGTGTTGTTTGAGACAAAAATGAAAGAGAATAATGCATCTATTAAATGAGAAATAAATTTATATACAACCAAAAGAAGAACAAACGTATATATACATGACTAAAGCAGAGTACAGTCCACAACTTGGACAGTTACTCTGAAGTACAAAAAGAAAGGTAAGCGAAAATACATCAAGAAGCTAGAGGAGATGGGGGAGGCGGTGCCTCGTGGTCTCTATCATAATCCTCAGCATAGACTCTAGTCAACTAAGCTATCTAAGTCTGGGTCGTCTAGAGACTAGTTGTGAGATCAGCCACCCGCTGGTCAGTCACGCGCTGAGCATCCCTAAGCTCTCCCACTTACTGATCCGACATGCGCTGAGCATCCAGAAGCTCTCCCATCCTCAAATCAGACATGCACTGAGCCTCTCGTATCCCATGCAATATCCCCATCATGTCATCAGAAGGTGCATACGAAGGACCAGCTGCATGTGAAGGACCAGCTGAATAAGAAGGACCAGCACCTGTAGCATGAGTAGGTGATGGAGGAGGTATGGCATCCACATCCATGTAGAGACGATCGTCATCATCCCCATGAACTCCTGCTCCAGCGACTGCTGCTGTTGCCTCAGCGTCAGCCATCTCCACTCGAGTACGTGGATGCACCAGAGCGTTCCTCTCCTTGTCGCTGACCTGGGCATCCCGCATGCCCATCTTGCAGATGACCTCCCAATCCAAAGGTGATGAGAAGGATTTCTCCTGAATCCTCTCATCCGTCATGTGAACACCCAGGCGGGTCAGTAGCATAGAGATCATGCGTCCATATGGCAGGTTGCCAGTATGACTGGGCAACGTAGCGCTGATCATCGTCCGCATGATGATGTAAGGAAGGCAGACGGGCTGCCTAGTGCAGATACAGTACAACAGATACTGGGTCAACTGGGAGATCCTCTCATAATGCCCACTCTGAGGTATCAGGTTATGCTGGATAATCTTCCAGTACACCCGAGGCTCTGAACGAAGATAGATCGCTTTCATATCCCAGTGATCCTCTCTGATGATCTGGCGGTCAATCTCAGCTCTTATCTCTAATGAAAAGAACTGGGGCTCTCCAGGAGCACAGAACATCAAGGGGCCATCATATGAAATGCCCAACAAGTCGGTCAGCTGCCGATAATCGAATGAAATCTTGACCCCCTTGACGTAGCTGGTGATCCGAAGCTCTCTACCCCTCTCTGTATCGTTGTAATCTCCCACCACCTAGAGATTACAGTAGAACTGTCTCACCAGATCTGGCCAAGTGCAGGCGTCATAGGTGATCACAAGAAGCCAACCCATGTCACCAAAAGCCCTCTCTACATCGAACAGGGCCAGGCTAGCCAAGTCTACCCAGCGACCTCCCTCTACCTTCTTATGAGAATAGCGGGCATACTATGTCTCCACCTCGTTAGAACGGAAGCAGACTGGGTCATGAACCCTGGGTACTTTGGTACGAGCCATAGTATCTGCAAAAAACAAAGAAAAATAGATATTGGGTTAGTAAAGATGAAAAACCCAAAAATTTCGACAGTATAACCACATAAATTGATCAAAAGCCTCACTTTTCACCCATACACATGGGCAGGAGGACTTATAAAGGTTTTAAACAATCTTGCAAGACTCATTTAGTTGGAAATTCATTTAAAGAGATCAAATTGGAAGAAATTTCAAGAAATTCAAAAATCTCGACAAATTAGGGCAAAAATGGGAAAATTCAAGTTTCTCATTAACCAACCGACGAAACTCGAATATTTTTTAGGGCTTTCGTTCCTTGAGTCACCAAAAATAACCCCAATAAAAATCAAATTTTTACAGTTGGAAAAAATTTAATTTGAAGAAAACGAGTTAAATGGGCAAAAACCTAGCTAAGAAAACCTAAAAACATGAAAATGTAGAGAACATACCTGTAGACGAGGTGTGGACGTCGAAATAGGAAGCAAATAGCACCAAAGAGTCCGAGTTGGCACTGTAGCAACTCAGAGGGACGAGTCGAGTCGGAAAGGAGGAGGAAGAATGAGAAATGGATTCAAAATCAGAAATAAAAACCTGATTTTTAGTCCGAGGGTCGGAGAATTCGACCAAGACATCCAACCCCCCCTCTGACCCCCTCATCGACCCTCGGCTCTCGGTAATCTGACAGAGAACCAGGGGTCGAACCCTGGGTCGGACATCCTCCGACCCCCTCATCGACCCCCAGCTCTCGGGAAGAATCAGTGATTCCTCAGGGTCGCAGACTGAGGGTCGGACATCCATCGACCCCCACCATCGACTCTGCAGTGAAAATACAGCATTTTCAACAGAATGATTTGAAAAATTTGAAAATTTTATTTGTTAGTGGTTTTAAAATATGAGAATGAAGTATATAATGATTGTCTCACGTGTTCTATGATTTTCAGGCATTCCCACTACCAGATTAGATAATGGCTGGACGCAGAGTGACCAAACAAAGTTGTAACTCTATCCCACCACCACCACCTGTGGGGGAAGACAGCCAGACACACCCAGAAACACAAGGGAATACGAATACGGCACCGGCCATAATTAATGGGCAGGTAAATCCTACAAATTTTCCAGCTCTACCTACAGACCTGGCTGCAGTCGTAATGAACTTAGCCCAACAGCTGCAGCAAATGCAACAGGCACAAGCTACTATGCAAGCTGCCATAGGCATGACTTTTCCAGCTACACAGACACCACCAATGCCAGCAGGACAGGCAAGCACGGTACCAGGGGGAAGTAACACAGTACCCCACGCACCTCAGACTCCTATCATGCAGGCTCAAGTGCAGAATCCTGAGGTAGCTCAAGGTGGATATCAATACCAACCACCTATGTATGGGGCGTATGTCCCGCAACAACTAGACCACTCCAGATTGGTGGAGCGTTTTCTGAAAATGAAGCCCAAAGAATTTAATGGCAAGCCAACATATCCTTTATGGCCGACACACTAGGTTGACAAAATGGAAAGAAATTTTATGATGATGACAGTAAATGAAGAAGAAAAAGTGTTGTGTGCCACCTTTATGCTGAAAGGAGATGCACACCATTGGTGGAGGTCTATCAGGACATATTTATTAACAAAGCACGCCCAACTGACTTGGGATATTTATAGGGAGGCATTCTTTGAGAAGTACTTTCCTAGGAGTTTCAGAGATTCCATGGAGAAGGAGTTCCTGAGTTTATATCAGGGACAGATGACTATCGATGCATACCAACAGCGTTATGAGGAGCTATTTTTCTTCGCACCAGTCAGTATGCAGCTAGAAGACACCAAGATCTGAAGGTTCGTCATGGGACTTAGGGGAAGTATCCGCGAGCATGTTCTGGGACTTGAAAAGAAAATCTATAATGAAGTGGCACAAATCGCTCGAGTGATAGAGTCGAGCCAGAAAGAGAGCTACTTTGCTGAAAATAGGGGAATCAAAAGGCCTAATGGAAATTCTTACAACAGAGGGAACACCAAGGTATTCAAACCCTTCCATACTCAAGGCTTTAATGATGCAGCCAAGACTACCCCCGCAGCTCCATAGCAACAAACGCAAGTCATTGAAGGAGTAAGATGTTTTAACTGCAATCAAGTAGGGCATATTGCAAGGGAGTGTACTAAGCCCAAGAAGCAACTACAACAAGGCAGAGTTTACGTGGTTACGTCCGAGGATGCTGCTGCATCACCTGATGTGGTCACAGGTATGACCTGAATCTTATCATTTTGTGTTACATTATGTGAGCATGTAGACTAAACCAAAACAAATCACAGGTATCGTACCTATTAATGGCATTCCCGCCAGAGTACTCTTTGATTTAGGAGCTACTCATTCTTTTATATCTGTGTCATTTGGAAAGAAGCTAAATCTACCCCTTAAATCCTTAGACTACAAACTGCTTGTACGATCGCCTATGGGGTTAGAAGTGGAGTTAGAAAAAGGTTATGAACCATGTCCAGTTCTTATTGATGAAAAGACTTTGGATGCAACCTTGGTCCAACTTGAGATGGTAGACTTTGACGTCATCTTGGGAATGGACTGGTTAGCTCGACATTCTACAAACCTATTGTGTGTCGAAAAGAAGCTGACATTTAAAGACAAAGAAAGGGCAGAGTTCAGTTTTTCGGGAACCAAACTTCCCCGTAAACGAAAGCTCATACTCTCTGCATTAAAGGCTAGGAAGTGCCTGGAAAAAGGAGCAGTTGGGTATTTAGTATCTGTGGTCGATCTTACCAAAGAAGCACCACGAATGGAGGATATTGATATCGTGCGTGACTATCCAGATGTATTTCCTGAAGAACTACCAGGATTACCACCCGATCGCGCTACAGAGTTTGTTATAGATTTAATATCCGGAGCCGCATCAATATCTAAAGCACCTTATCGAATGGCTCCTACTGAATTGAAGGAATTAAATGTACAACTACAAGAACTGCTGGACAAGGATTACATTCGACCTAGCATATCACCATGGGGAGCGCCAGTATTATTCGTGAAGAAGAAGGACGGTAGCATTCGATTGTGTATAGACTACCGAGAACTGAATAAACTGACAATCAAGAATCGGTATCCATTGCCTTGGATCGATGACTTGTTCGATCAGTTGCAAGGTGCCAAAGTGTTCTCCAAGATCGATCTTCGGTCAGGCTACCATCAGTTGAAGATTAAGGATGGTGATATCCCCAAGACAACATTCAGGACCAGATATGGACATTATAAATTTTTGGTCATGTCTTTTGGATTGACGAACGCACCAGCAACCTTTATGGAACTTATGAATCGGGTATTCTATGATATATTGGATACGTCGGTTGTTGTATTCATCGATGATATATTGGTCTACTCCAAAGACGAGGAAACTCATATAAAGAATCTAAACGCCGCTCTGCAGCGATTACGAAAGGAGAAGCTCTACGCCAAATGTACAAAGTGCAAGTTTTGGCTAAAGGAAGTCGCTTTTCTAGGCCATGTTGTATCCGCTGAAGGAATTAAAGTGGACCCTAGCAAGATCGAAGCTATTGTGAAGTAGGAAGCACTGAATAACGTTGTAGAAATTAGAAGTTTCTTAGGTCTAGCTGGGTATTATCGATGATTTGTGGAAGAGTATTCCCAAATTACTGTACCTCTTACCAGTTTGACTAAGAAGGGCGAAAAGTTTGTGTGGACTGATAAATGCGAGAAGAGTTTCCAAACATTGAAGGCTAGATTGATATCAGCTCCAATCTTGACCATTCCGATTCCAGGACAGTCATTTATTTTGTACACTGATGCATCAGGACTGGGATTAGGATGTATACTTATGCAAGGAGAATAAGTAATTTCTTATGCCTCAAGACAATTGAAGACACATGAGAATAACTATCCCACTCATGATTTGGAATTAGCGGCAGTACTACATGTTGTCAAAATATAGAGACATTACTTGTACGAAGAGAAATTTCAGATTAAATCAGATCATAAGAGTCTTACTTATCTTTTTAATCAGAAGGAATTGAATATGAGACAAAGAAGATGGCTGAAACTATTGAAAAACTATGATTGTGATATCCAGTATCATCTGGGAAAGGCTAATGTGGTTGCGGACGCACTGAGTAGAAAGGCAATGATGAAATCCCAAGAAGAGGTTAGCACCACTGCTGCACTGTGTACTACCGAAAAATTATTCAATTATGGTAATGAACAGTTTGTGATAGATGCACCGTATGAATCAACCAACCAAGGGTTTATCCATCGGTTTGCAAATATGTTCGCCACATTGAAGATTGTACCCGATATACTTGGTGAAGTGAAAACAGCGATTAAATCAAACCCTTATATAAGAACGGTACAAGAAGACATCGAAAAAGGTAGGACTACTCCTGAGTTCTCCTTAGATGATGAAAGGGTACTGAAGTATAAAGGAAGAATATGTGTACCTGAAACAGAAAGTTTGGACATTAGACACCGACTAATGAAGGAAGCCCATCCACCGCCTATTCGATACACCCTGGAAGTGCAAAAATGTATCATGACCTAAAGAAATTATATTGGTGGAGGGAAATGAAAGCAGATATAGCCAAGTTTGTGTCTCAATGCCTAAATTGTCAAAAGGTGAAAGCTGAACGACAAAGACCAGTAGGACGGTTACAACTGTTACTAGAACCAGTATGAAAATGGGACTGCATCACTATGGACTTTGTCATAGGGTTACCATTGACTCCCCGAGTAGTTGATGCAGTTTGGGTGATTGCAGACCGACTGACTAAAACGGCTCGATTTATAGCTATACGACCTCAGTATACACTGGAGAGGTTAGCTACGTTGTATGTGGATAATATTGTCAGATTACACGGTGTACCTGAAAGCATTGTGTCCGACAGCGATCCACGATTTACTTCAAAGTTTTGGAAAGGATTACAGAAGGCTATGGGTACAACATTAAAGTTCAGTACTGCATTCCATCCTCAGATAGACGGACAGTCAGAGCGCACCATTCAGATTCTAGAAGACATGCTCCGAGCTTGTGTAATTGATTTCAAAGGATCATGTGATGAAAAGCTACCACTGATTGGTTCGCTTATAACAATAGCTATCAGGCTACTATACAGATGTCACCCTATGAAGCACTGTATGGCAGGAAGTGTCGAACTCCTCTGTTTTGGAACGAAGTTGGAGAACATAGTATTGTTGGATCGAAATTTGTTGAAGAGACTTGTCGAGTAGTCGACATTATCAAGGAAAGAGTAAGAACGGCTCAGAATCGTCAGAAGCAATATGCAGACACTAGACGCCGAGACCTTGAATTCACCGTAGGTGATAAGGTATTCCTCAAAGTGTCACCTGTGCGAGGTTTGAAACAGTTCGGACAGAAAGGGAAATTAAGTCCGAGATATGTCGGACCATATGAGATTCTAGCTAAGCGTGGAAAAGTGGCTTACCAGTTAGCACTACCACCATCTATGTCAAGTGTACATGACGTATTTCATATCTCCTTATTGAAGAAGTATGTCAGAGACCCAATGGACGTATTGACAGTAGATCTACCTGATTTGATTGAGGATTTGACGTTTAAAGTAGCACCAACTGAAATCACTAGCCGAAAAGTGCAATGACTATGCAACCGTGACATTTATTATGTTAAGGTCACTTGGAGAAGCAGGGATAAAGAAGAAATCACATGGGAAGAAGAGGATGCTATGCGAAAGCAATACCCTCATCTATTCGACTCGAAAGGTATGAACAATTTCGAGGACAAAATTTTTATAAGTAGGGGGGAGTTGTAAGACCCGTATTGAACTAACCGGTCTTACCACCTTGTACTAGGTCTACCTATCATGGTCGAGCCAAATGGACCAAGTGCGTGAAGGAAATAGCGAAAACAGGTATTAAACTGACCCAAAAACAGTAAAAATGAGGGTAGGGTCGCAAACCCAGACCAACAGGGTCGACCCCCCCCCCTCACATAGAAGTCAGACCCCTGATTTTTCATTGGGGGTCGGACAACTTAGGAACTGAGGGTCGACGGGATCTCCGACCCCCTCATCGACCCCCTATTTGCTGATAGAAACCGCAAATAAGAAACTTTCTAAATTTCAATGGGATTCCTTCCTAATCTCAATGGGACTTATTTTTAGAGATTCTACTCTATAAATAGGACGTCCCTAAGCCTCTTTCACTCCTTTTGAAACCCTAATTGAGAGTGAGAGAAAGAGAAGAGAAGAAAAAGAGAAGGAAAGTTAGAGAAGAAGACTGAATTGAAGAATTCAGAGAAATCTCTGAATCTCAGCAAACCTAAGGTATGGACAAGCTTCTATTTGATAATCTAAGACCTTAGAATAGTTCATAAAGAGAGTATGGTCTAGGAGAAACCCAAATCATACACCCATGAGAAGATTTCGATGAAATCCATGGAGAAATCATGGTAGACAAGGTAAGGAAGAAACCTAGTGTTCTAAGCCATAAAACAAGCCTAGAATGGATTGTGGAAGTAAGCCATAGGACCCAAACGTGAAAGAATGGACTGTAGAATGAAAATCTCGACTCAACCCATGGGGGGTCGCACGTGGGGTCGATTGAGAATCGACCCTATCAGACCACATGATCGACCCCCAGTATTCAAGAAGTCTAGAATAAGGGTGGTCGCACCCAGGGTCGATGGAACATCCGACCCTGGCATCGACCCTACCCTGGGGGTCAATGTAGACTGCTACCTTACCTGCGACCCACCCTGCGACCCGTGCTTAAAAACAAGCCTAATGATGCCGGAATGACTTCTAACCAAAATCTATCAACTTGTTAGGTTTTTCTATTGTTATAAAAGTGGTTTTAAAGCTTGAAAGATGATGAACACTCAAGCAAAGGTGAGGGAACAAGACCTAAACTAATTGGCTAATAATAAACTGTTTTTATTTCTTGAGTCCAATGCCATGACTGATTCTATGCGTGTATGCTTGTATTTGCATTCAATATGTCATCCAATATTTCTGTTGTTACTGTTTATGCATATTTAATTCTGTTTATTTATAACATGATGATGATGATGATGATGCTAGGAATAGGCATGTGAATGTATGTGTGTGGTTAGTGTATATGGTGCGGGTAGGGGATAGTATCAATCGGTATGGCCATGCCATTTTCATGGGGTGGATATTGTGCCATGGTTCTACTCAAGTCATGTCCACTGACATCGTCGTATCGTCATTACCTTAGCAGAACTATTACGTCATAGGGTATCAGGGGAGGTGGTCTCGGACCTTGTAGTCTTCGACTCTACTGGGGGGCCTTAGCTCTATCTCTATAGATGTATTGAGGGATGCTGGGGTGAGGCCTTGGATACACTGTTTGACATTATGATTGGTTAGTTGCGAGCCCAGTTTGCAAGCCCTCGCCAGTAGGGGCTTACGTGTTGGTGTGGACAACCGATACAGTCATGCCGTTTTCATGGGGTGTATATTGTCCATGGTGGGTGCATGTGGGACGACAGTGCCGATACTCATTGGGCGAATTCATACACTCGTGTATAGAGGTGAGGCGGCCACCGAACCTTTCTATAGCACATTGTAAACTTATAAACCAGACCACAGATATGAATTGAATACATGCATATGTTTGTTGCATTGTTTTGTTTGCTCATTGAGCTGTGATGTGTGCTCACCCTCTCAACGTCGAATATTTTTAGTTGATGTTGCAGGTACCACGGTGGAAGACTATATAAATACTTCTGTGTACGGACATGTCGCTGCGATGGAAGCTGAAGACTTCGTGGAAACGCATGACTCTTCATGCGAGTGCAATGCATGCGTTTTCGATTAGATTTTCATTTGAATTATGAAGGAAATATAATTGATATTTTATTTACTTATGTCTCAGTTGATACAACATAATTTGATATTTTATTTATGATTATCACAGTTAGGTTCCTCAGTTCATTTATTAGTAAGACTTCCGCTATTGTGTATCTATTCTGATTATGGTTGTGGATGTGTATGGTTTTATTTTCAACGGACACAGCTTATTAGAGATCCTGATTGAACCGTTGGTTTGATAGCGGTTCATCACACCATTTTGAATGATGCAGAATTGGATGTGACAATACATGTTGAGTCCAGAATTGAAATGCCTCACACTTTAGCTCATTATCATTCTACGCTAGGAATGCATACCAAATCCCAGCCATAAGTTTGACTTTTTTGCCACACTTTTGGTCCATACTTTCCCTGGGAGGAAATTAAAGTGAGTTGGGAGAAAGTAAGAAAATACTTTTGTCTCATTGTCCAATAAAAGAACGAGATATGGCATAACAATCATTTTTTTCTTTTATATTCGATCTTTAATAATTTATCATCCCAAAACCTTGAGAAAACATTCGTAATACGCAAATTAATTTAAATACAACAACTTTTGCAACTTTTCATGAATACTGCAGAAATCAGATGGGTTGAGTTTTTGGGTTAACTTGATGGATCTGGCTTTCAACTTGATTCAAGGTCTTGGGTTTTGGAAGACTTGGTTTTTTCTTTCTATTTTTTAACACGTTTTCCTCGATTCAACCTTTTTTTTTTTTTTGGATATCTGATTTGGGATATAATATTCTTCCCATGCTTTTAATTTTTCTTTTCTTTCATTCTTTCTTTCCTTGCTTAATTATGTGACATTTTTTCTGTATGTGTTGAGATCATCACCTTTTGCTTAGTTAATCTTCGTAAAGGAGAGACATTTATGAAAATATATAAATAAATTTAATAGATAGTTAGAGCATACATGCATATGGCCTTCAAGGTTTGTTGAGGAATGAATTCCTACATGGCCCTAATTGTCTGGTAAGTTTGTTAGTGTTTAATTGTGTGTACTTATCGTCCATGTTACCATCTGTCCATATGTTAAGTTTTAGATCAAAAACAATTTTCAACATGGCAATGTCAAGTTATGAGAAACGATTGCAAAGCGAATTTTGGCTTCAGAGTTAAATGGATGAAATTGGCACAGTAAAAGTTCAATATGTGGCTGACAATGGAAATTAAACTTGACATGTGACTAATGCATGGGCGTGTTACCACCATGCAATGTCTATTTGATGAGGTTAGCCCTTGATGTGTCTCAGAAAAAGTGAACCCGGAAGGAAAGAGTGTTTCCCAGTTCTATGTAAATAAAATTTCATAGGCTTAAGTTTGTCAAAAAGGACTCTACCGTTCAAGTAATGTGTTCTCCTCTCTTATTCATGCAGGCCTGCACTTTTCATGTTAAAGTCACATCTTGGCTGCTCACGTGGAACTTCCTTGAAAATTTTGATTTCAAGCAACACTTGCATACAACAGGAAGGCATTGGATGTGCAAATCACTTGCGCAATGAAACTGTGGACAGAGACTGGTTCTCTCTAAATTATCTCCTCAGTGCCCATGTTCGTGAGGGCCGTCCTCGAGCTGCATGGCTTCTCTTCCATCAGATGCACCGCATGCACCTCAACCTCAATCCTTACACTTTCACGCCAATCCTTGGCGCATCTACAGCTCTTTCTGATGTGAAGGAAGGCCAACAGGTCCATGCATTGGTCATAAAAACTGGTTCAGAATCTGAAACTGTTACAAAAACTGCCCTTGTTGACATGTACTCCAAGTTCGGGCTCCTGGGTGATTCGGTTCATGTCTTTGAAGACCTAAAATCCAAGGATGCTATTGCATGGAATACCATGCTTTCAGGCTTTCTCCGCAGTGGCCTTGCTTGGAATGCACTCACTGTGCTCTGTTCTGAAAGCTTGTGCCTCTCTGAATGCTCTTAAGCAGGGGAAGCAGATTTATGCTTTGGTAATTGTTTTGGGTAATGTTTTGCTTGTTCTTGATACTGCTCTCGTTGATTTGTATTCCATCTGTGGATTAATTGGGGAAGCTATGAAAGTCTTCTACCATTTGAATTGCTTTCTGGGTGCATTCGAAGTCAGAAGTTCGATGAGGTGTTTATGCTTATCAGACAGATGAAACCAAACTGCATTGCTCTTACTAGTGTTCTTGCTGCTTGCTCAGAGAAATCAGATTTATCTAGTGGGAAGCAGGTACACTGTTTGGCGATTCGTCTTGGATACGAGTTGGATACTCAGTTATGCAATGCTTTATAAGATATGTATGCAAAATGTGGAAAAATATCTGCTTCTCGTTCGCTGTTTGATCGAATCCCTTGTAGATGTGTTGTTTCTTGGACCAGCATCATAGATGCATATGGAAGTAATGGGCATGGAGTTGAAGCTTTTGAGTTGTTTAAAGAGATGGAGGAGCAGAGCAGTATTTCACCCAATACTGTGACATTTCTCGCTATTATATCTGCTTGTGGGCATTGTGGACTGGTGGAACAAGGACGAGAATGTTTTCATCTGATGAAGGAGAAATACGGGCTTGATCCGGGTCCTGAGCATTATGCTTGCTTCATTGACCTTTTAGGTCGGGCAAGTCGGATTGATGAAGCGTGGGATCTCTTACATGCTATGGGTGAGAGGGCCACTAAGCCAACGGGTGAAGTATGGGCAGCCCTATTGAATGCCTGTAGAACTAATTTAGATGTGGGGAGGGGGTGAAATTCGCAGCAAAACGGCTACTTGAGTTACAACCAGAAAAGCCTGGAAACTATATTTTGCTTTCGAACTTCTATTCTGCAATCGGGAGATGGGATGCTGTGGAGGAATTGAGGGGTATGATGTGGGAAAGAAGGCTGAGGAAGGAGGTGGGGAGTAGCTGGATCGCTGTTGAATGCTGGGATAAAAATATTGATTTGTAATATATTGGTAAAAAAGTTGATCTAAATTTATTGCAGTGCTTTTGGATCTTAAGCTCATTACAAGTTGACCATTTAAATGTTACACAAGCTTACGGATTTGTAAGAGACTTATTATTTTTTGGTTTTTTTGGAGGTGGGGGGTGGTGGTTTGTGTGAATATCTGTAAAATTTTAGAAAAAAATACGTAAAAAATTTGTAAATCCATATCCTGGTTTTCAGGTTATGAGTGTCTCTACCTGGAACTCTTGCTCAGCTCATTACCCCTAAAATCTCAAAATCCTAGGCATCCTTCCTCACAGCATCCTATGTCCTCAATAGAAAACCTTCAATTGAGTGTTAAACCATTTAACAAAAACTCTGCAAACTACTCCGTCTGCATCAGATCTTTATTAAAAACATCTCAACTGATTACAGGAGGATCTCACAGCTTGGATCGATTACTTTGTCAATGCATGTGAGAGTAGTTATGGACATATTCATTGACACTCATGGTTTGTAGGTTCTCTCTGGTTTGTAGGTTCTCTCTGGTTTCATTATGGCTTGATGAACCACCACCTTCACTTTTCTTTTCTTCAGGTTTTTCTTCTTTGGCTGCTTCCTTAGGTTCTCCTCTCTGTTTCTTACCTTTAAATAGGTCTGGAGACAACATAAGATAAGAAAAAATAGGTTAAAAACATAGAAGAAGAAGGGAGAGAGAGAGAGATGAAAACACTAAAGTACAAAAAGAGATGAAGAACAAGCAAAGACATTAAGGGGAGTAAATCATACTTTTGAATTTACCCATCACTCTCTCTGTAGTTTTTTCCCTTTCTCGGCATAAGACGAAGCCACTTTTATAGATTCAGATGGGGAGAATGTTTTAGGAAGTGAATCAGAGGGAGAATCTACAGGTGGGATTTACTATCTCCTACCTTCCTTTTACTTTCATGGTCAATAGGTTTTATGGTAACTTGATTTCTATTAATGTGAGTGGAAGAGAAAACGCAAAAAAGAAGCTTCAGCTTAATTATACACGTTCTGTTGATGAATAAATTCTCATTTTATAAAAAATAAATAAATAAAGGAATGCTTTACCAGTTGGTTAATTAGCAACATACAAATCTAACTTTGGAAAATAAATAAATGGAAATAGAAATTTTTTTTTTTCCTTAGAGGTAGATTGTATTTGTATTGTCTCTATTTTAAGAGATTCTCTTTCCTTAAATTGAATCATGTTGTGATTCCCTCCCCCTCTCTCTCTCTCTCTCTCTCAATCATTTTTGGAGTTGATAAATTCGTCTCATCCTTCCCTCCTACCATGAAACTTGGATTGGGCCCGCTTGGGAACTTATTGGAACTACAAAAATTAGTCCCAGAAAACGGTTTCTATATCGGTCCGGCATGTTGAAGCCCAAGACCAACCGAAGCCCATCCAAAAAATTCAGTACATGGGCTAGGTTTTTAAGTTGCAACTAGTTGAACTAGAGTTGGGATTTTTAAGTCCAAGTTTGGGTCATGCTAGGTCAGGGTTAAAGTTTTTGGTTTAGCTCAGCACTATCTTAACATCTATATGTATATGTATGTATGCATATATGTATGTATAGAAATATGCAAGATACGTGTGATGGATTTAGGGCTCCAACAGGGCCGGGTTGGGCCGGATTTTTTAAAACCCTAACTCTATCCCTGACTATTTAAACTTAACCCTAACCTAGCCCAATCCTGTCAGGGTCAGAAAATATACAATCCTAACCCTGACCCTGGCAGGGTTGGGCCTAACCCTAACCTACCCTGATTGACCCTAATAGGGTCGGGTTGGGCTGAGTTAACCCTCATTAATCCTGATTTAAGGTTGGAATGGCCCTGATTGGCCCATAAACATACAACAAATTGTCAAATAACATATATATAACAATTATAACTTAAAGATAAGGGTGTCAAAACTGGGCCTGGCCCGGTAGCACTGACCGAGCCAGCCCGATATAACCCGAACCCAGTCCGGACCGAGCCTTAATGGACAGGTTTTGGTCTGAGCTTGTAAAGCCCGACACTATTTCAGCCCAAACCGAAATCAAACCGGACCGGTCCGTTAAGAAGCCCGAATTAACCCAAATCGATAAAACCCAACCCGAACACCAGTAAGGTCCGTTCGGGCCCAATTCTTAATTTTAATGGTTTTAAATTTTAATAGATTGTGTTACACTATTAGAGTTCACTTCATGATCTAGAAGATTATGTGAATCTATAGTTGAAACAATTATGTTAATTGTTATAGTTTATTAAATTACATACATATGGAAGGAATAATGCTAATTTTATAGATAGAAATAATAAAATAGGCTATATAGTTTACATATAAAAGGGGTCCGATAAGCCCAATAAACCTGATCCGGACCGAACCAACCCAAAATCACCTCAATAAACCCAGCCCGATATCAAACCGACACCGGACTAGCCCGTTAGTTATTGTGTCTAGCGCAGCCCACCCCAACCCGAACTCTTAATGGACATGTTTTGGGCTGGGCTTATAAAACCCAACACCGGTTCAGCCCGGACCGAAACCGGCCCAGACCGGCCCGATATATATATATATAGAGGGTCGGGCTGTGTTGGGCTCAACCCAGGAGGTCAACCCTAACCCAACCCAACCCTATCAGGGTTTGGGCCGGGTTCAACCCTGCCAGGGTTCAGGGTGGGTTTGGGCGGGTTCGGGTTGTCAGGGTAAAATTTGCACCCCTAGATGGATTAAGTATTATAATTGCATGTAGGGTAGTTATTCATGTAACAATGAAATGTGATGTTCCTTTTTACCAAAAAAAAAAAGAAATGTGATGTTTCCCAAAATCAACAAATACAATTGATTCATTTTTGGTGGGACCTTCGCTTCTTCTAAAGTAGACCCGGAGCTTCTTTCTTCTCCTGCGGAGCCCTGAGAAAGTAACCGGTGGTGTTCCAAACCTACTGCTTACGATTTTTTTAATCTAAACCATCCAAATGGGGAGAATTCAAATTAATGTTTATAATACGAGTACAAATGCATGGACATATATGCGATGCATGTCAATACAACAGAGAATGTTTAATTGAATTAGACCTTGAAAATAGACATATGACTAATCTAGAACATGTTCTCTTTGTCTAACGGTCAGAATGGCACATTATTTGTTCATGTGATAAAATAGATGTCTTGTGACATTTGAAAAAATAAAAGACCCTTGTGACAAGTATAATTTACCTTAGGTTTAATATATATTATCAATTTAATATATTAAATATTTATATATTTAGTTTAAGGATTATTTTTTGGGTCATTATCCATGTAACACCGGAGTGTAATGTTTCTAGAAATCATAAGACGAATTTGAAACATCCATTTTTTACAAATTTTAATCTAAACCGTTTGTTCTCATTCAGTTGGGAGAGTGCATAATAATACTTGGGTTATTGGTACAAATGCATGCAGATACATGGGATGCATGCTATTACAAAGAGAAAGAGGGTATTTGATTGAATTAAACTCTGAAACATGACACATGGCTAATCTAGACCTACCTCTTTATCCAACAGTCAAAATTGACACATCATATGTCTACATGGCATATTCCATTTTTTTTTTTAAAAAGAAAAAAGCGATAAGGTAATTATTTATGGAATCGATATATTTAATTAATTTTTCCAGCCATCCAACCTTTGATCAGATCCATTGGATGTCAATGCCTAGAACAAGAAAAAATAAGGGAGTCCAAATCTTATGTAGATCAGATACAATGATCACAAGATATTGGCTTGAAAATTTTGTAATTTCAAGAAACAAATACATATTTTTATTTTTAATAGAATACCAAACTGATTTCTCATTCTACAATGAATTATGCATGGTAACTATCAAACAACATTTTATTTTTTCTCAAAATTGAGTATCATAAATGCTTTTTGATAAATAGGTAAAAATAAAAAATAAAAAATAAAAAATAAAAAAGATACCAAAGAGAGCCTTAGTTCTCTTTTTGAGCTTAAGAATTTTTAAAGCTCGAATGTGCCTGATTTGTCCTAGATCTTTTGAGCCGCTTATATATAATAGGGTTATTATTGTTGTAACTAAGGTTTGTTATTTTTCCAAATATTGCAAGGAACCTATTTTGCCACATGGGCTGATGATGTGTCAATTCCAACTGTTGGATAGAGAAAACATGGTCTAGATTACCCACATGTCGAATTTCAAGCTCTAATTCAATGAAATATCTCATATGTATTGGCATACATCACGTATATGTCCATGCATGTGTGCGAGTACTCTAAACATTGCTATAATACTCCCCAAGTTGGAATAAGTTAGATTAAAAAAAATGACAAAAATGAATTACCAGATTTGTGTTGTTGTATTTCCCAACATAACAAACCCTTGTTATGGGCTGCTTCCATTTTATAAACCCGATTGGTTTCATTTTTTTTTTCTTTCTTATATGTTGTTTTGTGCTTTGTTTATACTGAAGCCCAAATGGGTTTTGTATTGATTCGCTGTAAGTGCCTGTTTTTCCAGGGCCTTATTAACTTTGTTTCTAGTATGGACCTAAGGTCCTGTTTGCTTTGAACCTTTTTGGGTTTAATGTGTTATTGGGCCATTTGAAGGGCCAGAACTTAGTCCAGCCCAAGGTGAGACCTTTTGTGAAGATACAGAACCAGTAGTGGAATTGTTTTAATTTTTGCAATAATGTTTGTGATAATAGAACTCCCATTGAGTCTAGTGATTGTGTTTTTTTTTTTTTTTTTTTTTTTTTTTTTTTTTGGGGGGGGGATGTGGAGAATTTACTCAGACACCCCTTGACAATTGGTTTACCACAAAGAATTACCCTATGACTTTGGACTTATAGCCCACTACCTTATTGCTAATGGTGTTAACTTAAATATTTCATAGACAAAATAGCTTTCAATCAAAGTTCTCCATCTCCAATTGGCGAGTATAGTCGGAATCAGTTTTCGGCATTCTCTCGCTAGTCGCCACTCGAGAGAAAGTGCAAACCTGTGAACATGCTTCCACGCACCGGTGACGTTTCGAAGTTTGCTTCTTTTATTGAGCTCCCTGAATCGATAGATTTTGTCACTCTGCTCCTACTCGGATTGGGATCCTCTGTAGTAAGGCTAACTCTGCAGTGAGGTGTAGTAAAGATCTCACCCATTCAAAGTGGATTTGCATGTATCTCGATGCACTTTGAGTGGATCAAAATACATACCGCTTTACTTTGAGTGGATGGGATTCTCACTACTCAGGTGCCTCACTACAGAGGATCTTTTTCCCTCTTGCTCTGCCTACGCCATTATCTCGTATCTTCTAGTTCTCGAGTCGCCTCCACCGTAGGTCATTATGGGTCGTGGTCTGAACCCGACTTACGGTATCTTTTGTAGCGTCGACATCTTCTTTCTTCAGGCTTACTCCTGCAACTGCCTCTGCTTCACAGTATGAACTCCTTCCTTCCTCTTGTTATGTGCTTTTAGCCGCCCTAGAAGCATCTAGTCCCTCCACATCTTCCTCACTAGCTCAAGAACATCCATCTTTTTATCACTATAATCCTCCTCAAGAGTGGCCTCTGGTTCACCTCCAGGGGCTAGATCTCCCTCTACTAACTGAGCAGGCATGAAATCAAGATTCCTGCAAAAACCCATTTCTTTAAAGATTCCCATCATTACTGAACTACAATCAAACAAGAAATCCAAGCTTTTTACAGAAAACTCACTTAAGCCCACTTCAATTTCTGCAACTTCATGTCTCTCCCTCTTTGACTACAGGTTTTATCAACAAAACTCAGTTTAAAAAATTGATCTCCCCCTTAAAAAAACATGTAAAATAGAATTAATCAGAAACACTCACACTTGTCTCAGTAACACAACTACCTCAGTGTCTCAATCTTCCATTTCAAATGAAATATTCACAACCAAAATTGATTAACTGGAATAGATACATTTTAAGGAGAGAAAACAGAAGGGGGATAAAAACCTTTTTCTGATTTCTTCCTTAATTACACGCTCAATCAAGAAGGTATTAGGGCAGCATAAAGGATTTGCCACCTGACAAGATCTCCATCTGGGCCATCTCCACAAAAGAATCGAATCCACATCCTCTCCTCCAAGAGAATCTGGAGGAGAGGTGGTGCCCCAATTGGATGGACGACACTTGGGGTTCGTGTGAATTCGAGCCCTCCATCCGAGCCGACACCCCCTTGTTGTCTCTGTGTTAGCTTGGATGGAGGGATTGGATTCATCCGAGCCCCATGTCTCACCTATCCAATAGGGGCACCACCTCTCCTCCAAATTGACAACTTTTGAGATGAAATACATGGAGCATCGACAACTTTTGAGATGAGAGTAGACCCTGGAACTACTGTTGACAAGCAAGTAGCCTTCAAGGCAATGAAGAAACTCAAGATTTTTGAAAAACCAAATGAGGAAGAAAGTTAAAATAAAACCACAACTCATTTCACTAGAAAATTAAAGAAGAGTACAGGAAGATACAAGAACAAACTCCCTTTCAAATGCTTCAATTGTGGTAAGATTGGACATTTTGCTACAAAATGTCCAAAGAAGAGTAAGATTGATAGTGATGATGAAGATGAAAGCAAATACAAGTCCAAGGCAAAAAAAAAAAAAAATTGCTGCTTCAAAAGAACAAGTCAAATAAAAAGAGTTTCATTTCCAAGAGAGTCAATGAAACCTCAAATGATGACTCAGATGATGTCTCAGAGGATGAGCCCAGTGAGGCCCTGTTCATAGTTTTCATTGAAAAACATGAAGGGTACAAAGGTGAAGAATTTACTTCAAAAATTTATGAAGATGGTAAAATTTTGGACTCCATCTCAAGTGGTGATGAAGAAAGAGACAATGAAGATACATGTTCAAGCAGTGATGAAGAAGGTGAAATAAAATTTCAGGAAGAATTTGTTGCAGCCATAAAGGAACTCAAGAAGGAAAGAAAGAATAACAAGCTTGCCTCACAAGAAGCAAAAAGCAAAAACATGTGATTCAATAATTCAAAACTCAAGGTGAAGAGTTCAAGAAAGTTATTGAAAATCTCAAGACTCAACTTAAACAGGCATCTGTAGACTACTCTAGGGTACTGAATGAGAATGCAAGTTTGAAAGCTCAACTTGAAGAACAATTCCCTATGGTTGATCGATTTGAAAAATTTAAGAATGAATTTACACTTCTAAAGACAAAAGTAGCTGAGTATGAAAAGGAAGAGCTTAAGAGACAACAAAAATTAGCTCAACATGAGGAATCAAGTAACTCTACTCCAGTGCATCCTAGTAGTAGTAGGCTTGATAGTATCATCAATGCTCAAAGACCTTCCCACATTAAAAAATTCAGTACATAGGCTAGGTTTTTAAGTTACAACTAGTTGAATTAGAGTTGGGATTTTTAAGTCCAAGTTTGAGTCATGCTAGGTCATGGTTAAAGTTTTTGGCTTAGCTCAGCACTAGCTTACCATCTATATGTATATGTATGTATGCATATATGTATGTATAGAAATATGCAAGATAAGTACGGTGGATTAAATATTATAATTGCATGTAGGGTAGTTATTCATGGAACAATGAAATGTGATGTTTCTTTTTACCAAAAAAAAAAAAAAAGAAAAAGAAATGTGTTATTTGCCAAAATCAACTGATACAATTGAATCATTCATTTTTACGATTTTTTTAATCTAAACCATCTAAATGGGGAGAATTCAAATTAATGTTTATAATACGAGTACAAATGCATGGACATATACGCGATGCATGTCAATGCAACATACAATGATTAATTGAATTAGACCTCAAAAATAGACATATGACTAATCTAGAACATGTTCTCTCTATCTAACGGTTAGAATGGCACATTATCTGTCCATGTGATAGAATAGATGCCCTGTGACATTTGGAAAAATAAAAGACCCTTATGACAAGTATAATTTACCTTAGGTTTAATATATACTATCAATTTAATATATTAAATATTTATTTATTTAGTTTAAGGATTATTTTTTGGGTCATTATCCATGTAACACCGGAGTATAATGTTTCTAGAAATCATAAGATGAATTTGAAACATCTATTTTTACAAATTTTAATATAAACCGTTTGTTCTCATTCAGTTGGGAGAGTGCATAGTAATACTTGGGTTATTGGTACACATGCATGCATATACATGGGATGCATGCTATTACAAAGAGAAAGTGGGTATTTGATTGAATTAGACTCTAAAACATGGCACATGGCTAATCTAGTCCTACCTCTTTATCCAACAGTCAAAATGGACACATCATATGTCCACATGGCATATTTCATTTTTTTCAAAAAAAAAAAAGCGACTAGGTAATTATTTATGGAATCAATATATTTAATTAATTTTTCCAGCCATCCAACCTTTGATCAGATCCATTGGATGTCAATGCCTGGAACAAAAAAAATAAGGGTGTCCAAATCTTATGCAGATTGGATACAACGATCACAAGATATTGGCTTGAAAATTTTGTAATTTCAAGAAACAAATACACATTTTTATTTTTAATAAAATACCAAACTGATTTCTCATTCTACAATGAATTATGCATGGTAGCTATCAAACAACATTTTATTTTTTTTTTATCAAAATTGATTTTCATAAATGCTTTTTGATAAATAGGTAAAAATAAAAAATAAAAAATAAAAAATAAAAATGATACCAAAGAGAGCCTTAGTTCTCTTTTTGAGCTTAAGAATTTTTAAAGCCCGAATGTGCCTGATTTGTCCAGAATCTTTTGAGCCGCTTATATATAATAGGGTTATTATTGTTGTAACAAAGGTTCGTTATTTTTTCAAATATTGCAAGGAACCTATTTTGCCACATGGGCAGATGATGTGTCAATTCTAACTATTGGATAGTGAAAACATGGTCTAGATTACCCACATGTCGAATTTCAAGCTCTAATTCAATGAATACCTCATATGTATTGGCATACATCACGTATATGTCCATGCATGTGTACGATTACTCTAAACATTGCTATAATACTCCCCAAGTCGGAATATGTTAGATTAAAAAAAATGACAAAAATGAATTAGCTAGAATTGTGTTGTTGTATTTCCAAACATAACAAACCCTTGTTATGGGTTGCTTCCATTTTATAAACCCGATTGGTTTCATTTTTTTTTCTTTTCTTATATGTTGTTTTGTCCTTTGTTTGTACTGAAGCCCAAATGGGTTTTGTATTGATTGGTTGTAAGTGCCTGTTTTTCCAGGGCCTTATTAACTTTGTTTCTAGTATGGACCTAAGGCCCTATTTGCTTTGAACCTAATTGGGTTTAATGTGTTATTGGGCCATTTGAAGGGCCAGATCTTAGTCCAGCCCAAGGTGAGACCTTTTGTGAAGATATGGAACCAATAGTGGAATTGTTTTAATTTTTGCAGTAATGTTTGTGATAACGTAACTCCCATTGAGTCTAGTGAGTATGTTTTTTCTTTCTTTTTTGTGTTTTTTTTTTTTTGGGGGGGGGGATGTGGAGAATTTACTCAGACACTCCTTGACAATTGGTTTACCACAGAGAATTACCCTATGACTTTTGGACTTATAGTCCACTACCTTATTGCTAATGGTGTTAACTTAAAAATTTCATAGACATAATACCTTTCAATCAAAGTTCTCCATCTCCAATCAGCGAGTATAGTCGGAATCGGTTTTCGGCGTTCTCTCGCTAGTCACCGCTCGAGAGAAAGTGCAAACCTGTGATCATGCTTCCACGCACCGATGACATTTTGAAGTTTGCTTCTTTTACTGAGCTCCCTGAATCAATAGATTTCGTCACTCTACTCCTACTTGGATTGGGATCCTCTGTAGTGAGGCTAACCCTACAGTGAGGTGTAGTAAAGATCTCACCCATTCAAAGTGGTTTTGCATGTATCTTGATGCACTTTGAGTGGATCCAGATACGTGCCGCTTTACTTTGAGTGGATGGGATCCTCACTACTCAGGTGCCTCACTACAGAGTATCTTTTTCCCTCTTGCTCTGCCTCCACCATTATCTCGGATCTTCTAGTTCTCGAGTCGCCTCCACCGTAGGTCATTCCGGGTCATGGTCTGAACCCGACTTACGGTATCTATTGTAGCGTCGACATCTTCTTTCTTCGGGCTTGCTCCTGCAACTGCCTCAACTTCACAGTATCAACTCCTTCCTTCCTCTTGTTATATTCTTGTAGCCGCCCCAGAAGCATCCAGTCCCTCCACATCTTCCTCACCTGCTCAAGAACATCCATCTTTTTATCACTGTAATCTTCTTCAAGAGGGGCCTTTGGTTCACCTCCAGGGGCTAGATCTTCCTCTACTAACAGAGCAGGCATGAAATCAAGATTCCTGCAAAAATCCATTTCTTCAAAGACTCCCATCATCACTGAACTATAATCAGACAAGAAATCCAAGCTTTTTACATAAAACTCACTTAAGCTCACTTCAATTTCTGCAATTTCATGTCTCTCCCTCTTTGATTGTAGGTTTTATCGACAAAACTCAGTTGGAAATTATCAGAACAAAAAATTGATGTCCCCCTTAAAAAAACAAGTAAATTAGAATTAATTAGAAACACTCACACTTGTCTTAGTAACACAACTACCTCAGTGTCTCCATCTTCCATTTCAAATGAATATTCACAACCAAAATTGATTAACTGGAATAGATATATTGTAAGGAGAGAAAATAGAAGGGGGATAAAAACCTTTTTCTGATTTCTTCCTTAATTACACGCTCGAACAAGAAGGTATTAGGGCAGCATAAAGGATTTGCCACCTGACTAGATCTCCATCTGGGCCATCTCCGCAAATGAATCGAATCCACATCCTGTTCTCCAAGAGAATCTGGAGGTGAGGTGGTGCCCCCATTAGATGGACGACACCTGGGATTTGGGTGAATCCGAGCCAACACCCCCTTGTCGGCTCTGTGTTAGCTTGGATGGAGGGCTTGGATTCATCCGAGCCCCATGTCTTGCCTATACAATAGGGGCACCACATCTCCTCCAAATTGACAGCTTTTGAGATGAAATACATGGAGCATTGACAGCTTTTGAGCTGAGAGTAGACCCTGGAACTACTGTTGACAAGCAAGTAGCCTTCAATGCAATGAAGAAACTCAAGATTTTTGAAAAACCAAATGAGGAAGAAAGTAAAGATAAAGCCACATCTCATTTTACTAGAAAATTAAAGAAGGGTGCAGGAAGATTCAAGAACAAACTCCCTTTTAAAGGCTTCAATTGTGGTAAGGTTGGACATTTTACTACAAAATGTCTAAAGAAGAGTAAGATTGATAGTGATGATGAAAATGAAAGCAAATACAAGTCCAAGGCAAAGAAAAAGTACAGCTTCAAAAGGAACAAGTCAAATAAAAAGAGTTTCATTTTCAAGAGAGTCAGTGAAACCTCAAATGATGACTCAGATGATGTCTCAGAGGATGTGCCCAGTGAGGCCTTGTTCATAGTTTTCATTGAAGAACATATAGGGAACAAAGGTGAAGAATTTACTTAAAAAATCCATAAAGAAGGTAAAATTGTGGACTCCATCTCAAGTGGTGATGAAGAAAGAGACAATGAAGATACATGTTCAAGCAGTGATGAAGAAGGTGAGATAATCTTTGAGGAAGAATTTGTTGCAGCAATGAAGGAACTCAAGAAGGAATGAAAGAATAACAAGCTTGCCTCACAAGAAGCCAAAAAGAAAAAACATGTGATTCAAGAATTGAGAACTCAAGATGAAGAGTTCAAGAAAGTTTTTAAAAATCCCAAGACTCAAATTAAACAGGAATCTGTAGACTACTCCATGGTACTGAATGAGATGCAAGTTTGAAAGCTCAACTTGAAGAACAATTTCCTATAGTTGATCGATTTGAAGAATTTAAGAATGAGTTTACACTTCTAAAGACAAAGTGGCTGAGTATGAAAAGGAAGAGCTTAAGAGACAACAAAAATTAGCTCAACATGAGGAATCAAGTAACTCTACTCCAGTGCATCCTAGTAGTAGCATGCTTGATAGGATCATCATTGCTTAAAGACTTTCCTACATTAAGTTTAGCCTTGGTTTTGATAAAGGAGAGACATCAAAGAATACCAACTCAAAAGGGAAAAGGTCCCATATATTTTGTGAAGAAAAATGGAAAGGGTAAGGACCCTATAGTTTATGATCAAGGAGGAAACAAAACTCCTCTCCCTAAGACTAACTATGCAAGGCCAAGACAAATTGCATGGCAAGGCAGGAGAGTAGGGCATGACAACTTTTATAAAGGAAACTATCCCAGTGCACCACAGAGACAGATGAGGTACATGGCATCTTCAAGGCCAAGACCTCATTTTCAGGGATACTGCTATAGATGCAACAACTTTGGACATAAAATTGCTACCTGCAAATTCAACATGAGAGATATCAAATTTGAGAGTAGAAATCAATTTGCTCCGCTTGAAGAGAATTTTGTTGAGTGTTACAACTGTCACAACTTTGGGCATGTAGCAAGGAACTGTAGAACCATCTTTTCCCCTATGCCACCTCTAGAGACAGCATAATAGAACAAGAAGAAAGGCTCCAAAGCAGAAATATGTTGAGAAACCACCATCACAGAGGAGAGTTTGGGTTCAGAGGGATAAAACAGAAAGAAACAACTCTTTGGTTGTGCAGATAGCTTTTAAGGCACAAGACAACTCTACACCATGGATTCTTGACAGTAGGTGTTCAAGTCACATGATTGGAGATAGTAAAAGGCTTTTAAAGCTTCAGCATTATGAAGAAGGTTTAGTTAAGTTTGGCAACAATGATGGTGCAAAGATAGTTGGAAAGGGAAGCATCAGTCTCAATAATGGAAATATAACATCCCATGATGTCCTCTATGTTTTAGGTTTGAAACATAACTTATTGAGTGTCAGCTAGATTTGTGATAGGGGTCACAAAGTGATTTTCAGTGATCAAGGATGTGAGATCCGAATGTCTGACAATGGAAAGTTGATGGCATTAGGAAAGAGAACTTCTAAAAATCTCTATACTTTGTCTGAAGATTTTGAAGAAAATTGCATGATGAGTCAAGAAGAGGAAACATGGTTATGGCATATAAGATTGGGACATATTGACTTTGAAAATCTATCAAAAATATCAAATAATAATGTTGTGAGAGACATTCCTTCATTGAAGAAGCCCTCCAATGATATATGTGCATCTTGTCAGAAGGGAAAGCAGACAAGAACATCATTCAAACCTAAGGAGTACCACACTACTCAACCATTGGAGATAGTTCATACAGATCTATGTGGGCCAGTGAGGACACAGAGCATTACAGGGGAGAGGTACTTCATTTTGTTTATAGATGACTACTCCAGAATGACTTGGGTGATGTTTTTGAAACATAAATCAGAGGCTCTGGCTAAATTCAAGATCTTCAAAACTTAAGTTGAAAATGAGACAGGGAAGAAAATCAAGTGTTTGAGATTTGTTCTGAGAATGACATCAAGAGATAGACTTCAGCTCCTAGAATACTACAGAAATGGTATTGCAGAGAGAAAGAATAAAACTATTCAAGAGATGGCCAGGACTATGTTAACGGAAAATGACATCGGGAATAAATTCTGGAGAGAAGCAGTGCATACAACAATATATGTTCAGAATAGGTGTATATTGAGGCTACATGAAGACAAGACTCCCTATGAATTATGGTTTGGTAAGAAAATCACAGTAAAGCACTTCAAGATGTTTGGTAGTAAGTGTTATATCAAAAACACCAACCATGATCTAGGAAAGTTTGATGATAGGGCCGATGAAGGAATATTTCTTGGCTACTCTACCTCTAACAAAACTTACAAATGTTACAGCAAGAGACTTGGAAAAATTGTTGAAAGTGTAGATGTGAGAGTTATTGAGCACAAGAATTCTCCTATAGGGTCAAATAGTGAGGTTCCTATCTTTGAAGATCTAGACAGTGAGCAGAATGACAATGAAACAGAAAAAGAGCAGGATGTAACAAATGTGCCAAGACAGAGAGCTGTGGTTGAGACAAAAGAAAGAAAAGAGCAGTTAGATTCTGAGGCAGATAGGCAGAATGGAAGTGGCTCAAGAAGAGTAAGAAAGAATCATCTTGAAAAATTAATTCTTGGTGATCCCTTAGCTGGAATGCAAACAAGGAAGGTGAGAAAAGCAAAATAGATGTTCTCTCTCTTATCTCATATTGAACCCAAATCAGTTGCAGAGGCATGTAAAGATGCTAGTTGGCTCAAGGCAATGAATGAGGAGTTGAACCAGATAAAACTTGGGAGTTAGTACCAAGGCTTGCAGACAAGAATGTCATAGGCACTAAATGGGTCTATAGAAACAAATTCAATGAAGATGGCAAAGTTGTAAGAAACAAGGCCAGATTAGTTTGTAAAGGATATGCTCAAGTTAAGGGCATTGACTTTGAAGAAACATCTGCTCCTGTTGCTAGGTTGGAAGCAATCAGGATGTTTCTTGCATTTGCTATACACAAAAATTTCAAGGTTTATCAGATGGATGTTAAGTCAGCCTTCTTAAATGGTGACTTAAAAGAAGAGGTGTATATAGAGCAACTAGAAGGATTCCAACTGAGTGAGGACCCTACACTTGTTTGTTGACTGAAAAAAACATTGTATGGGTTGAAGCAAGCACCAAGAGTAAGGTAATCAAGGCTGGACACTTATCTCTGCCAGCTGGGTTTCAAGAAGGGACTGGTAGATAGCAACCTGTATGTGAAATCTGTTGATGATAGTCAGACAGTTGTGGTAGTGTATGTAGATGACATCAATTTTGCAGGCCACAAGGATGAGTCAGGTAAGGATTTTACTCAGAGAATGCAGGATGAGTTTGAAATGTCCATGATTGGTGAACTTTCTTATTTTTTGGGTTTGTAGATCAGTCAATTGAAGGATGGGTTCTTTTTATCTTAGACCAAGTATGTGAAAGAGATGTTGAAAAAGTTCACAATGGAGGATTGCACACCAGTGAGCACACTTATGATGACTAGTTGCAAGTTGAGCAAAGATGATGACTCTCCATTAGTTGACCACACTATGTATAGGTCAATGATTGGAAGTCTGCTCTACTTGACTGCTACAAGGCCAGATATTCTACAGTCTGTGTGCATGATAGCTAGATTTCAAGCTGGCCCAAAGGAGACATGTAGTAGCTATGAAGAGGATCTTCAGATACTTGAAGGGAACAATGGAGTATGGTCTGTGGTATGCAAAAAGCAAGGACCTGGTATTGTCATTCTACTCAGATGCAGATTGGGCAGATGATAGGAAGAGCACTAGTAGAGGTGCCTTCTATCTTGGCAGAAATTTAGTGGCTTGGCATTGTAAAAAGCAAGAGTCAGTTTCATTGTCTACAGCAGAGGCAGAATATATTGTAGCCACTTCTTGTTGCATATAAGTTTTGTGGATGAAGCAAATGTTGAAGGATTTAGGCATTGAGTCAGACAAGCCTATTTCAATGTTCTGTGACAACACTAGTGCCATAAATGTAAAACCCGCACTCCATGAACCCAATCTAAACCTTTAATTCATGTCGTAACAGGTCTTCCAATCATCGTCGGGCCAGACGGGATGAGCGGATGACAATCAGGTATGAAAACAGACCAAACTAAATGACATTTTTCATACAGGTCGATGGTACCGATCGACCGGTATGCCTACGCAAGAAGACCACTTAGATCGGGAAACAGATCTCTACGAGTCCCACTTTCTAAATTCTGAACCAAAGGACTTTCCTAATGTTAGGGGGCTTCCTAAACTCAACCCTAGTCTATATAAATCCCTTTCATTGATCCTCACAAAACCTAGAGAGGAGAAAGAGATTGAAGAAGGAGAAGGAGCTAAGGAAGGAGAGGGAAGAGCTGCCATTGCCATTGGACGAAGAAAACTTTACCGTGAACCAATGGTAAGTGCTTAAACCTTCCTCTAAGTTAAGCGCTACAGTAGGCTAGTCATGATTGGATCAATACCACGTAAGGAGAACTGTTGATCTGTTGATCTAAATCCGAATTTGCCGTCAAACCCAAATCTAGTCGGTAAACCCTAGATTCAAGTTCTAGGTTGAAGATCATCGAAACTAGGACTTGAATGGAGTTGGAAACATCTCAAACTCAGTGCTCAGACCTAGAATGTATAGGTGAAACCCTATAATCAATAAGGGGTAACCGACGAAAGACGAGAACCGAGTGTATGGTCTTCCGGAGACATACCAGTCGACCATACCGGTCGCACCTTATGCGATCGGTACCTATGACCGGTATCTCTCGGAGACTGGTCTGTGGTGACCGGTCGACCATACCGGTCACACCTTTCCCCACAGTACCGCAGTTGGTACTTGCGATCGGTACCCGCGACCGGTCTACACTGTGAGGAGTATTTTTGACGCAATTGGTATTTCGACCAACGTAAATGTAAGACCCGTATTGAACTAATCGGTCTTACCACCTTGTATCAGGTCTACCTATCATGGTCGAGCCAAGTGGACCAAGTGCATGAAGAAACCACAAGACCAGGTATGAAATTAACCCAATAACAATTAATTATGAGTGTCTGATCGCATACCTAAATAGGTGTGACCTGCCACACCTCAAAATAGTCCAACCACATGAATTTCGATCATGTAGTTAGACATTTCAAAAGGTGTGGTCGACGGATTCTGCGACCCCACCTCCAACCACACGAACCCAGTCAGAACCGAAAATTAGGAAACCTTCCTAATCCGAAGGGGGTTCTTTCCTAAATTCATTAGGGCATATTATGAAGGGTTTCCTCTATAAATAGGACATCCCTTAGCCTCCTTTACTCTTTTAGAACTCAAACTGAGAGTGAGAGAAAGAGAAGAGAAGGAAGAGAAGGAAAATTGAAGAGGAAGACTAAGGAGGAGAAAAATTCAGAGAAAACTCTGAATCTTCAGCAAGCTTAAGGTATGAACATATTTCCCATGTTAAATTGAGAGCCTAGAATAGTTCATGAAAAAGATAGGATTTAGAAGAAACCCAAATCATCAATCCATGGATAAATTCCAAGAGAATCCATGGAGAAAATTATGTGGACAATAGATTCTGTATAAAATACTAATTCTGAGCCATAGAACAATTGTAGGAAGGACCATGATGATAGGCCAAGGAATCCAAACATGGAGGATTGGAGTTGAGAGTGAAAGGTCAACCATCACACGTGTGGTCGCACGTGTGGTCGCATGATGTGCGACCATACGAGACACACATGTCCGACCACATGCCCTCGGGAAGTTTTCAGGGAGGGTGTGGTCGCACGTGTGGTCAGAGTATGTCCGACAACACCCTGCGACCCCACGCCCTGTGGTCGCAGAAACTGAGACCATAGGTGTTGCCACACCTGCGACCCCTCAGTTTTTGTTAGTCTAAATACATGAGAATTAATTCTAATTAAAAATCTATAAACTTGTTAGGTTTTCAATTGATCTAAGAGTGAATTACAAAGCTTGAACGAGGATGTACTATCAACCAAAGGTGAGAGAACAAGACCTAAAATAATTGGTTAATAATAAACTATTTTACTTATTGAGTCCAATGCTGTGAATGATTATATGCTTGTATGCTTGTAATGTGTATTTGACATGTCATCTAATATTCCTGTTATTACTGTTCATGCATATTTAGTTCAGTTTATTTATAACATGATGATGATGATGATGCTAGGAATATGCATGTGAATGTATGTGTGTGGTTAGTGTGCTTGATGCGAGTGGAGCATCAGGGGGAGGACGTGACACTGTGGTTCATCTTGGTCACCAGACTCTAGCTCTATCTCTACTCAAGTCTTATCCACTGACATCGTCGTATCACCATTACCTTAGTAGAACTATTACGTCGTAGGGCATCAGGGGAGGTGGTCTCGGACCGTGTAGTTTCTGACTCTGTCGGGGGCCTTAGCTCTATCTCTATGGACGTATTGAGGGATGCTGGGGTAAGGCCTTGGATACACTGTTTGACATTAGGATTGGTTAGTTGCGAGTCCAGTTTGCAAGCCCTCACTAATAGGGGCTTACGTATTGGTATGGGTAGGGTATCAGGAGAAGTGTCATGTGGTGTTTGATCCTGGCACTTTAGCTCTATCTCTATTCCATGATGGGTGCATGTGGGACGACAATGGTGTCTGATCCATTGGGCGGCTTTATACACTCGTGTATAGAGGTGCGGCGGCCACCTATCCTTTCTATTGCACATTGCAAACTTATGAACCAGACCAAAGATATGAATTGAATGCATGAATATGTATGTTGCATTGTTTTGTTTGCTCACTGAGCCATGATGTGTGCTCACCCTTTCGACGTCAAATATTTTTAGTTGATGATGCAGGTCCTACAGTAGAAGATTATATGAATGCTCCAATGTATGGGCATATTGTGGCGATGGATGCAGAAGCTATGATGGAGTCGCATGATTCGTCGTGCGAGTGCAACTCACGCGTCTTTGATTAGATTTTAATTGTCGAATTATTTAGAACATGTAATTTATTAATTTATTTTATTTTATGTCTTTAGTTATTTAAGATAATTGGATACTTTATTTATGATATCACTGTTAGATACTCAGTTAATTAATATTAAAGACTTCCGCTATTGTTTATTTACTCTGATTATGGTTGTGGATGTGTATGGTTTAAGTAAAATGACATAGCCTATTCCAGATCCTGATTGAACCGTTGGATCATAGACGGTTCATCACACCATTATGGTTGGTACAGAATTAGTGTGTGATAACTTGGTATCAGAGCTCTCAGACCCTGTCTATTAAACCGGTGTACTTCCACAAAAGTTTCTGAACTGAGTTAGGATAAAATCTAAAAGCTTTAATAACAACATACTATAAGCACCTGTGTTGTATGAGACAAAATTAAGAAAGAGAATAATGCACTATTAAGATGAGAAACAAGTTTCATATACACATTGAATAAAAACCATATATATATATATATATATATATATCCAAATCAGAGTATGGTCCACAATCTAGACAGTTACTCTGTAGTACAAGGAAAAAGTAAAAAAAAATGCATAATGGAGACAGAGGTGCTGGAGGAGGAGGTGCCTCACGATCTCGAACATAATCCTCAGCATACACTCTTGTCAGCCAGGCTACCTGAGTCTGGGTCACCTGGAGACTAGCTGGCAGATCGGTCATCCATTGATCAATCACATGCTGGGCCTCCCTAATCTCACGCAGCAACCCCATCACGTCATCTGGTGGTGGGTGCGAAGGACCAGCTGAGTGGGAAGGAACCCGGGAAGGGCCAACTCCAATGGAATGCAATGGTGATGGAGGAGGTTTGGCATCTACATCCATGTACATACGATCATCATCCTCAGCATCACCCCCATGGACTCCTGCTGCTACTGCTGCTGCTGCTGCCGCCTTAGCATCTGCTATCTCGACCCGAGTACGGGGATGCACCATAGTGTTCCTCTCCTCGTCACTGACTTGTGCATCCCACAACCCCATCTTGTAGATGGCCTCCCAGTCAAGGTCAAACAAGAAGGTATCCTCATGAATCCTCTCATCCACTAAGTCGACATGCAGGCAAGTAAGCAGGGTAGTGATCAAACGCCCATAGGGCGGGTTGCTTATCTGACCATGCATCGCAGCACGGTGCATCGTCCTAATAATAATGTATGGAAGGCAGACAGACTGCCTAGTGTGGATGCAGTACAAGAGATACTGGGTCAACTGGGAAATCTTCTCATAATGCCCACTCTGAGGAATCAGGTTGTGCTGAATAATCTTGTAGTACACCCAAGGTTCCGACCGTAGGTTGATTGCCTTCATCTCCCAGCGATCATCTCTAAGAAGCTGGCGGTTAATCTCTGCACGCATCATTAAAGATAGGAACTCGGGTTCCTTGGGTGTACAGTATACCAAGGGGCCATCGTTTGATATACCCAGGAGATCAGCCAACTCCTGGCAGTTAAAGAAGATCTCCACCCCTTTAACATAACTAGTGATCCTGAGCTCCCTATCCCTGTCTGTATCATTTGGATCACCCACTACCTGAAGGTTACAATAAAACTGCTTTACCAAAGCAGGACAGGTGCAAGCCTCATATAATATCACCGAGAGCCAACCCATGTCACCAAAAGAACCCTCTACATTAATCAAGGCTAGATTAGCCAGGTTTACACAACGACCCCCTTCTACCTATTTACGCTCATAACGAGCATATTGAGCCTCTGCTTCATTAGACCAGAAGTGAATAGGATCATGAACTCTGAAAACTTTGGTGTGAGCCATGTTATCTGCAAAGACACAGACAAATAGACAAGATATGAGTTATAGAGCAAAACTCAAAATTTTGGCATTATAACGGCATGATTTAACCAAAAGCCTCACTTTTCACCTAAACAGTTGGGCAGGAGGACTTACATATGTTCCAAACCATCCTGCAAGGCTCATACAGTTGGAAATTTAAACTAGGAAGATCGAATTTGATGAAATTTCAACAATTTGGAAAATTCCCAAAAATTAGGTCAAAAATGGAAAATTTCAAGTTTCTCAAAAACTAATCGATGAAACTCAAATTTGTTTGAGGACTTTCGTCCATTGGGTGGCCAATAGCAAAAGCCCCCAATAAAAATCAAATTTTTATGGTTAGAAAAATTTTAATTTGAAGAAAACGCTATAAATGGAGAAAAACCTAGTTTTGAAAGCTTAAAAGTGAGGACCAATAGAGAACATACCTGAAGGAATGGGGCGGAGGTCGTGAATGGAAGAAAGAATCACCAAACACAAGTGGTGGACACTGTAGCAACTCAGTGGAAGCAAGTTGAGTTGAAAGGAAAAGAGAAAGTGGGAAATGACTCCAAAAATCAGGTTTAAAAACCTGATTTGGAGTCATATGGTCACAAAATTCGACCAAATCTGCGACCACACGACCGACCAAACGATCGACCATAGGATCTCGGTGAGCTGACAGAACTCGTGTGGTCGGACCCTGTGGTCGGATATATTCCGACCCTACGATCGTCCACAGGCTCTCGGTGAGCTGACAGGGTTTTGTGAGGTTGCATACCCTGTGGTCGAACATAGTGCGACCCCACCATTGACCACACGATGGAAAATACAGTATTTTGACTGAATAACTCGGAAAATTGGAATTTTACATTGATTATTTGGATTTTGACATGGAAATGACGTATATTATGATTGCCTCACATGTTCTATGATTTTTCAGACACTACCACCACCAAAACAGGAAATGGCTGGGTGAAGAGTAACCAGGTAAGGACGTAACCCAATTCCACCACCACCATCTATGGAGGAAGATAGCCATGAAAATCTTGAAGGACAAGGGAATCAAAATATGGCACCACCAGGAGCTAATGGCCAGACAAATCCTATAAACTTGCCAGCCCCACCTACAGATTTGGCTACAGCAGTTATGAACCTGGCACAACAGCTGTAGCAAATACAACAAGTACAAGCCAATATGCAAGCTGCTATGGGAATGGTTTTTCCAGCTGTACATACTACACCTATACCAGCTGGACAAGCTAGCACAGTACCAGGGGGTAGCAACACAAGCTCCAGTAGAGAACCCTGAGGTAGCCTAAGGCAGTTACCAGTATCAACCACCGATGTATGGGGCCTATGCTCAGTATTAAGTGGACCATTCTCGACTGATCGAGCACTTTCTGAAAATGAAGCCTAAGGAATATAATGGCAAGCCAACGGATCCTTTGTGGCTAGCTCACTGGATCGATGAAATGGAAAGGAATTTTATGATGATGACTATTAATGAGGAGGAAAAAGTACTGTGTGCCACATTTATGCTAAAGGGCGATGCACACCACTGGTGGAAGTCTACTTGGAGTTATTTGTTAACCAAGCATGCCCAATTGACCTGAGTTATCTATAAAGAGGCATTCTTCAAGAAATATTTTCCCAGAAGTTTCAGAGAAGCTATGAAAAGAGAGTTCCTGAGTTTGTATCAGGGACAGATGACTGTAGATGTATATTAACAGCGTTATGAAGAGCTGTTTTTCTTTGCTCCCTCTAGCATGCAGGAGGAAAATACTAAAACCTGAAGGTTCGTCATGGGACTTAGGGGAAGCATTCGGGAGCATGTTTTGGGGTTAGAAAAGAAAGTCTATATTGAAGTTGTACAGATTTCTCGAGTACTAGAATCGAGCCAGAGGGACAGCTACTTTGCTTAGAATAGAGGTATAAAAAGGCCAAATGGAAATTCATATAACGGAGGGAACAAAAAGGCATTTAAACCCTTCCTTACTCAAGGCTTTAATGCTGCAGCCAAGACTACTCTAACAGCCCAACCTCAACAAAAGCAAAATAATGAAGGAGTAAAATGCTGTAACTGCAATCAAATGGGACATTATTCAAGGGAGTGTCCTAAGCCTAGGAAGCAGTTACAGCAAGGAAAGGTTTATGCAGTTACATTAGAGGATGCTGCCACATTACCTGATGTGGTCACAGGTATGACCTGAACCTTTCATTTGTATTGCCTTGTGTGAGCATGTAGACTAAATTAAAACAAATCACATGTATCGTATCTATTAATGGCGTACCAGCTAGAGTGCTCTTTGATTCTGGAGCTACTCATTCTTTTATACCTGTGTCATTTAAAAAGAAGATAAATCTACCCCTCAGATCTTTAGACTATAAATTGCATGTACAGTCACCTATGGGATTAGAAGTGGAACTAGAAAAAGGTTATGGACCATGTCCAGTTCTTATCGGCAAGAAGATTTTGGATGCAATCCTGATTCAACTCGAGATGGCAGACTTTGACGTTATCTTGGGAATGGACTGGTTAGCTCGGCATTCGGCAAAC
Source organism: Protea cynaroides (assembly GCA_028583415.1). NCBI lineage: Eukaryota > Viridiplantae > Streptophyta > Magnoliopsida > Proteales > Proteaceae > Protea > Protea cynaroides. The sequence goes on from CM053269.1 coordinate 85,972,579, forward strand.
CTATTATGTGCAGAAAAAAAATTGAAATTTAAAGACAAGGAAGGAGCAGAGTTTAGTTTTGCGAGAACCAAACTTCCCCGTAAACGAAAACTCATCCTCTATGCATTAAAGGCTAAAAAATGCCTCGAGAAAGGAGGAGTTGGGTATCTAGTATCCGTGGTCGACCTCACCAAGGAAGCACCATGAATGGAGGATATTGATGTTGTGCGTGACTTTTCATATGTATTTTCTGAGGAACTATCGAGCACTACCACCCGACTGAGCGACAGAGTTCATTATAGATCTTATACCCAGAGTCGCACCAGGATCTAAAGCACCCTATCGAATGGCTCCTACCGAAGCGGAAGGGCGAAGGTACGTTCACGAGAATTACTGAACAAGGGATATATCAGACCCAGCATATCACCATGGGGAGCGTCGGTATTGTTTGTGAAGAAGAAGGACGATAGTGTTTGACTGTGTATAGATTATCGAGAATTGAATAAGCTTACAATCAAGAATCGATACCCGTTGCCTCGGATCAATGACTTATTCGATCAGTTGCAAGGTGCCAAGGTGTTCTCCAAGATTGATCTTCGGTCAGGATACCATTAGTTAAAGATTAAGGAAGGTGATATTTTGAAGACGACATTTAGAACAAGATATAGACATTATGAATTTTTAGTCATGTCTATTGGATTAACTAACGCACCTGTAACTTTTATGGAACTCATGAATTGGGTATTCCATGATATGTTGGATACTCAGCCATTATGTTTATTGATGATATATTGGTCTACTCCAAGGACAAAGAAACTCATGTCATGAATCTAAGAGCTACTCTGTAGCGATTAAGAAAAGAGAAGCTTTATGCCAAATTTACAAAGTGTGAGTTTTGGCTGGATGAGGTTGCTTTCTTGGGCCATGTTGTATCCTCTGAAGGAATTAAAGTGGATCCTAGCAAGATTGAAGCCATTGTGAAATGGGAAGCACCTAAGAGTGTTGCAGAAATCAGAAATTTCCTAGGTCTAGCTGGGTATTACCAACGATTCGTGGAAGATTACTCCAGAATTACCGTACCTCTCACCAGTTTGACTAAGAAAGGAGAAAAATTTGTTTGGACCGATAAATGTGAAGAAGGTTTTCAAACATTCAAAGCTAGATTTATATCTACTCCCATCTTGACTATTCCTATTCCAGGACAACCATTTACCTTATACACTAATGCGTCTGGGTTGGGTTTAGGATGTGTACTTATGCAAGGAGAACAAGTAGTTGCGTATGCCTCAAGACAACTGAAGACACATGAGAAGAACTATCCCACTCATGACTTGGAATTAGCAGTAGTAGTACATGCTGTCAAGATATGGAGACATTATTTCTATGGAGAGAAATTTTAGATTAAGTCAGATCACAAGAGACTCACTTATCTTTTTAATCAGAAGGAGTTGAACATGAGACAAAGAAGATGGTTGGAACTATTAAAAGATTATGATTGTGATATCTAGTATCATCCAGGAAAGGCTAATGTAGTTGCTGATGTGCTAAGCAGAAAAGCAGTGATAAAATCCTAAGGAGAGGTTAACACGACTGCGGCAATGTGTATTACAGGAAAAGTATTCCATCATGGTAATGAGTAGTTCGTGATAGATGCACCAGGTGGATCAACCAACCAAGGGTTTATTCATCGGTTTTCAAATATGTTCGCAACATTGAAGATTGTACCTGATATATTAGATGAAGTGAAGGTCGCTATTAGATTAGACCCTTATCTAAGAACAGTACAAGAAGACATCGAAAAAGGTAAGACTATTCCTGAGTTCACCTTGGACGTTGAAAAGGTACTGAAGTACAAAGGAAGAGTATGTGTTCCTGAAATGGAAAACTTGGACATTAGACACAGACTAATGAAGGAAGCTCACACCACCGCTTATTCGGTACATCCTAGAAGTACGAAGATGTATCATGATCTGAAGAAATTATATTGGTGGAGAGGAATGAAAGCAGATGTAGCTAAATTTGTGTCTCAATGCCTAAATTGTCAGAGGGTAAAGGATGAAAGGAAAAGACCTGCAGGATTATTGCAGTCACTACTAGAACCTACATGGAAATGGGACTACATCACTATGGACTTCGTCACCGGGTTACCATTAACTCCCAGAGTAGTTGACGTGGTCTGGGTGATTGTAGATCATCTGACTAAAATAGCTCACTTTATAGCTATACGACCACAGTATACCCTGGAGAGGTTAGCCAAGCTATATGTGGATAATATTGTCAGATTACATAGTGTACATGAAAGCATTGTGTCCGATAGAGACCCACGCTTTACCTCAAAGTTTTGGGAAGGATTACGAAGGCTACGGGTACAACGTTGAAGTTTAGTATTGCATTCCATCCTCAGACAGATGGACAGTCAGAGCGTACCATTCGGATTTTAGAAGACATGCTTCGAGCCTGTGTTATTGATTTCAAGGGATCATGGGATGAGAAACTAGCATTGATCGAGTTCGCCTATAACAACAGCTATCAGACTACTATACAGATGTCACCCTATGAACCACTGTATGGTAGGAAGTGTCGAACTTTTTTGTTTTGGAATGAAGTTGGTGAACGGAGTATCGTTGGACCAGAATTTGTTGAAGAGACTTGTTGAGTAGTCGACATTATCAAGGAAAGAGTTAGAACAGCTCAGAATCGTCAGAAACAGTATGCAGATACTCGACGTCGAGACCTTGAATTTGTTGTAGGTGATAAGGTATTTTTAAAAGTATCACCTATGCGAGGTTTAAAATGATTCAGACAGAAAGGGAAGCTAAGTCCGAGATATGTCGGGCCATATGAGATTCTAGCTAAATGTGGAAAAGTGGCATATCAGTTAGCACTACCTCCATCTATGTCAAGTGTGTATGATGTATTTCATATCTCATTACGGAAGAAGTACGTCAGAGATCCAACACACGTTTTAACAGCGGATCCCCCGGTTCTAACTGATGATTTGACATTCGAAGTAGCACCAACTGAAATCACAAGTCGAAAGGTTCAACATCTACGCAACCGTGACATTTATTATGTTAAGGTCACTTGGAGGAGCCAAGATATAGAAGAGATCACATGGGAAGAAGAGAATGCTATGCGAAAGTAATATCCACACATTTTCAACTTGGAAGGTATGTACAAATTTCGAGGATGAAATTTTTAATAAGAAGGGGGAGTTGTAAGACTCGTATCGAACTAACCGGTCTTACTATCTTATATCAGGTCTACCTATCATGGTCGAGCCAAGTGGACCAAGTGCGTGAAGAAACCACAAGACCAGGTATGAAATTAATCTAAAAACAGTCAATTATGAGCGTGTAGTCGCATACCTAAATAGGTTTGACCAACCACACCTCAAAATAGTCCAACTACATGAATTTTGGTCGTATGGTCGGACATTTCGAAAGGTGTGGTCGATGGATTCTGCGACCCCACCTCTGACCATACGAACCCAGTTAGAACTGAAAATTAGGAAAACCTTCCTAATCCGGAGGAGGTTCATTCCTAAACTCATTAGGGCATATTATGGAGGGTTTGCGTCTATAAATAGGACGTCCCTTATCCACTTTCACTCTTTTAGAACTCAAACTGAGAGTGAGAAAAAGAGAAGATAAGGAAGAGAAGGAAAATTGAAGAGGAAGACTAAGGAGGAGGAAAATTCAGAGAAAACTCTGAATCTTCAGCAAGCTTAAGGTATGAACATATTTCCCATGTTAAATTGAGAGCCTAGAATAGTTCATGAAGAAGATAGGATTTAGGAGAAACCCAAATCATCAATCCATGGATAAATTTCAAGAGAACCCATGGAGGAAATTATGTGGACAATGGATTCTATAAAACATACTAATTCTGAGCCATAGAACAATTGTAGGAAGGACCATGATGATAGGCCAAGGAATCCAAACATGGAGGATTGGAGTTGAAAGTGAAAGGTTGACCATCACACGTGTGGTCGAACATGTGGTGGCATGATGTGCGACCATACGAGACACACATGTCCGACCACATGCACTCGGGAAGTTTCTAGGGAGGGTGAGGTCGCACGTGTGGTCGGAGTATGTCTGACCACACCCAGCGACCCCACGCCCTATGGTCGCAGAAACTGAGACCACAGGTGCTGCCACACCTGCGACCCCTTAGTTTCTATTAGTCTAAATACATGGAAATTAATTTTAATTAAAAATCTATAAACTTGTTAGGTTTTCAAGTGATCTAAGAGTGAATTACAAAGCTTGAACGAGGATCTATTATCAACCAAAGGTGAGGGAACAAGACCTAATCTAATTGACTAATAACAAACTATTTTACTTATTGAGTCCAATGCTATGAATGATTCTATGCTTGTATGCTTGTAATGTGCATTTCACATGTCATCCAATATTCCTGTTATTATTGTTCATGCATATTTAGTTCAGTTTATTTATAACATGATGATGATGATGATGAATAGGCATGTGAATGTATATGTGTGGTTAGTGTGCTTGATGCGAGTGGAGCATCAGGGGGAGGACATGACACTGTGGTTCATCATGGTCACCAGACTCTAGCTCTATTTCTACTCAAGTCTTGTCCATTAACATCGTCGTATCGCCATCCTTAGTAGAACTATTACGTCGTAGGGCATCAGGGGAGGTGGTCTCGGACCGTGTAGTCTCTGACTCTGTCGGGGGGCCTTAGCTCTATCTCTATAGACGTATTGTGGGATGCTGGGGTAAGGCCTTGGATACACTGTTTGACATTAGGATTGGTTAGTTGTGAGTCTAATTTGTAAGCCCTCGCCAATAGGGGCTTACATATTGGTATGGGTAGGGCATCAGGGGAAGTGTCATGCGGTGTTTGATCTAGACACTTTAGCTCAATCTCTATTCCATGATGGGTGCATGTGGGATGGCAATGGCGTTTGATCCATTGGGCAGCTTCACACACTCGTGTATAGAGGTGCGGTGGCCACTTATCCTTTCTATTGCACATTGCAAACTTATGAACCAGATCAAAGATATGAATTGAATGCATGCATATGTATTTTGCATTATTTTGTTTACTCATTGAGCCATGATGTGTGCTCACCCTTTCGACGTCAAATATTTTTAGTTGATGATGCAGGTTCTACAGTAGAAGATTATATGAATGCTCCAATGTAAGAGCATGTTGCGACAATGGATGCAGAAGCTACGATGGAGTCGCATGATTCGTCGTGCGAGTGAAACTCATGCGTCTTTGATTAGATTTTAATTATCGAATTAGTCTGAACATGTAATTGTTAATTTATTTTATTTTATGTCTTCAGTTATTTATGATAATTGGATATTTTATTTATGATATCACTGTTAGATACTCAGTTCATTAATATTAAAGACTTCCGCTATTGTTTATTTACTCTGATTATGGTTGTGGATGTGTATGATTTAAGTAAAAGGACATAGCTTATTCGAGATCCTGGTTGAACCGTTGGATCATAGACAGTTCATCACACCATTCTGGTTGGTGCAAAATTGGGGTGTGACAGTAAACCCTAAGAAAAACTATTCTAACTCAACTCTAACATCGTGTAGGACCTTGTGATAGCAAGTTTGGATTCTGTGATGCGGAGCAAGCTATCAATCAAGCGTTAGGTAAGGGAATCAGACCTAAACCCTAATAATTTAATAATAGTAAAATGTTGTTAATAATTATGATTCTATGGACTGATGTTTGTGCATACTCGCATGTCATCTTTACTTTCAGTTATTATTATTGTTCATGCATACTCGCTATGTTATGATGTGACTGTTAGGCATGTGATTCTTTTCGTTGGTGTGCGAAATGGGAAGGGCCTGGGGTCTGGGATCATTCCTCACACTAGCACCTTTTCATATCGTTCTGTCTTAGCATGCTTGGTGCGTGTAGGGTATCAGGGGGAGAAAGTGGCAATGTGGTCTCCGGCCTGGCCACTAGAGTCTAGGTCTATCTCTATGCCGTAAGGAGCTGTGCTAGGATAGAGCCTAATGTGATGACATATAGGATTGGTTAGCTGTGAGCCCAGTTTGCAAGCCCTCACCAATAGGGGCTTATATGTTGGTTTGGGTAGAGTATCAGGGGAAGTGTTGGCGGTGTTTGATCCGTACGTTTTTGCTCTATCTTTATTCCATGGTGGGTGCATGTGGGACGACAATGGTGTATGACCCATTGGGCAGCTTCACACACGTGTATAAAGGTGCGGTGGCCGCCAATCCTTTTTATAGCACATTGCAAACTTAAAACCATACCATAATGTGAATGTTACTCATGTATATGTTTGTTGCATTGTCTGATTGTCTTACTGAGCGAAGTTGTGAGCTCACCCTGTATATATTTACATGTTTTAGATGTTGATGCAGGTTTTACTATGGAGGACAACAAGGATGCTCCGTTGTATGGAGGTGTTGCTGCTTTAGAAGTGCAAGCAGGAGAGGACGAGCATGACTCTTCATGCGAGTGCTCTTTCTGCGTATACCTCTAAGATGTTAATTTAATTTATTTATTTATTTTCACTGGATTTACAATTGATGTAAGGATATTTATTTACGTTTTGGTGTGGAGAATAATTGAATATTTTATTTAAATTATCAATAAAGAACTCAGTTCATTTAATTTAAGACTTCCGTTATATTTTATTATATTCTGATTATAGTTATGTATAATGGTTTGTATGAGTGGACATGGTCTTATTGAGATCCCGGTGTGAACCCTTGGTTCAGTGATGGTTCACTCACACTTCTGGTTCAGTCAGAATTAGAGTGTGACAACTTGGTATCAGAGCTCTTAGGCTCTGTCCAACAGACCATACATGCACTTGACTGAGTCAATGAATTGAGATAGGAAAAATTTAAAAGCCTTAATAAAAATGCACCTTAAACACTTGTTTGGTGCTTGAGACTAAACACGAATGAGCATAATATACTATATACTAAATGTGGAATTAATAAATAGTCATGCTCTAGATAGAAACCTTAATGATAGGTGAGAAAAATCATAAACTTCTATTAAATTGAAAAGGAAGCTATATCAAGAGTTAATTGTACCACAAGGTACAGTCCACAAGCCGGACGGTTGCCCTGTTATATAAAAACCATGCTGTGAGGGAGAGAAAATAAAAGATCTATCATGGGGATGGGGGCATAGGAGGAATAGGATCAGTGATGTCATAGTCATGCTCATAAGCTACCCTGAGCCAGTGTACCTGCTCCTGTGTGACTCTGAGGCTACGAGAAAGGCACCCTAGGTCACGGCTCATCTCACGCTGGGCATTCCGAATCTCCGTAAACATACCCATCAAGGTATCGAGAGGATGCTGGGATGGTCCTGCTGCAGGTGTGGGTTGTGGTGCCAGTGCTAGAATGTCCTCCATCTGATCATCATCACCATCATCCCCTGCCTCTTCTGCATGAGCCGCATTGGCTGCTGCTGCTACCCCCCTAAGCAGACGAGGACAAGCCTCTAACTCCTCATCACTAATGGGCAGATTGTCCATCCTCATCCAGACAATGGCATCCCAGTCAATGTCCGATGTCATGGTGCCCTCAACTACAATCTCACCCCTCATGTCTACTCGAAGGTGCTGCAGGAGAGTAATGATAAGCCGGCCATAAGGAAGGTTACTGATCTGATCGGGCAGAGTAGCCTGATGCATGGTCCTGATAATAATGTAAGGGAGACAGACCCGCTCCCTAGTGCAGACGCAATAGGTTAAGTACTGGGTGAGCTGAGACAACTCACTGTAGTAGCCGCTCTGAGGAACAATATCATGCTGGATGATACGGCAATAGACTCGGGGGAGAGGTCTCAAGCTAGCAGCTTTCATGGGTGCTCCTGGGTTAAGGATCTGCTTTGAAACCTCTTGGCGCAGATCATTAGTAAGAAAGCCCTTCATCTTGGGGGTGCAGTAAACCAAGTCACCATCATTTGGAATCCCCAAAAGATAAGCAAGCTGGTGAGTGTCAAAGGATATGGGAACGCCTTTGACAAAACTGGTTAGGTAGAGGTCCTTGCCATGGCTAAAGTCGTTAACATTTCCCTCGACCTCCAGGTTGGCGTAGAAATGTTTGACTAGATTGGGACGGGTAGTACCATGTAAGTAATGACGGGTAACCACCCAAGAGCACCAAAGGCTACTTCAACGTCAAATCATTGTAGCTGCTCCAAGTTTACACATCGCCCTGACTCAATGTTCTTCTCTTCAAACCAGGGAAAACGGGCTTGCGTCGCCATAGAATGAAACCACCGCTCAACGAACTGCAGAACCGATGGGTGCGGACGGTTCACGCCAGGAACGAATGCATGTTTACCTGCACCTCTGCACTGAGACATTGTGAACTACAAAACAAAAATAAAATAATGAGAATTTGGTTAGAATTTCTGAAATTTTGGTAGCATAATGACAATAATTTAAGCAAAAGTCTCAAACTCACCCAAAATTTGGGTAGGAGGACTTACATAACAATCGAACATCATATGGAAACCAAATAATCATCAAGCAAGCAAGAAATTTAGCAATTACAAAAAAAAATTCGATTTTGACCGAAACCTAGGTCAAAAATCCAAAAATTTGATTTTTAAAAAAATTATATGATGGAACCTCAAATAGATTGAGGGCTTTTGCTCATAGAGTCCCTAAACTCTTTCTAAGTCGAAGGAAAAGAGTTCCTACGGTTAGAATCTTCTAAACCAAGAAAAATCTAGTTTTTGGGCCAGAAACCATGAAGAAACGATGTAAAAAGGAAGAAAGGAAGGAAGAAACTTACTTGGAGACGATGTTCAAGGTCTTGGTCAGAAGAAAATCATTTCTAAGGTCACCGGTAGGACTATAGCAACTCACTAAGTCAGAGAGAAATCGCTACTGGTGAGAATGGAAAGAAGAAAAAGTGAGAAAAGACTCACTTTTCACGATTTTAAAGGTCTTTTAGGGCATACCGGTCGACGGTTTTGCCTATACCGGTCGACCGGTACCCCCTGGGTATATCGACCGGTACCTCTTGGTCAGGAGGAAATTCCTGACCGGCCGACTATACCGGTCGTGCCATACCCTACAGGGCTGCGATCGACACATCGATCGATACCTCTCGGGAACTCTGAGAGGTTTGTCCGCTTGGACATACCGGTCGCACTACAATACATAGTGCCGCAACCGGTATGTTGCGACTGGACATATATTCCAAGCTCAGAAAATTTTGAGAATTTTTTTTTTTTAAATTTCGATTTAAGTTTCCTTATGAGTTTTGCCTTGCACTTGTTAAAAACTAACACTATTATGACTATTCGATTGTACCTCATGTGTTATGTCTTCTTCTCAGATCCAAGCAGGAAAAACTAATATGAGATGGTAGGCGGAAACAGTCGTAGAGGCTCACGAAAGTGTAACCACTCAAGGGTGCGTCAAGCCGAGGACTATGTGGAAACAGGAACTGTTGAAGAGCAAAACCTGAACCCGAAAGGTGGGGAAGGGCAGAGTCCCAGAGCACCAACAAATTTGCCAGGCCCTCCTCACACTAACTCTGAGACAATTATGACAAATTTGATTTATCAGATGGAAGCTCAGTAGAAAGCATTCCTGAATGAGATGCTGAAGATGTTCAGGCCACTAGGATATATCCTTACAGAAGGTACGCCTGAGTCTAGGCAAAATAACACCACACTGCCAATGGATGGTAGTACTGGGCCGATAGGCCAAGGACAGAATTTACAACCACCACACCGATTTCCAACGTCGTCTGCCTATCAAGGGATCTATCCGTACCTACCACCATGGTACAGAACAAATGTACATGGGCAGAATGACCTAAGTCGAGCGGTGGATAGGTTTTTGAAGTTGATACCCCTACCTTCATAGGAAAACCAAGAAAAAAACTATGGCCTGCACAGTGGGTTGCTGAGATGGAAAAGAACTTCCATCTAATGACTTGCACAGAGGATGAGAAGGTGCTGCTTGCTACACACATGCTCAAGGAAGATGCTAATGCCTGGAGGAATTCTACCCAGACATACTTGGAGACAAAGCACACTCAGATCAATTGGGAAATATTCAAGGGAGCCTTTTTTGATAAGTACTTTCCGAAGAGCTTTCGTGATCAAATTGAGAAGGAATTCTTAAATCTGCAACAATCCCAGTCGACTATTGATGCGTACTAGTAGAGGTATGAAGAGCTGTTTTTCTTCGCTCCGGTAAGTACGCAAGAGGAAGAAACTAAGACCCGCAGGTTCACCATGGAATTATGAGGAAGTATCCGAGAGCACGTGTCACACCCCAATTCTGGACTAACCAAATGGTGTGACGAACCGTCAATAAACCAACGGTTCAACCAGGATCTCAAATAGGCTATACCCACGTTGTTAAACCAAAACATATTCCACATTAATCAGAGGTAATAAAGTAAATAGCAGAAGTCTTACAGATAATGAACTAAGGTCTAGTCATGATAAATAATTGATATTTCATTTATCTCCAAGTAACCAAAACATAATTTAGTATATATTACAAATATTTAAATATGAAATTTAAACACTAAGCGTATCCATAGTTGAAATGCTCGCTTAATGAACCATGTTCGTCCTCCACAGCTTGCTCATCATAGCCGCCACATGTTCATATGTTGGCGTGTTGACATAATCTTCAATCATAATACCTGCAACATCAGAAACTAAAAAGAATTTCGTGCACGAGGGTCAACTCTCCAACTTGAGCTCAGTGAGCAAACAAAACAATGCAACAAACATATGCATGCATTCAATTCATTTATGTGGTCTGGTTTATAAGTTTGTAATGTGCAATAGAAAGGTTTGGTGGTCGCCTCACCTCTATACACGAGTGTGTGAAACCGCCCAATGAAAACGGCACTGTCGACCCGAAATGCACCCACCATGGACAATATACACCCCATGAAAACGGTATGGCCGTACCGGTTGCCCATACCAATACGTAAGCCCCTGCTGGCGAGGGCTTGCAAACTGGGCTCGTAACTAACCAATCCTAATGTCAAACAGTGTATCCAAGGCCTCACCCCAGCATTCCTCAGTACATCCATAGAGATAGAGCTAAGGCCTCCCGACAGAGTCGAAGACTACACGGTCCGAGACCACCTCCCCTGATATCCTAGGACGTAATAGTTCTGCTAAGGTAATGGCGATACGATGATGTCAGTGGACATGACTTAAGTAGAACCATGGCATAATATACACCCCATGAAAATGGCATGGTTGTACCGGTTGATACCATCCCCTACCCGCACCATATACACTAACCACACACATACATTCACATGCCTATTCCTAGCATCATCATCATCATCATGTTATAAATAAACAGAATTAAATATGCATGAATAGTAATAGCAAAAATATTGGATGACATATTGAATGTACATACAAGCATACACGCATAGAATCAGTCATGGTATTGGACTCAAGAAATAAAAAAAGTTTATTATTAGCCAATTAGTTTAGGTCTTGTTCCCTCACCTTTGCTTGAGTGAAGATCCTCTTTCAAGCTTTAAGAATCACTTTTATATCAATAAGAAAACCTAACAAGTCAATAGACTTTAGTTAGAAGTCATTCCGATAATTTTAGGCTTGTTTTTAAGCACGGGTCGCAGGTAGGGTAGCAGTCTACACCGACCCCCAGGGTAGGGTCGATGCCAGGGTCGGATGTTCCATCGACCCTGGGTGCGACCACCCCTATTCTGGACTTCCCGAATACTGGGGGTCGATCCTGTAGTCTGGTAGGTTCGATTCCCAATCGACCCCACGTGCGACCCCCCGTGGGTTGAGTCGAGATTTTCATTCTACAGTCCATTCTTTCACGTTTGGGTCATTTGGCTTACTTTTATAGTCCATTCTATGATTGTTCTATGGCTCAAAACTCCAAGTTACTCACTTTTCATAGTTTTCCATGATTTCCATTGGAATACATCCATGGATGGATGGTATTAGGGTTTCTCCTAACCTAACTTCATCATAATCTATTCTAAGCTTTCAATTCAGATAGGGATTGAGGTTCATACCTTTTGTAGTCTAAGGTTCAATGCTTTCTCTGAGCTTCTTCTTCTTCCTTAGCCTTTTCTTCAAGTTTTCCTTCTCTTCCTCTCTTCTTTCTCTTCTCTTTCGCTCACTTTCAATTAGGGTTCTAAAAGGAGTGAAAGAGGCTTAGGGACATCCTATTTATAGAGGAAAACCTCCCAAAATACGTCCCATTGAGTTTAGGAAAGGTTCCATTCGAAATTAAGAAAGTTTCCTAATTTTCGGTTCGTGCTGTTTTTTACTGTTTTTCGGGGGTCGATGCTAGGGGGTCGATGGGGGGGTCAGACAATCCGAGACCCCTACGACCCCCCTGACCAAAAGTCAGGGTTGGACTTATTTTGAGGTGGGGGTCGACCCTGCCTGTTTGGGCATGCGACCCTACCCTCATTTGACTGTTTTTGAGTAAAATTTCATATTGGGTCTTGGTTTTCTTCACACACTTGGTCCACTTGGCTCGACCATGATATGTAAACTGGTCACGACACAAAATGTACGGTTAGACTGGGTTCGTGGCGTGTGGGTCTTACAACTCCACCACCCTTAAATGAAATTTCGTCCTCGAAATTTGAACATATGGATCTTACAACTCCCCCCTCCTTAAAATAAAATTTGTCCTCAAAATTTGAATTTACTTCGGAGTCAATAGGTGGGAATTCTGTTTCCGCATTGCATCTTCTTCCTCCCATGTAATCTTCTCCACGTCTTGTCTTCGCCAGGCTACCTTCATATGATAATTATCCCAGTTTTTGAGATGTTGTTGTACCTTCCAACTAGTGAACTAGACTGGTACCACTTCAATAGTTAAATCTTTTATCTAATCTAGTGGATCAGTGGTCAATACCTTTGATATGGATTTTAAACATACTCTTTTAATAGAGATATGTGAAATATGTCATGCGCACTAGACATGGACAGCGGTAACGCTATTGGATATACAACTTTTCTACGTCACTCTAAATTTTATGAGGTCCAAAACATATATCGGATACAACTTTCCCTTCTCGTTGAATTGTTTTTAATCCATGGATAAGTGATATCTTCAAGAACACTTTATCACTTATGGAGAACTCGAGGTCTTGGTGTTTCTTTTGAGAAACTTGAGCTATTTTGGCCATTTTCTTGGATCTTGTCTACTACTTGACAGGTTTCTCCAACAGACTCAGGTCTTATCATTCCTTATTCACCACTTTATTCCAAAACAAAAGAATTTGACATTTCTACCGTACCACGCTTTATAGGTGACATCTACATAATAGCTTGGTAGCAAATTCAATCCACATATAGCTTAGTTAGCCGCTCCAAAGCATACTGAGGTCGTTTAGCAATGGAATGAGGAATCTTCATAAGGCGATCAACAATCACCCAAACCATGTCAACCAATCTGGGAGTCAGTGGCAAGTCATTGACATAGTTCATTGTACTGCAGTTCCACTTCTAGACTGGCTCCGATTGTGGTTATGGTAAGCCACGTTGGTCTTTGTCTTTCAGCCTTTACTTGCTGATAATTCAGACACTGAAACACGCACCTAGCCACAATTACTTCCATTCCCTTCTACCAAAATAATCTCTTAATGTTTTGGTATATATTATACTTTTAGAATGTATCCAATATGGAATAGAATGGGCTTTTAACATGATCTTATATCTTACGATCAACATTTTTTTCACTTTAGGTATATATAATCATCCTCGTATCATAGGACCTTTTTCGCATCCGGAGTAAGTCAGGGTTTGGTTTTTCCTTCCTCTAAATCTGCTTACACCGTTCTTATATACAAATCTAACAAAATTGCTACTTTTACTTCATCCATCAATTCAGAGATGATCTTTAATGCCAGAAGCGCAGCCGACGAACTATTGCTCCATAAGTTCATCCATAAATTCTCGCTCAATTGGATCATCACGAGTTTCTATTATATGCTACTCTCCTTTCAATCTGAATTTGTTACTGTAAAACATAAGACAACATCTATATTGGTTCCTTCCTCGGACTTCATAATTCTCTTTGTGCTCAAGGCCTTAGCTATTACCTTAGCCTTGCTCGGATGACACTGTATATCATAGTCTAAATCCTTGGGCAATTCTAGCCATTTTCTTATCTTTATGTTCAACTCTTTCTAATGAAGAGATAAATAAAACTCTTATAATCCGATTTAATTTGAAATTCTTCTCTATATAGGTAATGTCTCCAAGTCTTGATTGCATAACTCATCACCGGTAATTCCAAGTCATGAGTAGGGTAACTCTTCTCATGCTCCTTCAGTTTTCTTGAAGCATATACAATTACTTATTTACCTTGCATCAACCCGCATCCTAGATCCAATCCGAAAGTTTCAATATATAGGGTAAAAGGTTTCCCTAGTACCAGAACGATCATGATGGAAGCTGATATCAACCTTGTTTTTGGAGTTTGGAAACATTCTTCACACTTGTCAATCCAATTAATCTTTTTTCCTTTCTTAGTCAAGCTTGGTAAGAGGTTTTTGCGATCTTAGAGTGGTCCTCTACAAATCATCTGTAATAACCAGCTAAACCCAATGAACTTCTGATCTTCGCAATATTCTTTAGGTGTTTCTCACCATATGATCACTTTTCTTAATAGGGTTCACTTTAATCACTTTTTATGATGCTATGTGATCTAAACAGGTCACTCCATTTATTTTGGTCTCATATTTCTTGGACTTGGCATAAAACTTTTTTCCTTTTCAGCTGCTGTAAAGCTGTTCTAAAATCCATTGTATGAGTTGCTTCATTCTTGGAATAAACCAAAATATCATCTATGAAAACTATGACCGACGTATCCAACATGTCATGAAACACCCAGTTCATCAGCTCCATAAAAGATGTAAGGGCATTGGTTAATCCCAACGTCATAATCGAGAACTCAAAATTGCCCAATCTCGATTCTAAAAGTATCTTCGAGATATCACTGTACAAATTTTTCAGCTGTTGATATCTTGACCGAAGATCAATCTTAGAAATTACCTTTGCTCTTTGCAACTGTTTAAATAAGTCATCGGCCTGAGGTAGTAATTATCGATTCTTGATTGTGAGCATAATCTAACAGTACCATCCTTCTTCTTTATGAATTGGCGCTCCCCGTGATGCAATACTTAGACGATTAGAACCCTTGTCTAATAACTCTCATAGTTGAGTCTCAATCCCTTCAACTACATAGGAACTACTCTATAGGTGTCTTTAACTTAAGTATCGTCCTTGGTAACAAGTCGGTGATGAACTCGGTCGCATGATCAGATGGTAACCTAGGTATGTTTCATGTAAACACATCAAGAAATTTATGCATCACATCAATATCTTCCATCTGTGGTGCTTCTTTGGGAACGTATACCCTAGATACCCTATGTCCAACTTTTCTCTTCAAAGCATCTCTTCGCCTTTAGCATAGCGGAGATCAGCTTTCTTTTCTTAGGCAACATACTTCCAATAATACTAAATTATATGTCGTCTTTATTCTTGAATGATAATCTCTTCTATGCACATAACAACTTTGTAGAGTGTTGAAACAACCAGTCTATTCCCAAGACGACGTAAAATTCTACCCTCTTAAGTCGATTTAGGTTGCATCCAAATTCTGTCCATCCGTATGATTCGAACATTTTTAATAACACTCATCCAATACAACATCTAGTTCAAAAGGGCTTGAACTAGAAAATCTGGTGTAACGATCTTAAGAGCTTGTCTAGTTCCTTCAACTCTTATGATTTTCAAAGACTATTGCTTGAAATCTCATATATCCCAAAAACACATTAGCTTACACCTTCTTTTATCATTCTTTCATATATTTCGAAAAACATCTTCTGACTATTTACTCGTTACATATCCCAAGTCTAACTATAAGCATTAGGGTATATGCTTATAAATTCATTAATCCAACCAAACTCTTTTGGTCTTTACTTAATCATCTCACTCGACATGTGGCATAACCCAGTATTACTTATACCAATCTGAATACTATCAATGCCACAATTTTGACTTTATCCTTGTATCCACTCTTAGATTTGTTTTTAGGAATCTTCTGCTTTGTCAAAATTCATACCGATATAACCATCTTTAACTTTACTTGAGTGTTATCTACTCTTTCCTAGTTACTCTTGATAGTTTTCACTTTTTGCTCATGCACCCTTTTATAGACATGGCTTATATCCATCTAATCAGTAATCTCAAAATAGATTCTCCATTACTTCATCTGAGGTTCATTGGCTATAGAATCAAATCTGAATTTAATCATCTTACTTCCCATAATTCCTTATTCACTAAACATCTTATCAATGGATGTCGAGAAATGTAAGAATCAAAATATTTATCCAAAAGTAATTTATTTCCTTCTTTCAATTTAGCATAATGACAAACACTTGCTTTATCTAATGATCTTAAGTTTAAAGGATCAGGAGTAAATCTATGGTAATCCAACCGGCATCAAAAGATCGTCAAGTTGCACGGTGGTCCAAATATATGAAAATAGAGGTTTTACAACTCTTAACCTCATGGTTACAGGTTCTATTGAGTATATATAATGCCACTGGTCAAGGCACTATAGGAGTAAATCTGGAGAAAGTTTTGGTACATTAATAAATCAAGTATAAATCAGAAGATGTACGCTCAACATGATTAAACATTTAACTGTTCATTCAGTTCATATCTCTGTTCATGTTGTCGATCATGAGAGTGGCTCAATTTGGTATAATCAGGACTAATACTAAAGAAACAATATCTATAACTCTAATTAACAGGTTAAATCAAGAAGGTATCCTGTCAAGGCACGAGAAATTAAAATCTGGTATGTGCATCCTCTATAATCATAAGAGTAAATCAACAATGCATAGCATCCTATATAAACATATCTAGTTATATGGCCACAATAGATTTGATCCTCTGCTGAAAACGTTTAAGGCATCGTCTTCAGAAAATATTCTTCAATCCTTGGTCGGATCATTGTATCATGATGCAGTTATCCCATACATCGATGGCTGATAAGGGTAACCACCTTGATACACTGCTTGTTGTGCACCAAACTTCTGCACTGGGGTGTGCTTTACTGGGACTTGCTATATGGTAGGCACTATGTTACAGCTAACAGGTGTTGGGGGTACAGTGTTGCTACCAATTAGTATTGTACATGGCCTGACTCGGAGGTATTGATGTAACATTGGTAACTTGGGTAGTCCCGGTGATTGGCTAGAGTGGCCTGGTTGTTCACCTCCTTTGATTTGTTCCAATATGATTATCATTATTTAGCATCTGCTCAGATGAGTTTTCATTACCCATTCTCAACCCAGATAGTGGTGGGGTCAAGTTGCAACTTCTACTTAATGCTCAGTGGGTAATGGATCAGCTTGTGGTGGATCTCATTCCGAGTCTCCATGTCACCCAGGAGTATAGCTTTATCTTCTTGTAGTTACTCTTATTCTTAATGTATGGTCATTATTCTCTTATCTCTGTTGGATTAGCCCGAGATCTTTCCCTTTATCTCTACAGGGATTTTGGCATTACTAGCCATTTTCCTTCTTCTTCTGTCATACATCAAGTTTCACATCTTGTGAGTACTAACTCGGTATTCCAATTTCTCTGCTTTACAGATGCTCCCTTCTTCCTACTGTACTATATCTTTTGTATACTTAGGTAACTTCCCGACTTATAGATAGTACCCTATATTATTTGTTTATTAGGATAAATTTTGGTCTTCTCTTTCTGTTTGAGTGTATATATATGGTTCCACCTTTGATATGTACATTATTGGCTTGTTTAAGTTTTGTCTCAACCAACACAGGTGCTTATGGTGTGTTTGTATTAAAGCTTTTAATTTATCCTAACTCAGTTCATGGACTCTAGTAGAAGTATTCAAGTTTCATGGGAAAGGCCTAAGAGCTCTGATACCAAGTTGTCACACCCCAATTCTGGACTAACCAAATGGTGTGATGAACCGTCAATAAACCAACGGTTCAACCAGGATCTCGAATAGGCTATGCCCACATTGTTAAACCAAAACATATTCCACATTAACCAGAGGAAATAAAGTAAATAGCGGAAGTTTTACAGATAATGAACTGAGGTCTAGTCATGACAAATAATTGATATTTCATTTATCTTCAAGTAACCAAAACATAATTTAGTACATATTACAAATATTCAAATACGAAATTTAAAAACTAAGCGTATCCATAGTTGAAACGCTCGCTTAATGAACCATATTCGTCCTTCACAGCTTGCTCATCATAGCCGCCACATGTTCATATGTTGGCGTATTGACATAATCTTCAATCGTAATATGTGCAACTTCAGAAACTAAAAATAATTTCGTGCACGAGGGTTAACTCTCCAACTTGAGCTCAGTGAGCAAACAAAACAATGCAACAAACATATGCACGCATTCAACTCATATATGTGGTGTGGTTTATAAGTTTGCAATGTGCTATAGAAAGGTTCGGTGGCCGCCTCACCTCTATACACGAATGTGTGAAACCGTCCAATGAAAACGGCACTGTCGACCCGACATGCACCCACAATGGACAATATACACCCCATGAAAACGGCATGGTTGTACCGGTTGCCCATACCAACACGTAAGCCCCTGCTGGCGAGGGTTTGCAAACTGGGCTCGTAACTAACCAATCCTAATGTCAAACAGTGTATCCAAGGCCTCACCCCAGCATCCCTCAATACATCCATAGAGATAGAGCTAAGGCCCCCCGGCAGAGTCGAAGACTACACGGTCCGAGACCACCTCCCCTGATACCCTACGATGTAATAGTTCTGCTAAGGTAATGGCGATATGACAATGTCAGTGGACATGAATTGAGTAGAACCATGGCATAATATACACCCTATGAAAACGGCATGAATGTACCGGTTGATACCATCCCCTACCCGCACCATATACACTAACCACACACATACATTCACATGCCTATTCCTAGCATCATCATCACCATCATGTTATAAATAAACAAAATTAAATTTGCATGAACAGTAATAGTAGGAATATTGGATGACATATTGAATGCACATACAAGCATACACGCATAGAATCAGTCTTGGTATTGGACTCAAGAAATAAAAATAGTTTATTATTAGCCAATTAGTTTAGGTCTTGTTCCCTCACCTTCGCTTGAGTGTAGATACTCTTTCAAGCTTTAATCACTTTTATATCAATAGGAAAACCTAACAAGTCGATAGATTTTAGTTAGAAGTCATTCTGATAATTTTAGGCTTGTTTTCAAGCACGGGTCGCAGGATGGGTCGCAGGTAGGGTAGCAGTCTACATCGACCCCCAAGGTAGGGTCGATGCCAGGGTTGGATGTTCCATCGACCCTAGGTGCGACCACCCCTATTCTGGACTTCCCGAATACTGGGGGTCGATCCTGTGGTCTGGTAGGGTCGATTCCCAATCGACTCCACGTGCGACCCCCCGTGGGTTGAGTCGAGATTCTCATTCTACAGTCCATTCTTTCATGTTTGGGTCATTTGGCTTACTTTTATAGTCCAATCTATGATTGTTCTATGGCTCAAAACTCCAAGTTACTCACTTTTCATAGTTTTCCATGATTTCCATTAGAATTCATCCATGGATGGATGATATTAGGGTTTCTCCTAACCTAACTTCATCATAATCTATTCTAAGCTTTCAATTCTGATAGGGATTGAGGTTCATACCTTTTGTAGTCTGAGGTTCAAAGCTTTCTCTGAGCTTCTTCTTCTTCCTTAGCCTTTTCTTCAAGTTTTCCTTCTCTTCTTCTCTTCCTTCTCTTCTCTTTCTCTCACTTTCAATTAGGGTTCTAAAAGGAGTGAAAGAGGCTTAGGGACGTCCTATTTATAGAGGAAAACCTCCCAAAATATGTCCCATTGAGTTTAGGAAATGTTCCATTCGAAATTAGGAAAGTTTCCTAATTTCCGGTTCGTGCTGTTTTTTGCTGTTTTCCGGGGGTAGATGCTAGGGGGTCGATGGGGGGGTCGGATAATCCGAGACCCCTGCGACCCCCCTAACCAAAAGTCATGGTTGGACTTCTTTTGAGGTGGGGGTCGACCCTGCCTGTTTGGGCATGCAACCCTACCCTCATTTTGAATGTTTTTGAGTAAAATTTCATATTGGGTCTTGGTTTTCTTCACACACTTGGTCCACTTGGCTCGACCATGATATGTAGATTGGTTACGACATGAAATTCAAGGTTAGACTGGGTTCGTGGCGTGCGGGTATTACAGCACGTCTTGGGTTTGGAAAAGAAAGTGTGTAATGAGGTTGTATAGATTGCTAAGGTAATTGAATCAAGCCAAAGAGACAGCTTCTTTGCTCAAAATAGGGGACTGAAGAGGCCTGCTACTGAGACTTTGGGTGGAGGGAATACTAGACCATTCCGCCCATACAGGGCTCAGTCTGCTGTGGTGCCAACAAGGAATACTACTGCACCACTATCACCGTTAGCTGGACAAAACCCAAATGTCAAATGTTTCAACTGTCAACAATTGGGTCATTATGCAAAGACCTGTACTATACCTAAAAAGCAACTACCACAACAAGGAAAGATATTTGCAGTCACCACTGAAGAGGCAGCCGCATTACCTGATGTGGTTATTGGTATGATTCCGTCCCTTACGTTTTGGCTTACTGTTTTGTTATGTGTGAGCATGTAGAACTAAGGAATAGTTAAATTTCAGGAACTATAAATATAGCTGGTGTACCCGCTAGAGTACTCTTTGACTCTGGGGCCACGCACTCCTTTGTTTCTATGTCTTTTGGGAAGCAAATGGAATTACCTGTCAAGTATTTAACCCCAAGCTTGATAGTTCACTCTCCGTTGGGAGTAGAAGTGGCATTGAATGAATGCTATGGGCCGTGTGCAGTTAGTATTGAGGGCCGAAACCTAAAAGCAAATCTGGTTCAACTTGAGATGACAGACTTTGACGTCATCTTGGGAATAGATTGGCTAGGCCATTATTCAGCTAGCTTATTATGTGGAGAAAGAAAACTTGTGTTTAAAGATGAGAAGGGAAAGGAGTTTAGCTTCACTAAAACCAAGTTACGTAGGAAGCGGAAGCTGATCCTCTCTGCCTTAAAAGCTAAGAGATGCTTATAGAAGGGAGAAGTGGGGTACTTAGTATCTGTGGTCGACATCACTGCAGAGGTACCAAAGATGGAAGATCTAGATGTGGTACAAGAATTTCCATATGTATTTCCAGAAGATCTACCAGGTCTACCTCCAGACAAGGCTACAGAGTTCGTGATAGACCTCATGCCAGGGTCGACACCGGTGTCAAAGGCACCATACAGGATGGCCTCTACAGAATTAAAGGAGTTGAAGACCCAATTACAAGAATTACTAGATAATGGTTTCATACGATCAAGCATATCGCCATGGGGAGCACCTGTATTGTTCGTAAAGAAGAAGGATGGTAGCGTACGACTATGTGTCGACTACCAAGAGTTGAACAAGTTAACCATCAAGAACCGATACCCTTTGCCTAGGATCGATGATCTGTTCAATCAGTTGCAGGGTACAAAGGTTTTCTCAAAGATTGATCTTTGATCATGGTATCACCAATTGAAGATCAAGGCAGGAGATATTCCAAAGACTGCTTTCAGAACAAGGTGTGGGCATTATGAGTTCCTGGTAATGTCATTCGGATTGACTAATGCTCCAGCGTCGTTCATGGAACTGATGAACCGAGTGTTTCATGACATGTTGGACACTTTGGTCATCGTATTCATTGACAACATCTTGGTCTACTCGAAGGACAAGGAGACTCATGCAACACATTTGAGAGCAGCCCTACAACGGCTAAGAAGGGAGAAGCTTTACGCCAAGTTTAAGAAATGCGAATTTTAGCCGAAGGAAGTGGCCTTCTTGGGTCACGTAGTATCTATAGACGGTATCAAGGTAGATCCAAGTAAGATCGCAGCTATAGTAAGATGGGATGCACCGAATCAATTGCAGAGATTCATAGTTTCCTTGGATTGATAGGTTACTATAGAAGATTCATAGAAGACTACTCAAGGATTGTCGTTCAACTTACTAGACTAACCAAGAAAGGAGAAAAGTTCATATGGAAAGATGAGTATGAGAAGTGCTTTTAGACTTTGAAGTCAAGACTAGTCTCTACACCTATCTTGACCATCCCAGCACCAGGCTTGTCGTTTACCCTATATACAGATGCCTCAGGGTTGGGTCTTGGATGTGTGTTGATGCAAGGAGAACATGTGATTGTCTACGCATCAAGACAGTTGAAAGAGCATGAGAAGAACTATCCTACGTATGATCTGGAGTTAGCAGTGGTCATTCACGCAATCAAGACTAGGAGGCACTACCTTTATGGTGAAAAGTTTCAGATTAAGTCGGATCACAAGAGTTTAACTTACCTTTTTACTCAGAAGGACCTGAATATGAGACAGAGGAGATGGCTGGAGCTATTAAAAGATTATGATTGAGACATCCAGCACCATCCGGGTAAGGCAAACGTTGTGGCTAATGCCTTAAGCAGAAAGTGGGCATTGAAACCTAAGGCAGGACCTAGTACAAACGCTGCACTTTGTGCTACAGCCTCAAGCTCAATAGAGAATGATAAAGAGTATATATATTAGAGACTGCAGGAGATCCAGTGGAACAGGGCCTAATTCATAAGTTCACATTGATGTTTGCAGCTTTGAAGATCTCATCGAATCTAATAGATGAGGTCAAAGTAGTAATCCTACAGGATCCATACCTCAAGACTATGCAAGAAGATCTAGAGAAGGGTAAAAGCAACTCTTATTTTACCTTGGATTCAGACAAGGTACTCAGGTATCGTGGACAATTATGTATACCTGAGAGTGAAAACTCAAATATCAGAGATAGAGTTATGACAGAAGCTCATTACACCCCATATTCGGTACATCCAGGAAGCACCAAGATGTACCATGATTTAAGAAGACTATATTGGTGGAGGGGTATGAAGGCGGATGTAGCTCGATTCGTATTCCAATGTCTGAATTGTCAGAAAGTTAAAGCAGAAAGGCAGAAACCCGCAGGTTTGCTACAATCACTATCGGAGCCAGCATGGAAGTGAGATTATATCACAATGGATCTTGTCACTGGCCTACCCTTGACACCAAGGTTAGTGGATGCAGTATGGGTTATAGTCGATCGACTTTTCAAGACAGCTCGATTCATCGCTGTCAGACCTCAGTAAACCATGGACAAGCTGGCCAAGCTGTATGTGAAAAATATAGTCAGACGTCATGGCGTTTCAGAAAGTATAGTATCTGATAGAGATCCTCGTTTTACATCAAAGTTCTGGAAAGGATTACAGAAAACCATGGGAACCAAGTTCAAGTTTAGCACAACTTTTCATCCTCAAACAGACGTGCAGTCAGAAAGAACTATTCAAATGCTCCAAGCGTGTGCCCTAGATTTTAAAGGAGCTTGGGACGAGAAGCTATCGCTTATCGAGTTTGCTTGTAACAATAGTTACCAGGCTACGATCCAAATGGCTCTATATGAGGCACTCTATGGGAAGAAATGTCATACACCTCTGTTATGGAATGAGGTGGGAGAGAGAAGGATTGTAGGACCGGAGTTCGTCGAAGAAACTTGTCGAGTGATTGATCAAATTAAGGAAAGAGTGAAGACAGCTCAAGTTCGACAAAAGCACTATGCAGATAATCGACATCGAGATCTGGAGTTTGTAGTGGGTGATAAGGTGTTCTTGAATATATCACCTATGCGAGGTCTGAAATGGTTTGGTAAGAAGGGAAAGCTATGCCCCAGGTATGTGGGACCATACGAGATTTTGACCAGACGTGGTAATGTGGCATATCAACTGGCTCTACCACCATCCATGCCAAGCATTCATGATGTGTTCCATGTTTCTTTATTGATGAAGTATGTCAGGAATCCATCGGACATAATGACAGCAGACCCACCAGACTTGACAGAGGACTTGACATTTGAACTGGTACCTGTGATGCTCACAAGCCGAAAGGTACAACATCTCTGAAGCAAAGATATCCATTATGTGAAAGTACATTAAAAAAGCCAAGATGTAGAAGAAATCACTTGAGAGGAAGAGAGCGTGATGCGAAAGGAATACCCTAACCTTTTCGATGAACAAGGTACGTACAAATTTCAAGGCTAAAATTTATTTTAAGGGTGGGGGAGTTGTGAAACCTACATGCAAATTTTGGGGATGAAATTTTTTTTAAGAGTGAGGGAGTTGTAAGACCCGCACTCTATGAACACGATCTAAACCTTTAATTCATGGCGTAACAGGTCTTCCAATCATCGTCGGGCCAGACGGGACGAGCGGATGACAACCAGGTATGAAAACGGACCAAACTAAATGACATTTTTCATACCGATCGATGGTACCGATCGATGGTACCAATCGACTGGTATGCCTGCGCAGGCAGACCACTTAAATCCGAAAATGGATCTCTGTGGGTCTCACTTTCCAAATTCCAAACCAAAGGACTTTCCTAATGTTAGGGGGCTTCCTAAACTCAACCCTAGTCTATATAAAGACCCCTAAACCTCCTTAAATCCCTTTCATTGATCCTCACAAAAACCTAGAGAGGAGAAAGAGATTGAAGAAGGAGAAGGAGCTAAGGAAGGAGAGGGAAGAGCCACCATTATCATTGGATGAAGAACACTCTACCGCGAACCAACGGTAAGCGCTTAAACCTTCCTCTAAATTAAGCGCTATAGTAGGCTAGTCATGATTGGATCATTACCATGTAAGGCGAACTATTGATTTGTTGATCTAAATCTGAATTTGCCGTCAAACCCTAATCCAGTCGGTAAACCCTAGATTCAAGTTATAGGTTAAAGATCATTGAAACTAGGAATTGAATGAAGTTGGAAACAACTTTAACTCAGTGCTCAGACCTAGAATGTATAGGTGAAACCCTAGAATCAATATGGGGAGACCGACGGAAGGCGAGAATTGGGTGTATGGTCTTCCGGAGACATACCGGTCGACCATATCGGTCCCACCTTTTGCGATCGGTACCTATGATCGATATCTCCCGGAGACTGGTCTATGGGGACCGGTCGACCATACCGGTCACACCTTTCCCTAGAGTACCACGGTCGCTACCTGCGACTGGTACCCGCAATCGGTCTGCACTATGTGGAGTGTTTTTGACCCAGTTGGTTTTTCGACCAACGTAAATTCTAAGAAAAACTATTTTAACTCAACCCTAACGTCGTATAGGACCTTGTGATAGTAAGTTTGGATTTTGTGACGCAGAGCAAGATATCAATCAAGCGTAAGTTAAGGAAACCAAACCTAAGCCCTAATAATTTAATAATAGTAAAACGTTGTTAATAACTATGATTCTGTGGACTGATGTTTGTGCATACTCGCATGTCATCCTTTACTTTCAGTTATTATTATTATTCATGCATACTCTCTATGCTAGGATGTCACTGTTAGGCATGTGATTATTTTCGTTGGTATGTAGAATGGGAAGGGCCGAGGGTCTGGGATCATTCCTTACACTAGCACCTTTTCGTATCATTTTGCCTTAGCATGCTTGGTGCGGGTAGGGTATCAGGGGGAGAAAGTGGCACTGTGGTTTCCGACTTAGCCACTAGTCTCTAGCTCTATCTCTATGTCGTAGGGAGCTACGCTGGATAGGGCCTACTGTGATGACATATAGGATTGGTTAGTTGTGAGTCTAGTTTGTAAGCCCTCACCAATAGGGGCTTACGTATTGGTATGGGTAGAGTATCAGGGGAAGTGTTGACGGTGTTTGATCCGGATGCTTTAACTCTATCTCTATTCCATGGTGGGTGTATGTGGGACGACAATGGTGTTTGATCCATTGGGCGGCTTTATACACTCATGTATGGAGGTGCGGTGGCCGCCAATCCTTTCTATAGCACATTGCAAACTTAAAATCAGACGATGATGTGATTGTTACTCATGTATATGTTTGTTGCATTGTCTGATTGTCTTACTGAGCTAAGTTGTGAGCTCACCCTGTATATATTTACATATTTTAAATGTTGATGCAAGTTATACTGTGGAAGACTACATGGATGCTCCGGTGTATGGAGGTGTTGCTGCTTTAGAAGTGTAAGCAGGAGAGGACGAGCATGACGCTTTATGCGAGTGCCCTTTCTGCGTGTACCTCTAGGAAGTTAATTTAATTTATTTATTTATTTTCAATGGATTTACAATTGATGTAAGGATATTTATTTATGTTTTGGTGTGGAGAATAATTGGATATTTTATTTAAATTATCAATAGAGAACTCAGTTCATTTAATTTAAGACTTCCGCTATATTTTATTAAATTCTGATTATGGTTATGTCTAATGGTTTGTATGAGTAGACACGGTCTTATTGAGATCCTGGTGTGAACCATTGGTTCAGTGACGGTTCACTTACATTTCTGGTTCAGTCGGAATTGGGGTGTGACAATAAATATCTCTAAGAACCCAATTATGCATTATAGGACGAAGCACATAGCCATTCGGTATCATTTCTTGAAAGAGAAGGTGACAGAAGGAGAAGTCCAATTGGAGTTCATTTCTACATTAGAGCAGACGGCAAACATCTTTACAAAACCACTCCCTAGGGAACAATTTGTGTATTTGAGACAGAAATTGGGACTGGTTATCCTCCCCAAGCACTGAGGAGCTTGGATTGAGGGGTAGCAGTGTGTGGTTGTTATATCTATTTTGCTCCCTATATTTAATTCAGGGGGAGTCATTTGTTTTTTTTTTTTTTTTTTTTTGTGGTGGTGAGTTGATGTTTTTGGATGCCCATAGGATTGGAAAGATGCGGTGGGCACTCCTATGTGGAAAATCCCTTTGTACTTGTTGTCAAAGGGGGAGAAAGACCTCATGAGGAGATTGATGTGGATTGAAGTTGTAAGAACCGTGTTCAAAAACCAGGTCTAAACCGTGGTTTTATATGATGACAAGTGTCCCAATCATAACGGGACCGGAAGGTGAAGCCGGGTGACGAACCACGCAAATTTCAGGTACGAAAACCACTCAAAATTGGTAAGAACTCATACCGGTCTGACTATACCGGTCTAAGTCAGTCAGACCGGTATGGTGCAACCGGTATGGTATACCGGTCTGACTATATCGGTCTGAGTCACTCTGACCGGTATGTGCAACCGGTATGTCTAGTTTCGGCTGGAGACGGAGTCCAGTGGGTCCCTCACTCCGATTTGAAACTTGGAAAGTTTCCAATTGTGGGAAACCTTCCTATGAACGGCCTCCACTAGAGACATTAGCACTCCTTCTGATCCTTCTTAAAACCCTAGCCGTCTGGAGGAGACTGAGAAGGAGCAAGGAGGAGGAGGCCACCCAGGAAGGAGGTTTCCGTTGGAGGAGCACGCCGCCAACCGACAAACACCGCCGGTAAGTGCTCTATACTCTTAGTAATATTAGGATTTTGGATCGAAGCTGTGAAGCGGCGTGGCAATCCAAAATCCTAGATCTTGCAATGAACCTAGTCTCTTATTTAAATCTAATCTAGGTTGATACGGCGTTCTAGTCGAAACCAGAAGGCCATTAAAGTATTTGAATCTTAGAATGGGTTAGGAGAAACCCTAAAAAGCAAGCCAATGACCAATGGGAAAGGGAGATCCAAGGTCGAGTTCTCGGATCTAATCCGTGGAACAAACCGATTGGACACAAGATCCGACGGTATGGGCCTGCGGTGTATACCAGAGGCACATACCTGTCTCACATATGTGCAACCGGTATATGCCGCAACCGGTATACATACCAGTGGCACATACCGGTCTCACACCCTTGAGACCGGTACCTGCAACCGGTATGCCTTCCGAGCCTAGTTTGCTTGGCCAGGCAAGGTTCTGACCAACTGTGACCTTAATAAATTAATTCTAACCTATGAATATGATTGTGTAGGACCTGTAGACAACGTGAGAATAACCTGTGACGCAAAGCGGGATTGTTATCACGCGTCAGGTAAGGGACAAGACCTCAAACTCTAATTAATTAATTAACCAGTAAACCTTTGCAACTAAAGTGTATATGAATTTCATTGCTTGATGTCTGTGCATTTCACATGCCATGTAGTTACTTCTTTTGTTATTATTATTTGTTCATGCATTTCATATGCTAGGATTGTTGGATGTTAGGCATGTGTATGTTTTAGTTAGTGTGTGGAATGTGAAGGGGGTGTGCCCTGGATATATCCACAACTAATACCTTTTTCGTATCGCCATCTACCATAGCAGACTTTGTGCGAATAGGGTATCAGGGGGAGGACGTGGGATTGTGGTTCTTCCTGCCCGCCAGACTCGAGCCCTATCTCTATGTCGCAGGAAGCTGTGCTGGGGTAGGGCCATTGATACTGTATTGACATTTAGGACTGGTTAGAAACGGAACCCACTTGCAAGCCCTTGCCAGTAGGAGTTTAGGTATTGGTACGGTGTGGGGTATCAAGGGGAGGACGTGGGATTGTGGTTCTTCCTGCCCGCCAAACTCGAGCCCTATCTCCATACCGGAGTGAGTGATGTGGGGCAACAGCAGTAGTGTGGTAGGTGCCTGACTGGTGGGTGTGCTCACTCTCGTGCATGGAGGTGCGGTGGCTGCCAAACCTTACCATAGCATATTTGCAAGTTATACCTGACCCAAATTGTAATGTTATCTCATGCATTTTGTATGTTGCATTGGTCTTGTACTTTACTGAGCTAAGTTGTGAGCTCACTCATATATATATATATATATATATATATATATATATATATATATATATATATATATATTTCTTTTCAGATCTAGATGCAGGGTACACAGTTGATGACTTCGTGACTACCCCCACGTATGGTACAATTGCTGTCATTGATACACAGGAAGTGGAGGACGAGCATGACGCATCATGCGAGTGCTCCTTTTGTGTTTTTCTTTAGAGGGGATTTTATTTTGAGCAATACATTGTAATACTTTTATTATTTAAATTTGTGAATGGTGGAATAAGTTGAATAATTATTTTAATTTACCACATAGATCTCAGTTCATTTATTTATATTCCGCTGCTATGTATTAATCTCTGATTATGTTAGACTGCTTAGGAATGATTGGTTGACACGATCTATTGAGATCTTGGTGTGAACCATGGCTTAGAGCTAGTTCACTCACACTTCTGGTTCAGTCAGAATTGGGGTGTGACAGAAGTTGCCAACAATTCTAAATGGGGAGATTGTTGGCCTTCATATTGTAATTGTTGGCAAAATAGGCAAAGTGGGCCAAGTTTGATAAGAAAGAGTATCTATGGGCCCCACAGGTAAGGTGGCAGTGACACATGTGATATGGCAGTGATACAGGCGATGTGGCTATGTTACAGGCAGTGTGATAGTGTTTATGATGGTGTGGCATTCTCAGAAGAGAGAGAAAAATCAAGAGAGAGAAAGATGAGAGTGAAAATTGATGATGGGACCCACCATGCCGTGGTGGCCTGCCACCATGGCTGCCAGCTCCTCAGCCAAGGCTAGCAGGGCCATGCCGCATGCCGCAGCCGAGGCCAGCAACAGCAGCCAACCCCATAGCCATGGCCGCCATGGCCAGCAGGGCCAAGCCAAGCACAGCCAGCAGCAGGAGCAAGCAGCATGCCCAGCCGCAAGCCGTAGCAAGGCATGCCGCAAGCCATGGCCTTGCCCATGGCTTTTCCTCTCCACAAGCTGCAACTCTCGCACACCATGTGTTTGACTGATTTCTAAGAGAGAGAAAAGCTCTCTGGAAATCAGACCCTGGGATGGTTTAACATTTTTGTTTGCTGGTTAAAGAGGCCATTCAATATATATGCAGGGGAATTTTCGTCAGGTCCAAATGATAGAGATCCAAAATCGGCAGTTAATAATGAGCCACACAGCTGAAATTCCTATCAGATGGATTAGAAAGATGCGGTATCTAGTGTATCGTGGAGATCCCATCAAATACTCCCGCGAGCCTTACTATTGGCTGGCAGCAACATTATACGTTGTATCACTCATCATGCAAGCAGCACCTTGATTCTGTGTGATGCGCATGTGATAGAACAGCGGGTAGATTCAAATCGAATGGCTAGATTCTACCTTGATTGCGCCTGACGCGATCCAACAAGATCCAATGGATCAGAGCCCATCCCGCCTTTTCAAGTTACTCCAGTGGCTAATATTGGAGATTCCTTCTCCAACCAACCACAACTCAACAGTACCGACCGACGTGTCAGCGTCAACTTTGCTTTGGTGTAGCGCAGGTGTATTGAATCCATCTAAAAGATTCCATATGAAATGATCTCATTGGGCCTCACTGTTTTGGCCATAACATGGCCATCCGATATCCAAATTGGATGGTTCAAGTTGCACCTGACTCATTTTTGAATTCTCTATTAGTTGGGACTGGTTGTGAGCTTGTAAGGTGAGCTGAAAAATTGAAAAAGAAGAGAAACAAGGAAGGAGAGTGGATTTTAGTGTTTTAGAAGCTTTGGTTTCTAACTAACCTCTCCATTGCTCATTAATGATGTTTTAAATGCTTATGAGAGGTTGGTAGAAACTTCATTGTGTGTCAATGGTGTTTGTTAGGCTGTGAGAGGGAGAATGTGGCTTGTTGGTAAGGAGATGCTTGGAGAATCGAGTTTTGCCCATGGTAGAGGTTGTTAAATCCTCCTGAGAGTAGTGTGGAGCTCCAAAGATACTATCGGGTACCTAGAAGCATTGGTTGTGAGACTTTCTTAACTCTCTTGTTGTTTTTTGATTCAATACTATGTATGCTAGAGTAGGTTGAAATCTCTGAATGCCTATCTAGTTTGGGAGTTTATTGTATGCTAGCTTAGGTGGTAAATGTTAAATACCTAGCTAGTTTGGGTTTCATTGTAGGGCACTTCTATAAGCCCCAAATTTATTTTTTTGTTTTGTGTTCAGTGGGTGCTGGACACTGGCAATCGTAGCCTAAACCCTGGCATTGTCATGCCCTCTCAGTTCTATGCTGAGAAAACACAGGATGAATATCCTTGTCCTGTAAAGGACTAAAAGTTGAGTATTGAGTAAATACAGAGCCCATTGGGCATTATTCCGTGGATTAGCCATCACACACTATGGTGGTGAACCACGTAACCCTTCTGTGTTGTGGAATGTTTTATTTCAATATTTTATGAAGTGCGTGGAATGAACTGCAGGATGGGTGTGCAAATCTGGTAGACCTGGCCACTGAGTGGTAGCGAGGTAGATTTGCATATGCTTGTATGTGTGTAACAGTCTGGTTCATCATCAACGCTGGGCAGTAAAGAAAAGTTAAGAAAAAAGTTTTCACACTTATTCAACCCCCTTCTCAGTGTCATTCAAGGTCCATCAGACGCATGGTATCCGATGGTTGATTTTGATGAGAGTTATTGTATAGAAAAATAAAAAATAAAAAAAAAAGAAAAAAACTGAAAAAGCACTCTACCGTCAGATCTAGGGGAATGCCCTGTGTCGGCCATTCAGCCGACACTGTCTCGTCTCAAGTTCATAATGAAGCAACCATGATGGTGAAAATCGGTGCCATCCCTGCAGGGCTGTGGAGAAACAGAAGTAGAGTAGGAACTGGGACAAAAATAGAGGACTGGGAAGAGAGAGAAAAAAATGGGATAGTGTACTTTTTGGAAACATTTGGGTTGGATTTGTTATGTTTTTAGATAATAAAACGTTCAAGGTAAAATTATCTATAAAAGGATTAAGTTTAACACCGTTAAATAACAAATAGAGATGTTACGAAGAGACCAGCAGCGGCACATCCTTTTATTCCCTACGATAATCCTATTTGACCTTCTCTCGTTCCCTTTTTCGAAACTAAATAGTAAGTCCCTTGACTTGGCACTATAAATATTTTCCCATCTTAGCTTTAGTTGGGAAGATGAAAGATTACAAGTGGAGTGGCAGATGTGGGTTTCGTTGGAGAAGAAACCTCAACTGAGAAATAAAATCCCTTTCAATGGTTTTAGCTTGTTTACAATAGAGAGTATTTAGGTAATTTCAGTTTAGGTAGGGATATTTTTGCCTTCATAAAATTTCAACTTTCTCCATGTCATTATTTAATGTCCTTAACTTAATGGCGAGGGCTATTCTTTTATAAAATTGTGCTTTAAGATTAGTTTGTTTCATTTTTCTCAAGAGAAGGTACTAACGCATAGTAAATGAATTGTCAAGGAGAGGTCCGAGTAAATTTTCAAAAAAAAAAAAAAAAAAAAAAAAGAAGAAGAAGAAAATTTAGTCAGACACCTTTGATAATTGGTTTACTATACAGAACTATCCTCTCTTGACAAAATTTACACAGGCTACTCCTGAAACAATGTTTTATAACAGTATAGTCCACAATGTTAGTTAAAAAAAATGACGGGAGAAATTCTGAAATTTATTTAAGACAATAATACCCTTTCTCATCCACATCTTTCTAATTTTCTTCTCCGACATCGATGGCTATTAAAATCGATTCATTTCTGTTACTTTTCTGTTTACTGTGACTGAGATCGATACTTCGTGGCTAGCATCTTGCAATTATCGAACATTGTAGGTTGTTTGTAAACCTCATTGGTAGTCGATCAAGTTGGTGTTGAATTAGGACCCGAAGCCTCTGTATGATTTCCAGAACTTCTGAGCAAAGCATGACCAAAATCTGAAGCCGTTAACTCTAATAGGCGATCGTGGCAGCAGCTCCATTGATTCTTGGATTCAAATCCTCTCCTCTAAGAGAATTTGGAGGAGAGGTGGTGCCCCTATTGGATAGGCGAGACATAGGGCTCGGATGAATCCAAGCCCTCCATCCAAGCTAACACAGAGCCGACAAGGGGGTGTTGGCTCGGATGTAGGGCTTGGATTCACCTGAACCCCAAGTGTCGTCCATCCAATGAGGGCACCACCTCTCTCCTCCAGATTCTCTTGGAGGAGAGGATGTGGATTCGATTCTTTTTTGGAGATGGCCTAGATGGAGATCTTGTCAGGTGGCAAATCCTTTATGTTGCCTTAATACCTTCTTGTTCGAGCGTGTAATTAAGGAAGAAATCAGAAAAAGGTTTTTATCCCCCTTCTGTTTTCTCTCCTTATAATGCATCTATTCCAGTTAATCAATTTTGGTTGTGAATATTTCATTTGAAATGGAAGATGGACACTGAGGTAGTTGTGTCACTGAGACAAGTGTGAGTGTTTCTGATTAATTCTAATTTACTTGTTTTTTGAAGGGGAGATCAATTTTTTATTCTGATAATTTCCAACTGAGTTTTGTTGATAAAACCTGCAATCAAAGAGGGAGAGACATGAAGTTGCAGAAATTGAAGTGGGCTTCAGTGAGTTTTCTATAAAAAGCTTGGATTTCTTGTCTGATTGTAGTTTAGTGATGATGGGAATCTTTGAAGAAATGGGTTTTTGCAGGAATCTTGATTTCATGCCTGCTCTGTCAGTAGATGTAGATCTAGCCCTTGGAGGTGAACCAGAGGCCACTCTTGAGGAAGATTATAGTGATAAAAAGATGGATATTCTTGAGCTGGTAAGGAAGATGTGGAGACTGGATGCTTCTGGGGCGGCTAAAAGAACATAACAAGAGGAAGGAAGGAAGGAGTTGATACTATGAAGCAGAGGCAGTTGTGGGAGCAAGCCCGAAGAAAGAAGATGTCGACACTACAATAGATACCGTGAGTAGGGTTCAGACCACGACCCGGAATGACCTACGGTGGAGGCGACTCGAGAACTAGAAGATCCGAGATAATGGCGGAGGCAAAGCAAGAGGGAAAAAGATCCTCTGTAGTGAGGCACCTGAGTAGTGAGGATCCCATCCACTCAAAGTAAAGTGGCATGTATCTTGATCCACTCAAAGTGCATCGAGATACATGCAAATCCACTTTGAATGGGTGAGATCTTTACTACACCTCACTGCAGGGTTAGCCTCACTACAAAGGATCCCAATCCGAGTAGGAGTAGAGTGACAAAATCTATCGATTCAGGAAGCTCAGTAGAAGAAGCAAAGTTCGAAATGTCACCAGTGTGTGGAAGCATGTTCACAGGTTTGCACTTTCTCTCGAGCGGCGACTAGCGAGAGAACGCCGAAAACCGATTCTGACTATACTCGCTGATTGGAGATGGAGAATTTTGATTGAAAGGTATTTTGTCTATGAAATTTTTAAGTTAACACAATTAGCAATAAGGTAGTGGATTATAATTCCAAAAGTCATAGGGTAATTCTCTCTGATAAATCAATTGTCAAGGGGTGTCTGAGTAAAATCTCCACATCCCCTCACCCCCCCCGACCAAAAAAAAAAAAAAAAAAGCAAAAAAAAAAAAAAAGAAAAAAAAACAATCACTAGACTCAATGGGAGTTCTATTATCACTAACATTACTGCAAAAATGAAAACAATTCCACTACTGGTTCCGTATCTTCACAAAAGGTTTCACCTTGGGCTGGACTAAGATCTGGCCCTTCAAATGACCCAATAACACATTAAACCCAAATAGGTTCAAAGCAAATAGGGCCTTAGGTCCATACTAGAAACAAAGTTAATAAGGCCCCGGAAAAACAGGCACTTACAGCCAATCAATTCAAAACCCATTTGTGCTTCAGTATAAACAAAGCATAAAACAACATATAAGAAAAGAAAAAAAAAATGAAACCAATCGGGTTTATAAAATGGAAGCAACCCATAACAAGGGTTTGTTATGTTTGGAAATACAACAACACAAATCTGACTCATTCATTTTTATCATTTTTTTTTAATCTAACTTATTCCAACTTGGGGAGTATTATTGCAATGTTTAGAGCACTCGTACACATGCATAGACGTATACATGATATATGCCAATACATATGAGGTATTTCATTGAATTAGAGCTTGAAATTCGACATGTGGGTAATCTAGACCATGTTTTCTCTATCCAACAATTGGAATTGACACATCATCTGCCCATGTGGCAAAATAGATTCCTTGTGATATTTGGAAAAATAAGAACCTTTGTTACAACAATAATAACCCTATTATATATATGCGGCTCAAAAGATCCAGGTCAAATCAGGCACATTCAGGCTTTAAAAATTCTTAAGCTCAAAAAGAGAACTAAGGCTCTCTTTGGTATCATTTTTATTTTTTATTTTTACCTATTTATCAAAAAGCATTTATGAAAATCAATTTTGATAAAAAATAAAATGTTGTTTGATAGCTACTATGCATAATTCATTGTAGAATGAGAAATCAGTTTGGTATTCTTTTAAAAATAAAAATGTGTTTTTGTTTCTTGAAATTACAAAATTTTCAAGCCAACATCTTGTGATCATTGCATCCGATCTGCATAAGATTTGGTCACCCATATTTTTCTTGTTCTAGGCATTGACATCCAATGGATCTGATCAAAGGTTGGAAGGCTGGAAAAATTAATTAAATATATCAATTCCATAAATAATTACCTTGTCACTTTTTTTTTTATTTTTTTTGAAAAAAATATGAAATATGCCATGTGGACATATGATGTGTCCATTTTGACTGTTGGATAGAGAGGCAGATCTAGATTACCCATGTGTCATATTTCAGAGTCTAATTCAATCAAATACCCTCTTTCTCTTTGTAATAGCATGCATCTCATATATGTGCATGCATGTGTACCAACAACCCATGTATTACTATGCACTCTCCCAACTAAATGAGAACAAATGGTTTAGATTAAAATTTGTAAAAAATGGATGTTTCAAATTCGTCTTATGATTTCTAGAAACATTACACTCCGGTGTTACATGGATAATGACCCAAAAAATAATCCTTAAACTAAATATATAAATATTAATATATTAAATTGATAGTATATATTAAACCTAAGGTAAATTATACTTGTCACAAGGGTCTTTTATTTTTTCAAATGTCACAAGGCATCTATTCTATCACATGGACAAATAATGTGTCATTCTGACCGTTAGACAGCAAGAACATGTTCTAGATTAGTCATATGTCTATTTTCAAGGTCTAATTCAATTAAACATTCTCTGTTGTATTGATATGCATCGCATATATGTCTATGCATTTGTACTCTTATTATAAACATTAATTTGAATTCTCCCCATTTGGATGGTTTAGATTAAAAAAATCATAAAAATGAAGGTTTAAATTGCATCTGTTGATTTTGGGAAATATCACATTTCTTTTTCTTTTTCTTTTTCTTTTTCTTTTTTTTTTGGTAAAAACGAACATCACATTTCATTGTTACATGAATAACTACCCTACATGCAATTATAATAGTTAATCCATCACTCGTATCTTGCATATTTCTATACATACATATATGCATACATACATATACATATAGATGGTAAGAGAGTGCCGAGCTAAACCAAAAACTTTAACCCTGACCTAGCATGACCCAAACTTGGACTTAAAAATCCCAACTCTAGTTCAACTAGTTGCAACTTAAAAACCTAGCCTATGTACTGAATTTTTTGGGTGGGCTTCGGTTGGTCTCGGCCTTCAGCATGCCAGACCGATATAGAAACCGTTATCTGGGACTAATTTTTGTAGTTCCAATAATTTCCCAAGTCGGCCCAATCCAAGTTTCATGGTGGGAGGGAAGGATGAGACAAATTTATCAACTCCAAAAATGATTGAGAGAGAGAGAGAGAGAGGAGGGAATCACAACATGATTCAATTTAAGGAAAGAGAATCACTTAAAATAGAGACAATACAAATACAATCTACCTCTAAGGAAATTTTTTTTTCCTATTTCCATTTATTTATTTTTCCAAAATTAGATTTGTATGTTGCTAATTAACCAACTGGTAAAGCATTCCTTTATTTATTTATATTTTTATAAAATGGGAATTTATTCATCAACAGAACGTGTATAATTAAGCTGAAGCTTCTTATTTGCATTTTCTCTTCCACTCACATTAATAGAAATCAAGTTACCATAAAACCTATTGACCATGAAAGTAAAAGGAAGGTAGGAGATAGTAAATCCCACCTGTAGATTCTCCCTCGGATTCACTTCCTAAAACATTCTCCCCATCTGAATCTATAAAAGTGGCTTCATCTTATGCCCAGAAAGGGAAAAGACTACAGAGAGAGTGATGGGTAAATTCAAAAGTATGATTTACTCCCCTTAATGTCTTTGCTTGTTCTTCATCTCTTTTTGTACTTTAGTGTTTTCATCTCTCTCTCTCCCTTCTTCTTCTATGTTTTTAACCTATTTTTTCTTATCTTACTGTTGTCTCCAGACCTATTTAAAGGTAAGAAACAGAGAGGAGAACCTAAGGAAGCAGCCAAAGAAGAAAAACCTGAAGAAAAGAAAAGTGAAGGTGGTGGTTCATCAAGCCATAATGAAACCAGAGAGAACCTACAAACCAGAGAGAACCTACAAACCATGAGTGTCAATGAATATGTCCATAACTACTCTCACATGCATTGACAAAGTAATCGATCCAAGCTGTGAGATCCTCCTGTAATCAGTTGAGATGTTTTTAATAAAGATCTGATGCAGACGGAGTAGTTTGCAGAGTTTTTGTTAAATGGTTTAACACTCAATTGAAGGTTTTCAATTGAGGACATACGATGCTGTGAGGAAGGATGCCTAGGATTTTGAGATTTTAGGGGTAATGAGCTGAGCACGACTTCCAGGTAGAGACAGTCATAACCTGTAAACCAGGATATGGATTTACAAATTTTTACGTATTTTTTTCTATAATTTTACAGATATTCACATAAACCACCACCCCCCACCTCCAAAAAAAACCAAAAGATAATGAGTCTCTTACAGATCCGTAAGCTTGTGCAACGTTTAATGGTCAACTTGTAATGAGCTTAAGATCCAAAAGCACTGCAATAAATTTAGATCAACTTTTTTACCAATATATTACAAATCAATATTTTTATCCCAGCATTCAACAGCGATCCAGCTACTCCCCACCTCCTTCCTCAGCCTTCTTTCCAACATCATACCCCTCAATTCCTCCACAGCATCCCATCTCCCGATTGCAGAATAGAAGTTCGAAAGCAAAATATAGTTTCCAGGCTTTTCTGGTTGTAACTCAAGTAGCCGTTTTGCTGCGAATTTCACCCCTCCCCACATCTAAATTAGTTCTACAGGCATTCAATAGGGCTGCCCATACTTCACCCGTTGGCTTAGTGGCCCTCTCACCCATAGCATGTAAGAGATCCCACGCTTCATCAATCCGACTTGCCCGACCTAAAAGGTCAATGAAGCAAGCATAATGCTCAGGACCCGGATCAAGCCCGTATTTCTCCTTCATCAGATGAAAACATTCTCGTCCTTGTTCCACCAGTCCACAATGCCCACAAGCAGATATAATAGCGAGAAATGTCACAGTATTGGGTGAAATACTGCTCTGCTCCTCCATCTCTTTAAACAACTCAAAAGCTTCAACTCCATGCCCATTACTTCCATATGCATCTATGATGCTGGTCCAAAGAAACAACACATCTACAAGGGATTCGATCAAACAGCGAACGAGAAGCAGATATTTTTCCACATTTTGCATACATATCTTATAAAGCATTGCATAACTGAGTATCCAACTCGTATCCAAGACGAATCGCCAAACAGTGTACCTGCTTCCCACTAGATAAATCTGATTTCTCTGAGCAAGCAGCAAGAACACTAGTAAGAGCAATGCAGTTTGGTTTCATCTGTCTGATAAGCATAAACACCTCATCGAACTTCTGACTTCGAATGCACCCAGAAAGCAATTCAAATGGTAGAAGACTTTCATAGCTTCCCCAATTAATCCACAGATGGAATACAAATCAACGAGAGCAGTATCAAGAACAACCAAAACATTACCCAAAACAATTACCAAAGCATAAATCTGCTTCCCCTGCTTAAGAGCATTCAGAGAGGCACAAGCTTTCAGAACAGAGCACAGTGAGTGCATTCCAAGCAAGGCCACTGCGGAGAAAGCCTGAAAGCATGGTATTCCATGCAATAGCATCCTTGGATTTTAGGTCTTCAAAGACATGAACCGAATCACCCAGGAGCCCGAACTTGGAGTACATGTCAACAAGGGCAGTTTTTGTAACAGTTTCAGATTCTGAACCAGTTTTTATGACCAATGCATGGACCTGTTGGCCTTCCTTCACATCAGAAAGAGCTGTAGATGCGCCAAAGATTGGCGTGGAAGTGTAAGGATTGAGGTTGAGGTGCATGCGGTGCATCTGATGGAAGAGAAGCCATGCAGCTCGAGGACAGCCCTCACGAACATGGGCACTGAGGAGATAATTTAGAGAGAACCAGTCTCTGTCCATAGTTTCATTGCGCAAGTGATTTGCAGATCAATGCCTTCCTGTTGTATGCAAGTGTTGCTTGAAATCAAGATTTTCAAGGAAGTTCCATGTGAGCAGCCAAGATGTGACATTAACATGAATAATGCTGACCTGCATGAATAAGAGAGGAGAAGCACATTACTTGAACGGTAGACTCCTTTATGACAGACCTAAGCCTATGATGATTTTATTTACATAGACCTGTGAAGGACCCCTTTCCTTCAGGGTTCACTTTTTTTGAGACATGTCATGGGCTAACCTCATCAAATGGACATTACATGGTGGTAAAGCACCCATACATTAGTCACATGTTAAGTTTAATTTCCGGTGTCAGCCACATATTGAACTTTTACTGTGCCAATTTCATCCATTCAACTCTGAAGCCAAAATTCACTTTGCAATCGTTTCTCATAACTTGACTTTGCCGTGTTGAAAATTGTTTTTGATCTAAAACTTAACATATGGACAGATGGTAACATGGACAATAAGTACACACAATTAAACACCAACAAACTTACTAGACAATTAGGGCCGTGTAGGAATTCATTCCTCAACAAGCCTTGAAGGCCATATGTATGTATGCTCTAGCTATCTATTAAATTTATTTATATATTTACATAAATGTCTCTCCTTTACGAAGATTAACTAAGCAAAAGGTGATGATCTCAATGTTAGGGAAAAATCACTCCCACACTTGATCGAACTTATGAGAAGATGACAAGTATATCACAAAAATATTTTCAGCCCTAACAATATGTGCAAATAATGAATATAAATCAACCACACATGAGACACAAGAATTTAACGTGGAAAAACCTTTTCAAATCGAAGAGTAAAAAACCACGGGACTCTAAAGCCCAAATCGAAACTTCACTATTATCAATAGAGGTTACAAAACCTAGTTCCAATTCTTCCAATGGGTATACAACCCCAATAGCAACAAGAAGTAAAACTACTACTCGAAGAAACAAAGAGATGCAGAAATTTCACCCAAAGAAACAGAGGCTGCTGTACGGAGCGAATAACTTGACTTAGAAAACTCCAATCAAAAATCTGACCGTACAGATTGACGAACTATGTGTCCTCTACCTTTGGTCCAAAAATCAGCCCAATCGGACCACGGATGACCTCTCGATCGTCGGCTTGATCACGGCTGCGCAAATCACCTACGCCCAGAAAAACTGCTGCTCTCTTTCTCTTCTTCTTATGATGCTAAACCCTAACCCTAATTCGTTTTTGCCCTATTTAAAAGATTAAATACAAGGCAAAAAGGAATGGGCTTAAATGGGCTTAAAACATACAAAGGTTTGGGCCTTTATCCACATAGGAAGGGAGCCCAAAAACCCAACAAATCTCCCCCTCCCAACTATGTGGAGGAACTCGCCAAACCGGCGATCAAGCAACAAGTTTCAAACTTATCTCTTGGTAAAGACTTTGTCAACATATCAGCACCATTACCATCCGTATGAACCTTCTCAAGTTCTAGCAATTTATCATCCAAAGCATCGCGTATCCAATGATACCTCACATCAATATGTTTGGACCTAGAATGAAAGGTTGAATTTTTACCAAGATGAATAGCACTCTGACTATCACATAACAACACATACCTCTCTTGTGTAAAACCAAGTTCTTGTAGAAACTTTCGCATCCATATTAACTCCTTACTTGCTTCAGTAGCAGCAATGAATTCTGCCTCTGTAATAGACAGCGCAACACACTTTTGCAACCTAGATTGCCAAGCCACTGCTCCCCCTGCAAAGTTGATCAAGTAACCAGAAGTAGACCTCCTTGAGTCAACATCCCCTGCCATATCTGAATCTTTATAACCAGTGAGAATTGGTTTCTCACTTCCAAAACAAAGCTTCAAATTGAAGGTGCCACAAAGATATCTCATAATCCACTTCACTGCATTCCAATGCTCTTTTCCTGGATTAGAAAGATATCGACTGACTATGCCAACGGCATGAGCATTATCTGGCCTAGTGCATACCATTGCATACATCAAACTACCCTCTGCCGATGCATAAGGAACCTTTTGCATATATTCTTTTCCTTCTTCGAGAGAAGGACTATGCTTGATACTTAATCTAAAGTGTGGAGGAAGAGGAGTACTCACTACTTTAGCATTATTCATATTGAATCTTTTAAGTACATTTTCAATATACTTCTCTTGTGATATCCATAACTTCTTAGCCTTTCTATCACGTACAATCTTTATGCCAAGAATCTGTTTTGCTGGCCCCAAATCTTTCATAGAAAAAGATTTGCTCAAATCATGCTTCAACCTGTCAATCCTAAAAGCATCCTGGCCAATAATAAGTATGTCATCAACATAAAGCAACAAGATAATAAAATCATCATCAGAGAATTTACGAAAAAATACACAATGATCGAAGTAGTCTTTTTATAGCCATGCTCCCCATAACAGACTCAAACTTCTTATACCCTTTGCCTCGGTGCTTGTTTCAAACCATACAAGCTTTTCTTCAACTTGCACACAAGTTCCTCTTTCCCTTTTTCTCTGAAACCCTCTAGCTGCTCCATGTAGATTTCTTCTTCTAAATCACCATGAAGAAAAGCAGTTTTCACATCCATCTGATCAACTTCCAAATCAAGACTGGCGGCTAAGCCAAGAATAACTCGGATAGAAGACATCTTCACAACTGGAGAAAAAATTTCTTCAAAGTCTATCCCCTTTTTCTGATTGAAGCCCTTAACAACCAACCTAGCTTTATATCGTGGGTGTGAAGAACTATCATCTTGCTTCAACCTATAAACCCATCGATTCTTTAAAGCCCTTTTTCCTTCTGGTAACTCTACCAACTCAAAGGTGTGGTTGTCATGGAAAGATTTCATTTCATCTTCCATAGCATCAACCCATTTAGTCTTGTCTTCAATTTTC
Source organism: Protea cynaroides (assembly GCA_028583415.1). NCBI lineage: Eukaryota > Viridiplantae > Streptophyta > Magnoliopsida > Proteales > Proteaceae > Protea > Protea cynaroides. Next base: position 86,014,762 of record CM053269.1, read on the forward strand.
ATAGCTTGTTCATAGCACTCAGTAATTAAGTACATACTCATTTGGAGAATACCTTGTAGAACGTTGATGAACTCTTTCGGACCTTCTTTGTGGAACCACCGGTGGAAACTGTAGGTACATGCTGTTGATCATCAACATTATCAACAGAGGGAACATCTACATCACCTACATCATCACTAGCAAGTTGATCACCATGAGTATCAATCTCTGTATCATCATGAACTGGATTTGGCCTACCCAAGGGAATTGTATCTAAATCGGTCAAGTCACCACTATCGTAGACATAGTCTTCTTGGCCTTTTCAATATCATTAATTGTCCGATCCTCACGAACACCACATCACGGCTTCTAATAAGTTTCTTCTCAACTGGATCATACAACCTATAACCAAGGTCATCTAGACCGTAACCAAGAAAGATACAATCGTCGTGTCTTAGCATCTAGCTTTGACCTCTCGTCTTTAGGAACATGCACAAATGCCTTACAGCCAAAAATCTTCAAGTGATCATATGATACATCTTTGCCGCACCAAACTCTCGCCGAGAACATCACCATCCAAAATAACAAAGGGAGATAAATTAATAACATGTGTTGCAAGAAGCAAAGCCTCACCCCAAAATGATTTAGGTAAGTGTGCATCCGAAAGCAAACATGTCACTCTCTCAATCAAAGTTCCGTTCATCCTCTCAAAGCAACACCATTCAACCGAGGGAGTTTTTGGAGGAGTTGTGCCGATGTCTAATACCATGTTGTCGCAATACTCATCAAATGGTCCTCGGTACTCACCACCATTGTCCGATCGAATACACTTCAACTTTTTCCCGCTTGTCTTTCCTAATGCATGAAACTCTTTGAACACACCAAGTACTTGATCTTTGGTCTTCAAAGTATAAACCCAGAGTTTTCTAGAATGATCATCAATAAAGGTCACAAAATAGATAGCACCACTATGAGAATGTACCTTCAAGGGGCCGCAAACATCAGAATGCACCAACTCTAATAGATCTGATTTCCTTGAAGGAGGATGACTCTTGAACGAAACTCTATGTTGTTTTCCAGCCAAACAATGAGAACACCTTTTCAACTTTGCATTCTTTAATCCACAAAGCAAATTCTTTTTGGCCAAAAGATTAAGCCCTTTCTCACTTATGTGACTAAGCCTCTTGTGCCATAACTCGGTGACATGATCTTCTTCTACCACAGTAATTGCATCATTAGAAAGTTTAGCTTCCATTAAATACAAACTGAAATACTTCTTACCATGAGCTACAATCATAGAGCCTTTAGTGAGCTTCCATTTTCCATTACCAAAGGTGTTGATATAACCCTCATCATCAAGCTTCCCCGCTGATATCAAGTTCAGTCGAACATCAGGAGCATGTCTCACATCTTTTAATAACAAAGTTGTTCCATTGTTAGTCATCAAAGAAACATCTCCAAAACCAATAACCTTTGACAAGCCATCATTACCCATCTTCAAGATACCAAAATCACCAGAAGTGTAAGAAGTAAAGAACTCCTTCCTTGAAGTAACATGATGCGAAGCTCCACTCGTCAACAATCCAACTTGTCTCATGGCATGCTAAGTTGATAAAATTCTCATCACAAACAATGACAAGATCGGGAGAAGAAACGCAGCGTTTACACAATCACTATTCTCATGATTGTTCTTGTCTTCCTTTAAATTTCCATTCTTCTTATCTCTTTTATATTGGAAACAATTCTTCTTGATATGCCCCAACTTGTCACAATAATGATACTTTTTATCTTCATATCTTCCTCTTGACTTGCTACGGCTTTTATCTCTACCCCTTGGACCTTTGCTTTTATTTCTCCCCCCTATTCTCGGTGTATAAAACCTCAAATTCTGATGATGAACCTTGAGACTTTCTTCTCATCTCTTCATTCATGACACTACTTTTAGCCATCTCCATTGTCACAACACCATCTGGGGCCGAGTTACAAAGTGACATCCTAAATGTCTCCTAAGAATCTGGCAAAGTACCTAGCAACCAAAGAGCTTGAATCTCATCATCAAACTTTATACCCATAGCCGACAACTGTTGAAGAACACCTTGAAATTCACTCAAGTGATCGGTGATAGTACACCCTTCCTTGTACTTCAAACTCATCAATTTCTTGATCAAGAACAACTTGTTGTTACCGGTCTTCTTGGCATATAAAGATTCAAGTTTATCCCATAAGGTCTTTGCATTTGTCTCATCACTAATGTGGTTAAGGACATTATCATCTACCCATTGCCTAATGTAGCCAGAAACTTGTTCATGCTCAAATTCCCATTCCTCATCAGACTTAGAGTCGGGTTTTGTTTTAGCAAACACGGGTAAATGCCAACTCTTCACATATAAGAGATCTTTCATCTTTCCTTTCCACTTATGATAGTTAGAACCATTCAAACTGATCATTCTACTTGTATTTGTCTCCATCATTCAATCAAGCCAACACAATAGAAAATCAACAAACCTGTGCTCTGATACTACTTGTTAGGGAAAAATCACTCCCACACTTGATCGAACTTATGAGAAGATGACAAGTATATCACAAAAATATTTTCAGCCCTAACAATATGTGCAAATAATGAATATAAATCAACCACACATGAGACACAAGAATTTAACGTGGAAAAACCTCTTCAAATCGAAGAGTAAAAAACCACGGGACTCTAAAGCCCAAATCGAAACTTCACTATTATCAATAGAGGTTACAAAACCTAGTTCCAATTCTTCCAATGGGTATACAACCCCAATAGCAACAAGAAGTAAAACTACTACTCGAAGAAACAAAGAGATGCAGAAATTTCACCCAAAGAAACAGAGGCTGCTGTACGGAGCGAATAACTTGACTTAGAAAACTCCAATAAAAAATATGACCGTACAGATTGACGAACTATGTGTCCTCTACCTGCTGTCCAAAAATCAGTCCAATCGGACCACGGATGACCTCTCGATCGTCGGCTTGATCACGGCTGCACAAATCACCTACGCCCAGAAAAACTGCTGCTCTCTTTCTCTTCTTCTTATGATGCTAAACCCTAACCCTAATTCGTTTTTTCCCTATTTAAAAGATTAAATACAAGGCAAAAAGGAATGGACTTAAATGGGCTTAAAACATACAAAGGTTTGGGCCTTTATCCACATAGGAAGGGAGCCCAAAAACCCAACACTCAACACATACAGAAAAAATGTCACATAATTAAGAAAGGAAAGAAAAAATGAAAGAAAAGAAAAATTAAAAGAATGGGAAGAATATTATATCCCAAATCAGATATCCAAAAAAGAAAAGAAAAAAAAAAGAGCTTGAATCGAGGAAAACGTGTTAAAAAATAGAAAGAAAAAACCAAGTCTTCCAAAACCCAAGACCTTGAATCAAGTTGAAAGCCAGATCCGTCAAGTTAACCCAAAAACTCAACCCGTGTGATTTCTGTAGTATTCATGAAAAGTTGCAAAAGTTGTTGAATTTAAATTAATTTGCGTATTACGAATGTTTTCTCAAGGTTTTGGGATGATAAATTATTAAAGGTCGAATATAAAAGAAAAAAATGATTGTTGTGCCATATCTCGTTCTTTTATTGGACAATGAGACAAAAGTATTTTCTTACTTTCTCCCATTTCACTTTAATTTCCTCCCAGGGAAAGTATGGACCAAAAGTGTGGCAAAAAAGTCAAACTTATGGCTGGGTTTTGGTATGCATTCCTAACGTACAATGATAATGAGCTAAAGTGTGAGGCATTTCAGTTCTGGGCTCAACATGTTAATGGGAAAAAAAGCGCATTCCAGAAAAGATCACATTTACTTAACACATTCTATGATCATGACAAACACTGTTTTGTCATTTCGGAATGTGTTCTTGAGTAGAATTCATTCCTAAAATACATACCAAACACAGACTAAGATTCCAATCTCAAGAACTCATTAGACCTTATGACAAGTTGATAACTACATCGGGTTGGAGAGAGAGAGAGAGAGAAAGAGAGACCTAACAATGAATATTTATATGACACTACCCTTTGCATTTCAGATTTACACAGAAGTCCATCAAAAAATCACATTTATAACACAAAAGTCCACTTTGCAACAGATGTTAATTGCTACCGTGGACGATGGTTATCTTTTCAAATGACGATAATACCCTTACTTGTATTGAAGTTACCTTTTTAACTTTGTTCTGCAACTATCGAAGGAGGCCATTTTTTGCGCTTCCCCAACCTCCGACGCCCTTCCCAACCTTTGAAGCATTCAAGCTGATACGAATCCATCATGCAACTATGATTTCTAGTTTCAAGAAATTGAAGGAAATTACTGTGATTCAGACGAGCAAAATCGATTGTTGCCATCAAAGCTCTTCGGCTACCACAACAATATCCATTAACTTGTTGTCTGTCATTCATGTCATCTCCAATATTAGATGCATTATCAACCTTTCTCAAATTAGAGTACTCCTCTGTGTGTGAAAAATCGTTCATCTTTTTTAAGCTGGTAGCAGGCCTTGGACTTCTCACCCCACAATACTGAACTGTTTATCAAAAATGTACCTTGAGCCAAAAAATTCCCCATCGAAAGGATTGTTGCTTGGGTTTCATTCCATTTGATAGATTTTGTAATCCAAATTCTTCAAACGATCCTGGTTACGAGGGGTATCATCAAAAGGTTGAGGAGTTTCACCAAAAGCGTATTTGTCAAGATCAAAATCATCCTCAATGTTTGGATGACCACGGGTTTCATTCATATTGCATCTCAAAGGAGGGTAGTCATGTGGAAAACATTCATATTGGAATTCAACGTTAACATACCTATTGGGTTACTGCGAGCAGTCTTCTCGCCCACCGCCTCTGCCTCCATGAGCCCAAAACTCAATATCCTATACTTGTAGGCCTACACCTCACAATTGAGGGCTTCGATGACCTAATCTCTCTTATACAACAAGTCTTCCAATGCATAAAGTTCTTGCTAGTCAGAAGCCATTTTCTCCTCTGTGAACTGTTTGAATTGCCAGGCTTCCATCTGAATCTCGGCCATTTTCCTCTGCAACCTCAATACCATCAACATGGCCTCATTTGTAGTAGAAGAAGAAGCATTCCTTTCCTCATCCAATTCAGTGTAAAGCTCCTCAATGGTTTGCTGCTGGTTGCTGACCATCTCTCGCGGGGTAGAGCATTTGTTCTCAATCTTGACTCGAGCAACAGATGATTGATTGAAACTAAACAGAGCATTAAACAAACCATCTTGAAACTCGTCAAACTTCTTTTTCACGGGCAGTGTACGGAAACTCTTGTCGACTTTTGCAGCTTCACTATTGTCGTCGACAAACCTACTGACTTTATTTCTGACTAAAAACACAAGGTGAAGGATGTTTTGGAGTTCCTGCACTCAGGAGAATCAGCCATGGCAGTTGAGCCAAGATCGCGATTTAAAGTAAGAGTCCTTTCAAAGTTGCCGCATTCTTGAAAGCAGGCTGTCAAAGAGAAAGAGAACAATGGTTTCAATTGCATATCGAAGCTCGCAAGAGCTTGGGTTTCGACCTCCATTAGAAAATGAAAAAGCTCTGCTGTGTGGAAGAAACATAGCAGAACTGAAGGAATCCGCTCTGCTAGAGCTTGGGGAGAATAAGAGCTCAAGGGAAGAGAGAGCACAAACCCGTTCCTTTGTTGCAATTTTAAAGAGACCTTGACTTGAGGTTGAAGATGCTCAATGGCTCACAACTTGAAGAAGTTTGAGCCCTTGAGAGAATGATTTGCAGCCTTGGCTTGAGGTAGAAGACGTAGCTCAATTTGACAGGAATTTTTTTTTTCTTTTTTGAGTAGTAGAGCTCATAGGTGTAAGTAGAATAAAGAGAGATTTTGGACCGATTTTAATCGGAGCTCTGTTTCATATTCTTGGACTGGATTTGGGACGAAGGGAGGAAAAGGGTTTCAATTTCTCATTGGAACATGATTTTTTATAGTGGGGACTACAAGCTTCCTATTATTCTACAGTGGGGACTAACTTGATATAGTGGAAGGGTACTTTCATTAGACTATCAAGTTTGTTTACATTGTTAGTTAGTCTAAAACGCACATGGTAATGTCATGTAATAAACGAATTGTCAAGGGGAGGTCCGTTTAATTTTTCCTATTTATTTATATTTTTATATGAAAATAGAGGGGCACTAGAATTTTCTCTGTTCAATTGTTTTGCTAGGTTTTGATTTACAGAGAAATCAACAGAAGCATTGATCTTTCTTACAATTGTTTCTCTAGCCACCATTTTCAAGCCAGAGAACGAATCCTTTTAATAGAAGAATAGCCACTGAGATCTTTTCTTTCATAAGAGATAAGAGAAAGAAGAAAGTGCACCATTCAATCCAAACACATTAGATATATTCATACCACCTTCTCTCCCTTGGCCAAAGTACTGTCAATGTTTAGTTTTCCCATTTTGTATCCTATAGCCCTTTGAAAACCCTAATTCGAGTAGTGGAATGAAAACCCGGGGCTCAACTAGTTATTTTTTCTCAGAACAAATCAATGGAACAAAAAATTAAAGAGAGGCTCCTGAATAATTACCAGATCAATTTTTTGAGAAAAAGGATCTGATTCTGCAAATGAATGTGATTCAAAACACTGAAGAAAATCTTTATCCCTATTCTGATCGTGTAGTGCGGGGCAATCTGCTGGGAAACCATTCGATAATCTAATATGAAAGCTTTTAAAAGTTTAAAATCTCGTACGGACTTTTAAACTAAATACTAACATTAGTTGTAATCAGAAGATCAAAGTAAAAAAGAAACAGAGGGAAGAGAAGAAAACCAAACCTGTAAGCTATAAGGATTCAAGTCCTCACTATAGCAAGCTCTAGTAGATGCTCTGGAGAGGAAAAGAGGAAGGCTATGTTTTGTTCAGATTCTAATGCAAGAATTCTGGGATTCTGGAAAATTCTAGGAATTCTAGAGTTTCATTGGAAAACACATTAATGCTTCCGTTATTCTCATCTCCTGAATTGGAGAATCATGTTTTGTAAAAACAAAATTATGAGATTCTAATTGTAAGACCCGCACTCCATGAACCCGATCTAAACCTTTCATTCATGTCATAACAGGTCATCCAATCATCACCGGGCCAGACAGGACGAGCGGATGACAATCAGGTACGAAAACAGACCTCAAAGTATGAAATATTTCTTACCGATCGATGGTACCGGTCGACCGGTATGGCCTGCGCAACAGACCACTTAGATCCGAAAATGGATCTCTACGGGTCCTATTTTTCAAATTTCGAACCTAAGGACTTTCCTAATGTTAGGAGGCTTCCTAAACTCAACCCTAGCCTATATAAGGACCCTTAAACCTCCTAAAATATCTTTCATTGATCATCACAAACCTTAGAGAGGAAAAAGAGATTGAAGGGAGAAGAAGCTTAAGAAGAGAAAGAAGATCTACCATTGCCGTTGGACGAAGAACACATTACCGCGAACCAACGGTAAGTGCTTAAACCTTCCTCTACTTTAATTGTTCTATGATGGTTAGTCATGTTTGGATTAATACCATGGAAAGCGAGGTATTGATCTAAACCATATTTTCATCGTCAAACCCTAATCTAGTCGGTAAACCCTAGATTCAAGTTCTAGGTTGAAGATCATCGAAACTAGGACTTGAATGGAGTTGGAAACAACTCTAACTCAGTGCTCAGGCCTAGAATGTGTAGGAGAAATCCTAGAATCAATAGGGGGACCGACGGAAGGCGATAACCAGATGTATGGTCTTCCGGAGACATACCGGTCGACCATAACGGTCGCACCTTTTCCCCACAGTGCCGCGGCCAGTACCTGCGACCAGTACCCGCGACTGGTCTGCTCTGTGAGAAGTGTTTTTGACCCACTTGGTTTTTCGACCAACGTAAACCCTAAGAAACTAATTCTAATTCAACTATAACATCATGTAGGACCTTGTGATAGTAAGTTTGGATTCTGTGACACGGAGCAAGCTATCAAACAAGCGTCAGGTAAGGGAATCAGACCTAAACCCTAGTAATTTAATAACAGTAAAACGTTGTTAATAACTATGATTCTGTGGACTGACGTTTGTGCATACTCGCATGTCATCCTTTACTTTCAGTTATTATTATTGTTTATGCATACTTGCTATGCTAGGATGTAACTGTTAAGCATGTGATTGTTTTTGTTGGTGTGTGGAATGGGAAGGGCCGAGGGTCTGGGATCATTCCTCACACTAGCACCCTTTCATATTGTTCTGTCTTAGCATGCTTGGTGCGGATAGGGTATCAGGGGGAGAAAGTAGCATTGTGGTCTCCGGCCTAGCCACTAGACTCTAGCTCTATCTCTATGCCGTAGGGAGCTGCGCTGAGATAGGGCCTACTGTGATGACATATACGATTGGTTAGTTGCGAGCCCAGTTTGCAAGCCCTCGCCAATAGGGGCTTACGTGTTGGTATGGGTAGAGTATCAGGGGAAGTGTTGGCGGTGTTTGATCCAGACGCTTTAGCTCTATCTTTATTCCATGGTGGGTGCATGTGGGACGACAGTGGTGTTTGATCCATTGGGCGGCTTCACGCACTCATGTATAGAGGTATGGTGGCCGCCAATCCTTTCTATAGCACATTGCAAACTTAAAACCAGACCATGATGTGAATGTTACTCATGTATATGTTTGTTGCATTGTCCGATTGTCTTACTGAGCTAAGTTGTGAGCTCACCCTTGTATATATACATGTTTTTATATGTTGATGCAGGTTATACTATGGAGGACTACATGGATGCTCCGGCGTATGGAGGTGTCGCTGCTTTAGAAGTGCAAGCAGGAGAGGACGAGCATGATGCTTCATGCGAGTGCCCTTTCTGCGATACCTCTAGGATGTTGATTTAATTTATTTTTATTTATTTTCAGTTGGAGATACAATTGATGTAAGGATATTTATTTACGTTTTGGTGTGGAGAATAATTGGATATTTTATTTAAATTATCATTAGAGAATTCAGTTCATTTAATTTAAGACTTTCGTTGATCGATTCGATACATTTCTTATGTATCCATAGGTGCTATATTGGATTTGAATCAGATTTCGGATCAATCTATATTGATTGACTGCCCCCATTATGTTGTTGCTAGCAAATACCACTCTTTTTGGTTTTGGACCTTCCAAATCATTCCCGCAGGAGATCCGGGCTGATTTTTTTCAGATCCTTTGATAAAAAGATTTATTTTATTTATATTCTGAATATGGTTATGTGCAATGGTTTATATGAGTGGACACGGTCTTATTGAGATCCTAGTGTGAACCGTTGGTTCAGTGATGATTCACTTACACTTCTGGTTCATCCGAATGAACATTTAAAGGTTTAATCATTCCGAATGTACATTTTTTCGATTTTATACTTGATTTATTGATGTACCAAAACTTCTCCAGATTTACTCTTGTAGTGCCTTGGCCTACGACATTATATACTCGATAGAACCTGTAACCATGAGGCTAAGAGCTATAAAATCTCTACTTCCATGTATTTGGACCATTGTGCAACCTAACAACCTTTGGATGCCGGTTGGATTACCATAGATTTACTCCTGATCCTTTAAACCTAGGTTCACTAGATAAAACAAGTGTTCTTTATCATACTGAATTTGAAAGAAGGAAATGAATTACTTTCGGATAAACTTTCTGATTCTTATATTCCTCAACATCCGTTGATAGAGATACTTAGTTAATAACAAAATTATTAGAGGAAGACGATTGAAGTAAGATTAGATTCTATAATCAAGAAAACCTCAGATGAAGTAAGGAGAATCTGTTCTGAGTGTGCTGAATGGATGGATTTGAGTCATGGTTTATAAAAGAGTACATGAGCAAGAAGTAAGAATTTTCAAGAGTAGCCAATAAAGGAGTAAATAGAGCTCGACAGAATTAAAGATAGCTATATCGGTATAAATTGTGACAAGGCAAAAGATTTCTAAAAGCATGAAGTCAAAAATCATGGCATTAATAGTACTTGGATTAGTATAGTTACTATTGAATTATTTCTAATAATGAATAAGAGGACTGAGTAAAGACTGAAAGTAAATTTGGTGGAATTAATATGAATATAAGCATATACCCTAATGCTTATAGATAGACTTGGGATATGTAATGAGTAAATAGTCAGAAGATGCTTTTCGAGATATACGAAAGAGAAATCAGGGTAGAACATCAGTGATAAAAGAGATGTAAGCTATTGAGTGCAATATGAGATTTTGACGATAGTCTTTGAAAAATCATAAGAGATGAAGGAACTAGACAAGCTCTTAAGACCTTTAGACCAGATTTTGCTAGTTCAAGCTCTTTTGGACTAGATGTTGTAGTGGGTAAGTGTTATGAACATTGTCTCTGAATCATATGGATGGACAAAATTTGGATGCAACCTAAATTGACTTGAGATGGCAGACTTTGACGTCATCTTGGGAATAGACTAGTTGTCTCAACACTCTACAAGTGATTATGTGCATAGAAGAGGTTATCATTTAAGAACAAAGATGGCACATAATTTGGTTTTACTGGAACCAAATTACCTAGGAAGCGGAAGCTGATCCTCTCTGCCCTAAATGCTAAGAGATGCTTAGAGAAGGGAGGAGTGGGGTACTTAGTGTCTGTGGTCGACATCACTACAGAGGTGCCAAAGATGGAAGATCTAGATATGGTACGAGAGTTCGTGATAGACCTTATGCTAGGGTCGGCGCCGGTGTCTAAGGCACCATACAGGATGGCCCCTACAGAATTAAAAGAGTTAAAGACCCAATTACAAGAGCTACTAGATAAGGGTTTCATACGACCAAGCATATTGCCATGGGGAGCACCTGTATTGTTCATAAAGAAGAAGGATGGTAGCGTATGACTATGTATCGACTATCGAGAGTTGAACAAGTTAACCATCAAGAACCAATATCCTTTGCCTAGGATCGATGATCTGTTCGATCAGTTGGAGGGTGCAAAGGTTTTCTCGAAGATTGATCTTAGATCAAGGTATCACCAATTAAAGATCAAGACAACAGATATTCCGAAGACTACTTTCAGAACAAGGTATGGGCATTATGAGTTTCTGGTAATATCATTTGGGTTGACTAACGCTCCAGCATCATTCATGGAACTAATGAACCGAGTGTTTCATGACATGTAGGACACTTCGGTCATCGTATTCATTAATGACATCTTGGTCTACTCCAAGGACAAGGAGACTCATGCAACACATTTGAGAGCAGCCCTACAACGGCTGAGAAGGGAGAAGCTTTATGCCAACTTCAAGAAGTATGAATTTTGGCTGAAAGAAGTGGCCTTCTTGGGTCATGTAGTATCTGCAGATGGTATCAAGGTAGATCCAAGAAAAATCGCAGCGATAGTAGGATGGGATGCACCGAAATCAGTTACGGAGATTTGTAGTTTCCTTGGATTGGCCGGTTACTATAGAAGATTCGTGGAAGACTACTCAAGGATCATCGTTCCACTTATCAGACTAACTAAGAAAGGAGAAAAGTTCATATGGACAAATGAGTATGAGAAGTGCTTTCAGACTTTGAAGTCAAGACTAGTCTCTGCACCTATCTTGACCATCCCAGCACCAGGCTTGCCATTTACCCTATATACGGATGCCTCAGGGTTGGGTCTTGGATGTGTGTTGATGCAAGGAGAACAGGTGATTGCCTACGCATCAAGACAGTTGAAAGAGCATGAGAAGAACTATCCTACGCATGATCTGGAGTTAGCAGGGGTCATTCACGCAATCAAGACTAGGAGGCACTACCTTTATGGTGAAAAGTTTCAGATTAAGTCGGATCACAAGAGTTTAACTTACCTTTTTACACAGAAAGACCTGAATATGGGACAGAGGAGATGGCTGGAGCTATTAAAAGATTATGATTGCGACATCCAGTACCATCCGGGTAAGGCAAACATTGTGGCTGATGCCTTAAGCCGAAAGTGGGCATTGAAACCTGAGGTAGGACCTAGTTCGAACGCTGCATTGTGTGTGTCACACCCCAATTCTGCACTGTTCAGAATGATGTGATGAACCGCTAATAAACCAACTGTTTAAACATGATCTCAAATGGCTGTGTTTGTTTGCTTAAACCATACACATCCACAACCATAATCAGAGTAAATACACAATAGCGGAAGTCTTAAATATTAAATGAACTGAGAATCTAAATGTGATAATCATAAATAAAATTCCAATTATCTTTCATTGACTGAGACATAAGTAAATAAAATAATCAATTATATTTATTCAATAATCCAAATAAAATCTAATCGAAAACGCATGAGTTGCATTCGCATGAAGAATCATGCGTCTCCATTATATCTTTGTGTCAATCGCCGCAACATGCCCGAATGCGGGAGCACTCATATAATCATCCACGGTCATACCTGCATCATCAATTAAAATATTCAAATTCGAAAAGGGTGAGCACACATCATGGCTCAGTGAGCAAACAAAACAATGCGATAAACATATGCATGCATTCAATTTATATCTGTGGTCTGGTATATAAGTTTGCAATGTGCTATAGAAAGGTTCGGTGGCCGCCTCACCTCTATACACAGGGTGTGTAAGCCCACCCAACGGATCAAACACCATTGTTGTCCACATCCACCCCACCATGGAATAGAGATAGAGCTAAAGTGCTTAGGACCGCACTACATCACACTTCCCCTAATGCTCTACCCATACCAACACGTAAGCCCCTGTTAGCGAGGGCTTGTAAATTGGGCTCGCAACTAACCAATCCTAATGTCAAATAGTGTATCCAAGGCCTCACCCCAGCATCCCTCAATACGTCCATAGAGATAGAGCTAAGGCCCCCCGGCAGAGTCAGACTACACGGTCCGAGACCACCTCCCCTGATGCCCTACAACGTAATAGTTCTACTAGGGTAATGGCGATACGACGATGCTAGTGGACAAGACTTGAGTAGAGATAGGGCTAATGTGCTTAGGACCGCACCGCATTACACTTCCCCTGATACCCCACTCGCATCAAGTACACCAACCACACACAAGCATTCACATGCCTATTCCTAGCATCATCATCATCATCATGTTGTAAATAAACTGAATTAAATATGCATGAACAGTAATAACAGGAATAGTAGATGACATGTGATATGCACATTACAATCATAGCATTATACATGGTATTGGACTCAATAAACGAAAATAATTTATTATTAGCCAATTAGTTTAAGTCTTGTTCCCTCACCTTTGATTGAGTGTAGATCCTCTTTTAAGCTTTAAGAATCACTTTAGGTCACTAGAAAAACCTAACAAGTTGATAGATTTTAATTAGAATAAATTTCAACAGTTTTAAGCTTGCTGTACTGTTAGGGTCGTAGGTTGGTCGCAGGTAGGGTAGCAGTTTTCTGAGACCCCAAGGTGTAGGGTCGGTCATAGGGTCAGTTATCCATCGACCCTAGGTGCGACCATAACCTCCCTGGACTTCCCGAGAGCATGGGGTCGATCCTATGGTCTGGTAGGGTCGGTTACCAATCGACCTTACGTGCTACGACACATAGTTTGAGTCGACCTTTCATCCTATAGTCCATTCTTTCATGTTTGGATCCTTTGGCTTACTTTTATAGTCCATTCTAAGATTGTTCTATGGCTCAAAACTCCAAGTTACTCACTTTTCTTTGTTTATAATGATCATGGATTCTATTAGAATTTATCCATGGATGGATGATCTGGGTTTCTCCTAGATCCTACCCTCTTCATGAACTATTATAGGGTTTTACATAACTCATGGAGAATGTATTCATACCTTAGGATTGCTGAGATTCAGAGATTTCTCTGAATTTCTTCTCCTTAGTCTTCTTCTCCAATTCTCCTTCTCTTCTCCTTCTCTTCTCTTTCTCTCACTTTCAATTAGGGTTTCAAAAGGAGTGAAAGAGGCTAAGGGACGTCCTATTTATAGAGGAAAACCTCCCAAAATAATTCCCATCGAGATTAGAAAAGCATCCCATTGAAATTAGGAAAGTTTCCTAATTACGGTTTCAGTCTATTATCCTAGGGTCGATGCTAGGGTCACAGGATCCATCGACCCTAGGGTCTCAAGTCATCCGACCCTAGTACTGAAAAGTCATGGGTTGGACTCTGTTGAGCATAGGATCAACCCTACCTGTTTAGGCAGGCGACCCTACCATCAAATTTACTATTTTTTTGGTCAATTTCATACCTGGTCTTGTAATTTCCTTCACACACTTGGTCCATGTGGTTCGACCATGATAGGTAGACCTGGTACAAGGTGGTAAGACCGGTTAGTTTGATACGGGTCTTATAGTGTGCTGCAGCATCGGACTCAATAGAGAATGGTAAAGAGTATATATTGGAGACTGCAAGAGATCCAGTGTAACTGGGCTTAATTCATAAGTTCACATTGATGTTCACCGTTTTGAAAATCTCATCGGATCTAATAGGTGAGGTCAAAGTAGCATTCCTACAGGATCCACACCTCAAGACTGTGCAAGAAGATCTAGAGAAGGGTAAAAGCAATCCTGACTTTACCTTAGATTCAGACAAGGTACTCAGGTATCATGGACGATTATGTATACCAGAGAGTGAGAACTCAAATATCAGAGATAGAGTTATGACAGAAGCTCATTACACCCCATATTCGGTACATCCAGGAAGCACCAAGATGTACCATGATTTAAGAAGATTATATTGGTGGAGGGGTATGAAAGCGGATGTAGCTCGATTCGTATTCCAATGTCTGAATTGCCAACAAGTTAAAGCTAAAAGGCAGAGACCCGTAGGTTTGCTACAACCACTACCGGAGCTAGCATGGAAGTAGGATTGTATCACAATGGATTTCGTCACTAGCCTACCCTTGACACCAAGGTCAGTGGATGCCGTGTGGGTAATAGTCGATCGACTTACCAAGGCAGCTCGATTCATCGTTGTCAGACCTCAGTATACCATGGAGAAGCTAGCCAAGCTATATGTGGATAATATAGTCAGACTTCATGGCATCCCAGAAAGTATAGTATCTGACAGAGATCTCCGTTTTACATCAAAGTTTGGGGAAGGATTACAAAAAGTTATGGGAACCAAGTTGAAGTTTAGCATAACTTTTCATCCTTAGACAGACGGGCAATCAGAAAGAACTATTTAAATCTTAGAGGATATGCTTCGTGCATGGGCCCAAGATTTCAAAGGATCTTGGGACGAGAAGCTATCGCTCATCGAGTTTGCTTATAACAATAGTTACCAGGCTACGATACAAATAGCTCCATATGAGGCACTCTATGGGAAGAAATGTCGTATACCTCTGTTATGGAATGAGGTGGGAGAGAGAAGGATTGTAGGACCGGAGTTCATCGAAAAAACTTGTCGAGTGATTGATCAAATCAAGGAAAGAGTGAAGACAGCTCAAGTTTGAAAAAAGCACTATGCAGATAACCGACATCGAGATCTGGAGTTTACAGTGGGTGATAAAGTGTTTCTGAAGATATAACCTGTGCGAGGTCTGAAACGTTTTGGTAAGAAGGGGAAGCTATGCCCTAGGTATATGGGACCATACGAGATTTTGACCAGACATGGCAATGTGGCATATCAACTGGCTCTACCACCATCCATGTCAAACGTTCATGATGTATTCCATGTTTCTTTATTGAAGAAGTATGCCAGGGATCGATCGCACATCTTGATAGTAGACCCACCAAACTTGACAGAGGACTTGACATTTGAAGTAGTACCTGTGATGCTTACAAGCTGAAAGGTACAACATCTCCAAAGCAAGGATATCCATTATGAGAAAGTGCATTGGAAAAGCCAAGATGTAGAAGAAATCACTTAGGAGGAAAAGAATACGATGCGAAAGGAATACCCTAACCTTTTTGACGACCAAGGTGCGTTTAAATTTCGAGGCCGAAATTTATTTTAAGGGTGGGGAAGTTGTGAAACATACATGCAAATTTCGGGGATGAAATTTCTTTTAAGGGCGGGGGAGTTGTAAGACCCACACTCCATGAACCTGATCTAAACCTTTCATTCATTTCGTAACAGGTCTTCCAATCATCACCGGGCCAGACGGGACGAGCAGATGATAATCAGGTATGAAAATGGACCTCAAAGTATGAAATATTTCATACCAGTCGATGGTACAGGTCGATCGGTATGGCCTGCGGAGCAGATCACTTAGATCCGGAAACGGATCTCTACGGGTCCTACTTTTTAAATTCTGAACCGAAGCACTTTCCTAATGTTAGGAGGCTTCCTAAACTCAACCCTAGCCTATATAAGGATCCTTAAACCTCCTAAAATCTCTTTCATTGATCCTCACAAACCCTAGAGAGGAGAAAGAGATTGAAGAAGGAGAAGAAGCTTAGGAAGAGAAAGAAGAGCCGCCATTGCCGTTGGGCGAAGAACACATTACCGCGAACCAATGGTACGTGCTTAAACTTTACTCTACTTCAATCGTTTTAGGATGATTAGTCATGTTTGGATCAATACCATGCAAAACGAGGTATTGATCTAAACCATATTTTCGCCGTCAAATCCTAATCTAGTCGTTAAACCCTAGATTCAAGTTCTAGGTTGAAGATCATCAAAACTAGGACTTGAATGGAAT
The DNA here is from genome assembly GCA_028583415.1 of Protea cynaroides. NCBI lineage: Eukaryota > Viridiplantae > Streptophyta > Magnoliopsida > Proteales > Proteaceae > Protea > Protea cynaroides. The sequence continues at coordinate 86,031,363 of CM053269.1, forward strand.
TGAAAACAACTCTAACTCAACGCTCAGGCCTAGAATGTGTAGGAGAAACCCTAGAATCAATAGGGGGTGACCGACGGAAGGCGAGAATCGGATGTATGATCTTCCAGAGACATACCAGTCGACCATACTGGTCGCACCCTATGCGATCGGTACCTGCGACTGGTATCTCCCGGAGGCGGGTCTATGGGGACCGGTTGACCATACCAGTCGCACCTTTCCCCATAGTTGCGCGGCCAGTACCTGCGATCGGTACCCATGATCAATCTACTCCATGAGAAGTGTTTTTGATCCAGTTGGTTTTTCGACCACTGTAAACCCTAAGAAACTAATTCTAATTCAACCATAACATCATGTAGGACCTTGTGATAGCAAGTTTGGATTCTATGATGTGGAGCAAGCTATCAAACAAGCGTCAGGTAAAGGAATCAGACCTAAACCCTAATAATTTAATTACAATAAAATGTTGTTAATAACTATGATTCTGTGGACTAATGTTTGTGCATATTCGCATGTCATCCTTTACTTTCAGTTATTATTATTGTTCATGCATACTCGCTATGCTAGGATGTGACTGTTAGGCATGTGATTGTTTTCATTGGTGTGTGGAATGGGAAGGGCCGAGGGTCTGGGATCATTCCTCACACTAGCACCTTTTCATATCGTTCTGTCTTAGCATGCTTGGTGTGGGTAGGGTATGAGGGGGAGGAAGTGGCACTGTGGTCTCCGGCCTGGCCACTAGACTCTAGCTCTATCTCTATGCCGTAGGGAGCTGTGCTGGGATAGGGCCTACTATGATGACATATAGGATTGGTTAGTTGTGAGCTCAATTTGCAAGCCCTCACCAATAGGGGCTTACGTGTTGGTATGGATTGGGTATCAGGGGAAGTGTTGGCTGTGTTTGATCTGGACGCTTTAGCTCTATCTCTATTCCATGGTGGGTGCATGTGGGATGATAATGGTGTTTGATCCATTGGGCGACTTCACAGACTCATGTATAGAGGTGCGGTGGCCGCCAATCCTTTCTATAGCACATTGTAAACTTAAAACGAGACCATAATGTGAATGTTACTCATGCATATGTTTGTTGCATTATTTGATTGTCTTACTGAGCTAAGTTGTGAGTTTACCATTGTGTATACATTATTTTTAGATGTTGATGCAGGTTATACGGTGGAGGATTACTTGAATGCTCCAATGTATGGAGGCGTAACTGCTTTGGACGTGCAAGCAGGAGAGGACGAGCATGACGCTTCACGCGAGTGCCCTTTCTACGTATACCTGTAGGATGTTGATTTAATTTATTTTTATTTATTTTCAGTTGGAGATACAATTGATGTAAGGATATTTAGTTACATTTTGGTGTGGAGAATAATTGGATATTTTATTTAAATTATCATTAGAGAATCCAATTCATTTAATTTAAGACTTTCGCTGTATTTTATTATATTCTGATTATGGTTTTGTGCAATGATTTGTATGAGTGGACACAGTCTTATTGAGATCCTGGTGTGAACCGTTGGTTCAATGACTATTCACTCATACTTCTGGTTCAGTCGAAATTGGGGTGTGACACTAAGTCTGGATCACAGCCCTTGATCGCAATTACCAACAGAAATGACACCCAACAACATAGTTTTCACTTTTCACTACTGTAAGACCCACACCTGGAATCCCTTACTATCCCGGATTCCTCCTATGTTAGGTCTTCCCACACCGATGGATACAGTACCCAACACAGACTTGATGGTGGTATCCGAGTCTTAGGTAAGTCACCATCCAAACCTAATGGATTATGTTTCACGGTGGACCCTAGATTGGTCCACTACGCATCCCAATGCATCAGGGCCAACTAGTTGACCAAAGGGCCATATTTTGGCCTAGCCAAATGCTTTGCTAGATAATGCACCATCTAGTTGTCTGCATTCGGTTGGAGTCCGAGTGACCCACTCTCTCTCCCCACTAGTTCTATAAAAAAAGGAGCCTAATGCTCCTTATTTCACTCTTTGTCCAGTAGGAGTGTGAGAGAGGGTTTAGAGGGAGGATTTGGGGCTAAGCTTGGAGCTCAAACCCTAACATTTCCTACCATTGGAGGTAAGTTCCACATCTCCCTCCCTCTTTCTTGTGGTGATTAAGTGCATGAGACCATGGTGGTTACACCACCATTAATGGTCTCCATTAACAGAGACCAACCAAACCTAGAAAGCTAGGTTATCTTCCCCTCCATGAATGGAAATATTAATGGGGTCTTAATGACCCCAATTTGGCATATTAATGGTGGGAAGGTGTTCCCACCAACTGAAATGAAGGCAAGTGTAATGGGGAGTCAAGCTCCCCAAAATGGAGACCAAACCTGGTTTGCGCTTGGTTTCTGGGCTCAAACCGGAGGACCCAACCGGAGGCTTGGTCTTAACCCTGCCTCCGGATAATTGAGATCCCTCCCGCTAATGCCTTGGCAGAGAATGGCCTAAGTATAAATCGGAGGATCTTAACCGGAGACACCCATCCTGGGGGCATGACTGTCACACCCTAATTCAGGCTGAACCAGAAGTGTGAGTGAACCGTCACTGAACCAATGGTTCACACCTGGATCTCAATAAGACCGTGTCCACTCATACAAATCATTGCACATGACCACAATCAGAATATAAAAAAATACAGCAGAAGTCTTAAATTAAATGAACTGAATTCTTTATTGATAATTTAAATAAAATATCCAATTATTCTCTACACCAAAACGTAAATAAATATCCTTACATCAATTTGAAAATCCAACTGTAAGTAAATAAATAAACTAAACAAATCCTAGAGGTACACGGATAAAGGGCACTCGCATGAAGCGTCATGGTCGTCCTCTCCTGCTTCCACTTCTAAAGCAGCACCTCCATACGACGGAGCATCTATATAGTCCTCCACAGTATAACCTGCATCAACATCTAAAAATAGTGTGTACACAAGGGTGAGCTCACAACTTAGCTCAGTAAGACAATCAGACAATGCAACAAACATAAGCATGAGTAACATTCACATTATTGTCTGGTTTTAAGTTTGCAATGTGCTATAGAAAGGATTGGCGGCCACCGCACCTCTATACACGAGTATATGAAACCACCCAATGGATCAAACACCATTGTTGTCCCACATGCACCCACCATGGAATAGAGATAGAGCTAAAACGTCCGGATCAAACACCGCCAACACTTCCCCTGATACCCTACCCATACCAACACGTAAGCCGCTATTGGTGAGGGCTTGCAAACTGGGCTCACAACTAACCAATCCTATATGTCATCACAGTAGGCTCTCTCCCAGAATAGCTCCCTACGGCATAGAGATAGAGCTAGAGTCTAGTGGCCAGGCCGGAGACCACAGTGCCAGTTCCTCCCCTTGATACCCTACCCGCACCAAGCATGCTAAACAGAACGATACGAAAAGGTGCTAGTGTGAGGAATGATCCTAGACCCCAGACCCTTCCCATTCCATATACCAACGAAAACAATCACATGCCTAATAGTCACATCCTGTCATAGCAAGTATGAATGAGCAATATAATAACTGAAAGTAAAGATGACATGCGAGTATGCACAAACATCAGTTCATAGAATCATAATTATTAACAACGTTTTACTGTTATTAAATTATTAAGGTTTAGGTCCGATTCCCATATGTGACGCTTGTTTGATAGCTTGCTCCGCATCACAGAATCCAAAGTTGCTATCACAAGGTCCTACACGATGTTAGGGTTGAATTAGAATAGTTTTTCTTAGGGTTTATGTTGGTCGAAAAATAAACAAGGTTAAAACACTTCTTACAAAGCAGACCGGTCGCGAGTACCGGTTGAAGGTACCTGCCACGGCACTGTGGGGAAAGGTGCCACCGGTATGGTCGATCGGTCCCCACAGACCAGTCTCTGGGAGATACCGGTCGCAGTATCGGTCGCATATGGTGTGACCAATATGTCTCCGAAAGACCATACACCCGGTTCTCGCCTTCCATCGGTTACCCCCTATTGATTCTAGGGTTTCTCCTACACATTCTAGGTCTAAGCACTGAGTTAGAGTTGTTTCCAACTCCATTCAAGTCCTCTTTTTGATGTACTTCAACCTAGAACATGAATCTAGGGTTTACCGACTGGATTAGAGTTTGACGAAAAAATATGGTTTAGATCAATACCTCGCTTTGCATGGTATTGGTCAATCATGACTAACCACTCTAGAATGCTTAACGTAGAGGAAGGTTTAAGCACTTACCATTGATTCACGGTAGAGTGTTCTTCGTCCAACGGCAATGGTGGCTCTTCCCTCTCCTTCCTTAGCTCCTTCTCCTTCTTCAATCTCTTTCTCCTCTCTAGGGTTTGTGAGGATCAATGAAAGGGATTTAAGGAGGTTTAAGGGTCCTTATATAGGCTAGGGTTGAGTTTAAGAAGTCCCCTTTCGTTAGAAAAGTCCTAGAGTTTGAAATTTGGAAAGCAAGACCCGCAGAGATCCGTTTTCGGATCTAAGTGGTCTACTGTGCAGGCTATACTGGTCGACCATAGACCAGTACCATCGACCAATATGAAATATATCATACTTTGAGGTCCATTTTCATACCTGATTGTCATCCGCTTGTCTCGTCTGGCCCGGTGATGATTGGAAGACCTGTTACGACATGAATGAAAGGTTTAGATCGGGTTCATGGAGTGCGGGTCTTACAACTCCCCCACCCTTAAAAGAAATTTTATCCCCGAAATTTGCATGTAGGTTTCAGAACTCCCCCACCCTTAAAATAAATTTTGACCTCGAAATGTGAAAGTACCTTAGTCGTCAAAAAGGTTAAGGTATTCCTTTCGCATCGCGTTCTCTTCCTCCCAAGTGATTTCTTCTACATTTTGGCTTTTCCAATGCACTTTTACATAATGGATATCCTTGCTTCGAAGATGTTGTACCTTTCAGCTTGTGAGCATCACAGGTACCACTTCAAATGTTAAATCTCCTGTCAAGTCTGGTGGGTCTGTTGTCAAGATGTGCGATGGATCCCTGACATACTTCTTCAATAAAAAAACATGAAACACATCATGAACGCTTGACATGGATGGTGGTAGAGCCAGTTGATATGCCACATTGCCACATCTGGTCAAAATCTCGTATGGTCCCATATACCTGGGGCATAGCTTTCCCTTCTTACCAAACCGTTTCAGACCTCGCACAGGTGATATCTTCAAGAACACTTTATCACCCACTGTAAACTCCAGATCTCGACGTTGGTTATCTGCATAGTGCTTTTGTCGAACTTGAGCTGTCTTCACTCTTTCCTTAATTTGATCAATCACTCGACAAGTTTCTTCGAAAAACTTCGGTCCTACAATCCTTCTCTCTCCCACTTCATTCCATAACAGAGGTGTACGATATTTCTTCCCATAGAGTGCCTCATATGGAGCCATTTGGATTGTATCCTGGTAACTATTATTATAAGCAAACTTGATAAGCGATAGCTTCCCGTCCCACGCTCCTTTGAAATCTAGGGCACACGCTCGGAGCATATCCTCCAAGATTTGAATAGTTCTTTCTGACTGCCCGTCTACATGAGGATGAAAAAGCTGTGCTAAACTTCAACTTGGTTCCCATAGCTTTCTGTAATCCTTCCCAGAACTTTGATGTAAAATGAGGATCTCTATCAGATACTATACTTTCTAGGACGCCATGAAATCTGACTATATTATCAACATATAGCTTGGCTAGCTTCTCCATGGTATACAGAGGTCTGACAGTGATGAATCGAGCTGTCTTGGTAAGTCGATCGACTATAACCCATACTGCATCCACTGACCTTGGTGTCAAGGGTAGGTCTATGACGAAATCCATTGTGATACAATCCCACTTTCATGCTGGCTCCGGTAGTGGTTGTAGTAAACCTGTGGGTCTCTACCTTTCTGCTTTAACTTGCTGACAATTCAGAAATTTGAATACGAATCGAGCTACATCCACTTTCATAACCCTCCACCAATATAATATTCTTAAAACATGGTATATCTTGGTGCTCCCTAGATGTACTGAATATGGGGTGTAATGAGCTTCTATCATAACTCTATCTCTGATATTTGAGTTCTCATTCTTAGGTATACATAATCTTCCACGATACCTGAGTATCTTGTCTAAATCTAAGATAAAATTGGGATTGCTTTTACCCTTTTCTAGATCTTCTTGCACAGTCTTGAGGTGTGAATCTTGTAGGATTGCTACTTTGACCTCATCTATTAGATCCGATGAGATCTTCAAAGCTGCGAACATCAATGTGAACTTATGAATTAAGCCCTGTTCCACTGGATCTCCTGCAGTCTCTAATATATACTCTTTATCATTCTCTATTGAGCTTGAGGCTGCAGCACACAGTGCAGCGTTTGTACTAGGTCCTGCCTCAGGTTTCAATGCCCACTTTCTGCTTAAGGCATCAGCCACAACGTTTGCCTTACCCGGATGATACTGGATGTCACAATCATAATCTTTTAATAGCTCCAGCCATCTCCTATGTCTCGTATTCAAGTCCTTCTGAGTATAAAGGTAAGTTAAACTCTTGTGATCCACTTAATCTGAAACTTCTCACCATAAAGGTAGTGCCTCCAAGTTTTGATTGCGTGAATGATCGCTGCTAACTCCAGATCATGCGTAGGATAGTTCTTTTTTCATGATCTTTCAACTGTCTTAATGCGTAGGCAATCACTTGTTCTCTTGCATCAGCACACATCCAAGACCCAACCCTGAGGCATCCATATATAGGGTAAATGGCAAGCCTGGTGCTGGGATGGTCAAGATAGGTGCAGAGACTAGTCTTGACTTTAGAGTCTAAAAGTACTTCTCACACTCATCTGTCCATACAAATTTTTCTCCTTTCTTGGTTAATCTGGTAAGTGGAACGGCGATCATTGAGTAGTCTTTCATGAATCTTCTATAGTAACCAACCAATCCAAGGAAACTATGAATCTCTGCAACTGATTTCGATGCATTCCATCCTACTATATCTGTGATCTTGCTTGGATCTACCTTGATACAGTCTATAGATACTATGTGACCCAAGAAGGCAACTTCTTTCAGCCAAAATTCATACTTCTTGAACTTGGCGTAAAGCTTCTCCCTTCTCAGCCATTGTAGGGTTGTTCTCAAATGTGTTACATGAGTCTCCTTGTCCTTTGAGTAGACCAAGATGTCATCAATGAATACGATGACTGAAGTGTCAAACATGTCATGAAACACTCGGTTCATCAGTTCCATGAACGACACTGGAGCGTTAGTCAACCCGAACGACATTACTAGGAACTCATAATGCCCATACCTTGTCCTGAAAGCAGTCTTTGGAATATCTCCTGTCTTGATCTTCAATTGGTGGTACCCTGATCTAAGATCAATCTTCGAGAAAATCTTTGCACCCTGCAACTGGTCGAACAGATCATCGATCCTAGTCAAAGGGTATCAGTTCTTGATGATTAACTTGTTCAGCTCTCGGTAGTCGATTCATAGTCGTACACTACCGTCCTTCTTCTTGACGAACAATACAGGTGCTCCCCATGACGATATGCTTGGTCGTATGAAACCCTTACCTAGTAGCTCTTGTAACTGGGTCTTCAACTCCTTTAATTCTGTAGGGGCCATCCTGTACGGTGCCTTAGACACTGACGCCGACCCTAGCATGAGGTCTATCACGAATTTTGTAGCCCTGTCTGGAGGAAGACCTGGTAGATCTTCTGGAAATACATCTGAAAACTCTCGTACCACATCTAGATTTTCCATCTTTGGCACCTCTACAGTGATGTCAACCATAGATACTAAGTACCCCACTCCTCCCTTCTCTAAGCATTTCTTAGCTTTTAGGGCAGAGAGGATCAGCTTCCGCTTCCTAGGTAACTTGGTTCCAGTGAAGCTAAACTCCTTTCCCTTATCATCTTTAAATGCAAGTTTTCTTTCGCCACATAATAAGCTAGCTGAATGAGGATATAGCCAATCCATTCCCAAGATGACGTCAAAGTCTACCATCTCAAGTTGAACCAGATTTGCTTCTAGGTTTCGGCCCTCAATACTAACTGTACACGGCCTATAGCATTCATTCAACGCCACTTCTACTCCCAACAGAGAGCGAACTATCAAGCTTGGGGTTAAATACTTGACAGGTAATTCTATTCGCTTCCCAAAAGACATAGAAACAAAGGAGTGCGTGGCCCTAGAGTCAAAGAGTACTCTGGCGGGTACTGTAAGACCCGTGTCAATCTAACCCGGTCTTACCACCTTGAACCAGGTTTACCCATCATGGTTGAGTCAAATGGACCAAGGGCAGAAGGAGATCGAGATCCCGGACAAACGACCCAAAAACACTAAAATAGGGAAGGGTCGCAACCCAGCAAGCAGGGTCGGACCCCCAAAACAGAAAGTTAGACCCTCGTTTAAAGGGAGGGTCGACAGCTATGACCCAGGGTCGACGGGATCATCGACCCCCCATCGACCCCGGATTCGCGAAATAGAAATTAGGAAATTTCTATATTTTCGATTGGGATTCTTTCCAAATCTCGGAGGGACATTTAGGATGTTCCAGTCTATTTAAAGGACGCCCAAGCCACTTTCACCCTTTCACAACCCAATAATGAGAGAAAGAGAGGGGAGGAAAAGAGGAAGAAAGAGGCAAGCAAGAGAACTAGCAAAAAGGAGAAGAATTTCAGAGAAGGAGTAATCTTCTCGGGTATGGATACTAATTCCATGAATTTCTACGACCTTAGGTTAGTAATTGTTGAGAGGGTGACCGAAGAAACCCAAACCACAATCTATGGTTAGGTTTCCATGGAAAACCAAGAAGAATGCATGAAAGCTATCTAGGTGGGATAACATGGTTTTAGACCATGGAATGAATGTAGAATGGAATGTAGGAGCAAGCCATAGGACCCAAACACGAAGAATGGATTAAAAGAGGAATTGGACCAAAGTGCACCAAGGGTCGCACCGGGGTTGATAGACCATCCGACCCTAGGTATTCCGACCATCGACCCTCAGATCGGGAAGTTCAGAAAGAGGGAAGGGTCGATAGACCCATCGACCCTAGCATCGACCCTACTTCCGACCCTCGCTAACAAAGATGGTTTTAATTCGAATAAATTCTAATTAAATTCTATCGACTTTGTTAGGTCTTCTAGCAATATAATAACACGTAAAGGTGATTCTAAAGTTTGGAAAAGTATCTATTAGCAAGCAAGGTGAGGAACCTTAACTCCAAACTAAATTGGTTAATAATAAACTGTTTTCTATTTTCTTGAGTCCTATGCTATGCTTGATTCTATGTGAATATGTTTGTAATGTGCATACATGCCATCCAATATTTCTATTACTTGTTCATGCATATTTACTTTATTGTTTATAACATGATGATGATGATGATAGGAATAGGCATGTGCTTGTATGTGTGTGGTTGATGTGCATGATGCGAGCGAGTATCGGGAGGTGTGATGAAAACGTCAATAAACGTTAACCTTTGGCGGGTCTCAGACTTTATCTCTATCTCTAACTCAAGTCTTGTGCTTAGCATCGTCGATCGCCATTACTTTAGCGAACTATTATGTCGTAGAGTATCGGGAGGTGGTCCGGTCCTTGTAGTCTCCGACTCTACCGGGGGTCTTAGCTCATCTTTATGGGCATCCGAGGGATTGGGGTGAGGCCTGGATACACTTTTGGCATTAGGATTGGTTAGTTGCGAGCCCGGTTGCAGCCCTTGCCAATAGGGGCTACGTGTTGGTATGGCAATATATAGCAATAACCGTTAACCTTTGTTATATCCCGTTCATGATTGGGTGCATGTGATTTGACGATAAACGTGACTTCGGGTAACGCCACACACTCGGTATAGAGGCGGAGTCAATAAACGCGACCTTTGGCTACCTAAACCTTTCATTGCATCGTAAACTTTAAAATCGGACCAAAGATATAAATTGACTTTTGCTGCATATGTATTGTTGCATTGTTTTGGCTACTCACCGAGCCGTGTTGTGTGCTCACCCTCGCGTCGAATATTTTAGTTGATGATGCAGGTTATACGATTGAAGATTTGTAAATGCCTCTGCGCACGGGACGGTAGCGGCGATGGAAGCCGAAGCGAAGTGGATACACACGACCCCTTGCGAGTGCAACTCGTGTGTATTTGATTAGACATTTTATAGGTTTCTTTATTGGATTTATTCGGACATGTATTTGATATTTAATATTTATGTCTCGCTTGAATACGATAATTTGCTATTAAATTATTAATATCATTTAGTTTCTTAGTTCATCTTATTATAAGATTTCCGCTATTGTGTATTACTCTTATTATGATTACGGATGTGTCCAAGTTGGATAACGCGGGGATAGCCTATTTGAGATCCTGGTTGAACCGTTGATTATTTAGCGGTTCATCACACCATTCTGGTTAGACCAAAATTGGGGTATGACAGGTACACCATCTATATTTACAGTTTCTGAAATTAATTATTCCTTAGTTCTACATTCTCACACATAACAAAACAGTAAGCCAAAAAGTAAAGGATGAAATATACCAGTAACCACATCATGTGATGCGGCTTCCTCTTTAGTGGTGACTGCAAATATCTTCCCTTGCTGTGGTAATTGCTTTCTAGGTAGAGTATAGGTCTTCGTATAATGGCCCAATTGTTGGCAGTTGAAACATTTGACGTTTGGATTTTGTCCCGCTACCTGTGATGGTGGTGGTGCAGTAGTATTCCTTGCTGGTACCATAGCAGACTGAGCCTTGTATGGGCGGAATGGTCTAGTGTTCCCATATCCTTCGACATTCACCAGCTCGTTGATCTTTTGGGGATTCCAAATGATAGTGACTTGGTTTACTACGCCCCCAAGATGAAGGGCTTCTTTACTGATGATCTGCGCCAGGAGGTTTCAGAGCAGATCCTTAACCCAGGGGCACCCATGAAAGCTACCAGTTTGAGACCTGTTCCTCGGGTATATTGTCGCATTATCCAGCACGATATTATTCCTCAAAGCGACCACTACAGTGAGTTGTCTCAGGTCACCCAGTACTTGACTTGCTGCATCTGCACTAGGGAGTGGGTCTGTCTCCCTTACATTATTATCAAGACCATGTGTCAGGCTATTCTACCCGATCAGATCAATAACCTTCCTTATGGTCGGCTTATCACTACTCTTCTGCGGCGCTTAAGGGTGGACATGAGGGGTGAGATTACGGTTGAGGACACCATGACCTCAGACATTGATTGGGATGCCATTGTCCGGATGAGGATGGACAATTTGCCCATCAGTGATGAGGAGTTAGAGGCTCGTCCTCATCCGTTTAAGAGGGTAGCAGCAGCAGCCAATGCGGCTCATGCAGAAGAGGCAGGGGATGATGATGGTGATGATGATCAGATGGAGGACATTCCAGCATCGGCACTACAGCCCACACCTGCAGCGGGACCATCCCAGCCTCCTCCCGATACCCTGATGGGTATGTTTACGAAGATTCAGAATGCCCAGCGTGAGATGAGCTGTGACCTAAGGTGCCTTTCTCGCAGCCTCAGAGTCACGCAGGAGTAGGTACACTGGCTCAGGGTGGCTTATGAGCGTGACTATGACATCACTGACCTTATTCCTCTTATGCCCCCATCCCCATGATAGACCTTTTATTTTCTCTCCCTCACAGCATGGTTTTTATATAACAGGGTAACCGTCCGGCTTATGGACTGTACCTTGTGGCACCATTAACTCTTGATACTCTATAGATATTTTATGTTTATAAAATTTTCTTTTTACTTGTTATGGTAATTCATGATCATTCTACTTGTCACTATGGTTTCCTCACTAGAGCATGTGCATTTATTCATTCTAAATTTAATATAGTATATTATGCTCTTTCATATTTAGTCTCAGGCATCAAACAAGTGCTTAGGTTGTGTTTTTATTAAGACTTTTAAATTCTTCCTATCTTAGTTCATCGACTTAGTTAAGTGCAAATATGGTCTGTTGGACAGAGCCTAAGTGCTCTGATACCAAGTTGTCACATCCTAATTCAGGCTGAACCAGAAGTGTGAGTGAACCGTCACTGAACCAATGGTTCACACCAGGATCTCAATAAGACCGTGTCCACTCATACAAACCATTGCACATAACTACAATCTGAATATAATAAAAGACAATGGAAGTCTTAAATTAAATGAACTAAATTTTCTATTGATAATTTAAATAAAATATCCAATTATTCTCCACACCAAAACATAATAAATATCCTTACATCAATTTATAAATCCAACTGAAAATAAATAAATAAACTAAACAAATCCTAAAGGTACACGCATAAAGGGCACTCGCATGTAGCGTCATGCTCGTCTTCTCCTGCTTGCACTTCTAAAGCAGCACCTCCATACGTCGAAGCATCCATATAATCCTCCACATTATAACCTGCGTTAACATCTAAAAATAGTGTGTACACAAGGGTGAGCTCACAACTTAGCTCAGTAAGACAATTAGACAATGCAACAAATATATGCATGAGTAACATTTAAATTATTGTTTGGTTTTAAGTTTGCAATGTGCTATAGAAAGGATTGGCGGCCACCGCACCTCTATACATGAGTGTGTAAAGCCACCCAATGGATCAAACACCATTGTCGTCCCACATGCACCCACCATGGAATAGAGATAGAGCTAAAGCGTCCGGATCAAACACCGCCAACACTTCCCATGATACCCTACCCATACCAACACGTAAGCCCCTATTGGCAAGGGCTTGCAAACTGGGCTTGCAACTAACCAATCCTATATGTCATCATAGTAGGCCCTATCCCAGCATAGCTCCCTACGGCATAGAGATAGAGCTAGAGTCTAGTGGCCAGGCCGGAGAACACAGTGCCACTTCCTCCCCCTGATACCCTACCCGCACCAAGCATGCTAAACAGAACAATACGAAAAGATGCTAGTGTGAGGAATGATCCCAGACCCCAGGACCTTCCCATCCACATACCAACGAAAACAATCACATGCCTAACAGTCACATCCTAGCATAGTGAGTATGCATGAACAATATAATAACTGAAAGTAAAGATGACATGCGAGTATGCACAAACATCAATCCATAGAATCATAATTATTAACAACGTTTTATTGTTATTAAATTATTAGGGTTTAGGTCTGATTCCCTTACTTGACACTTGTTTGATAGATTGCTCCGCATCACATAATCCAAACTTGCTATCACAAGGTCCTATACAATGTTAGGGTTGAATTAGAATAGTTTTTCTTAGGGTTTACGTTGGTCGGAAAACCAACAAGGTCAAAACACTTCTCATAGAGCAGACCAGTCGTGGGTACCAATCGCAGGTACCGGCCGTGGCACTGTGGGGAAAGGTGCAACCGGTATGGTCAATCAGTCCCCATAGACCGCTTGTCACCTCCCACCATTAGACCCCATCTAACATCAGAGACCCCAGGCCGATCTGATTTCTCCCATCAGGTCTCAGACCAAGGGAGCGTGAGTCTATACCAGTACCTAAACCCCTATTGGCAAGGGTATAGAGAACAAGGAAATGACACCACCTATGTCTATCATGTGCATAGAAGTAAATAGGACTACACCCTAGTAGAGATCCCCATCACTATTCCCATGGAAGACCGTGCCCCGTGCTAAAAGCTAGCAAATCCAATATGGTTCATGTGCACGTGCTCCCATACGCCACACGAACCGTCATACATGGGTGTGCAAGTGCATGAATATTAGCAAGGCTATACCCCAACGAAGATCCCCGACACCACTCCAATGGACCATTGTGCCCCTGCTAAGGTATTAGCATCATAAACAAGGTCTATGTATTGTGCTCCCACATGCCACACGAACCATCATACCCAACCAACATACAATCCACAAACATAATTGTTATAATGAAAATGCATGCTCAAATATAAACAATTATTGGATGGCATGTTATAAAGCATAATGTAGACATGTTACAAATGCCCTAATTCTACGGACCTGACCCATCACCTGCTAGCATTACAAGTGCTGCTGTACTACGAGGCCGGCAGAAGCCTTCTTTCTTACCCGTGTCGACTACCTAATTAAGTAGATAATTTCATTAAGTTGGTTGTACATCTTTTAACCAGTACGGACCAGCCTTATATGTCCATACCCGGGTTCCAAGACAAGCCAGGAACCCAACGGTTGGTCCCTAATAGTCCTAATTAGGCTACTAGCCAACAGAACCAAAAGCGGATGGTACATTCGGGTGGTATGCCATACAAAATTACCATCCGGTTAACACTTAAAAGATTTTTCATTTTAACCTCAACCGGAGGGTATAATCGGATGATCATTCATCTGGCCTACCATCCAGCTATATACCCTGACATAACAGGGGGCTTCTAGAGGGTTATCTGGAGGCTCCGCCGGGTTATGTATCATTCGGCACTGCGGTTTATATTCAAGTTTATCTGGAGGTCCAGGGTTAATCGGACCCATACGGTAATGATGTGGGATGCAGGTTGAGAAAACCCTAATTGTTCCACTAATGGGCCCAACCAAACAATATAAGACAAAAAATAGAAATAGTGACAGAATTATAATTAAAAGGAATCTCAAAATAACCTAAATGTCTATTAATGGGTGTAGCCAAACAGAACCTTATGATCCCTTAGGATGAAACATGAATTAAACATATAAGCCAGGGGTATTTTAGAGAAGTGCACTTAAAGAAAAGTAACAAAATAAAGAAAAGAAGAAAAGAAATTTCAACGTAAAATGTTGTTGTCTTCTTCAAGCTCTCGATAGGAGCAGGGAGGCAGAAACCAGTTTTAACTGAGAGATGAGGGCTCCTTCAATATAGCTCCAATCGAGCTGAAATTTCAGGTGAGGATTGGTATCTCATAGACCTATCAAGTTCCAATAGTAATCCCTCAATTCAAAAGCCCAAAATCAATCGATAAATTCCTGCAACTCACCTAGGTGGTAAAACAGGGACAGATCTAAAACTGTTTCTGCAACTCTTAGTTCCAACAACGTTGAGGGCTCAGAATCTGATCTTAAGGTCGCCCAAGGGCTAGATGAAACCCACCAAGTTTGAATAGGAGAGGGCCTTGGATGGAAGAGATCCAAGGACTTTGTTGGGTAGTGGTTACCGCCCAGAACAAGATAGAATCAGAGAATAGAGAAGAAGGAGATTAAAAGAATAGGAGAAGGAAGGAGAAAGAAAGGAGAATGAACCTGAGTCGGTTCTAGATGCAGAGATGAAAGGGAGAACGAGAGAGCAACTTCTGCCCGTAAGCTCACAAGCACACAACCATCCACGTTGGTAGCATAATACTAAACATTCAATTCATTCTCAAATCTGAAAATAAAATCCTATTACATGTTCTATTTAAAGAGAATACTTTCCTAAACTAATTGATATAAGCTTATAAAACATCTCTATAATATAAAATCCCTACCCAAAACATAAATCATAAATAAGGAAACATAAAATTGAAACTTCCTATTCTAAATTAATTCCCTACCAACCCTTTTCTGACCAAAAGGTTGGTTTAGGTTTGAGCAGGTTTATGTTTGGCTTTGGTTGCCAAATCAGCTCATATTAGTCCAACCATGAGCAAGTTACTGCATCAGGTAATTGGGGGATGGTCACCCGAAGGGTCATGCCCCCAGGTGGGTGTCTCCGGTTAAGATCCTTCGATTTATACTTAGGCCATTCTCTGCCAAGGCATTAGCGGGAGGGCTCTTAATTATCCGGAGGTAGGGTTAAGACCAAGCCTTCGGTTGGGTCCTCCATTTTGAGCCCAGAAACCAGGCGCAAACCAGGTTTGGTCTCCATTTTGGGGAGCTTTAACTCCCCATTACACTTTCCTTCATTTCAGTTGGTGAGAACACCTTCCCACCATTAATATGCAAAATAGGGGTCATTAGGACCCCATTAACATTTCCATTCATGGAGCGGAAGATAACCTAGCTTTCTAGGTTTGGTTGGTCTCCGTTAATGGAGACCATTAATGGTGGTGTAACCACCATGGTCTCATGCACTTAATCACCACAAGAAAGAGGGAGGGAGATGTGGAACTTACCTCTAATGGTAGAAATGATAGGGTTTGAGCTCCAAGCTTAGCCCCAAATCCTCCCTCTAAACCCTCTCTCACACTCACACTGGACAAAGAGAGAAATAAGGAGCATTAAGCTCCTTTTTTTATAGAACCGATGGGGAGAGAGAGTGGGTCACTCGGACTCCAGCCGAATGCTGACAATCGGATGGTGCATCATCTGGAAAAGCATTAGGCTAGGCCAAAATATGGCCCTTTGGTCAGCTAGTTGGCCCTGATGCATTGGGATGCGTAGTAAACCAATCTAGGGTCCACCATGATACATAATCCACTAGGTTTGGATGGTGACTTACCTAGGACTCGGATACCAGCATCGAGTCTGTGTTGGGTACTCCATCCATCGGTGTGAGAAGACCTAGCATAAGAGGAATCCGGGTTAGTATGGGATTTCAGGTGCGAGTCTTACAGTAGTGAAAAGTGAAAACCATGTTGTGGGTGTCGTTTCTATGAGGACAAAGATGGAAATCATTTGAAGTCGCCACCTAGATTTAGGTCTAGGACCTTGGAAATGTGAAATCTCACCCTAAGGTAAGACTTCGATTGACTCATGACCCTTAGATTGGATTTCTGGTCCATCAGAGATTGGATAAGCGTCAGGTTACAGTAATGGGAAGGGGTTAGGCACCCAAACTGCCCGATCGAAATCGGTCTCCTATACCTTTCCTATGCTAGACTCTATTTATTAAATTAAACCAAACCAATTGGTTTGATATCATTGAACCGAATCTGTATCCATCAGATTGTCTACGTATCACGGAATTATTTCGAAAATCAGGTTCACCATCGTAGTTCAAGTGTGATTAACGTTTATGGATATGATTTATGCTTGTGCATGATTAAGTTCTTTGTTCAAGTTGAAATTTATGCTTGAAAGGCTGAGAAATCCTATGGGTTAGGATCTGGATAGTCCAAGTGGACTGATAGATAGTCCTAATGGATCTAAGGATAACCCTATTTGGGTCAAAATATGGATAACCCATTCTAGTTTGGAATATGGATAACCCTATGTGGGTCAAAATGTGGATAAATATCCTAGTGGATCTATGGATAGTCCAAGTGGACTAAATTGTGGATCCGAATTTAGGTTTCTCCCAAATGGCCTACGTATCCTAGGGTTTGACCTAGGAATCAGAATCCGCGTAGTTCGGGATTGGGTTGAAATGGATGGGTATCCTAGTGGATCCATGGGTAGTCCAAGTGGACTAAGGTGTGGATCCGAATTTGGGTTTCTCCCAAATAGCCTACGTATCCTAGGGTTTGACCTAGGAATCAGAATCCACGTAGTTCGGACTGGATAACCTGTTCTAGGTTAATGATTGAGAACCTATTCTAGGTTTAGAACCTATTCTAGGTTTAGGGTTTGTCGAGGGCCAAATCGTCCTAAATTACCCTTTTCATTCTGAATTCTAATTTTGGAAGGTTAGGCAAAGAATTTTTCTTTCTTCATTAAGGCTTTTATTATTCCCATTATGCCCTTCCCAAGAATGTGGGTGCCTAAATCCACATCCCCACACCTATATTGTCTTCTAGAAGTGTGCATATATGGCAGTTCGACTAGGGTGTTGCATAAAATAAGTTATTGCCAAAAAATAGAATATTCTATCTAGATATGGCACATAAAACATTTATGGCAAGATTGTTTAAAAATCTTTCAAATATGGCATGTATTGCAAATAAGGCAAGAGCTTATATGGCATGATCTAGTATGCTATCTTCTAAGCATGGCAAGACCCTAATTGCTATTTTCTTTCCATATTTAGGGTTTTATACCCTAATTGCTATTTTCTTTCCATTTTAGGGTTTTCTACCTTAATTGCTGCATTCTTTCCATTTTTTAAGGTTTCCAACCCTAATTGTTATTTTCTTTCTATTTTAGGGTTTTCTACCCTAATTGCTATTTTCTTTCCATTTTAGGGTTTTCTACCCTAATCGCTATTTTCTTTCCATTTTTTGGGGTTTTCTACCCTAATTGTTATTTTCTTTCCATTTTAGGGTTTTCTACCCTAATTGTTATTTTCTTTCTATTTTAGGGTTTTCTACCCTAATTGTTATTTTCTTTCCCATTTTTAGGGTTTTCTACCCTAATTGTTATTTTCTTTCTATTTTAGGGTTTTCTACCCTAATTGTTATTTTCTTTCTATTTTTTAGGATTTTCTACCCTAATTGTTATTTTCTTTCTATTTTAGGGTTTTCTACCCAAATTATTATTTTCTTTCCATTTTAGGGTTTTTTACCCTAATTGCTATTTTCTTTCCATTTTAGGGTTTTCTACCCTAATCGCTATTTTCTTTCTAATTTTTTTAAGGTTTTCTACCCTAATTATGACAATAAGCATTTAATATAGCATGTGAGTATGATCATTCCAATCATGGTAGTGTGATTATTTCAATTGTGGCAGTGTGTGCATATAAGCATCCAAATATAGCATGTGAACAATATAGCATCAAAATATGGCATGTGATAAACAACCAAGGCATGTGAGTTAATCAATCAAAACGTATTTTCAGATCTACGGTCTAGATTCAATGCATCGATTATCAACAATGTGACCGAAATCACATTTGATTAATGATTGAAAATAATTCAAGATCTTAAATCAACAGTTCAGATCATATAACATCAGTTAATCAAACTTTAATGGCTCAAATTAATTCATCATTAAATCATCATCAGATTAAAATCAATGGTTCAGATTAATTAACCATCAATTCACATGATTGGATCTTAAAGATGAACGATTCAGATTAAATTCACATCAATTAGTCAAATTCATTCATTCAAATATCAATGGACAAATTTTCATCACATGATCAAAACAAATTTCACATTCAATGGATCAGATTTTGAAAGGGCATCATATTAACACGATAAAGAATCAAAATTCAGATTTTTATTCAAGCATATCATGATCATAGATTCAATCAATGGCCCATATTTAATGGAAAGATCAAGGGTAAGATGAGGAATGTTGATCCAATGGTTGGATGAGGAGAATTGGTCTAGGACTTGATGGACAGGTTCGGGTATTGTAACATGGCTAGGTTCAGGTAAGTGGTGTGGGGTGTTGGTTGGTTCAGTAGGAGATGAAAGTGAGTGGGGTTACGGGTAGGTGGTAGCACAAGGCTGATGATTGAAGTATGAGATGAAATCGGTTAGAGTGCTGGTTGTATAGGGATTGAAACTAAGTGTAGGCTAGATTGGTGATGGAAATTGGTTAATGGTGAGGTAGAGTGGTTTATGAGATGGAGATTTGTAGTTAAGCAAAACAATAGAAGAAAAATAGAAGTAAAGGCAGCTTACCTAGATGCTCGTAGGTTCTACTTGCTCCTCCCTTCTTCTTCTTCTTTCTCCCTTTTTTTTCTCCAAAACCGAGAGCCCAAACTCTATCAAACTCCCTTTTCACGTTTTTTTCTTTTCTCTTTTTTTCTGGTTTTTATTTCTTCCTCTTTTTTCTCTCTTCTTCTCTTCTTTTTCTCCCAAAAAACGTGAGCCTCAAAAGCCTTTCATGTTTTTTTTCTTTCCCCCTTTTTTTTCTCTCTTCTTCCCTTACATTTCTCCCAAAACTTAGCCACAAAAGCCTTTCACGTTTTTTTTCTCTCTTTCCCCTTTTTTTTCTCTTTGGAAAAAGTCCTCCCATCTCCTCTCTCTCACGTCCCTTTTATCTTCCCCTTCTTTCCATTTTGAAAAAAAATCTAGAAACCCTAAATCTTCTCCCTTTTTACGTCCTCTCTCGCCCCCTCTTTTTTTTCTTTTTTTTCCAATCCCTAAAACCGTAAGCCTCCTAAAAACCCCCCACGTTTTCTCTTTCTTCTTTCCTTTTTTTTCTCCAACAAAATCTTTTGGATTCTCTTAGAAAGGCTCACGTTTTTCCTCTCTCCCTCTTTCCTTTTTTTTCTCCAACAAAATCTTTTGGATTCCCTTAGAAAAGCTCACGTTTTTTCCTCTTTCTTCTTTCCTTTTTTTTTTCAACAAAATCTTTTGGAAATCATCTAGAAAACCCCCTTTCACGTTTCCTTTCTCCCCTCTTTCCTTTTTCTTCTCAAAATCTTTCATAGTGACTTGATCATGAGCATTACATCAAGGATCCATTGTCTTGTTGACTATGAAAGTAGTGACTTCAGACTAGACAATGGATCCTTGATGTAATGCTCATGATCAAGTTTGATTCCTCTACATAGGGTATATCTATGCCCCAATGTCTGCATGTTGTGACAGACCGCTACTATAGAAGGAAATGGGAAATCTAACAGAGTTAGAACAAGGTTGAATCTGGATTGCATTTAGAATTTGACCATGCTTCTGAGGTCAAGGGAAGATTGACAGATTGATTGCAGAAAATGATTTCTTAGATAAATCCTTGTTGAATCTTGAAAAATGAGGGAGCTGATGATGAATTTGGCTACATCCGTAACCAGGCCATGAGAATTTGCTCTCTCCCTAACATGACCAAAGGATTTGAAGATAGAATTCTGTTGAAAGGCAATGCTACGGAGCCCAACAGATGATGGTTTGTTCAACTCCTCCGAGTATGATTCACTGGAGAGCAAGAGGGGTTACATTCCTTATGGAGGGTAGACTGGTATGATACTTGTCTATATGAACCACTGAATTTTTCTATGAAGGGCCAATGAGGGCAATGCTTTAGGGTTGCATCAGGTCGCCTATCCCCACTGAGGTATTATGGGTTGCCCATTGAGGTTTCTCGGGTTGCCTTTCCCTGCAGAGGTTTCTTTTCTTCCCTTTATTATTTTTTTCATTTTCTTCTTTTTCCAAACCCCATCTTGGGTTGAATAAAGAGTCCTTATATGGTGAGGATATTGCCAAAATTATGGTCCTATCCAATGGTTTGAAACCCTTAGGGGAAATCTGAATGGCATGACTTTCATGACAAATGGGTAGCCTTGCCCCACTATTTAAGTTGACACCTACACGCATTGATAGGCGGGCAGCTATTTGAATCATCGCTAAAAGTGACCTTATGGAAATGCAATCCTACACCAAAATTTAAAATGGTGCCGAATTATGTTTTCCTTTCATGGAGATGTTCAGATGGAACACGTGTCACAACAAGCTACATCGAGATGTCGAATCAGTCACGATCATTTCTAGGCCTGAAACATTTAGGTTTGTTGACAAATATTGATGTTGAAGGTCCAAGAGGACTGATGTGAAACTGTCCACATGGGTCTACCATTGGGAGAGTGTTTGGTTATTTATGTAGAATGGGTTTATCTTACCGAGAAGATCCCATTTTATTGGCTTGAGAAATGAAAGGCTTATAGGAACCTTGGGAAGCCGTCAAATGTAATGAACGACAGATGAGAGTTCCAGCCAGATTCATGAATTTGTACATAAGATGATGACATGATCATGAGATACAATGCCATAAAAATTGATAATCAAAAGAAGGGCTTGTGATAGAGACTCCTTGGAAGGCCGTCGAATTGATAGAGGGGAGAGAGAGTCTAATGCCGATGAGAAATCTTTCTCTGATGATGAAGAAGTGATGAGATCGTCTCCTGTAAAGGCGGGATGTAATTGGCCAAAATCAAAAGTCCGGTCCAACATGATGTAAATCTCGACGAATGATCGAACTTGCTATCAGGCTTTTGGTTGGAACTATCATCCTCTTGAAGTGAGAGGGACAATTGGCTTACTGTTGATCTTCAATGCCATTCAACATCTTACTATTTTCTTTTCTCTCTATTTTTTTTTTTTTTTTTTTTTTTTTTTTTTGGGATGTGAAGGCCACATAATGCAGTGTTTCGCTTGATCGTGAAATCGAATCCTGACTTTCAATATTGGATTTGAATCTTCTTCTTCCAAACATTTTCAATTAGATAAAACATCTTTGCCCTAACTAGCACTCTGATCTTCTGTAAACTTTATGAGCATTTGTGACTGCTCATATAGTATCTGATTTTATCTGAACGGTGAATCCGTATGCTGTCCTCTAGAAGTTACTCATCTCCTTCTTCTGATGTGACTACCTCCCATTATTGATGTAGATAAAATATAGGCTTGAATTTATTTATTTATTTTGGGTATCCCAATGACCTCATTCTTTGATTTTGAGATTGATCATTCATCATGTATCTCTTGCTTGCAGATGATGTACTTTGTAAGAACTTTAAAATTTCTATCCTTTTGGTGGCACATATGTCCTCTACTCATTTGTACTGATTGGTTGACCTGTTGATTTAATGCTTTCCTTGGAATCTTTTCATAGGTAAAACAAATGGCAGCTTCTCCAATACATGTTTCTTGAGACTACTCTTGTGTCTCCCGATTGATCATTTAAACCTTTCCCAGACGGGTTGGACCTTTCTTTCTCAAGAGGCCAGGTGGCGTAGAAGTTCAAGAGACGACTCATCGTTTCAATCATCTTTAGAGTCAGAATTGACTGCGCACGTAGAATAAGAAGATGTATGAAATTGGGAGGAAATGTATGGAAGAGACAAGGCACAAAGTTTAAAATTCCAAACGGGTGATTTTTTTTTTTTTACTTACAGGGCAGATTGGACTGGACTTCTCAACAAGCATATCAATCTTGGACATAGACATGGATGACCTATCGAATATCAATAATAGAAAGTTGAAACAACTAGTTCATCCAAGTGGCTCCAATTGGGCATAACGCCTTCGACGACCACCTTCAGTCATTGTGGGAATAAATCTTCCTTCAGATTTTTAATAGCAAGACTCATCATCCCCCTCTATCAATAGGTGCAGGATGCCTACCTTTCAGGGTTCCATACAATTCTTACCCTCTTTTCTTTCAGTTTAGGATCCATTCATAACCAGACTATTGCTTTTTAAGCTCAAGGTTACTTTGGTTCATGCCCCAATTTGGGGTCCAGTGGATTCATCAGTGGACCACTTATAGCTGAATTCAAAATCATTTTGGCTTATGCCCCAGCTTGGGGAGCAAGAGGTATCGTCATTGCACTACACCATTTTGAGTCCAAGATTAGACTAGTTTATGGCTCGGCTTGGGGGGTTCAATGGATTTCTTTGTTAGACCACTCTCAATTTGGGTCTAAGGTCAATTTGGTCCATGCCCCAGTTTAAGGCATAATGGCTTTCCTCATTAGACCTCATTCAATTTGGGTCCAAGGTCAATCTGGTTCATGCCCCAGTTTATGGATTAAGGGATTCATCATTGGACCATTCCCTAGCTATGATTCTGGTTCCTATCCTAGCCTGGGGCATATCGGATCTCATCTTTGGTCAACCCTATTGCTCGGGAAAATTCCATTCCCTCTCTTTGAACAATGAGAAATATGAGGGCTTGGATTCTGGCATTTCCTTGGCTAATGGGGCAAAAATGTCCATGATGGGATAACACTACTATAGCTGAAGGTTCATGATTTCTGATGACTCCAGAATCTGGAACTGATCTTTATTGACAGGCAATGAGGAATGCTTCTCATTCGTCATTCCTGACGAGCGATCCTAACTTGTAGCACTGGGCTATGATGGACATAGATCGGGCTCTAATTGATAGAGCCAGAGATTGATTTTGAATCCGTCTCCGATTGATAGAGACAAGATTGACTTTGAATTGGTCTTTGATTGATAGAGACAAAGTTGACTTTGAATTGGTCTCTGATTGATAGAGATCAAGATTAACTTTGAATTGATCTCTGATTGATAGAGATCAAGATTGATTTTGAATTGGGGGGAGCACCTACTAGCTAGAGCTAGGCTAAGGGATAACCTAATAAACCTACGTTGGAAGGACTTATGGGAGAACGACGGAAGACTTGGAAATTCCGTTGAACCCTCAAGCACTGATGTGCTTAAAAACAACCCACGTATAATCCTAAGGCCATACCTACCTTATATTACCCATGCGCGGCCATACCCTTCTTTAGTGAATCCTTCTATAGTGGATCGACCTTCTCGCTACATACTTTTCAGTTCGAGAAAGATAGCCGGCTAGAGGCACCCTAACCATGAATAATAAGCGTCGCCACGAAGGTAGCGGTTGCATCGGTTTACCTAGCGGTTTATCTTGTCGAAGAACCTAGAACCCCCGGATTCCGATTTATTAGTTGAAGCAGCCATTTGAAGCATCCATAGTGGAAGCTAAGGAGAATCCCATAGTTTCATATCCTTCAGTTGCAACAAAACCAGGTACAGAACCGTGCTTGCACTCATTTACTTGGGTATTAGCTGGACGGCTGACCGGGCTAGATCTGCTGGAAGGGAAAGTCGCGGCCTATAAATAGTAGAGATCAAGATTGATTTTGAATTGGTCTCTGATTGATAGAGATCAAGATTGACTTTGAATTGGTCTCTGGTTGATAGAGATCAAGATTGACTTTGAATTGGTCTCTGATTGATAGAGATCAAGATTGACTTTGAATTGGTCTCTGATTGATAGAGATCAAGATTGACTTTAAATTGGTCTCTGATTGATAGAGATCAAGAATGACAATCATGGATTGGACTCTAATTAATTGCAAGAGATGGTTGATTGATTGAGTTGAAATGACTAAAACTGTCTTCGATTCCTTCATGAAATGGAACATAGACCAGAGGTAATAATTGAACAGGCCTAGAGGCTAACTCATGCTCACATTGAGTTCATATGAATGAAATTTTTCTTAGTTCCAACATGAATTAAACCTGAACTGGAGTTGACGATTGGACAAGCCTAGGGGCTAATTAAATTCAAATGAATGGAACTCTTCTTAGTTCCAACATGAATCAGAACATGAACCACAGTTGATGGTTGGACAGGCCTAGTGGCTAATTGAATTCAAATAAATGGAACTCTTCTTAGTTCCAACATGAATCAGAACCAGAACCAAAGTTGATAGTTGGACAGGCCTAGTGGCTAATTGAATTCAGATGAATGGAACTCTTCTTAGTTCCGACATGAATCAGAACCCTAACCAAAATTGATGGTTGGATAAGCCTAGTGGCTAATTGAATTCAGATGAATGGAACTCTTCTTAGTTCGGCCATGAATCAGAACCCTAACCAAAATTGATGGTTGGATAAGCCTAGTGGCTGATTGAATTCAGATGAATGGAACTCCTCTTAGTTCCAACATGAATCAGAACCCTAACCAAAGTTGATGGTTGGATAAGCCTAGTGGGTAATTGAATTCAGATGAATGGAATTTTTTCCTAGTTCTGACATGAATCAGAACCTAAAGAGGAGGTGAAGGGTGAAAAAGCCTAGGGGCAGAATGCCTTCTTCATTTTAGCATGATCTGGGAGTGATGATTGAACCTGCCTAAAGGTTAAACCTTTCTTCAGTTCAGAGATGAACCAAAAATGGTGGTTAAATTTGGGACTGAATATTTCTTTGATTATGAGATGAACTGGATGTGATTGAATCTGCCTAGAGGCTGAATCTTTTCTTAATTCTGGATAACCAAAATGATGATTGGACCTGCCTAGGGGCTGAATCATTCTTCAGTTCTGAGATGAACCAAAAAATGGTGGTTGAATCTGAGGTTGAATATTTCTTTGATTCTGAGATGAACTGGTGTGATTAAATCTGCCTAGGGGCTGAATCTTTCCCTTATTCTGGATGAACCGAAATGATGATTGGACCTGCCTAAGGGCTGAATATTTTTTTGATTCTGAGATGAACTGGATGTAATTGAATCTTCCTAGGGGCTGAATCTTTCCTTAATTCTAGATGAATCGAAATGATGATTAGACCTGCCTAGGGGCTGATCCTTTCTTCAATTCAAAGGTGAATAGGGAACGATGATTAGATTTGCCGAGGGGATGAATCTTTCCTTAAGTCAGAGGTGAATTGAGAACGATAATTGGATTTGTCTAGGGGCTGAATCTTTCCTTAATTCAAGGGTGAATCAAGAACTATGATTGGATTTGCCTATGGGCTGAATCTTTCCTTAATTCAAGGGTGAATCAAGAACTATGATTGGATTTGCCTAGGGGCTGAATCTTTCCTTGATTATGAGATGAATGAATATGATATTTGGGTAGGCCCAGGGACTAACTGTACAGGAATATTGTAAACATTTTTCAGGTATAGGTGCTTGTCGCTGCCTAAACTGAATGCTCCATTGGACCAAATTGATTGAGTTACTGATTGTGTTTCCAAATCTGGTTGCCCCATTCTTACAAAATTTGATGTTTAATCAAGATCTAGATTCATGACTTCCATTGATTCATTTAGAAAGATGACATGGATGGATCTCAAGGTGGGAGATTAAGACAATTCCCTAATTGTAGGGGCCTCTCACCCTAAAAGGGTAGATATGGTTCAAAGGCATTGTAACCCAATGGAGAAATATCAAGATTCTAGACATCTAGAGGAGTAGAAGTCACATGCACAATCAATGATGACTCGACCAAACAAGAGTTAGATCCCTCATAAGGGCGATTGGGTAAACATTATCCAAGTCAATTTAATTGAATTTGATTAAGCCATGTGTTCAGTCTTGGGACCTCATGATTCCAAAATGGATAATCAGTGGTACCAAGGTTTGGCTAATTGGATTACCGAATTCGATGAAATTGAAATGGATATATTAATCCGTCGTCCTTATTAGGGATGATTAGCAAAAGCGATTCATAGATGAACAAACTAGTAAATTTATTTTTGACCATGGTATCTATGTCTTGACAGAGATTTTCTGTTCGTTTTTTGAAATCGACGTATTAACAATGAGAGATTCGACACATCGAGCTTACTTAATGGAGGGTTTATAGTGACCGTCTACTATGATGTAGAACAGGTGTATACATACCTCATACTCCCAATGGGTGAGAGTTCAAGATGCTCATCGTGTAGATTCTAACATGTTGACCAATCAAGGATAAAAACGGGCAGAACTTCGACGTCTCGAGCATGGATGTCATGGTTAAGCAGGTTTTACCGGGTCGGTTCAGGGATGAACCAAAAATAACAAACATTGGGCTACAATCTGGGTTAGGACAGAAAAGGTCACCTTGACGAGGATGGGGTAACCTATCACCGAATGCTCGATGAATAATGGGCCCCCATTCCCTTTATATACTATGTTGCAAGGATCCAAGCGACGTGGAGTAGCATAACGCATTCTCAGGCGGACCCAAGAAACGCTCGTTAGAGGCTGCTCGCCGGTCGTGGTCTCTCACAAAGTACAGGCCAAGGCTTTGTGTTTCGCCTAGCGGGCTGCCCTAAGGGTGTCAACGGGCCGGTCCGGGCCAGTTTCGGTCCAGGCTGAATCGGTGTCGGGTTTTATAAGCCCAACCCAAAACATGTCCATTAAGAGTTCGGGCTGGGTTGGGCTACACTGGACACAATAACAATCGGGCTGGTCCGATGTCGGTTTGTTATCGGGTTGGGTTTATTGAGGTGATTTCGGGCTGGTTCGGTCCGGACCGGGCTTATCAAGCTTATCGGCCTATTTTATATGTAAGATATATGGCCTATTTTATTATTTCTATCTATAAAATTAGAATCATTCATTCTATATGCATGTAATTCAGTAAATTATAACAATTAACATACTCTTTTCAACTATAGATTCATATAATCTTTTCGATCAAGAAGTGAACTATAACAGTGTAATATAATCCATCAAAATTTAAAACCATTAAAATTAAGAAACTGGGTCCGAATGGACCTTACCGGTGTTTGGGTTAGGTATTATTGGTTCGGGCTAGTTCGGGCTTCTTAACGGGCTGGTCCGGTTTGGTTTCGGTTTGGGCTGAAACGGTGTCGGGCTTTACAAGTCGAGACCGAAACATGTCCATTAAGGTTCGGTCTAGGTTGGGTTCGGGTTATATCGGGCTGGCTCAGTCCGTGCTACCGGTCCGGGCCCATTTTTGACACCCTTAGGCTGCCCCATATGCATGGGACCCGGTTCGGCTACTCGCACGAATGTGTGACTGAACCCATTCCCCCCAAAGCAATATTATACAAGCATAAATATAGTATCCTAAAACCTAGCATCCAATTCACACAAGGAAAGTTTTCATTTAGGAGTTTGACATTTATATCTCCAGTGGAGTCGCCACTATGAGGACAAAGATGGAAATCATTTGAAGTCGCCACCTAGATTTAGGTCTAGGACCTTGGAAATGTGAAATATCACCCTAAGGTAAGACTTCGATTGACTCATGACCCTTAGATTGGATTTCTGGTCCATCAGAGATTGGGTAAGCGTCAGGTTACGGTAATGGGAAGGGGTTAGGCACCCAAACCACCCGATCGAAATCGGTCTCCTATACCTTTCCTATGCTAGACTCTATTTATTAAATTAAACCAAACCAAATGGTTTGATATCATTGAACCGAATCTGTATCCATCAGATTGCCAACGTATCACAGAATTATTCCGAAAATCAGGTTCACCATCGTAGTTCAGGTGTGAATAAAGTTTATGGATGTGATTTATGCTTGTGCATGATTAAGTTATTTGTTCAAGTTGAAATTTATGCTTGAAAGGCTGAGAAATCCTATGGGTTAGGATCTGGATAGTCCAAGTAGACTAATAGATAGTCCTAATGGATCTAAGGATAACCCTATTTGGCTCAAAATATGGATAACCCATTCTGGGTTGGAATATGGATAATCCTATGTGGGTCAAAATGTGGATAAATATCCTAGTGGATCTATGGATAGTCCAAATAGACTAAATTGTGGATCCGAATTTGGGTTTCTCCCAAATGGCCTACGTATCCTAGGGTTTGACCTAGGAATCAGAATCCACGTAGTTCGAGATTGGATTGAAATGGATGGGTATCCTAGTGGATCCATGGGTAGTCCAAGTGGACTAAGGTGTGGATCTGAATTTGGGTTTCTCCCAAATAGCCTACGTATCCTAGGGTTTGACCTAGGAATCAGAATCCGCGTAGTTCGGGCTGGATAACCTGTTCTAGGTTAATGATTGAGAACCTATTCTAGGTTTAGGGTTTAAAACCTATTCTAGGTTTAGGGTTTGCCGAGGGGCAAATCGTCCTAAATTATCCTTTTCATTCTGAATAATAATTTTGGAAGGTTAGGCAAAGAATTTTTCTTTCTTCATTAAGGCTTTTATTATTCCCATTATGCCCTTCCCAAGAATGTGGGTGCCTAAATCCACGTCCCCACACCTATATTGTCTTCTAGAAGTGTGCATATATGGCAGTTCGACTAGGGTGTTGCATAAAATAAGTTATTGCCAAAAAATAGAATATTCTATCTAGATATGGCACATAAAACATTTATGGCAAGATTGTTTAAAAATCTTTCAAATATGGCTTATATTGCAAATAAGGCAAGAGCTTATATGGCATGATCTAGTATGCTATCTTCTAAGCATGGCAAGACCCTAATTGCTATTTTCTTTCCATATTTAGAGTTTTCTACCCTAATTGCTATTTTCTTTCCATTTTAGGGTTTTCTACCCTAATTGCTGCATTCTTTCCATTTTTTAAGGTTTCCAACCCTAATTGTTATTTTCTTTCCATTTTAGGGTTTTCTACCCTAATTGCTATTTTCTTTCCATTTTAGGGTTTTCTACCCTAATCGCTATTTTCTTTCCATTTTTTAGGGTTTTCTACCCTAATTGTTATTTTCTTTCCATTTTAGGGTTTTCTACCATAATTGTTATTTTCTTTCTATTTTAGGGTTTTCTACCCTAATTGTTATTTTCTTTCTATTTTTTAGGGTTTTCTACCCTAATTTTTATTTTCTTTCAATCTTAGGGTTTTCTACCCTAATTGTTATTTTCTTTCTATTTTTTAGGATTTTCTACCCTAATTGTTATTTTCTTTCTATTTTATGGTTTTCTACCCAAATTGTTATTTTCTTTCCATTTTAGGGTTTTTTACCTTAATTGCTATTTTCTTTCCATTTTAGGTTTTCTACCCTAATCGCTATTTTCTTTCTAATTTTTTTAAGGTTTTCTACCCTAATTATGACAATAAGCATTTAATATAGTATGTGAGTATGATCATTCCAATCATGGTAGTGTGATTATTCCAATTGTGGCAGTGTGTGCATATAAGCATCCAAATATAGCATGTGAACAATATAGCATCAAAATATGGCATGTGATAAACAACCAAGGCATGTGAGTTAATCAATCAAAACGTATTTTCAGATCTACGGTCTAGATTCAATGCACGATTATCAACAATGTGACCGAAATCACATTTGATTAATGATTGAAAATAATTCAAGATCTTAAATCAACAGTTCAGATCATATAACATCAGTTAATCAGACTTTAATGGCTCAAATTAATTCATCATTAAATCATCATCAGATTAAAATCAATGGTTCAGATTAATTAACCATCCATTCACATGATTGGATCTTAAAGATGAACGATTCAGATTAAATTCACATCAATTAGTCAAATTCATTCATTCAATATCAATGGACAAATTTTCATCACATGATCAAAAAAAATTTCACATTCAATGGATCAGATTTTGAAAGGGCATCATATTAACACAATAAAGAATCAAAATTCAGATTTGTATTCAAGCATATCATGATCATAGATTCAATCAATGGTCATATTTAATGGAAAGATCAAGGGTAAGATGAGGAATGTTGATCCAATGGTTGGATGAGGGGAATTGGTCTAGGACTTGATGGACAAGTTCGGGTATTATAACATGGCTAGGTTCAGGTAAGTGGTGTGGGGTGTTGGTTGGTTCAGTAGGAGATGAAAGTGAGTGGGGTTACGGGTAGGTGGTAGCACAAGGCTGATGATTGAAGTATGAGATGAAATCGGTTAGAGTGCTGGTTGTATAGGGATTGAAACCAAGTGTAGGCTAGATTAGTTATGGAAATTGGTTAATGGTGAGGTAGAGTGGTTTATGAGATGGAGATTTGTAGTTAAGCAAAACAATAGAAGAAAAATAGAAGTAAAGGCAGCTTACCTAGATGCTCGTAGGTTCTACTTGCTCCTCCCTTCTTCTTCTTCTTTCTCCCTTTTTTTTCTCCAAAACCGAGAGCCCAAACTCTATCAAACTCCATTTTCACGTTTTTTCTTTTCTCTTTTTTTTCTGGTTTTTTTTTCTTCCTCTTTTTTCTCTCTTCTTCCCTTCTTTTTCTCCCAAAAAACGTGAGCCTCAAAAACCTTTCACGTTTTTTTTCTTTCCCCCCTTTTTTTTCTCTCTTCTTCCCTTACTTTTCTCCCAAAACTTAGCCCCAAAAGCCTTTCACGTTTTTTTTTCTCTTTCCCCTTTTTTTTCTCTTTGGAAAAAGTCCTCCCATCTTCTCTCTCTCACGTCCCTTTTATCTTCCCCTTCTTTCCCTTTTGAAAAAAAATCTAGAAACCCTAAATCTTCTCCATCACGTCCTCTCTCTCCCCTTTTTTTTTCCAATCCCTAAAACCGTGAGCCTCCTAAAAACCCCCACGTTTTCTCTTTCTTCTTTTCTTTTTTTTCTTCAACAAAATCTTTTGAATTCTCTTAGAAAGGCTCACGTTTTTCCTCTCTCCCTCTTTCCTTTTTTTTCTCCAACAAAATGTTTTGGATTCCCTTAGAAAAGCTCACGTTTTTTCCTCTTTCTTCTTCCCTTTTTTTTTCTACAAAATCTTTTGGAAATCATCTAGAAAACCTAAAAAAACTCCCTTTCATGTTTCCTTTCTCCCCTCTTTTTCTTTTTCTTCTCAAAATCTTTTGGATTATCTCCAAAACCGAAATCCCCATTCTCTTTCACGTTTTTTCTCTCCCCTCTTTCCTTTTTCTTCTCAAAAATCTTTTGGATTATCTCCAAAACCAAAATCCCCCTTCACTTTCACGTTTCCTCTCTCCCCTCTTTCCTTTTTCTTCTCAAAATCTTTTGGATTATCATTTACATATAATAATATATATATTATATACATATATACACATATATATTTAATAATATATATATATATATATATATATATATATATATATATATTGTACAATATATATAATATATAAATATTATGCACATAGATGAACTGATTCGAAATGGGTTGAGACTGACTTAGGTTGACAACTGATATGGGTTGAGCTAGGTTGGACCAAAACTGGCTTGAACTGAGTTGACTGGATTAATTGGAATTAACTGGGTTTTCTCTCCTTGTCATTTCACGGGTCATTTCCACTGTTATCCCGCATGAAATTTTTCGATGGCCTCTATTCCAAATTTTTTGCGTTCATTTTGTAGAACATTAAAAATGAGGAATATAGGAACTTGAATCACCCCATTTGGAAGTAAAATGGTCAACTTATGAATTTTTAAAGTTTAAGCAGACCAATTATCGATAATTTGACTGACCATTCCGCATGAGATCCTTCGGAGGTTTCTACCGAAAATATTTTACGTCCACTTTGTAGAGCACTAAAAATGGAACATAATGAGACTGGAATCACCTGATTCGGATATGGAATGATCAAAATATGAATTTTTGAATATTAAATAACCATTTCCATATGTAATTTTGCATGGGACCCTCCGGAGATTTTTACCCGAGATTTTCCACGTCCACTTTGTAGGACATCACAAATGAAGAACAATGGCCTTGGAATCGTCTGAATCCGCTCTAGAACGGAAAAGATATGAAGCTTTGAAGTTCTAACGATAATTTTGCATGCAAGCTTGCATGGGACCCACTGGTGACTTATACCCGGGATTTTTTACGTCCACTTTGTAGAACATCATGAATGAAGAATAATGGTCTCGGAATCATCTGAATCCGATGTAGAACGGAAAAGATATGAAGCTTTGAAGTTCTAACGATAATTTTGCATGCAACCTTGCATGGGACCCACTGGTGACTTCTACCCGGGATTTTTTACGTCCACTTTGTAGAACATCATGAATGAAGAATAATGGTCTTGGAATCATCTGAATCCGATGTCGGATGATCGAGATATGATGATTTGAAATTCAAACAATCCGACTTAGGATAATTTGCATGAAGGCCCCTGGGATTATTATTTATAATAATTTCAGAAACCTCACTTATATGTATCATCCGACTAAAATGGTTGTATCTTCCTCATTTGATATCAGAATTGAGCAATTCTGGTTTCGTTTCGAAGATAATTCTATGACCTATGGATCTATGCAGATAATAGCCCATGACTCTGCTGTGGGGATCAGTGGAGAATCACAAATCTTTAGGTTAAAGGTCAGAAACCTGCCATATTGGTTCACTTATGCCGAGGGTGGTAAAAATGGGGTGCTTACAGTTTCTGTTGGTAATTGCAATTAAGGGCTGTAATCCAGAATTAGAATCTCAGAATTTTGTTTTTACAAAACATGATTCTCTAATTCTGGAGATGAGAATAAGGAAAGCATTCATGTGTTTTCCAATGAAACTCTAGAATTCCAAGAATTTTCCAGGATCCCAGAATTCTTACATTAGAATCCGAACAAAACATAGCCTTCCTTTTTTCCTCTCTAGAGCATCTATTGGAGCTTGCTATAGTGGGGACTTGAATCCTTACAGCTTAGAGGTTTGATTTTTGAAACAGGAATTAAGGTAGTGGCTCTTTTAGCTCCCTATCGCCGTGGAGGAAAAATAGGACTATTCGGGGGTGTTTTCTTCTCTTCTACTATTTCTTTCTTACTTTGATCTTCTGATTACAACTAATGTTAGTATTTAGTTTAAAAGTCCGTACGAGCTTTTAAACATTTAAAAGCTATCATATTAGATTATCAGGTGGTTTCCCAGCAGATTGCCCCGCACTACCTAATCAGAATAGGGCTAAAGATTCTCTTCAGTGTTCTGATTCACTTTCATTTGCAGAATCTGATCCTTTTTCTCAAAAAATTGATCTGGTAATTATTCTGGAGCCTCTCTTTAATTTTTTGTTCCATTGATTTGTTCTGAGAAAAAATAACTAATTGAGCTCTTGGGTTTTCATTCCACTACTCGAATTAGGGCTTTCGAAGGGCTATAGGATACAAATGGGAAAACTTTGAATATTAACAGTATTTTGGCGTTCTCAGTGGCTATTCTTTTATTAAAAGGATTCGTTCTCTGGCTTGAGAATGGTGGCTAGAGAAACAATTGTAACAAAGATCAATGCTTCTATTGATTTCTCTGTAAATCAGAACCTAGCAAAACGATTGAACAGAGAGAATTCCAGTGCCCCTCTTTTTTCATATAAAAATATAAATAAATAGAGAAAATTAAATGGACCTCTCCTTAACAATTCGTTTATTACACAACATTACCATGTGCTTTTTAGACTTACACTCAAGTCCATATAAGTAACAATTTTAACAAACTTGATAGTCTAATGAAAGAACCCTTCCACTATATCAAGTTAGTCCCCACTGTAGAATAATAAGAAGCTTGTAGTACCCACTATAAAAAATCCTCTTCCAATGAGAATCTGAAACCCTTTTCGTCCCTTCATCCCAAATCCAGTCTGAAAATATGATACAGAGCTCCAATTAAAATCGGTCCAAATCTCTCTTTATTCTGCTTACACTTGTGAGCTCTACTACCAAAAAAAAAAAAGTTCCTGTCAGATTGAGCGACGTCTTCTACCTCAAGCCAAGGCTGCGACTCATTGTCTCAAGGGCTCAAACTTCTGCAGTTGTGAGCCATTGAGCATCTTCAACCTCAAGTCAAGATCTCTTTGAAATTGCAACAAAGGAAGGGGTATGCACTCTCTCTTCCCCTGAGCTCTTGTTTTCCCCAAGCCCTAGCATAGCGGATTCCTTCAGTTCTGCTTTGTTTCTTCCACACAGCAGAGCTTTTTCATTTTCTAATGGAGGTCAAAACCCAAGCTCTTGCGAGCTTCGATATGCAATTGAAACCATCATTCTCTTTCTCTTTGACGTCCTCCTTTTGAGAATGAGGAAACTTTGAAAGGACTCTTACTTCGAATCTTAATCTTGGCTCAACTGCCATGGCCGATTCTCCTGAGTGCAGGAACTCTGAAATGTCCTTCACCTTGTGTTTTTAGTCAAAAGTAAAGTCAGTAGGTTTGTCGACAACAGTGGTGAAGCTGCAAAAGTCTACAGGAGTTTCCGTACACTACCCGTGAAAAGGAAGTTTGACGAGTTTCAAGATGGTTTGTTGAATGCTTGGTTTAGTTTCAATCAATCATCTGTTGCTCGAGTCAAGATTGAGAACAAATGCTTTACCTTGCAGGAGATGGTCAGCAACTAGCAACAAACCATTGAGGAGCTTTACACTGAATTGAATGAGGAAAGGAATGCTTCTTCTTCTACTGCAAATGAGGCCATGTTGATGTTATTGAGGTTGCAGAGGGAAAAGACTGAGATTCAGATGGAAGCCTGGCAATTGAAACAGTTCATAGAGGAGAAAATGGCCCATGACCAGCAAGTACTTTATGCATTGGAAGACTTTTTGTATAAGAGAGATCAGGTTATCGAAGCCCTCAACTGTGAGGTGCAGGCCTACAAGTACAGGATATTGAGTTTTGGGCTCACGGAGGCAGAGGCGGTGGGCGAGATGACCCAATAGGGATGTTAACGTTGAATTCCAATATGAATGGTTTCCACATGACTACCCTCCTTTGAGATGCAATATGAATGAAACCCGTGGTCATCCAAACATTGAGGATGATTTTGATCTTGACAAATATACGCTTTTGGTGAAACTCCTCAACCTTTTGATGATGCCCCTCGTACCCAGGATCATTTGTAGAATTTGGAATACAAATCTATCAAATGAAAAGAAATCCAAGCGGCAATCCTTTCGATGGGGAGTTTTTTGGCTCAAGGTACATTTTTGAGAAACAGTTCAGTATTGTGGGGCAAGAAGTCCAAGGCCTGCTCCCAGCTAAAAAAAGATGAACGATTTACACACACAGAGGAGTACTCTAATTTGAGAAAGGTTGATAATGCATCTGATATTGGAGATGACATGAATGACAGACATCAAGTTAATGGATATTGTTGTGGTAGCCAAAGAGTTTTGGTGGCAACAATCGATTTTGCTCGTCTGAATCGTAGTAATTTCCTTCAATTTCTTGAAACTAGAAACCATAGTTGCATGATGGAATCGTATCAGCTTGAATGCTTCAAAGGTTGGGAAGGGCGTCAGAGGTTGGGGAAGCGTAGAAAATGGCCTCCTTCAATAGTTGTAGAACAAGGTTAAAAAGGTAACTTCAATACAAGTAAGGGTATTATTGTCATTTGAAAAGATAACTATTGTCCACGGTAGCAATTAACGTCCGTTGCAGAGTGGACTTATGTGTTATAAATGTGAATTTTTGAAGGACTTCTATGTAAATCTGAAACGCAAAGGGTAGTGTCGCGTAATAAACAAATTGTCAAGGAGAGGTCCATATAATTTTCCCAAATAAATATTCTTTGTTAGGTCTCTCTCTTTCTCTCTCTCTCTCTCTCTCTCCAACCCGATGTAGTTATCAACTTGTCATAAGGTCTAATGAGTTCTTAAGATTGGAATCTTAGTCTGTGTTTGATATGTATTCTTGGAATGCATTCTAGTCAAGAACACATTCTGAAATGACAAAACAGTGTTTGTTATGCTTTCTCAATGTTATTGGATCATAGAATGTGTTAAGAAAATGTGATCTTTACTGGAATGCGCTTTTTTTCCCATTATACGCGTTGAGCCCAGAACTGAAATACCTCACATTTTAGCTCATTATCATTCTACGCTAGGAATGCATTCTCCATTTGGTGAATGCATATGTTTGACTTTTTTGCCACACTTTTGGTCCATACTTTTCTCTGGGAGGAAATTAAAGTGAAATGGGAGAAAGTAAGAAAATACTTTTGTCTCATTGTCCAATAAAAGAGCGAGATATGGCACAACAATCATTTTTTTTCTTTTATATTTGATCTTTAATAATTTATCATCCCAAAACCTTGAGAAAACATTCGTAATACGTAAATTAATTTAAATACAACTACTTCTGCAACTTTTCATGAATACTACAGAAATCAGATGGGTTGAGTTTTTGGGTTAACTTGATGGATCTAGCTTCCAACTTGATTCAAGGTTTTGGGTTTTGGAAGACTGGGTTTTTTTTTTCTATTTTTTATTACGTTTTTCTCGATTCAAGCTCTTTTTTTTTATGGATATCTGATTTGGTATATAATATTCTTCCCATGCTTTTAATTTTTCTTTTCTTTCATTCTTTCTTTCCTTGCTTAATTAGTGACATTTTTTCTGTATGTGTTGAGATCATCACCTTTTGCTTAGTTAATCTTTGTAAAGGAGAGACATTTATGTAAATATATAAATAAATTTAATAGATAGCTAGAGCATACATACATATGGCCTTCAAGGCTTGTTAAGGAATGAATTCCTACATGGCCCTAATTGTCTGGAAAGTTTGTTGGTGTTTAATTGTGTGTACTTATTGTCCATGTTACCATCTGTCCATATGTTAAGTTTTAGATAAAAACAATTTTCAAGATGGCAATATCAAGTTATAAGAAAGGGAAGAAATTATTGCAAAGTGAATTTTGGCTTCAGAGTAAAATGGATGAAATTGGCACAGTAAAAGTTCAATATGTGGCTGACACCGGAAATTAAACTTGACATGTGACTAATGCATGGGTGCTTACCACCATGCAATGTCCATTTGATGAGGTTAGCCCTTGACGTGTCTCAAAAAAAGTGAACCCTGAAGGAATGGGGTCCTTCACAGGTCTATGTAAATAAAATCATCATTGGCTTAGGTCTGTCATAAAGGACTACCGTTCAACTAATGTGCTTCTCCTCTCTTATTCATGCAGGCTTGCACGTTTCATGTTAAAGTCACATCTTTACTGCTCACGTGGAATTTCCTTGAAAATCTTGATTTCAAGCAACACTTGCATACAACAGGAAGGCATTGATGTGCAAATCACTTGCACAATGAAACTGTGGACAGAGACTTGTTCTCTCTAAATTATCTCCTCAGTGCCCATGTTCGTGAGGGCCGTGCTCGAGCTGCATGGCTTCTCTTCCATCAGATGCACCGCATGCACCTCAACCTCAATGCTTACTCTTTCACGCCAATCTTTGGCGCATCCACAACTCTTTCTGATGTGAAGGGCGGCCAACTGGTCCATGCATTGGTCATAAAAACTGGTTCAGATTCTGAAACTGTTACAAAAACTGCCCTTGTTGACATGTACTCCAAGTTCGGGCTCCTGGGTGATTCTATTCATGTCTTTGAAGAGCTAAAATCCAAGGATGCTATTGCATGGAATACCATGCTTTCAGGCTTTCTCCGCAGTAGCCTTGCTTGGAATGCACTCAAAGTTTTTGAAGCAATGTGGAAGAGTGGGATTCAGTTTACCAGCTTCACACTGTGCTCTGTTCTGAAAGCTTGTGCCTCACTGAATGCTCTTAAGCAGGGGAAGCAGATTCATGCTTTGGTAATTGTTATGGGTAATGAATTGCTTGTTCTTGGTACTGCTCTCATTGATTTGTATTCCAACTGTGGATTGATTGGGGAAGCTATGAAAGTCTTCTACCATTTGAATTGCAGGAGAGATGATGTTATCTATAATTCATTGCTTTCTAGGTGCATTCGAAGTCAGAAGTTCGATGAGGTGTTTATGCTTATCAGACAGATGAAACCAAATTGCATTGCTCTTACTTGTGTTTTTGCTGCTTGCTCAGAGAAATCAGATTTATCTAGTGGGAAGCAGGTACACTGTTTGGCAATTCGTCTTGGATATGAGTTGGATACTCAGTTATGCAATGCTTTATCAGATATGTATGCAAAATGTGGAAAAATATCTGCTTCTGGTTTGCTGTTTGATCGAATCCCTTGTAGAAGCGTTGTTTCTTGGACCAGCATCATAGATGCATATGGAAGTAATGGGCATGGAGTTGAAGCTTTTGAGTTGTTTAAAGAGAGCAGTATTTCACCCAATACTGTGACATTTCTCGCTATTATATATCTGCTTGTGGGCATTGTGGACTGGTGGAACAAAGACGAGAATGTCTTCTTCTGATGAAGGAGAAATACGGGCTTGATCCGTGTCCTGAGCATTATGCTTGCTTCATTGACCTTTTAGGTCGGGCAAGTCGGATTGATGAAGCGTGGGATCTCTTACATGCTATGGGTGAGAGGGCCACTAAGCCAACGGGTGAAGTATGGGCAGCCCTATTGAATGCCTGTAGAACTAATTTAGATGTGGGGAGGGGTGAAATTCGCAGCAAAACGGCTACTTGAGTTACAACCAGAAAAGCCTGGAAACTATATTTTGCTTTCGAACTTCTATTCTGCAATCGGGAGATGGGATGCTGTGGAGGAATTGAGGGGTATGATGTGGGAAAGAAGGCTGAGGAAGGAGGTGGGGAGTAGCTGGATCGCTGTTGAATGCTGGAATAAAAATATTGATTTGTAATATATTGGTAAAAAAGTTGATCTAAATTTATTGCAGTGCTTTTGGATCTTAAGCTCATTACAAGTTGACCATTTAAATGTTACACAAGCTTACGGATCTGTACTTATTATTTTTTTGGTTTTTTTGGAGGTGGGGGTGGTGGTTTGTGTGAATATCTGTAAAATTTTAGAAAAAAATACGTAAAAATTTGTAAATCCATATCCTGGTTTACAGGTTATGAGTGTCTCTACCTGGAACTCTTGCTCAGCTCATTACCCCTAAAATCTCAAAATCCTAGGCATCCTTCCTCACAGCATCCTATGTCCTCAATAGAAAACCTTCAATTGAGTGTTAAACCATTTAACAAAAACTCTGCAAACTACTCCGTCTGCATCAGATCTTTATTAAAAACATCTCAACTGATAACAAGAGGATCTCACAGCTTGGATCGATTACTTTGTCAATGCATGTGAGAGTAGTAATGGACATATTCTATCCTCAATCTATAAAATAGCCTAATCCCATGATACGAATTGTTATTATGAATTCTGGCTGGCCAATTTAGATTTTCCTTTTGGGCTACTAAACAATGCATTTATTAAATAAATACAATAAACTTTGGGGGGGTCCAACCGACTAGAACTCGAAGAGGCCAACGTGCTCTCCTCAACAGAAATTTCATGATATGGATATGGACTTCAATTCTAACTAAGCCCACATTAACCTGAATCAGAACCAGGCTCATGGAATCTTTGTGCTTGGGTTTGGTTTGGGTGAAATCAAATCAAAATCAAATTGATAGTGGACTGATAAGAACTCATTAAGCCTGACCGATAAAAACCAAAAACCGTAATCAAAAAAATTTTATTCGTAAAAGCTAATAAGGTGTGTATAGAATCAAAATCGAATCAAGCCAAATCAAAACCAAACCAAACCAACAAATTTGACGCCACATAACACATCCATCACAGAACACTCAATTTGATATTTATTTACCTAATTGCAAATATAAAGTCACCTCAACTAAAAACTACTTCGCATGTTCATTAAATCCTAATCCTCTCGCTTATTCCTAGAAATAGAGGAAAGAAAAAAAAGAGGGAAACATATAGTGATGCTTATTCTTCAGAGTTGACATATTTGATCATTGAGTAAATCCCAACTGGATTCTCTGGATGGAACGATTCTTCAAATGCAAGTATTCGTTTCGTGTTACGTTCGGAATAATCATCGCGGCTGCTATGATAACCTCCATTGAAACTCATGGTTGGTAGGTTCTCTCTGGTTTCATTATGGGTTGATGAACCACCATCTTCACTTTTTTTTTCTTCAGGTTTTTCTTCTTTGGCAGCTTCCTTAGGTTCTCCGCTCTGTTTCTTACCTTTAAATAGTTCTGGAGACAACAGTAAGACAAGAAAAAATAGGTTAAAAACATAGAAGAAGAGTTGGAGGGGGGGGGGGGGGAAGAGAGAGAGAGAGAGATGAAAACACTATAAGTACTAAAAGAGATGAAGAACAAGCAAAGACATTAAGGGAAGTAAATCATACTTTTGAATTTATCCATCACTCTCTCTGTAGTCTTTTCCCTTTCTCGGCATAAGATGAAGCCACTTTTATATTCAGATGGGGAGAATGTTTTAGGAAGTGAATCCGAGGGAGAATCTACAGGTGGGATTTACTATCTCCTACCTTCCTTTTACTTTCATGGTCAATAGGTCTTATGGTAACTTGATTTCTATTAATGAGAGTGGAGAGAAAACTCAAATAAGAAGCTTCAGCTTAATTATACACGTTCCGTAGATGAAAAAAATCCCATTTTATAAAAAATAAATAAATAAAGGAATGCTTTACCAGTTGGTTAATTAGCAACATACAAATCTAACTTTGGAAAAATAAATAAATGGAAATAGAAAAAAAAATTTCCTTAGAGGTAGATTGTATTTGTATTGTCTCTATCTTAAGAGATTTTCTTTCCTTAAATTGAATCATGTTGTGATTCCCTCCTCTCTCTCTCTCTCTCTCTCTCTCTCTCTCTCTCTCTCTCTCAATCATTTTTGCAGTTGATAAATTCGTCTCATCCTTCCCTCCCACCATGAAACTTGGATTGGGCCAACTTGGGAACTTATTGGAAATACAAAAATTAGTCCCAGATAACGGTTTCTACATCGGTCCGACATGCTGAAGCCCGAGACCAACCGAAGCCCACCCAAAAAATTCAGTACATAGGCTAGATTTTAAGTTGCAACTAGTTGAACTAGAGTTGGAATTTTTAAGTCCAAGTTTGGGTCATGCTAGGTTAGGGTTAAAGTTTTTGGTTTAGCTCGGCACTATCTTACCATCTATATGTATATGTATGTATGCATTTATGTATGTATAGAAATATGCAAGATAAGTGCGATGGATCAAGTATTAAAATTGCATGTAGGGTAGTTATTCATGTAACAATGAAATGTGATATTTCTTTTTACCAAAAAATAAATAAATAAATAAATGTAATGTTTCCCAAAATCAACAAATACAATTGAATCATTCATTTCATTTTTACAATTTTTTTAATCTAAACCATCCAAATGGGGAGAATTCGAATTAATGTTTATAATACAAGTACAAATGCATGGACATATACATGATGCATGTCAATACAACAGAGAATGTTTAATTGAATTAGACCTTGAAAATAGACATATGACTAATCTAGAACATGTTCTCTTTGTCTAACGGTCAGAATGACACATTATCTGTCCATGTGATAGAATAGATGCCTTGTGACATTTGAAAAAATAAAAGACCCTTGTGATGACAAGTATAATTTACCTTAGGTTTAATATATACTATCAATTTAATATATTAAATATTTATATATTTAGTTTAAGGATTATTTTTTGGGTCATTATCCATGTAACACCGGAGTGTATGTTTCTAGAAATCATAAGACGAATTTGAAACATCCATTTTTTACAAATTTTAATCTAAACCATTTGTTCTCATTCAATTGGGAGAGTGCATAGTGATACTTGGGCTATTGGTACACATGCATGCACATACATGGGATGCATGCTATTACAAAGAGAAAAATGATATTTGATTGAATTAGACTCTGAAACATGACACATGGTTAATCCAGACCTGCCTCTCTATCCAACAGTCAAAATGGACACATCATATGTCCACATGGCATATTTATTTTTTTTTTCAAAAAAAAAAAGCGACAAGGTAATTATTTATGGAATCGATATATTTAATTAATTTTTCCAGCCATCCAACCTTTGATCAGATCCATTGGATGTCAATGCCTGGAACAAGAAAAATAAGGGTGTCTAAATCTTATGCAGATCGGATACAATGATCACAAGATATTGGCTTCAAAATTTTGTAATTTCAAGAAACAAATACACATTTTTATTTTTAATAGAATACCAAACTGATTTCTCATTCTACAATAAATTATGCATAGTAGCTATCAAACAACATTTTAATTTTTATCAAAATTGATTTTCATAAATACTTTTTGATAAATAGGTAAAAATAAAAAATAAAAAATAAAAAATAAAAATGATACCAAAGAGAGCCTTAGCTCTTTTTGAGCTTAAGAATTTTTAAAGCCTGAATGTGCCTTATTTGTCCAGGATCTTTTGAGCCGCTTGCTTATATATAATAGGGTTATTGTTGTTGTAACAAAGGTTTGTTATTTTTCCAAATATCACAAGGAATAATGTGTCAAAATTCCAACTGTTGGATAGAGAAAATATTGTTTAAATTATCCACATGTCGAATTTC
Source organism: Protea cynaroides (assembly GCA_028583415.1). NCBI lineage: Eukaryota > Viridiplantae > Streptophyta > Magnoliopsida > Proteales > Proteaceae > Protea > Protea cynaroides. Next base: position 86,074,468 of record CM053269.1, read on the forward strand.
AAGCTCTAATTCAATGAAATACCTCATATATATTGGCATACATCACGTATATGTCCATGCATGTGTATAAGTACTCTAAACATTACTATAATACTCCCCAAGTTAGATAAGTTAGAATAAAAAAAAATGACAAAAATGAATGAGCCAGATTTGTGTTATTGTATTTCCAAACATAACAAACCTTTGTTATGGGCTGCTTCCATTTTATAAACCTGATTGGTTTTTTTTTTTTTTTTTTTCTTTTCTTATTTGTTGTTTTGTGCTTTGTTAATACTGAAGCCGAAATGGGTTTTGATTGATTGGCTGTAAGTGCCTGTTTTTCCGGGCCTTATTAATTTTGTTTCTAGTATGGACCTAAGGCCCTGTTTGCTTTGAAACTATTTGGGTTCAATGTGCTATTGGGCCATTTGAAGGGCCAGATCTTAGTCCAGCCCAAGGTGAGACCTTTTGTGAAGATACGGAACCAGTAGTGGAATTGTTTTCGTTTTTGCAATAATGTTTGTGATAATAGACCTCCCATTGAGTCTAGTGATTGTGTTTTTTTAAGGCTTTGGGCCATGTTTGGTTACGACATCCTAAGTTTCAATGGGCTATGGTATTTTGTTAATGTTCTTGGGCTGTTTCTATGATAGAACCAGTTTTTCCATTTTTTACATTTACGTGTGGTTCTGTTGTAGTTCTGCCCGAATGGGCTTCTTTATGCATAAAAGCTCATATAGAGCTCATATAGACATTTTGAAGTTTATCTTGTTTCGGGACTTGTTATTTGTTTATTAATTGTTAATCCAACTAGATTGGGTTTTGTGTCGTGGTGTTATAACTACCTTAATGGGACCTTCATTATAGTAATTAAATTTTATTCCTTTGATGTTTGTTTGAACCCATATTGGGTTTTTGGCTGAATTTGTTTTATAACCCAAATGGGACTCTCTTTTTTAAGGTCCTTAGCCCAAGTGGGCCCTTTGCTTAATTAGTAAATCTTGTTGGACTTAAATCACTTAATGGTGGAAAGACCAGTTGGGTCGGAAACAGTTTTGAGTATAAATAGTTTATGAAAACTATTTATTTTAATGAGAAATTAAATACATCTTTAATCATTTTATGGATTCCTTACTTTAGGCTTAGGATCGGATCAATTAGTTTCAATGTTGAGTTTGTCCCATTGAAGCTGCTTTCGTTTGAGTTTGGACCTTAGGATCTGTTCGTTTGAAGCAATGTTTGGGTTTTTTTTTTTTAATTTGACCATACAAGCTTGGTCTAGTGTTGGATCAATCTTGGACCGGTTTGGTCTCAACAAAAGTAAACAGAAATTGAAGTTGCTAGTTATTGTTTCGATAGTATATAATTGATTTATGCTTTTGTTAAAGGAAAGAAGAGGAAGATGATAAACCGTATTGGGAACTATCAACTCATATCATCTTACATTATGTGTGTGCTCTTGGGCTTTAATAAATGCTAAGCCTGAATGAAATTTAAATAAGAAGTGGTCTGGGCTGAGTTATTATTATAATAACAAGAAAAAATTACACAGACACTCCTTCTACTGTTGTGAAACTACACAGAACTATCTTGTCTTTTCAAAAGTTACACGGAATATCCCTCTAACAATGCTATCATACACTCTCACCCACACCATTACTTTCAACTTAACGGCAAAGGGTTAATTTTTTTTAAGACAAAAATACCCTTAAAAAAGCAAACAAAAAGATTTGTGTTTGCTTCTCCAAAATTAATTTCATTATCAAATGTTGCAGAGAGAAGAGGACTAGTACGATGGCTGAGAATATTGCTCTAATCAGCTTCTTCCTCTAGTAGGCATGCTTTTCACAGATGATCTTAGATATGGAAGCGATCTGACGATGGTTTTAGAGGTTTTTGGTGTTTTACATAGCAGAAAGAGAAGAGAAAAGAAGAAGAAAGGGTTGGAGGAGTGAAACAAAAGGGGTTCTAAAGAAGGAGAGCATTATAGAATGTGAGACACTTTTTTTTTTTTTTAATTTTTTTCCTCAGAATCTGAGTAGGATATCATAGTGTTAGTGGAAAGAACCTGATTCTTCTTTAACCCTGTACTTCTGTTTAACATTTGAGTCGTCAGGGATGGAATCGAAATAAAAAAAAGAAGAAAGAGTACACAAGTATAGTTACAGAGAAGTAAAACCCAGGACTCAAATAATTGCTGTTCGGACACAATTACAGATGCGTTGTTTCCTACATTTACAAAGAAGGAAAATCCATGGAGGGGAGATTCGATTACCAGATGCCTACTGCAATTTCTGCCGTTAAATATGGAATCTTAGTCGGGTTGTTCCTCATTGTGGGTCTCTATTGTGGAATAGACCCTTTCAAGCATAGCGCCAACTTTGACTTCCCAGATTTTGAGGCTTACAAGGTGGATTTCCCTCTGTGGTCCCAATTTCCCACCTATCCAATTTCCCACAGATAAAGATTATGAGAATCTATTGCAGAGATCGGAGATTAAGTTTGTGAACCAAGTTCAAGGTCCTGAAAGCATGGCTTTTGACCCTCTAGGTCGTGAGCCTTACACTGGAGTCGCTGATGGGCGGATTATTTTCTAGAACGGCGAATCTTGGATCGATTTTGCTTATACTTCTCCCAACAGGTGAGCTGAGTTCAGTTGAGTTCAATTTTCTGCTTCGAGATTCGATAGTCTCCTCTCCTCTCTCTGCAACATTTGATAATGAAATTAGTTTTGGAGAAGCAAACACAGATCTCTGTTTGCTTTTTAAGGGTATTTTTGTCTTAAAAAAAAAACTGATCCTCTGCCATTAAGTGAAAAGTAACGGTGTGAGTGACAGTGTATGATAGCATTGTTAGAGAGGTATTCTGTGTAGCTTTTGTAAAGATAGGATAATTTTGTGTAGTTTCACAATAGTAGAGGGGGTGTCTGTGTAATTTTTCCTAATAATAATTATTGATTTAAATTGGACAATGAGTCCTATTGATTAGACCTTTTGATGGGTTAAAAACCTAAATTGGCCTTAGGGCCCATTTGCTTGACAATATATATATATATATATATATATATATATATATATATATATATATATATATATATATATATATATATATATATATAAATTTTTTAAATAGATTATAAACAAATTATAGAAATTGAATACAAACAAGTTTGTTTGTAGAAATAGTCTGAATATAATTGTTTATTTGAATCAGATATCATTATTTTTGGAGGTTCTTGTGTTGCATTTGATAGAACAGAAAATCAACATCACAAAATAAATGTCATAATACATTCACATCTCAATTTACAATGTTTGTACCTTTATTTTATGTCTATGATTGCAATTTGGTGGGAATATGCCATGTGATATCTATGATATGGATTTTTATAGTGGGATGCTTATATGGACTTAGGCGTGGAATGTTTTCCTTATAAAATGCTAAAATAGTTCATAATGTCTAAAGCTCCCAAGTCTGAACCCATGGGCCTAGTGTACAATCTTGTCGACGGTATTTCATAGCTTGAGTTACTATGCTTCCGTTCAGTAGGCTAGTTTCTTAGGGTATGAGACCACTTTCGACAGTATTTATAGATTATCGCAATCTTGTAACTGGATTCCATGGCTTGAGTTACGATGCTTCGGTTCAACGGGCTAGTTCGATCCTCAAGGTATGGGATTGCCACCAACAGTATTTAATGATTTTCTTTGAGGAGACCATATGGCGAAGGTCGTGCTCGTGCCACCACAGATGAGTCTTCGTTTGGTCGGTCCACTCGATCGAATGAGGGTGATATTGATGGGCTTCTCAGAATTAGAAATCCTCGTCTTGTCATCACATGTGACAGGATTTCCAAGGAAGGTTGTTTTCAAACATCCTGCTTTGCTTAGAAAGAGCCCACTGCATATTGGGTGATTTTACCACCACAGTGTAACCCCGATGACGCGGACCTTTCACCCAGTTCTTTTGGGTATTTTCTATTATTTTTGGAAAAATACTCAATTGGTCAGTTTTACTATTATAATTATTAATGGCATTCTTATGATTTATATGCTTGATGTTGTATATTGATTGGATACAACTTTAACTTCCCATTTTGTGTCAATCAAGACACTTAATGGCAGAAACTATGAGGAGTGGCTTGAATCCCTTACTATGTTGCTTATAGTTTTGTATTTAAACACTTCCTTGTTGATTAATGAGCCTCCCAAACCACAACTATAATTAATTATGTAGCTTAGGCTCATTTTAAGGAATGTGAGGAATTAAAATAGGTTGTGCCTAATGATAGTAAGGCACGCTATTGATAGGATTCTCAGAGACAATATCACTGAACAAAAGTTCTTTGATTCTAGAGCCAATGATGGGGAGCACACATTTATGTAGCAAATAGGGAGAGGATAGGGAGAGGGTTCAAGTAGATCATTGTGTGTTGGTCTTTATAGATTCGAGATACATCTTAATCCTACGCCACTTATTATTTATTCCTTTACTGTAAATGTTGTTTTAAGATCTAAACGTCCAATGTTTGATTAGAGATGGTGTTTTTCACCAATTAGACTTCTTAGTCTTGCATACTTGCATTGATTGAGTTAAGAGAATACTTACTAGCTAGAGCTAGAAACATAGTTTCGTTTTGGGATGAGGAAGTTCTAGTAGTGGTTTAACATCCTCATTGGACAAGCGCAGTGGAAGCTTAATCCTATGATCATTAGTAGATAGCTTATTGATTATACTTAGAAATCAAAAGATTGTTGATCCATTTTTCATCTTACTTTACCAAAGTTGTTGAATAAAATTCTATTAAAGAAAATAAGGTTTCTGATCTGGTTGAACTACTCAACAGCAGTAGACCAATTGGATGTAAGTGTGATTTGAAATACGACAAGGTCGTTTCTTCTGTTAGTTTTAAGAAGAAAGTAATCGATCTGTGTATGCATCTCAAAATCAGTGGTAATTAATACTCCGTGATGATGGCCTACTCCTAGAGAATAATATTATTAGCTTTTTGCATGAGCTGAAGGGATAGTTATCCAATTAGTTAAATATGAAAGATCTTAGTTTGTAGCATGTTATGTTGCCATAGGTCAGACTCTATAGTTGTGAAAATTCCATCTCAGGGCCTTAGGTGGTTGATTCCATAGTCAGGCCGTTGAGAGTGTTTTGTGATCATTTTGTTGCTATACTTTTCTGATGAATAATAAGAGTTCCTCCGAATCGAAACTTTGTAATAAGAGATGTCTCCAGATTAGGGAGAAGATTCGTGAATCGTTAAGCACCATTGAGTGTGTTACTTGTACAGGAGTGGTTAAATCCATTGATGTATTTTGTTAGTGGGAGTACATTATATTGACATAGACAGTGTTTATTATTTGATTAAATCCTATTAAGCTCTTATGCATTTTGCATTGATGCTGATGGCCATTTGATTATTTTTTATTTGTACATGTACATGTATATATTTTTTACTTAAATGATAATAGAGACAAAGCTTGAATGAGAGTGAAGGCAGACCTTGAATGATATTAGAAACAGTTCAATGTATTACCTTCCTTACTTGCCAGAGATTGTATTTAAAAGTCACATAGTTAGTAGAGTTACTCAGTTTGAGGACTTGGACTACTGTATAGGGACATACGGATCCAAAGCTAATGCGCATCAGTATGAGGCAACTATAGTGAATTTTTGTACAAAGTAGCTACCTTCGGTAGTTCTAGTGGCAGTCTTCCATGTGAAGAATGACTCCAATGAGCTCCCAACAATGGAGCAGCTAGTGACTTCAGTAAGAAGTCAGGACTACTTTGGATTTGACATGTTCGATCACCATGAAATGCAACATCTATACCCAGCTTTACACATTTGTAGCCCTAAAGTGCGTGAGGGTGCAAGCACATAGTGTCCCACGTTGACCTTATATACTAAGACGTGATGACATTACAATTGGGTGTTTATGTTTTTTCTTGGTCCAAGGGTGTAATGTTTTAAGGTGAGCCACTTTCAACATTTTCTAATGTGATCACGGTATTTTATCTAATCCATAGTTGAAGTAATGACCTGGTGTAACCCAAGTAGGAGAATGTAATGTTTTCAACATATATGGGCACGCATCAGTCATTGTGGGGGTCGGATTAGTGGATGGGTGTTGATTGGCAGGCTAGGTAGGATGGTACCCAATTGGAGGGTTCCAATTATCTAACCTTATTGTGTAAAGCATTGGTGATACCTATTCGTAATTTGGTTCTATTATGGGAAAGACCAAATTACCCATTTTTCAGGGTTGGTCATTGCTCTCTGTCTATATATATATAACTATACGGTACGTATTTAATACACGTTTAATACGATAGCTTTGGGGTAAAAATATAGCCATAAATTCACTATGCAATAGATATCTACATCATTCAACAAATAGAATAATAACATAAAAATAGAATGCCACACTGAAACATTGGAGCTCTACTGGTGACAAATAGACTCAGTGAGTGACATTTAAATTGAGTGTGGTATTTAGTGCTTTTCCTGATTCCTTGCGTCCATGGAGTTGGTATTGGATTTGAAGAATTTCCCAGCCCTACCTTCCTAGGTTCCTGGAGTGGTAGGAGCTAGAGGAACTCAGGTTCTAGAGGAGCAGATTGCAAATCCTTCTCGGGATGAATCTGTAGATGTTCCTGAGGAGGCCAAAACCAGTACTGAAGGTCCGGTTAAGGCGTTGCAAGAGAACTCCATTAAGGGGAGGCTTACTGAAATAAGGTTTCTAATCCGAAGTGGAGTAAGAAACTGTTTGGAGCTGAAAAGGTTATTCCTTTATTAAAGCCTTATAAGGAGGTCAATGTGAAATTCAGGTTCATCAAACTTGTCCAGGTTAGTGGCACCTTGGTAGGCCATTGTCCTCCCTTTTCGGTTGATGATTTGGTGGAGGAGCTGAAGAACACCTTCGTAGGTTTTTTCCTTAGCAAAAAACCAGCATTCAACTATGTCAAAAAGGCCTTGTTGTAGTAGTAAAAGTTTAATGGTGTAGTGAGTTATTATCGATGAATGGTAGTTTTATTTTTTAATTTGATGATAATGGGGAAAAGAATATGGTGTTGGATGGAAATGTGTTTCATGTGGGAAGAAGGCCCATATTCTTCAAATGTTGGAATTGATATCTCCCCTCTGGAAGATTTGGCCTAAAGTCGGTTCCCCTTTAAGTAACCTGTCTAATCTTCCTCTTCATCTTTAGGGAGAAGAAACTCTCAACAAAATTGGATCCATTTTGGGTAAACCCTTTTTACTTATCGAAGAACTATGAGTAGGAATCGTCTTGCATTTGTGAGGTTGTATGTCGATTTCTCCTACGAATTGCTCTTGTAGATACAATCACCATTGAAGACGATGAGGGGAATGTATTCTTCCAACCAACATAATACATAGTGGATCTTTCCTGCTCTCCCCTCTGATCACTCGGCTTATGCCCCTGGCCCCTTCCTCTGTCCTCAACTGTAGTTCCTCCTCTTTCCCCTTATTCCCTCAAAAAACTCTCCCCCATCTTCCAAGCCTAGAACCCCTTCCTTCAATCCCCTCCCTCTGCTTTCTTGCTTGAACAATTCTATCAACATTATAACTTCTTCCTTAGCTGACCTAGAAGTCCTTTCTACTTAGCTATCTCTTCCACAATCTACATACCTCTCTATCCCTTATGTTTCCTTGACTGTAGCTCCCTCCTCCATTCTCTTGTTCCCTCAAAATCCGCACTCCCCCTTCTTCCTCTCTCTGTCTTCCACTGTACTCTGCTTCCCTAGAAGTGCATTTGGAATGATTTGTTTAACAGCTGGAATCGATCGATCAACCTTGGGGGAAGGTTAAACCACATCAATGCCGTACCCTTTAGAGTTAACAGAAATGCCTTGCACATGATCGCGTCTGGATTGGCGTAAAGCCTCATTACTCCCACGAAATGATTTAGGTGTTCGATTTGGTTGGTGGACCCATCGTAGGTGTCTATGGGTAGCATGCCGAAGCGCTTGGGTAGGGGCACTCTCATAATGACGTCGGTGAGGGGGTTGTCCACTAAGTAATTGTAAGACCCACACTCAATGAACCCGATCTAAACCTTGATTTCATGTCGTATCAATGCTTCCGATCATCACCGGGCCAGACGGGATGAGCAGATGACAATCAGGTACGAAATCGGATCAAACAGACCAACTTAAGTATGAATTTTACTCATACCGGTCGATGGTACCGGTCTATGGAACCGGTCGACCGGTATGGTCTGCGCAGCAGACTACCAAGATCCGGAATTGGATCTCTACGGGTCCCACTTTCCTAATTCCTAATCCTAGGACTTTCCTAATCCTAAGAGGCTTCCTAAACCTAATTCCTAGCCTATTTAAACCCCTCTAAAACTCCTAGAATCCCTTCCATTGATCCTCACAAACCCTGGAGAGGAGAAGGAGAAGGAGCTAGGAAGAAGAAGGAAGAGCCATCGTTGCCGTTCGACGACGCACACCTTAAGCCGGTCGACGGTAAGTGTTTAAACCCTCCCTCTCACATTATGACTCTAGGATGGTTGGGTTGCTTGGATCAATACCATGCAAAGTAGGTATTGACCTAAACCCTACTTTGCCGTCAAACCTTAATTTAGTCATTAAACCCTAGATTTGAGTTCTAGGATGAATACCATCAAAACTAGACTTGAATGGAGTTGGAAACAACTCTAACTCAAAGCACAGACTTATAATGTGTAGGAGAAACCCTAGAATCAATAGAGAGTGATCGATGGCAGTCGAAAAACCGGATGTATGGTCTTCCGGAGACATACCGGTCGACCATACCGGTCGCACCCCATGCGATCGGTACCACGACCGGTACCTCTCGGGGAGTGGCCTGTGGGGACCGGCTGACCATACTGGTCGCAGGTTTTCCCATAGTGTTGCGACTGGTACATGCGACCAGTCAGCTCTGTGAGTGTATTTTTGTAACCTCATTGGTTTTCGACAAACGTAAACCCTAAGAAACTATTCTAATTGAACCCTAATATCATGTAGGACTTTGTGATAGCACGTTTGGATCTTGCGACGTGGAGCAAGCTATCAAACGAGCGTCAGGTAAGCGAATCGGACCTAAACCCTAATAATTAATGGACAGTAAACCATTTCTAATAACCCTGAATCTTTGGTATGATGTTTGTACATTCTCACATGTCATCTGTTATTTCCAATTATTATATTTGTCCATGCATATTCCATATGCTAGGATGTGATTGTTAGGCATGTGATTGTTTTTGTTAGTGTGTGGAATGGGAAGGGTCTGGGGTCTGGGATCATTCTTCACACTAGCACCTTTTCGTAGTATTCTATCTTAGCATGCTTGGTGCAGGTAGGGCATCAGGGGGAGGACCTTGTATTGTGGTCTCCGGCCTGGCCACCAGACTCTAGCTCTATCTCTATGCCATAGGGAGTTATGTTGGGATAGAGTCTACTTGCGTATTGTTCTGTCTTAGTATGCTTGGTGCAGGTAGGGCATCAGGGGGACGTCGTGGCACTGTGGTCTCTGGCCTGGCCACCACGCTCTAGCTCTATCTCTATGCCGTAGGGAGCTGTACTGGGATAGAGCCTACAATGATGACATATAGGATTGGATAGTTGCGAGCCTGTTTGCAAGCCCTACCCAGTAGGGGCTTATGTATTGGTATGGGTAGAGCATCAGGGGAGGTAGTGGATGCGTTAACTCTATCTCTATTCCATGATGGGTGCATGTGGGTCGGCAGTGGTGTGATCTACTGTGCGATGCTACACACTCGTGTATAGAGGTGCGGTGGCCGCCAATCCTTTCTATAGTACATTGCAAACTTAAACCAAACCACATCATAAAATGATTGTTACTCATGCATATAATATTGTTACACTGTCTGATTGTCATACTGAGCTAAGTTGTGAGCTCACCCTTTGTATATACACTGTTTTTAGATGTTGATGCAGGTTACACGGTGGACGATTATATGAACGCTCCGGCGTATGGAGGTTTTGCTGCTCTGGACGTATAGACAAGAAAGGACGAGCATGACGCTTCATGCGAGTGCCCTTTCTGCATGTACCTTTGATTTTATTTTATTTGTTTAAGTTATTTTTAAAGTGATGTAAAGATATTTAATTACGTTTAAAATTTGGATAATTGATTACTTATTTAAATTTATCAATAGAATACTCAGTTCGTTTATTTAAAGACTTCTGCTGTATTTATTATATTTTGATTGTGGTTATGTGCAATGGTTTGTATGAGTGGACACGGTCTTATTGAGATCTTGATGTGAACCGTTGGTTCAGTGACGGTTCACTCACACCATTCTGGTTGGTTCAGAATTGGGGTGTGACAACTTGGTATCAGAGCTCTCAGGCTTTGTCCAACAGACCATATTGCACTTAACTAAGTCGATGAACTGAGATAGGAAAAATTAAAAGCTTTAATAAGAACACACCTTAAGCATTGTTTGATACCTGAGACTATATAAGAAAGAGCATAACATACTATATTAAATATGGAATTAATAAAAACACATGCTCTAGATAGGAAAAAAAACCATTAAGCTTCTATTCAAATATATATATAAAAAAAAGAAGTAAAAGTTAATTGTGCCACAGGGTATAGTCCACAAACCAAACAGTTACCCTGTTATATAAACTGTGAAGAGAGAAAAATAAGAAGACAATCATGGGGTTGGGGCCTAGGAGGAATAGGGTCGGCAATATCATAATACCGCTCATAGGCGACCCTAAGCTAGTGCACTTGATCCTAAGTGACTCTGAGGCAGCGAGCCAAGTGCCCCAAGTCACGGCTCATCTCACGTTGAGCGTCCCTGAGCTCCGTGAACATACCCATCACGATGTATGGAGGAGGCTGAGATGGTCCCGCTGCATATGTGGGCTGTGGTGCTGGTGCTGAAACATCCTCCATATTATCATCGCCACCCTCGTCATCACCCGCTGCCTCTGCTGCATGAGCAGCATTGGCTGCTGCCACGGCTGCTACCCTCCTGAGTAGGCGAGGGCGAGCCTCCAAATCCTCATCGCTGATCGGCAGGTTATCCATCTGCATCCCAGGATGGCATCCCAGTCGATGTCCGAGGTCATAGTGTCCTCAACAGCGATCTCACCCCTCATGTGCACTCGTAGTCGTTGTAGAAGAGTAGTGATGAGCCGACCATAAGGAAGGTTACTGGCCAGACCGGGTAGTGTAGCCTGATGCATGGTTCTGATTGTCACACCCCAATTCCACACTATTTAGAACGGTGTGATGAACCGCTAATAAACCAACGGTTCAACCAGGATCTCTAATAGGCTATGTCATTGTAAACTAAACCATACATATCCACAACTACAGTCAGAATAAATACACAATAGTGGAAGTCTTAATATTTAATGAACTGAGGAATCTAACTATGATAATCATAAATAAAGTATCAAATTATGTTGTATCAACCGAGACATAAGTAAATAAAATATCAATTACATTTCCTTAATAGTTCAAATAAAAATCTAATCGAAAACGCATGAGTTGCACTCGCATGAGGAGTCATGCATCTCCACTATGTCTTCAGCCTCCATCACAGCAATGTGCCCGTACACAGAAGCATTCATATAATCTTCCACAGTGGTACCTACATCATCAATTAAAAATATTCGACGTCGAAAGGGTGAGCACACATCACGGCTCAGTGAGCAAACAAAACAACGCAACAAACATATACATACATTCAATTCATATATGTGGTATGGTATATAAGTTTGCAATGTGCTATAGAAAGGTTCGGTGGCCACCCCACCTCTATACACGAGTATGTGAAACCTCCCAATGAAAATGACACTGTCGACCCCATATGCACCCAATATGATACAATATACCCCCATGAAAATGGCATGATAGTACCGGTTGCCTCATACCAATACGTAAGCCCCTGTTGGCGAGGGCTTGCAAACTAGGCTCGCAACTAACCAATCCTAATGTCAATCAGTGTATCCAAGGCCTCACCCCAGCATCCCTCAATACATCCATAGAGATAGAGCTAAGGCCCCCCGGTAGAGTCGAAGACTACCTGATACCCTATGTTGTAATAGTTCTGCTAAGGTAATGGCGATACAACGATGTCAGTGGACAAGACTTGTATAGAGCTATGACACAATATACCCAATGAAAATGGCATTGAAGTACCGGTTGATACCATCCCCTATCCGCATCAAGTACACTAACCAAACACAAACATTCACATGCCTATTCCTATCATCATCATCATCATCATCATGTTATAAACAACAAAGTAAATATGCACGAACAGTAATAATAGAAATATTGGATGACATATTGAATGCACATTACAAACATACACGCATAGAATCAGTCATGGTATTGGACTCAAGAAATAAAACAGTTTATTATTAGCCAATTAGTTTAGGTCTTGTTCCCTCACCTTTGCTTGAGTGTAGATCCTCTTTCAAGCTTTAGGAATCACTTTTATATCAATAGAAAAACCTAACAAGTCGATAGATTTTAGTTAGAAGTCATTCCGATAATTTTAGGCTTGCTGTTAAGCGAGGGTCGCAGGGTGGGTCGCAGGTAGGGTAGCAGTTTACTGCGACCCCCAGGGTAGGGTCGATGCCAGGGTCAGATGTTCCATCGACCCTGGGTGCGACCACCCCATTCCTGGACTTCCCGAATGCTGGGGGTCGATCCTGTGGTCTGGTAGGGTCGATTCCCAATCGACCCCACGTACGACCCCCCGTGGTTTGAGTCGAGAATTTCATTCTACAGTCCATTCTTTCATGTTTGGGTCCTATGGCTTACTTCCACAATCCATTCTATGCTTGTTCTATGGCTTGAAACTCTAGGTTTCTTCCTTACTTTGCCTACCATGATTTCCTCCATGGATTTCATTGAAATCCTCCCATGGATGGATGATTAGGGTTTCTCCTAGACCATACCCTCTTCATGAACTATTCTAAGGTCTTAAATCATTAATGGAAACATACCCATACCTTAGGTTTTGCTAAGAGTCAGAGGTTTCTCTAAATTCTTCTCTTTAGTCTTCTTCTCCAACTTTCCTTCTCTTCTCCTTCTCTTCTCTTTCTCGCACTTTCAATTAGGGTATCAAAAGGAGTGAAAGAGGCTTAGGGACATCCTATTTATAGAGTAGAATCTCTCAAAATAAGTCTCATTGAGATTAGGAAAGAATACCATTGAAATTTGGAAAGTTTCCTATTTGCGGTTTCTGTCGGCAGAGAGGGGGTCGATGAGGGGGTCAGAGATCCCGTCGACCCTCAGTTCTTAATTGTCTGACCCCCAGTTAAAATATCAGGGGTCTGACTTCTTAATGAGGGGGGGTCGACCCTGCCTATCTGGGTATGCGACCCTGCCCTCTATTTTACTATTTTTGGGTCAGTTTAATACCTAGTTTCGCTATTTCTATCACGCACTTGGTCCATTTGGCTTGACCATGATATGTAGACCTGGTACAAGGTGGTAAGATCGGTTAGTTTGATACGGATCTTATAACTCCCCCCTACTTATAAAAATTTCTTCCACAAAATTATTCATACCTTTTGAGTTGAATAGATGAGGGTATTGCTTTTGCATAGCTTTCTCTTCTTCCCATGTGATTTCTTCTATATCTCTGCTTCTCCAGGTGACTTTAACATAATAAATGTCACGGTTGCGTAGTCATTGCACCTTTCGGATGGTGATTTCAGTTGGTGCTACTTCAAATGTCAAATCATCCATCAAATCAGGTAGATCTACTGTCAAAACGTGCGTTGGATCTCTGACATACTTCTTCAATAAGGAGATATGAAATACATCATGCACGCTTGACATAAATGGTGGTAGTGCTAACTGGTAAGCCACTTTTCCACATTTAGCTAGAATCTCATATGGTCCGATATATCTCAGACTTAGTTTCCCTTTCTGTTCGAACCGTTTCAAACCTCGCATAGGTGACACTTTGAGGAATACTGTAAGACCCGCACTCTGAAAACCCGGTCTAAACCTTGGTTTTGTGTCGTGACAGGTCTTCCGATCATCACCGAGCCAGACGGGGCAAGCAGATAACAAACAGTCGAAATCGGACCGAAGTCGACCAATTATACCTGATTTTAGGTATACCGGTCGATGGTACCGGATGATGGTACCGGTCGACCGGGTATGGCCCGCCACGCTATGTGCGGGAATTTGGAAATTAGCCTCTGCGGGTCCCACTTTCCTGATTTCGAATCCTAGAAGTTTCCTAATCCTAGTAGGGTTACTAAACCCTATTTCGAGCCTATAAATACACCCTTAAACCCCTCAAATCCTTTCCATTGTCTCTCACAAACCCTAGAGAAGAGAAAGAGCTTGGAAAGGAGAAGGAGCTAGGAAGAAGAAGGAGGTGCGCCATTACCTTGTTTGACGAAGCTCTCGTTACGCCTATCAACGGTAAGTGTTTGAATCCATCTTCTTACCCTATGATAGTTGTGTGGGTGGATCAATACCACGCAAAGTAGGTATTGATCTAAAACCCTAAATTGGCCAATAAACCCTAAGTTGCTGTCAAACCCTAGATTCGAGTTTCGAGATGATATTCGTCGAAACGAGACTTGAATGAGTTGGGGATAACTCTAACTCAAAGCCTAGACTTAGAATGGATAGGAGAAACCCTGAAAATCTGTGGAGGATGATCGACGGCGTCGAAGAACCCATGTATGGTCTTCCGGAGACATGCCGGTCGACTATACCGGTTGCACATAGTGCGACCGGTATGTTGCGACCGCTACCTCTCGGGAGGTTGTTTGTGGGGGACCGGCTGACCATACCGGTCGCCGGTCTTTCCCCAGGGCTGCGACCGGTACATGCCACCGGTCAGCTCTGTGAGGGTAATTTGTAACCATGTTGGGTTCCGACCAACATGAAACCCTAAACAATATATTCTAATGAAACCCTAATATTATGTAGGACTTTGTGACTTGTCGTTTGGACCTTGCGACGTGGAGCAAGTTAACGAACGACGCCGGGTAAGGGAATCGACCTAAACCTAATAATTAATGGACAAGAAATCGTTGTTAATCATTGAATATCCGTGATGTGATGTTTGTGCATATTCACATGCCATCCTTTACTTTCGGTTATTATTATTGTTCATGCATTCATAGGATGTGATTGTTAGGCATGTGATTGTTTTTCGTTGGTGTGTGGAGTGGGGCATGGGCCCGGGATCGCTCTTCACACCGGCACCTTTTGTAGTATTCTATCTTAACATGCTTGGTACGGATAGGGTATCGGGGGAAGATCGTGGTACGTTGGTCTCCGATATTGATGTTGTCCCGACCATCGTTGGGTGGTACCGAGGATTCCGAGTCGACGCTGCCTTGTCCACGATGCTTTAGCTCTATCTCTATGCCGTAGGGGTGTCGTGTTGGGATAGGGTCTACCCGCGTATTGTTTCTATCCTAGTGGGTTAGTTGCGGATAGGGTATCGGGGGAGGTGAGGTTTAGGAGGTCTCCGACCCGGCCTGCACGCTCTAGCTCTATCTCTATGCCGTAGCGGCTGTGGCCGGGATAGAGCATACATTGTTGACATATAGGATTGGTTAGTTGCGAGCCCGGTTTGCAAGCCCCGGCGAGGGGGGCTTAGGTACTGGTATGGGTAGAGTATCGGGGAGGTGCGGGTATACCTTAGCTCTATCTCTATTCCATGATGGGTGTATGTGGGTTGGTGGTTGTGTGATTCCCGTGCGACGCCACACACTCGTGTATAGAGGTGCGGGGGCCACCAAACCTTTCTATAGCACATTGCAAACTTAAAACCGGACCACACGATAAAATGATTGTTACTCATGCATAATCTTGTGAAACTGTCGATTGCCTTCCGGCGTGTTGTGTGCTCACCCTTTGTATATACATTGTTTTTAGATGTTGATGCAGGTTATACCGTGGATGATTACGTAAACGCTCCGGCGTATGGCGGTGCTTGGATGTACAGGGCGGGACAGACGAGAATGACGCTTCATGCGAGTGCCCTTCCCGCGGTACCGTGATGGATTTTATTTATTTGTTTCGGTTATTTTTGTTTGTTATTAAGAGATGTAAAAAGATTATTATTTTATGATTGAATTTGAATAATGGGATATTTATTTAAATTATCAATAGATACTCGGTTCATTCTATTTAAAGTCTTCCGCTGTATATTTATATTCCCGATTGTGGTTATGTGTAATTGGTTTGTATGGGTGAACACGGCCTATTCGAGATCCCGGTGTGAACCGTTGGTTCAATGACGGTTCACTCACACCATTCCCGGTTGGATCAGAATTTGGGGTGTGACAACTTGGTATCGAGCCCTCGGGCTCTGTTCCAACAAAACCATGCTGCACTTAACGGGTCGATGAACCGAGTTAGGAAAGTTTAAAAATCTTAATACAAACTCACCCTAAGCATTGTTTGATACCCGAGACGGACTAAGAAAGAGAATAATGTACTATTCTAAATATGAAACTTAAACGTGCACATACACTAGATAGGTGAACCATGAAACTTTCATTAAATGGGAAAAAAATAGTATCAAATGTAATAGTGCTACAGTGGTACAGTCCACAAACCGGAAAGTTACCCCGTTATATAAACAGTCAAAAAGAAAAGTAAATGGAAAATCATGGGGTAGGAGGCCCGGGAGGAATGGGGTCCGCTATGTCATAGTCCCGCTCGGATGCGACCCTAAGCCAATGCACCCGGTCCCGAGTCACCCGTAGACCACGAGCCAAAGCGTCCCAACTCCGACCCATCGCTCGCCGAGACTCCGGGATGACCCTCCGGGTGTCCCCGATCTCGGGAAACATACCCAACACCGAGCCGGGAGGGGGCCGAGATGGCCCCGCTGGGAACGGATGGTGGTGGTACAGTGGAGGCCGTGGGGCGGGCACCGGTGCTTCCCCAACTACATCGCCATCATCATCATCCCCCATCTCTGCCCATAGGCCGCTTGGCGCGCGCCGCCGCCGCCGCCGCCGCCGCTACTCTCCCAAGTGGACGAGGGCGAGCCTCCAACTCGTCATCACTAACGGGCAGATCAACCATCCGCATCCCGTTTATCGCATCCCGGGCCGATGTCGGGGGTCATGGAGTCCTCGACGGCCGTCTCTCCTCTCAAACTCACGCCCGCACGGCGAAGAAGGAAAGTGACGGACGGCCATAGGGAAGGTTGCTGGCCCGACGGCCACGGCCGCCGATGCATAGTCCGGATGATGAGGTATGGAAGTGAGATCCGCTCTCCGGTGCGCACGCAATAGGTGACGCATCGGGTGAGCTGGGACAACTCGTTGTAGTGACCGCTCCGTGGCACTATATCGCTGCCGGATAATGCGGCCGTAGACCCGAGGTATAGGTCTCAAGCTAGCCGCCTTCATAGGAGCCCCGGGGTTGAGTATCCGTTGCGCTATCTCCCGGCGCAAATCTTCGCCAAATAACCTTCGCCTTGGGGGCGCAGATACCAAATCCCCATCATTGGGAACCCCAAGGATCAGCCAACCGGTGGGTGTTGAAGGAGATATGTACACCCCGGACGTAACCGGTGATGCATAGATCCCTACACCGGTTCGGGTCCTCGACATCCCCTTCAAGCTCCCGGATTTGCATAAAAATGCTTGACCGGATTAGGGCGTGTAGTCTCCGGTAGGAGATAACCGGCGGCCAACCTAGAGCACCAAAAGCCGTCTCTACATTGAACCGGTGCAACTGTCCCACATTGACCCGTCGCCCGGATATAATACCCTTTGTCATCAAACCAGGGAAACCGAGCCCGAGCTTCCAAAGAGCGAAACCAGAGCTCATCTAGCCGAGGGATAGGTGGAGAGGGAACCCGAGAACTGGAACCGTGTGATCGCTTCCCGAGGTTGCGCTCTAGGAGCCATTTAGAATCTGCAAAACAAAAGAAAACAAGAATAAAAAGGTTAGAAATTTTCAAAATTTCGGCAAAGATAACGGCTATAAATTGGGAAAAAGCCTCGAACTCACCCAAAAACATGGGGAGGAGGACTTACGTAACCCCCACACTCTTCCATAAACCAATCACAAGCAATTATAACAAGCAATTTCAAGAAATTTCAAGAATTAAGAAAAAATTAGAAAATTTTCGAAATTTTTGAAAACCTAGGTCAAAAAAGATGAAAAATTCGATTTTTATGAAAAACCGCTTCGGTGAAACCCCAAATTGGTTGAGGGCTTTTGCTCTTGGGGGTCCCTAAACCCTTTCTAAGCCGAAGGAAAAGAATTCCTACGGTTAAAACATCTCGAACAAAGAAAAACCTAAAATTCTACATAAAGACGATATGAAAATTTCCTAAAAATATGAGAGAGAGGGTAGAGACCTACCCCGGAGACGATATGCTAGGTCTTGAATGGAAGGAATCGGCCTCAAATAGCACCGGCCGAACCGTAGCAACTCGAACCCGTGAGAGGAATCGCCACCGGAGAGAAGGAGAAGGAAAAAGTGAGAAAAATCTCACTTTTTCGCGATTTTAAAGCCATTTTGGGCATACCGGTCGACGGTTATGCCTATACCGGTCAACCGGTATCAACCCGTGTGCGCGACCGCTATGTCTCGGCCAGAAAATTTTTCTCGACCGGTCGACTATACCGGTCGCAACACCGTCTACGGAGTGGCGACCGGTATCTCATGGACATGCGACCGGTATGTCTCGGCCAGAATTTTAATTTTGACCGGTCGACTATACCGGCCGCAAGATATTTCTACGCGTGGCGACCGGTATATCGCGACCGGTACGCCCCAAAAGAGTCGAAAAATGTAAAATTTACAAAATTGTGCAAATTGAAATGTTACTTCTCGACTATTCGCCCGCATTATTCAAGACTAACACTACTATTACCGACGATTCTCACGTGTTATGTCTTCTTCTCGGATCCAAATAAATAGTCCGAGATGGCGGTGGAAACGGCCGAAGGGGTAGAAAGCATCATCATGCCGTAAAGCGCCCGGAGGAAGAGCAAGCCGAGCAAGACCAAGGTTAGAGAAACCAGCCCCGAAGAGGATGAGGAACAGTCCCGGAAGTACCGGCGGCACTGCCGGACCACCTCACGGGGGATTCCGAGACCATAGTTACAAACTTGGTCTATCGGATGCAAGCTCAACGTAAGGAATTTCGAGTGAGGTACTAGCGATGCTCGGGTCGGCGGGTTCTGCTCCCGCCGGTAATACGCCCGGGTCCGGAGAGAAAATGTCTTCACAACGGGTGCAGAGTAGCCCAAGGCCAAGGGCCCAAGCACGAATGCACCACCACCGCATCGCTTCCCGCCGCCTCCCGCGTATCCGGGGCATATCCGTATCCACCACCATGGTACGGAGCGGATACCCGTGGACAAGCACGATCTTAGCGGGTCGGTGGACGGGTTCTTGAAGTTGAAACCGCCATCATTCACCGGCGGACGGGGAAACCATTGTGGCCAGCACAAGGGGTTTCCGAAATGGAAAAGAACTTCCGGTTGATGACGTGTACCGAGGAGGAGAAGGTTTTATTTGCCACTCACATGCCGAGAGAGGACGCGAATGCTTGGTGGAATTCCACACGGGCATATTTGGAGAACCAAAGATGC
Organism: Protea cynaroides; assembly: GCA_028583415.1. NCBI lineage: Eukaryota > Viridiplantae > Streptophyta > Magnoliopsida > Proteales > Proteaceae > Protea > Protea cynaroides. Next base: position 86,094,055 of record CM053269.1, read on the forward strand.
ACTAGTTGGATCGGGAAGTGTTTAAAGCGGCTTTCTTCGACAAATACTTCCCAAAGAGCTTCAGGGATTCAATGGAGAGAGAGTTTCTCGGCCGCAGCGGGTCGGGCCGACCGTAGATGCTTATCAACGGAGGTACGAAGAGCTATTCTTCTTCGCACCGGCCAGGATGCGGGAAGAGGAGACAAAGATACGTAGGTTCACCATGGGACTACGTGGAAGCATTAGAGAGCATCTTTTGGGTCCGGATAAGAAAACCTACAACGAGGCAAGGCAGGTTGCGAGGGTGATAGAGTCCGGGCCGAGGGACAGCTTCTTCGCTCAAAACAAGGGAGTGAAGAGACCCGCCGGAGAGAACTCGAGTGGCAAGCAATACTAGACCATTCCGCCCATACAGGGGGCGACCGCTACAAAGACCCCGCGAGAAACAACCCGGCACCACCGCGCCACAATTAACCAGGCCCAACCCGAATATTAAGTGTTATAACCGCCAAGAACGGGACATGTTGCAAGGAACTGCACGCTACCTAGGAAGCAAGCTCCCCCAAAGAAGCCGAGTTTATGCAAATACCACCGAAGAGGCAACCGCATCACCCGATGTGGTAACCGGGTACGACTTTATCCCTTACTATTTGGTTTATTCCTTTCGCTTGCATGAGCATATAGAACTAAGGGGCAATATATTCCGAGAATTGTAAATGTAGCTGGTTTACCCGCCGAGTATTATTTGACTCGGGGCCACGCACTCCTTTGTTTCGCTTTCTTTGGGAAGCGAATGGAGTTACCAATCAAGCAATTGAACCCAAGCTTGATAGTTCGCTCTCCACTAGGAGTCGAAGTGGCTTTGACCAAGTATTATGGACCATGTCCTCGTAAGTATCGAGGGCCGAGACCTAGAAGCAAGCCTAGTAATACTTGAGATGGCAGATTTTGATGTCATTTTAGGAATGGATTGGCTAGGCCATCATTCGGCCGTCCTTTTATGTGGTGAAAGGAAGCTTATGCTTACCGACAGAGAGGGAAAGGAATATAGTTTCGCTGGAATTAAGCTATCTAGGAAGCGAAAGTTGATCCTCTCCGCCCCTAAAGACTAAGAGATGCTTGGAGAAAGGGGGGAGTGGGTTATCTCGGATCCGTAGCCGACCTCACAAGAGAGTCACTAAAGATGGAGGATATAGAGGTGGTTCGGGAGTTTCCGGATGTATTTCCGGAGGACCTTCCGAAGCTTACCACCGCATGGGGCTGCGGAATTTGTGATAGACCTTATACCGGGTTCGCCCCGGTGTCTAAAGCGCCATACAGGATGGCCCCAACCGAAAGTTAAAGGAGTTGAAGACCCAATTACAAGAATTGCTGGATAAGGGCTTCATACGACCTAGTATTTCGCCTTGGGGAGCACCCGTGTTGTTCGTCAAAGAAGAAAGATGGAAGTGTACGGCTATGTATTGACTATCGTGAGCCGAACAAGTTGACGATCAAGAATCGGTATCCTTTGCCTAGGATCGATGATCCGCTCGATCAGCCGCGGGTGCAAAGGTTTGCTCAAAGATCGATCTCCGATCGGGGTATCACCAATTGAAGATCAAGGCCGGAGATATTCAAGACCGCTTCGTGGACGAGGTATGGGCATTATGAGTTTCGGTTATGTCTTTCGGGTTGACCAATGCTCCAAGTGTCGCTTATGGAACCGATGAACCGAAGTGTTCCATGACATGTTGGACACTTCGGTCATCGTATTCATCGACGACATATTAATTTACTCTAAGGACATGGAGACTCATACGGCGATTTGAGAGCAGCCCTACAACGGCCGAGGGATGTGAGACTTTATGCAAAATTCAAGAAGTGCGAAGTTTTGGCTGAAGGAAGTGGCTTTCTTGGGCCATGTTGTGTCCGGAGACGGTATCAAGGTTGATCCAAGCAAGATAGCCGCTATAGTAGGATGGGAAGCACCGAAATCTGCTGCGAGATTCGTAGTTTCCTTGGGCTGGCTGGTTATTATAGAAGATTCGTGGAAGATTACTCCGGGGATCGCGGTTCCACTCACCGATTGACCAAGAAGGGAGAGAAATTTATATGGACAGATGAGTGTGAGAAGTGCTTCCGGACTTTGAAGTCAAGACTTGTCTCTCGCACCTATCCTAACCATCCCCGAACCAAGCGTACCGCTTACTCTATATACGGATGCTTCGGGGTTGGGTATTGGGTGTGTTCCGATGCAAGGAGAAGTGATCGCTACGCATCAAGACGCTTAAAAGAGCATGAGAAAAACTATCCTACGCATGACTTGGAGCTAGCAGCGGTTATTCATGCAATCAAGACTTGGAGACACTATTTGTACGGTGAGAAGTTTCGGATCAAGTCGATCACAAGAGCTTAACGTATCTCTTCACTCGTAAGGATCCGAATATGAGGCGCAGAAGGTGGCCGGAATTGTTAAAAGATTATGATTGCGACATCCAGTACCATCCGGTAAAGCAAATGTGGTGGCCGACGCCTTAAGCGAAAAGTGGGCATCGAAACCCGAGGCGAGACCGAGTACAAATGCCGCATTGCGTGCCGCAGCCTCGAGTTCGATGGAAATTGATGAAGACCATATTATCGAAACTGCAGAAGATCCGGTTGAGCAAGGCTTGATTCATAAGTTCACTATGATGTTCGCCGCATTGAAGATCTCGCCGAGCCTAATTGATGAAGTCAAGGTAGCAATCCTACAGATCCATATCTCGGACACGGCGTGAAGACTTAGAGAAGGGTACATGTAATCCCGACTTTACCTTGGAATCGACAAAGTACTCAAGTATCGCGGACGGGTATGTATACCCGAGAGCGAAGACCGCGATATCGGAGGCCGAGTTAGGACCGAAGCTCATTACACTCCATATTCGGTACATCCGAGAAGTACCAAGATGTACCATGATCTAAGAAGACTCTATTGGTGGAGGGGTATGAAAGCCGATATAGCTCGCTTCGTGTTTCAATGTCCGAATTGTCAACAAGTTAAAGCGGAGAGACAAAGACCCGCAGGTTTACTACAGCCGTTACGTAACCCGCATGGAAGTGGGATTGTATCACTATGGATTTCGTCACCGGCCTACCTTTGACACCAAGGTCGTGGATGCGGTTTGGGTTATAGTAGATCGGCTCACCAAGACACTCGATTTATTGCGGTCGACCTCGTATACCATGGAGAACTGGCCAAGTTATATGTTGATAATATAGTCGGACTTCATGGCGTTCCGAAAATATAGTGTCCGACAGAGATCCCCGTTTTACATCGAAATTCGGGAAGGATTACGAAAAGCTATGGGAACAAAGTTGAAGTTCAGGACGGCTTTCCATCCTCGGCACGGACCGGACAAGCGAGCGAACCATTCAAATTTTGGAAGATATGCTTCGAGCTTGTGCATTAGATTTCAAAGGAGCTTGGGATGAGAAGCTATCACTTATCGAGTTTGCTTACAACAATAGTTATCGGGCTACAATCCGGGTAGGGCCCCATATGAAGCTCTCTATGGGAGAAAATGTCGTACACCTCGTTATGGAATGAAGTGGGGGAAAGACGAATTGTAGGACCGGAGTTTGTTGAAGAAACTTGCCGAAGTGATTGATCGGATCAAAGAGAGAGTAAAGACAGCTCAAGTTCGACGAAGCACTATGCGGATAATCGACGCCGAGATCCGGAGTTTGCGGGTGACAAAGTGTTCTTGAAGGTGTCACCGGTGCGAGGTCCGAAACGGTTTGGTAAGAAGGGGAAGCTATGCCCCGGTATGTGGGACCATATGAGATATTGAATCGACGTGGTAATGTAGCATACCAATTGGCTCTACCACCATCCATGTCCAGCGTCCATAATGTGTTCCATGTATCATTACCGAAGAAGTATGTCGAGATCCATCGCATATCTTGAGCGCTGATCCTCCGGACTTGACCAAGACTTAACTTTCGGTGGTGCCCGTAATGCTCTCAAGTCGAAAAGTTCAGCAACTTCGAACCAAGGATATCCACTATGTAAAGGTGCATTGGAGAAGCCAAAATGTGGAGGAAATTACTTGGGAAGAAGAGAGCGCGATGAGGAAGGAGTACCCTAACCTTTTGACGATCAAGGTACGCTCAAATTTCGAGGCCGAAATTTCTTTTAAGGGTGGGGAGTTGTAGTACCTACATGCAAATTTTGGGACGAAATTTCTTTTAAGGGTGGTGGAGTTGTAAGACCCCACTCAAAACCCGGTCTAAACCTTGGTTTTGTGTCGCGACAGTCTTCCGATCATCACCGAGCCGACGGGGCAAGCGGATAACAAACAGTACGAAATCGGACCGAAGTCGACCAATTATACCTGATTTTAGGTATACCGGTCGATGGTACCGGATGATGGTACCGGTCGACCGGTATGGCCTGCAGCCTATGTGCGGGAATTTGGAAATTAGCCTCTGCGGGTCCCACTTTCCCGATTTCGAATCCTAGAAGTTTCCTAATCCTAGTAGGGTTACTAAACCCTATTTCTAGCCTATAAATACACCCCTTAAACCCCTCAAATCCTTTCCATTGTCTCTCACAAACCCTAGAGAAGAGAAAGAGCTTGGAAAGGAGAAAGGAGCTAGGAAGAAGAAGGAGGTGCCGCCATTACTGTTTGACGAAGCTCTCGTTACGCCTATCAACGGTAAGTGTTTGAATCCATCTTCTTACCCTATGATAGTTGTGTGGGTGGATCAATACCACGCAAAGTAGGTATTGATCTAAAAACCCTAAATTGGCCAATAAACCCTAAGTTCTTTGTCAAACCCTAGATTCGAGTTTCGAGATGATATTCATCGAAACGAGACTTGAATGAGTTGGGGATAACTCTAACTCAAAGCCTAGACTTAGAATGGATAGGAGAAACCCCGAAAATCCGTGGAGGATGATCGACGGGTCGAAGAACCCATGTATGGTCTTCGGAGACATACCGGTCGACTATACCGGTTGCACATAGTGCGACCGGTATGTTGCGACCGCTACCTCTCGGGAGGTTGTTTGGGGGGGACCGGCTGACCATACCGGTCGCCGTCTTTCCCCACAGAGCCGCGACCGGTACATGCCACCGGTCAGCTCCGTGAGGGTAATTTGTAACCATGTTGGGTCCCGACCAACATGAAACCCTAAACAATATATTCTAATGAAACCCTAATATTATGTAGGACTTTGTGACTTGTCGTTTGGACCTTGCGACGTGGAGCAAGTTAACGAACGAGCGTCGTAAGGGAATCGACCTAAACCTAATAATTAATGGACAGAAATCGTTGTTAATCATTGAATATCCGTGATGTGATGTTTGTGCATATTCACATGCCATCCTTTACTTTCGTTATTATTATTGTTCATGCATTCATAGGATGTGATTGTTAGGCATGTGATTGTTTTCGTTGGTGTGTGGAGTGGGGCATGGGCCCGGATCGCTCTTCACACCGGCACCTTTGTAGTATTCTATCTTAACATGCTTGGTACGGATAGGGTATCGGGGAAGATCGTGGTACGTTGGTCTCCGATATTGATGTTGTCCCGACCATCGTTGGGTGGTCCGAGGATTCCGAGTCGACTGCCTTGTCCACGATGCTTTAGCTCTATCTCTATGCCGTAGGGTGTCGTGTTGGGATAGGGTCTACCCGTGTATTGTTTCTATCCTAGTGGGTTAGTTACGGATAGGGTATCGGGGGAGGTGAGGTTTAGGAGGTCTCCGACCCGGCTCGCACAGGGGCTTAGGTACTAGTATGGGTAGAGTATCAGGGGAGGTGCGGGTATACCTTAGCTCTATCTCTATTCCATGATGGGTGTATGTGGGTTGGTGGTTGTGTGATTACTGTGCGACGCCACACACTCGTATATAGAGGTGCGGGGGCCACCAAACCTTTCTATAGCACATTGCAAACTTAAAACCAAACCCTTTGTATATACATTGTTTTTAGATGTTGATGCAGGATATACTGTGGATGATTACGTAAACGCTCCGGCGTATGGCGGTGCTTTGGATGTACGGCGGGGCGGGGCGAGCATGACGCTCATGCGAGTGCCCTTCTGGGCGTGTACCCGTGATGGATTTTATTTATTTGTTTCAGTTATTTTTGTTTTGTTATTAAGGATGTAAAAAGTTATTATTTTATGATTGAATTTGAATAATGGGATATTTATTTAAATTATCAATAGATACTCGGTTCATTCTATTTAAAGTCTTCCGCTGTATATTTATATTCTGATTGTGGTTATGTGTAATTGGTTTGTATGGGTGAACACGGCCTATTCGAGATCCTGGTGTGAACCGTTGGTTCAATGACGGTTCACTCACACCAATACCTTATCACCTACGGCGAATTCAAGGTCTCGGCGTCTAGTATCTGCATATTGCTTCTAATGATTCTGAGTCGTTCTTACTCGTTCCTTGATAATGTTGACTACTCGACATGTCTCTTCAACAAATTTTGGTCCAACAATACTACGTTCTCCAACTTCATTCCAAAACAAAGGAGTTTGACACTTCCTGCCATACAGTGCTTCATAGGGTGACATCTGTATAGTAGTCTGATAGCTATTGTTATAAGCGAACTCAATCAGTGGTAACTTTTCATCCCATGATCCTTGAAAATCAATTACACAAGCTTGGAGCATGTCTTCTAGAATTTGAATGGTGCGCTCCGATTGTCTGTCTGTCTGAGGATGGAATGTAGTACTGAACTTCAATGTTGTACCCATAGCCTTTTGCAATCCATCTCAAAACTTTGAAGTAAATCGTGGATCTCTGTCGGACACAATGCTTTCAGGTACACCGTGTAATCTGACAATATTATCCACATACAACTTAGCTAACCTCTCCAGTGTATACTGAGGTCGTATGGCTATTAATCGAGCCGTTTTAGTCAGTCGGTCTACAATCACCCAAACTGCGTCAACTACTCGGGGAGTCAATGGTAACCCTGTGACAAAGTCCATAGTGATGCAGTCCCATTTCCAAGCTGATTCTGGTAACGATTGTAACAGTCCTGCTGGTCTTTGTCGTTCAGCTTTCACCTTCTAACAATTTAGGCATTGAGACACGAATTTGGCTATATTTGCTTTCATTCTTCTCCACCGATATAATTTCTTTATGTCATGATACATTTTTGTACTTCCAGGGTGTATCGAATATGCGGTGGTATGGGCTTCCTTCATTAGTCGGTGTCTAATGTCCAAATTTTCTGTTTCAGGTACACATATTCTTCCTTTGTACTTCAGTACCCTTTCATCATCTAAGGTGAACTCAGGAATAGTCCTACCTTTTTCGATGTCTTCTTGTACCGTCCTTAGATAAGGGTCCGCTTTAATCGCTATTTTCACTTCCTCAAGTATATCGGGTACAATCTTTAATGTGGCAAACATATTTGAAAACTGATGGATAAACCCTTGGTTGGTTGATTCACCCGGTACATCTTTCACAAACTGCTCATTACCGTAATTGAACACTCTTCTGGTAGTACACATTGCGGCAATTGTGTTAACCTCCTCTTGAGATTTTATCATTGCCTTTCTACTCGTGCGTTAGCAACCACATTAGCTTTCCCCCGATGATACTGGATATCACAATCATAGTCTTCAATAGTTCCAGCCATCTTCTTTGTCTCATATTCAACTCCTTCTGATTAAAGAGGTAAATAAGACTCTTATGATCTGATTTAATCTGAAATTTCTCTCCGTACAAGTAATGTCTCCATATTTTGACAGCATTACTACTACCGCTAATTCCAAATCATGAGTGGGATAGTTCTTCTCATGTGTCTTTAATTTTCTTGAGGCATAAGCAATTACTTGTTCTCCTTGCATAAGTACACATCCTATTCCCAATCCTGACGCATCAGTGTACAAAATAAATGGCTGTCCTAGAATCGAAATGGTCAAGATTGGAACTGATATCAATCTAGCCTTTAATGTTTGGAAACTCTTCTCGCATTGATCAGTCCACATAAACTTTTCGCCCTTCTTAGTCAAACTGGTGAGAGGTACGGCGATTTGGGAATAGTTTTCCAAAAATCGTTGATAATACCCAGCTAGACCTAAGAAACTCTTAATTTCTGCAATGCTCTTCGGTGCTTCCCACTTCACAATAGCTTCGATCTTGCTAAGATCCACTTTAATTCCTTCAGCGGATACAACATGGCCTAGAAAAACGACTTTCTTTAGCCAAAACTCACACTTTGTAAATTTGGTGTAGAGCATCTCCTTCCGTAATCGCTACAGATCAGCGTTTAGATTCTTAATATGAGTTTCCTTGTCCTTGGAGTAGACCAATATATCATCTATGAATACAATAATCGACATATCCAACATATTGTGGAATACCCAATTCATAAGTTCCATAAAGGTTGGTGGTGCTTTCGTCAATCCGAAAGACATGACCGAAAATTCATAATGTCCATATCTGGTCCTGAATGCTGTCTTGGGGATATCACCGTCCTTAATTTTCAACTGGTGGTAGCCTGACCGAAGATCGATCTTGGAGAATACTTTGGCACCTTGCAACTGATCGAACAGGTCATCGATTTGAGACAATAGATACCGATTCTTGATTGTCACTTTATTCAGTTCTCGGTAGTCTATACACAATCGAACACTACCGTCCTTCTTTTTCACGAATAATACTAGCGCTCCCCATGGTGATATGCTAGGTCGGATATAGCCCTTGCCAGCAGTTCTTGTAGTTGTACTTTTAATTCCTTCAGTTCAGTAGGAGCCATTCGATAAGGTACTTTAGATACTGGTGCGGCTCTGGATATCAGATCTATAATAAACTCTGTAGCGCGGTCGGGTGGTAGTCCTGGTAGTTCTTCAGGAAATACATCTGGATAGTCACGCACGACATCAATATCCTCCACTAGTGGTGCTTCTTTGGTAAGATCGACCACAGATACTAGATACTCAACTGCTCATTTCTCAAGGCACTTCCTAGCCTTTAATGTAGAGAGTATGAGCTTTCGTTTACGGGGAAGTTTGGTTCCCGAGAAACTGAACTCTGCTCCTTCCTTGTCTTTAAATGTCAGCTTCTTTTCGACACGCAATAGGTTTGCAGAATGCCAAGCTAAACAGTTCATTGCCAAGATGATGCCAAAGTCTGCCATCTCAAGTTGGATCAAGGTTGCATCCAAAGTCTTCTCGTCAATAAGAACTGGACATGGTCCATAACCTTTTTCTAATTCCACTTCTAATCTCATAGGCGATCGTACAAGCAGTTTGTAGTCTAAGGATTTGAGGGGTAGATTCAACTTCTTTTCGAATGACACAGATGTAAAAGAATGACTAGCTCCTGAATCAAAGAGTACTCTGGTGGGAATGCCATTAATAGGTACGATACCTGTGATTTGTTTTGATTTAGTCTACATGCTCACATAATGTAACACAAAATGACAAGATTCAGGTCATACCAGTGACCACATCAGGCGATGCGACAGCATCCTTAGATGTAACAACGTAAACTCGTCCTTGATGTACTTGCTTTTTGGGCTTAGTACACTCTCTTGCGACATGCCCTACTTGATTGCAGTTAAAACATCTTATTCCTTCACCATTTTGCTTTGGTTGCGGTTGAGCTGCTGAAGTAGTCTTGGTTGCAACATTGAAACCTTGGGTACGGAAGGGTTTGAATACCTTGGTGTTCCCTCCGTTGTAAGAATTTTCATTTGGCCTTTTGATTCCTCTATTTTGAGCAAAGTAGCTCTCTTTCTGGCTCGACTCTTTTACTCGAGCAATTTGTACAGCTTCATTGTAGATTTTCTTTTCAAGTCTCAGAACATGTTCACGTATGCTTCCCCTAAGTCCCATGACAAACCTTCGGGTCTTTGTATCTTCCACTTGCATACTAACTGGTGCAAAGAAAAGCAGCTCCTCATAACACTGTTGATATGCATCGACAGTTATCTGTCCCTGATATAAACTCAGGAACTCCTTCTCCATGGAATCTCTGAAACTCCTAGGAAAGTACTTCTCAAAGAATGCCTCCTTATATATATCCCAAGTCAATTAGGTGTGCTTTGTCATTAGATACGTCCGTGTGGACGTCCACTAGTGGTGTGCATCGTCTTTCAGCATGAATGTTGCACACAATACTTTCTCTTCTTCATTCACTGTCATCATCATGAAGTTTCTCTCCATCTCATCGATCTAGTGTGCTGGCCACAACGGATCAGCTGGCTTACCACTATACTCATTGGGCTTCATCTTCAGAAAACGCTCCACCAGTCTAGAGTGGTCTAGTTGATGCGGGACATAAGCCCCATACATAGGTGGTTGGTATTGATATCCACCTAGAGCTACTTCCGGGTTTTGTACTTGAGCTAGAATGTTCAGAGTCTGAGGTGCATGGGGTACTGTGTTACTTCCCCCCTGGTACTGTGCTTGCCTGTCCTGCTGGCATCGGTGTCGTCTGTGCAGCTGGAAAGGTCATGCCTATGGCAGCTTGTATAGTAGCTTGTGCCTGTTGTATTTGCTGCAGCTGTTGGGCCAAATTCCTTACGGCTGTAGCCAGGTCTATAGGTGGAGCTGGCAGATTTGTAGGATTTGTCTGCCCATTAATTACGGACGGTGCCGTGTTCGGATTCTCCTGTATTTCTGGGTGTATCTGGCTGTCTTCCCCCACAGGTAGTGGTGGTAGAATAGAGTTACGGCTTTGTCTGGTCACTATGCGTCCAGCCATTATCTACAACTAACATTTAATCTCAACGCTTATGCAGCATAAGTATACATCAATAGGGAAAGATCATAAGCAGATTTTTAATTATCTCTCAAAATTTTCTATGTACAATCCTTTATTCTGGTAATATTATGCAGGCGTGAGGTCTGGAAATAAAGTTTGGTCGATTCTAGGAATGGTTTTGTATTCCCAAACCTCCATGGGGTTCTGACGGTGGTACCGGTCTCTCCTGGAGTGAGACCGGTAAGCTTGGCAATGTGTACCGGTTGTACCATACCGCAAGAAGTACCGGTCGCACACACCACATTTATGTAAGACCGGTATACCTTGCGGTAGGTACCGGTCGCACCATACTGCAGGGGGGTACCGGTCGGACAGCCTAGCCCAAAAGTGCGACCGGTATCACTGAAAATTCTATAAATCGCGATTTTTTGTCTCATTTCACATTTTTCTCTTTAGTGTTTACTACGATGGCGATTCCTCTCTGTGTCTCTGAGTCTCTATAGTGCATCTAGTGCTTCTAAGATTGTTTCTACTTCAACCTAGAGTATCAATCTCGTCTCTCAGGTAAGCTTATCCTTCTCTTCCCTCTTTTTAGAAAATTTTTCATCGTCTTTTATACCAAAACCTAGGTTTTTCTTGATTTGGAAGTTTTTAACCGTACAAAACTTCTTTCTTTGCTTGAGAAAGGTTTTAGGGGTCTAAAGGTGTAAAACCCCTCAACAAATTCGAAGTTCTATCGGTTGGTTTAAGGAACTCTCAAAATTTTGACTTTTAACCTAGGTTTCTAGGTTTTACGATGTTTTTGATAAATTTTATTAATATGTCTCTATTTCTTTGCTTTGTGATGAAATTGTTTGACCTATGTTAGCATTGTACTATCACAATAAGTCCTTCTACCCATATTGGGTGTGTTCTGAGGCTTTTTCACCATTTTCCACTGTTATGCTGTCGAAATTTTCTGACATTTTCTCTAATTGACTCATTTTTTTTCTTTGTTTAACAGTTACAATATGTCTAGACGCCATGGCGCGGGGAAACGATCATATCTGCCGGGTATGAACAGGCCACATCCCCCACCTGTCCTGTATGATGAGAGATACTTTTGGTCAGAGGCGGCCGCTTCACGCCTAGCATGGTTTCGAGCAAAACGTATCGAAGTAGGTCGTTTTGTGAACCCGGAGCATCTGCACCGCTTCGATGTTGAGGCGGCTTTTGGGGCAATGGGTTGGTTACCCCTTATACAGTATAGAGAGACTACTCGTCTCAGCTTGGTAAAACTGTTCTATGCCAACCTGCAGGTAGAAGGGGATCTCAATGACTGGGACCATGCTAGGGACCTTCGCATCACCAGCTATATAAAAGGGGTGATGATTTCTTTTAACTCAGCTTAGCTGCACTTCTGGAGATTCCTGACGATGAGGAACTCATCTATTGTCCACCCAGAGCCAAAGGATATCTTTTTGAAGACATGAGGGTAGCCATAGCAGAGCAGATTTTATTACCAGGTAGAGTCATGTTGGCTTCGAACCTACGTCCTCAGCCTCGCCTATTCTGCCGGATCATACAGCATAACATTGTTCCCTAGAGTGGGGCATTATGGAGAGTTATCCCAGTTGACCCAGTACCTCACCTACTGTGTGGCTACTAGGCACCAGATTTGTTTGCCTTACTTGCTTATTCGGGTCATGATTTATGCGGCAATGCCTGATGTGACGGGCAATCTTCCATATGGTAGGTTGATCACAGCATTGCTGTAACGTCTGGGTGTGGATATGCAGGGAGAGGTAGCTGTGGAGGTCACTATGAGTTCTGATATAGATGCCAAGGCCATCTATAAGATGCAGATGGACGATTTAGTGCTCAGTGACGATGAGTTATAGGATCGTCCTCTCCTACCTAGGAATCATGCGGCCGTGGTAATAGTAGCAGCAGCAGTAGCAGAGGCAGCAAAGATGGAGGATGATGGGGGTGTACACATGGCGGACATCCCAGCACCTGCACCCCAGCATTCTCCAGTTACAGGACCTTTTAAGCCTTCTCCAGTTGCTGGACCATCTCATCCCCCTTCGGATCCAGTGATGAGCATGCTCATGGAGATCAGAGATACTCAGAGAGGCATCCTAGATACCCAGAGAGGGCTCATGGATTCTAAGCGAGAGATGGGTCAGGAGTTGTGGCGTCTAGCTCGTAGCCTACGGGTCACGCAGGACCAGGTTCATTGGCTTAGAGAGGTGTATGAGCGGGACTATGATATTGCAGACCCGGTACCATCCAGGCCCGCTACACCACCATAGTCAGATGTAGTTTTTATTTTATTTACATGTGGTTTATTTTGTTACTAGAGTAACTGTCCGACCTGTGGACTGTACTCTGTTGTTCACTTGTACTTAAAAATTATGAAATGGTTATTTGTTTCTCTTAATACATCAGTGCTTATAATTGTTCTTCCATTAATAGTATATTATGCATCTTTCTTAAGTCTCAAGCATCAAGCAGGCTTATGGTGTTTCTTATTAAAGTTTTTAATTTTCCTAACTCAGCTCATTGGATACAGTTAGATGCAGAATGATTAGCTGGACAAAGCCTAGGGCTCTGAAACCAAGTTGTCACACCCCAATTCCGACTGAACTAGAAGTGTGAGTGTACCGGCTCTAAACCATGGTTCACACCAGGATCTCAATAGACCGTGTCAACCAATCATTCCCAAGCAGTCTAACATAATCAGAGATTAATACATAGCAGCGGAATAAAAATAAATGAACTGAGATCTATGTGGTAATTTAAAATAAATATTCAACTTATTCCATCAATCACAACTTAAATAAAAAAGTATTACAATGTATTGTTTAAAATAAAAACTCCTCTAAAGGAAAACACAAAAGGAGCACTCGCATGATGCGTCATGCTCGTCCTCTACTGCCTGAGTATCAATGGCAGCAATTGTACCGTATGTTGGGGCAGTCATGAAGTCATTAACTGTGTACCGTGCATCAAAATCTGAAAAGAAGCATATATATTCGGGTGAGCTCACAACTTAGCTCAGTAAGTACAAAACCGATGCAACATACAAAATGCATGAGATAACATTACAATTTGGGTCAGATATAATTTGCAAAATGCTATGGTAAGGTTTGGTGGCCTCCGCACCTCCATGCACGAGAGTGTGAGCACACCCAATAGTCAGGCAACAATCCATACTACTGCTGTTGCCCCACATCACTCACTCCAGTATAGAGATAGAGTTAGAGTCTGGCGGTCAGGCAACAATCCACACTACCGCGTCCTCCCCCTGATACCCTACACCGTATCAATACCTAAACCCCTATTGGCAAGGGCTTGCAAGTGGGTTCCGTTTATAACCAGTCCTATATGTCAATATAGTATCTATGTTCTTACCTCAGCATGACTCCCTACAACATAGAGATAGGGCTCGAGTCTAGCGGGCAGGAGGAACCACAATCCCACGTCCTCCCCCTGATACCCTATTCGTACCAAGTTTGCTAAGGTAGATGGCGATACGAAAAGGTGTTAGCTGTGGATATATCTAGGGCTCCACTCCCCTTCACATTCCACACACTAACAAAAGCATACACATGACTAACATCCAATAATCCTAGCATATGAAATGCATGAACAGATAATATTAATAAAAGAAGCAACTACATGGCATGTGAAATGCACAGACAACAAGCAATGAATTCATATACAATTTAGTCACAAAGGTTTACTGTTAATTAGTTATTTAGAGTTTGGGGTCTTGTCCCTTACCTGACGCGTGATAACAATCCCGCTCTGCGTCACAGGATTTACTCACGCTGTCTACAGGTCCTACATAGTCATATTCATAGGTTAGAATTCATTTATTAAGGTTATAAGTGGTCAACACCATGTTCGGCAAGCAAAATAGGTTCGAAAAACATACCGGTCGCGGTACTGGTCTCAGGGGAGTGAGACCAGTATGGTGCCACCGGTATATACCGATTGCGGTACATACCGGTCTCAGTCAGTGAGACCGCTATGTGCCTGCGATATATAACGCAGGCCCATACCGCTGGACCTTGCGTCCAACCGGTATACTCCATGGTTTGGATTCGAGAGCAAGGTCCCGGATCTCCCTTCCTCGTCGGTCATCGGCGAGGTTTCTAGGGTTTCTCCTAACCCACACCAAGGTCTAAGTATCCTAATGGCCTTCTGATTTTGACCAGAACGTCATATCAAACCAGATCAGATCTGAAAGAAGACTAGGTCCATTGAAAGATCTAGGGTTTTGGATTGCCACGCCGCTTCGCGGCTCCGATCCGACATCCTAGTATTACTAACAGTATGGAGCACTTACCGACGGTGTTCGTCGATTGGCGGTGAGCTCCTCCAACGAAAATCTCCTTTTTGGGCCGCATCTTCCTCCTTGGTCCTTCTCAACTCTCCTCCAGACGGCTAGGGTTTGAGAAGGATCAATGGAGTGTGATAATCTCTATTAATAGAGGAAAGCCGTTCTTGGGAAGGTTTTCCACGATTGGAAACTTTCCAAGTTTTCATTCGGAGTGAGGGACCCGCTGGAGTCCGTCTCCCACAGAAACGAAGCATACTAGTCGCACATACCAGTCTAATTGACTCAGACCGGTATAGTCAGACCGGTATACCATACCGGTTGCACCATACCGGTCTGACTGACTCAAACCGGTATAGTCAGACCAGTATGAGATTTTTACCATTTTTGAGTGGTTCTCATAGCTGAAATTTGCGTGGTTTGTCACCCAGCTTCGTCTTCGGGTCCAGTTATGATTGAAACACATGTCACCACATAAAACCACGGGTTAAACCCGGTTTTTTGAACATGGTTCTTACAATTCCGGTCTCATTTCGAAGATAATTTCACAACCTGTTCATCCAAGTAGATAATAGCCCATGACCCTGCTGTGGGGTTCAGTGGAGAATCACAAATATTTGGATTAAAGGCCAAAGACTGTCATATTGGTTTACTTATACAGAGGGTGGCAAAAATGGGGTGCTTACAGATGCCCCTCTTTAGTCGAGATTGTTACCAATTGAAGGCTGAAGATAAAAGAACCACATTTTTGGGATATGAGTGAGATTGCTTATTGGGCTGCACTTAGGGTAATTTGTCCTAAACTGCCTATGTATTCTAAGGGTGTCCTATAAATCAAGCCCAGAACGTAGTTCGACGTTTGCCCTTCTTAGGAAATTGATGATTGTTCTTCTTGTATGAAGCTAGGCTATGAATACAAGGCTCATTTGTAGGCTGGGAACCTCTTCTTGCTGAGGTGAGACTCATGATGCAAGGTACTCGCAGGCTTGAACCCGGCTTGATCCATTTATAAACTGATAAACCTCTTCTTATACGAAGCTAGGCTGTGAATACAAGGCTCATTTGTAGGTTGGGAACCTCTTCTTGCTAAGGTGGAACTCAATGCAAGGTATGTATGGGCTTGGACCCGGCTTGATCCATTTGTAGGCTGATAAACCTCTTCTTGTATAAAGCTAGGCTGTGAATACAAGGCTCATTTTTAGGCTGGGAACCTCTTCTTGCTGAGGTGGAACTCAATGCAAGGTATGTGCGGGCATGGACCCAGCTTGATCCATTTATAGGCTGATAAACCTCTTCTTGTATGAAGCTAGGCTGTGAATACAAGGTTGATTGCATGAGCTTGGGCTCGGCTTTAATTTGTCTGGATGGAGGACTTGCTGTCTTTTCTTTGATTGAACTGAGACTCTTTTGATTGAGATTCTGAGATTAATTTTCTGAATAAGCTAGGGCTCGGCATTTGATTCACTTATAGGCTGAGATTGACTTGATCTTTAAATGAGCTAGGGCTCTACAATTGATTTACTTATAGGCTAAGATTGATTTGATCTTTGGATTAGCTAGGGCTCTGCATTTGATTCACTAATAGGCTGAGATTGACTTGATCTTTGAATGAGCTAGGGCTCTACATTTGATTCACTTATAGACAGAGATTGATTTGAACTCTGGATGAGCTAGGGCTCTGCATTTGATTCACTTATAAGCTGAGATTGATTTGAACTTTGGATGAGCTAGGGCTCTACATTTGATTCACTTATAGACTGAGATTGATTTGAACTTTGGATGAGCTAGGGCTCAACATTTGATTATGAAATGAGCAAGAACTCAGAAGGTTACTTTTGTTATTGATTTTGAAATGAGAAAGAACTCAGAAGGTTACTTATAGGGTGATACTGAATGACTCATCTTTGAAGTTCATACCAACTTTGGACCTTCGGGATTGAAAATTGGAATATCCTTCTTGGAAGCTCTATGGCTATGAACCTTCGGGAATGAAAACTAGAATATCCTCTTAAGTAGCTTTATTGCTATGAACCTTTAGGATGCTTGAAAATGACCCACACAGGAAGTCTTTGTTGACTTTAAACTTTTAGGGTGCTGGTCATATTGAAATGGTGGTGAATTCCTTGGCAGTTTTCCAAGGTTTTTGCCCCTACTTTATTGGTGAAGGCATAAAACATGGCATCAATAGAAATGGTGTTATGGACTTTGCTGGCATGATACCTAGATTTGAAATTTACCATTTATGACCTGGTACTACAAGTTTGACTCAATTTCAACACAGTAATGATGATTTGGTTGCTTCCTTGGAAGGGTTCCATGTAATTTGAAAGTAATGATTTTCTTCAGCCAACATTAGTGTTGTTGGATTTTGGATTGAAAGAGACTCTAGCGAGATTTTAGACAAGAATGAGGGAGCTTGACAGTCTTTAATCAAAGTGATTTTATTGATTGACCTTAGTGTTTAACTGTCGAGGGGCATCTGGTCAACTAAGTTCTTTAATTGTGCACTATGGTAGACCAAATTGGTAGAACAGCCAAGCGACGATGAAATGTGACATGGGTTTGGCCCTTGATCTAGGCTCATGAAAAGCTCAGGGCTTTGCAACATTGTTGTGCCAATTTTGAAAGATGAATGAACCATGGCCCCAAAGTAAGCACGAGGCACAAAGGATTTGAAGTGTTCCTACAGAGAATTTGGTGACCAACTCCTAACAGGTGAGCGACCACGTTGGATTTTCTTCATCAACAGGATTAGAAGAACTGAGAAATTGGTAAAAACCAACTTGGACGGACCTACTTCTATTGACTAGGAAAGTTAGTGACTTAAGACTAGACAATGGATCCTAGATGTAATGCTCATGATCAAGTTCAATTCCTCTACATAGGGTATATCTATGCCCCAATGTCTTCATGTTGTGACAGACCACTACAATAGAAGGAAACAAGCAACCTAACAAAGTTGGAACTACGTTGAATCTGGATTGCATCAAGAATTTAACCATGCTTCCAAGGTCAAGGGAAGATTGACAGATTGATTGTAGAAAGTGACTTCTTAGATAAGCCCTTCTTGAATCTTAAAAAATGAGGGGGCTGATGATTTGATGAATTTGGCTATATCCGTAACCAAGCCATGAGAATTTGCTCTTTCCCTAACATGACCAACAGGATTTGAAAATAGAATTCTGTTGAAAGGCAATGTTATGGAGCCAACAGATGATGGTTTGTTCAACTCCTCCGAGTATGATTCACTGGAGAGCAAAAGAGAGGTTCCTTTCCTTATGAAGGGTAGACTGGGTATGATACTTGTCTACATGAACCACTGAATTTTCTATGAAGGGCCAATGAGGGCAATGTTTTAGGGTTGCAACAGGTCACCTATCCCCACTGAAGTAGTATGGGTTTCCCGTTGAGGTTTCTTGGGTTGCTTCTCCTTGCTAAGGTTGTTTTTCTTCCCTTCATTTTTCATTTTTTCTTTTTGCAAACCCCATCTTGGGTTGAATAAAGAGTCCTGATATGGTGAGGATATTGCCAAAATTATGGTCCTATCCAATGGTCTGAAACCCTTAGGGGAAATCCGAATGGCACGACTTTCATGACAAATGGGTAGCCTTGCCCCACTGTTTAAGTTGACACCTACACGCATTGATAGGCGGGCAGCTATTTGAATCATCACTAAAAGCGATCTTAGGGAAATGCAGTCCCACACCAAAATTAAAAATGGTGCTGAATTATATTTTCCTTTCTTGGAGATGTTCAGATGGAACACGTGTCCCAACAAGCTATATCGAGATTCCAAATCAGTCACGATCATATCTGGGCCTGAAACCTTTAGGTTTGTTGACAAGTATTGATGTTAAAGGTCCATGAGGACTGATGTTAAACTGTCCACATGGGTCTACCATTGGGAGAGTGTTTGGTTATTTATGTAGAATAGGTTTATCTTACCGAGAAGATCCCATTTTATTGGCTTAAAAAATGAAGGGCAACCTTGGAAAGCCGTCGGATGTAATGAACGACAGATGAGAGTTCCAGCCAGATTCATGAATTTGTATATAAAATGATGACATGATCACGAGATACAATGTCATGAAAATTGATAATCAAAAGAAGGGCTTGTGATAGAGACTCCTTGGAAGGCCGTCAGATTGATAGACGGGAGAAAAAGTCTAATGCCGATGAGAAATCTTTCTCTGATGATGAAGAAGTGATGAGATCGACTCCTGTAAAGGCGAGATGTAATTGGCCAAAATTAAAAGTCCGATCCAACATGCTGTGAGTCTTAACGAATGATCGAACTTGTTATCAGGCTTTGATTGGAATTATCATCCTCTTGAAGTGAGAGGGACAATTGGCTTACTGTCGAACTCCAATGCCATTCAACATCTTACTATTTTCTTTTCTTTTCTTTTTTTTTCTTTTCCTTTTCTTTTTTTGGACGTAGAGGCCACATAATGCAGTGCTTCGCTTAATCGTCAAGTTGAATCATGACTTTCAATATTGAATTTGAATCTTCTTCTTCCAAACATTTCTAATCAGATAGAACATCTTTGCCCCAGTCAGTACTCTGATCTTTTGTAAATTTGATGAACATTTGTGACTGCTCATCTAGTATCTGATTTTATCTGAATGGTGAATCCGTATGCTGTCCTCTAAAAGTTAATCATCTCCTTCTGTCTGATGTGACTACCTCCCATTATTGATGTAGATAAAACATAGGTTTGAATTTTTTTTGCTTTTTTTTTTTCTTGGGTGAACCAATGACCTCATTCTTTGATTTTGAAATGGATCATTCATCATGTATCTCTTGCTTACAGATGATGTACTTTGTAAGAACTTTGGTATTTCCATCTTTTGGTGGCACATTTGTCCTCCACTCATTTGTACTGATTGGCTGACCTGTTGATATGATCTGTTACCATTTAATGCTTTCCTTGGAATCTTTTCATATGTAGAACAAATGGCAACTTCTCCAATACATGTTTCTTGAGAGTACTCTTGTGTCTCCCGATTGATCATTTAAAGCATTCCCAGACGGGTTGGACCTTTCTTTCTCAAGTGGCCGGGTGGCGTAGAAGTTCAGGAAACGGCTCATCGTCTCAATCATCTTCAAAGTCAAAATTGACTATGCACGTAGAATAGGAGGATGTATGAAACTGGGAGAAAATGTATGGAAGAGACAAGGCACAGAGTTTGAAGTCCCAAACAGGTGATTTTCTTTTACTTACAGGGCAGATTGGATTGGACTTGTCAACAAGCATATAAATCTTGGACCCAGACATGGATGACCTATCGAATATCGACAATAGAAAGTTGAAACAACTAGTTCGTCCAAACGGCTCCAGTTGGGCATAACGCCTTCGACGACCACCTTCAATCGTTGTGGGAATAAATCTTCCTTCAGACCTGTAATAGCAAGACTCATCATGCCCCTCTATCAATAGGTGCAAGATGCCTACCTTTCAGGGTTCCATACAATTCTCTACTCTTTTTTTTTTCTTAGTTTAGGATCCATTCATAATCGGACTATTGTTTTTTAAGCTCAAGGTTACTCTGGTTCATGCCCCAGTTTGGGGATCAGTGGATTCATCAATGGACCGCTTCTAGTTGAGTTCATAATCATTTTAGCCTGTGCCCCAACTTGGGGATCAAGGGGTATTGCCATTGCACTACACCATTTTGAGTCCAAGATTAGACTAGTTTATGCCTCGGCTTGGGGGTTCAATGGATTTCTTCATTAGACCACTCTCAGTTTGGGTCCAAGGTCAATTTGATTCATGCCCCAGTTTAGGGCTCAATGGTTTTCCTCATTGGACTACACTCAATTTGGGTCCAAGTCAAACTGGTTCATGACCATCTTAGGGCTTAATGGCTTTCCTCATTGAACCATACCCAATTCAGGTCTAAGGTCAATCCAGTTCATGCCCCACTTAGGGCTCAAGGGCTTTCCTCATTGAACCATACCCAATTCAGGCTCAAAGTCAATCCGGTTCATGCCCTAGTTCAGGGGTCATTGGCTTTCCTCATTGGACCGCACTCAATTTGGGTCCAAGTTTAATCTGGTTCATGCCCCACATAGGGCTCAAGGGCTTCATCATTGGACCATTCCCTAGCCATGATTCTGGTTCTTATCCTAGCTTGGGGCACATTAGATCTCATCTTTGGTCTACCCTACTGCTCGGAGAAAATTCCATTCCCTTTCTTTGACTAATAAGAAATATGAGGACAACTCTTTGGATTCTAGCATTTCCTTGGCCAATGGGGCAGAAATGCCCAAGACGGGGTAGCGCTATCATAGCTGAAGTTTCATGGTCTCCTGATGACTCCAGAATCTGGAATTGATCTTTATTGACAGGCAAAGAGGAATGCTTCTCATTCACCATTACTGACGAGCTATCCTAACTTGTAGCACTAGACTATGATGGACATGGATTGGGCTCTAATTGATAGAGCCAGAGATTGAATTGGTCTCCGATTGATAGAGACAAGATTGACTTTGAATTGGTCTCTGATTGATAGAGATCAAGATTGACTTTGAATTAGTCTTTGATTGATAGAGATCAAGATTGACAGTCATGGACTGGGCTCTAATTCCTAGAGGCAAGGATTGCTTGAGTTGGGCTTCGATTGATAGAGGCCAAGGATGACAATCATGGACTGGACTCTAATTGCTAGAGATGGTGGATTGATTGAGTTGAAATGATTGAAACTCTCTTCGATTCCTTCATGAAATGGAATATGGACCAGAGGTAATGGTTGAACAAGCCTAGTGGCTAACTCATGCTCACATTGAGTTCATATGAATGGAACCTTTCTTAGTCCCAACATAAATCGAAACCTGAACTGGAGTTGATGGTTAGACAAGCCTAGGGCCTAATTAAATTCAAATGAATGGAACTCTTCTTAGTTCCAACATGAATCAGAACTTGAACCATAGTTGATGGTTGGACAGACCTAGTGGCTAATCGAATTCAGATGAATGGGTTAATTCCAACACGAATCAGAACCTGAACCAAAGTTTATGGTTGGACCGGCCTAGTGGCTAATTGAATTCAGATGAATTAGAACTTGACCACAGTTGATGGTTGGATAAGCCTAGTGGCTAATTGAATTCAGATGAATGGAACTTTTCACAGTTTCGACATGAAATAGAACCCTAACCAAAGTTAATGGTTGGATAAGCCTAGTGGCTAATTAAATTCATATGAATGGAACTTTTCCTAGTTTCGTCATGAACCGGAACCTAAAAAAGAGGTAAAGGGTGAAAAAGCCTAGGGGCCGAATGTCTCCTCCACTCTAACATGATCTGGGAGGTGATGATTGAACCTGCCTAGGGGTTCAACCTTTCTTTAGTTCTGAAATGAACCAGAAATGGTGGTTGAATCTGGGGCTGAATATTTTTTTGATTCCGAGATGAACTGGATGTGATTGAATCTGCCTAGGGGCTGAATCTTTCTTTAATTATGGATGAACCAAAATGATGATTGGACCTGCCTAGGGGCTGAGACTTTCTTTAGTTCTGAGATGAACCAGAAATGATGGTTGAATCTGGGGCTGAATATTTTTTTGATTCCGAGATGAACTGGATGTGATTGAATCTGCCTAGGGGCTAAATCTTTCCTTAGTTCTGGATGAACCGAAATAATGATTGGACCTGCCTAGGGGCTGAAACTTTCTTTAGTTCTGAGATGAACCAGAAATGGTGGTTGAATCTGGGGCTGAATATTTCTTTGATTTTAAGATGAACTGAATGTGATTCAATCTGCCTAGGGGCAAAATCTTTCCTTAATTCTGGATGAACCAAAATGATGATTGGACCTGCCTAGGGGTTGGAATTTTCCTTAATTCAAAGGTGAATAGGGAACAATGATTGGATTTGCCTAGGGACTGAATCTTTCCTTAATTCAAAGGTGAATAAGGAACAATGATTGAATTTGCCTAGGGGCTGAATTTTTCCTTAATTCTGAGGTAAATCGAGAACGTTGATTGGATTTGCCTAGGGGCTGGATCTTTCCTTATTTCAGAAGTGAATGGAGAATGGAGATTTGATTTTCCTAGGGACTAAATCTCTCCTTAATTCAGAGGTGAATGGAGAATGGAGATTTGATTTGCCTAGGGGCTGAATCATTCCTTAATTCAGAGATGAATCGAGAACTAATGATTGGACTTTCCTAGGGGCTAATCTTTCCTTAATTCTGAGGTAAATCGAGAACGGCGATTGGATTGGCCTAGGGGCTGAATCTTTCCTTAATTCTGAGGTACATTGAGAACAGTGATTGGATTTTCCTAAGGGCTGAATCTTTCCTTAATTATGAGGTATATTGAGAACTATGATTGGATTTGCCTAGGAGTTGAATCTTTCCTTAATTCTGAGGTACATTGAGAACTATGATTGGATTTGCCTAGGGGCCGAATCTTTCCTTAATTCAGAGATGAATCGAGAACTATGATTGGATTTGCCTAGGGGCTGAATCTTTCCTTAATTCAAAGATAAATCGAGAACTATGATTGGATTTGCCTAGGGGCTGAATCTTTCCTTGTTTATGAGATGAATTGAATATGATATTTGAGTAGGCCCAGGGACTAACTGTACAGGAATATTGTAAACTTTTCAAGTATAGGTGCTTGACGTTGCCTAAACTGAATGCTCTATTGGACCAGATTGGTTGAGTTACTGATTTTGTTTCCAAATCTGGTTGTCTCCTTTCTTACAAAATTTGATGTTCAATCAAGATCTAGATTCATGACTTCCATTGATTCATTTAGAAAGATAACATGGATGAATCTCAAGGTGGGAGATCAAGACAATCCGTAATTGTAGAGGCCTCTCACCCTAAAAGGGTGGATATGGTTGCAAATTGATTCTCAATGGAAGAATATCGATATTCTAGACATCTAGAGGAATGGAAGAAGTCACATGCACAATCAAAGATGACTTAACCAAACAAAGTTAGCTCCCTCATAAGGGCGATTGGATAAACATTATCCAAGTCAATTTAATTGAATTTGATTAAGCCATGTGTTCAGTCTTGGGACCTCGTGATTCCAAAATGGATAATCAGTGGTACCAAAGTCTGATCAATTGGATTATCAAATTCGATGAAATTAAAATGGATATATTAATCCGTCGTCCTTATTAGGGATGGTTAGCAAAAGCGATTCATAGATGAACAAACTACTAAATTTCTTCTTGACCATGGTATCTATGTCTTGACGGGGATTTTCTGTTCGTTTTTTGAAATCGACGTGTTAATAATGAGAGATCCGACACATCGAGCTTATTTAGTAGATAGTGTATAGTGTTCGTCTACTATAATGTAGAACAGGTGTATACATACCTCATACTCCCAATGGGTGACAGTTCAAGATGCTCATCGTGTAGATTCTAACATGTTGACCAATCAAGGACAAAAACGGGTAAAACTTTGACGTTTCGAACATGGATGTCAAGGTTAAGCAGATTTTATTGGGTCGGTTCAGGGATGAACCAAAAATAACAAACATTGGGCTATAATCTGGGTTAGGACAGAAAAGGTCACCTTGACGAGGACGGGGTAACCTATCACCGAATGCACGATGAATAATGGGTCCCCATTCCCTTTATATACTATGTTGCAAGGATCCAAGTGACGTGAAGTAGCATAACGCATTCTCAGGCCGAACCAAGAAACGCTCGTTAGAGGCTGCTCGCCGATCGTGGTTTCACAATGTACAGGCCAAGACTGTGTGTTTCGCCTAGCGGGCTGCCCCATATGCATGGGACCCGGTTCGGCTACTCGCACGAATGTGTGACTGAACTCATTCCCTCCAAAATAATATGATACAAGCATAAATATAGTATCGTAAGAGCTAGCATCCAATTCACACAAGGAAAGTTTTCATTTAGTAGTTTAACGTTTATATCCCCAGTGAAGTCGCCATTGGGAGGACAAAGATTGAAAATCTTTGAAGTCACCACCTAGATTAAGGTCTAGGACCATAAAAATGTGAAATCTCACCCCAAGGTAAGACTTCGATTGACTCATGACCCTTAGATTGGATTTCTGGTCCATCAGAGATTGGGTAAGCGTCAGGTTACGGTTATGGGAAGGGGTTAGGCACCCAAACCGTCCGATCAAAATCGGTCTCCTATACCTTTCCTATGCTAGACTCTATTTGTTAAACCAAACCAAACCAAGTGGTTTGATATCATTGAACCGAATCTGTATCCATCAGATTGCCTACGTATCAAGGAATTATTCCGAAAATTAGGTTCACCATCGTAGTTCAGGTGTGATTAAAATTTATGGATGTGATTTATGCTTGTGCATGATTAAGTTCATTGTTCAAATTGAAGTTTATGCTTGAAAGGTTGAGAAACCCTATGGGTTAGGATCTGGATAGTCCATGTGGACCGATAGATAGTCCTAGTAGATCTAAGAATAACCCTATTTGGGTCAAAATATGGATAACCCTATCTGGGTTGGAATGTGGATAACCTTATCTGGGATGAAATGTGGATAAATATCCTAGTGGATCTATGGATAGTCCAAGTGGACTAAGGTTTGGATCCGAATTTGGATTTATCCCAAATAGCCTACGTATCCTAGGGTTTGCCCTAGGAATCAGAATCCACGTAGTTCAGGCTGGATAACCCTATTTTGGTCAAAATGTGGGTAATAGTCCTAGTGGATCTATGGATAGTCCGAGTGGACTAAGGTGTGGATAACCCTTTTTGGATTGGAATATGGATAGATATCTTAGTAGATCTATGGATAGTCTCAGTGGACTAAGGTGTGGATCCGAATTTGGGTTTCTCCCAAATGGCCTACGTATCCTAGGGTTTGCCCTAGGAATCAGAATCCGCGTAGTTCGGGCTCTAGGTTGAAATGGTTGAGTATCCTAGTGGATCTATGAATAGTCCGAGTGGACTAAGGTATGGATCCGAATTTGGTTTTCTCCCAAATGGCCTACGTATCCTAGGGTTTGCCCTAGGAATCAGAATCCACGTAGTTCGGGTTTGGGTAACCTATTCTAGGTTAATGATTGAGAACCTATTCTAGGTTTAGGGTTGAGAACCTATTCTAGGTTTAGGGTTGAGAACCTGTTCTAGGTGTAGGGTTTACCGAGGGGCAAGATCATCCTGAATTACCCTTTTCAACCTAAGTTCTAATTTTGGAAAGTTTGGCAAAGCATTTTCCTTTCTTTATTAAGATTTTTATTATTCCCATTATGCCCTTCCCAAGAATGTGGGTGCCTAAATGCACGTCCCCACACCTAATATGTTTGCTAGGTGTACAAAATATGGCAGTCGACTAAGGTGCAACATAAATTAAATCATTGCCAAAATAGAATATTCTATCTAAATATGGCATATAAAATATTTATGGCAAGAAATTTACATGTAGTAAGATTGTTTAAAATCTCTCAAATATGGCATGTATTGCAAATAAGGCAAGAACCTATATGGCATGATCTAGTATGCTATCTTCTAAGCATGGCAAGTCCTAATATGGCAATGAGCATTTAAACATGGCAATGAACATCCAAATATGGCAATGAACATCCAAACATGGCAGTGAGCATCTAAATATGGCAATGAGCATCTAAATATGGCAATGAGTATCCAAATATGACAATGAGCATCCAAATATGGCAATGAGCATCCAAATATTCATGATGAAAAATTCAACGGTATAAATCACTATTGATGGTAATCTAACCGTTCAAATTTATTTCAATCACTCCCAAAGATAATCTAACGGTCCAGATCATTTATCATGATAATATAACCATTCATATCCATTTACATCACTTTGAAGACAATCCAACGGTTTAGATTACTCAAATTAATGATCTAACCATTCAGATTACTCAAATCAAGGTAAATTATGATCAACGGATCAAATCAAAACTCCAAGATCAAATCATGTTTTAAGCATCATAAATTCAAAAATCAAATCTTGTTTTAATAATCATAACTTCAAGATTAATCATGTTTTAAGCATCATGAATTTAAAAATCAGATCATGGGATCACGGTAAAGTAGAGGGTGATGATAGGTGTAAAGGGATTAGTGACTGCTAGATTTCAATGATAACAGGTGACGATGGCTGCAAGCAGTAGGATAGGAAGAAGAAAATAATAAAATTAAAGCTAAAGCAAGGAGAAGGGATCGATGGTGGCTTACCTGAATTGCAAACCCGTCTCTGCGTTCTCCTCCTTCTTCTTCTTCTCCTTTCTGCTCCAGCTTCCTCTCTCTCTATTCTCTTTTGATTTTTTTCTTTTCTCGATCCCACTCAATCACTCTCCCTTCTTTCTTCTATATTTTTTTTTATCTCTCTCGGCCTCTCTCTTTTCTCGGTTTTCTTTTTCTCTACTTTTCTTCTCTTTTTATTTTCTCTTCGGTTCTCTCAATCCCCAACGGTCTCTCTCTCTCTCAATCTCCCTCTCTCCATCTCGATTTTTTTTATCTTTTTCTCACCCTCTCTTTCTCCTCTCTCGATCCCACTCAATCTCGAGCTCTCTTTTTCTTTTTTTCTTTTTTTCTCCTCCTCTCATCACTCTCTCTCTCTCTCTCTCTTCTTTCGGTTTCTCTCCACCGCTCTCTCTCTCTCTATCCTCTCCCCTTTTCTTCTTGTTTTCCTTTCATTTTTTCTTCCTCTCCACCCCTCTCTCTTTCTCGATCCTCCCTTCTTCTTCTTTTTTTTTCTTTTGTTTTTTCTTCCTCTCCACCCTCTCTCTCTCTTTCTCGATCCTCCCTTCTTCTTCTTTTTTTTCTTTTGTTTTTTCTTCTGATTTTCCCACCGCTCTCTCTCTCTCTCTCTCCCCTCGGATTCTCCTCCAGCTCTCTTTTTTTATTTTTTTCTCTCTTGATCCCTCCCTCAATCGCAATTTCTTCTCCCTTTTTTTATTTTTTTTCTCTCTCTCTTTCCCTCTTCTCCTTTTATATATTTTTTTTCTTTCCTCGGTTTGGCCCCCCTTTTTTCGGTCTTTCTCTTTTCTCCTCTTCTAGATCTCCTCGATCTTCTCCTCCTCTAGATCTTCTCCTTTTCTGTTTTTATCTCCACCGCCCTTTCTCTCTCTCTTCTTTCGGTCCCTCCCTTTTCTCCTCTTCTAGATCTCCTCGATCTTCTCCTCTTCTCCTCTTCTAGATCTTCTCCTTTTCTTTCCTTATAACCGACCCCAAGCTTCGTTTTTTAGCCACCTAGCAGCCTTTTAGGAAAGAAATCCCGCTGCCCTCCTTCTTTCCTCTCCTTTCCATCTTCGACAATTTCACCAACTCCTTTTTTTATTTGGATCCTAATTTACTTTTTATCTATAAAATATATAAATATATTATATATTAATATATATATATAATATATATAATATACATATAAGACATATGTATACATTATATGATATATTATAATATATTATACATTGTATAATAATATATAAAAAAATATATGCATGTGCACCGACATGTATTGGTCTGGATTGTCAAGGATTGACTGGATTAGGCCAATACTGGCTTGGGTTGAGCTGAGTTGACTGGATTGACTGGAATTAATTGAGTTTTCTCTCTATCATTTCATGGGTTGTTTCCGTTGCCATTCCGCATGAAATTTTCCGAAAGCCTCTATTCCTAATTTTCTGCGTTCACTTTGTAGAACATTAAAAATGAGAAATATTGTTGTTTGAATCAACTCATTTGGAAATAAAATGGTCAACCTATGAATTTTTAAAGTTTAAGCAGGTCAATTATCGATAATTTGGTTGATCATTCTGCATGGGATCCTTCGAAGACTTTTACTAGAAATTCTTTACGTCCACTTTGTAGAGTACTAAAAATGGAACATAATGAAACTGAAATCACCTTATTTGGATATGGGATGATCAAAATATGAATTTCCAAAGATTAAATGACGATTTCCATGTGTAATTTTGCATGGGACCCTTCGGAGAGTTCTACCTGAGATTTTTTGCGTCCACTTTGTAGAACATCATAAATGAAGAATAATGGCTTTGGAATCATCTGAATCCGACGTAGAATGGAAAAGATATGAAGCTTTAAAGTTCTAACGATAATTTGCATGAAAATTTGCATGGGACCCACTAGTGACTTCTACCCGGCATTTTTCACGTCCACTTTGTAGAACATCATGAATGAAGAATAATGGCCTTGGAATCATCTGAATCCGATGTAGAACGGAAAATATATGAAGTTTTGAAGTTTTAACGATAATTTGCATGAAAGTTTGCATGGAGCCCACTGGTGACTTCTACCCGGGATTTTTCACGTCCATTTTGAAGAGGACTGAAAATAAGGAATATTGGTCTTTGAATGATCTGATTCTGATATCAGATGACCCAGATATGATGTCTTGAAGTTTAAATGACAATGCATGCATAATACGATAATTACGTAAATCCCCCTGCACTTTCAAACTGCGATATCTTCCTTGTTTGAAGTCAGAATTTGATGATTCCGGTCTTATTTCGAAGATAATTTCACAACCTATTCATCCAAGTAGATAATAGCCCATGACCCTACTGTGGGATTTAGTGGAGAATCATAAATCTTTGGGTTAAAGGTTGAAAACTACCATATTGGTTCACTTATACAGAGGGTGGCAAAAATGGGGTGCTTACACCCGCGATTCCAATAGGCCCTATCACCTGGGTTGGGCATCCTAATCTCCACATCAGTGGTATCTGATACCGTTCTTGAAGTCTAAAGAATTCGACCATAGTAAGGAAGCAAACTTCCTCCCTTACATTAAATGCAGGAGGAGGGTCAGCCTCTTCCCAGGCCTCATAGATCACCTCAGTGCCCAATTCATGGGCGGACACGCAAGCCGTCTGTTCCTGCCTAGACAATCCGGATAAAGGATCCACCCCGGTACTTCTCCGAGAAGAGTCTGGAGTTTGCTCGGTGGATTCTTCTATTCTTAGCTCAATTTCGACCCCACCCTTAGATACACAGCCCACAGACGCTTCCTCAGATGACATGTTGTCATTAGACCCACTATTGGACGAAGTGGAACCACTGCTGACCAAGGACAACTCCAAATCAAGTCCTGCTTCAACAGTCTCAACGTCTACCTCCATATTGGTATCCCCCCCGCTACCAGACATCGATTACTGAATTGAGAGAATGGACCAAAAAATTAAGTTAAGGAAGACAACACTTACTGCCAACAACGTCGACAGCTTGGACCGATGTCAAAAAGCCCTTTGTGCAAGCCGATACCGAGCCTTTCATCCGCGCTCTTGAGGAAAGAAAATCTAGGGTGATGGGGTTACTCCCCCTTCATGTTTAAATAACGCCCCAGTGGGAAGCACCTGGTACGAAGACGGTGGGATCCACGTGGCTCTTGCTGATAGGATCATTCAAAGACAACATTTATTACTGACGATAAGCATTGGGTAGGCCAATCGGGTCTGGCTTTGCGGTATCCAAGACCCCAACCAAAGCTCCAAAGCTCCAAACCTGGATCCAACATCCGAACATCTACAGCTTCAAACCAAATCGTCAAGTGCGAACCACATGATCCACAACGGTCAAGCCTCCAAAGACAACGATGTATATTGGCCGCAGTGCCCACTTCATCCCAAACACATCGGTCATCATCCAACAAAGATGGGTCATGCGCAAACCACGTGATCCACAGCGGTCAAGCCTCCAGAAACACAGATGTATATTGGCCATATTACCCACCTCGGCCCCAACACATCGGTCATCATCCAGCAAATATAGATCACGTGCAAACCCCGTGATAGACATCAGTCAATGTATTCTTGAAAGGCCGATGTGTATTGGCCGCACCTCCCACAACGGCCATGGCCTCACTTTCCACATCGGCCCCAGTCTCCCACCTCACAACGGCTTTGGAAGAACGTCCCCACATATGAAGATAGGGGTCACACACAAAACACGTGACCCACATCGGTCGAGAATTCCAGAAGGGCCGATGAGTATTGGCCGGGCCACCTACATCGGCCACGGCCTCACTCCCCACATTGGCCCAGGTATTGCACCTCACAATGGCCCTGGAGGAATTTCACCGCATATGAAGACCGGGGTCACACGCAAAACACGTGACCCACATCGATCGAGAATTTCATAAGGGCAGATGTGTATTGGCCGTGAAGCCTACATAGGCCACGGCCTCACTCCCCACATCGGCCCAAGTATTACACCTCACAATGGCCCTGGAAGAACGTCATCTCATATGAAGACAGGGGTCATACGCAAAACACGTGACCCACATTGGTCGAGAATTCCAGAAGGGTCGATGTGTGTTGGACGCACCGCCCACATCTGCCATGGCCTCACTCCCCACATCGGTCGTGGTCCTGGTCCTTACATCGGCCACGACCTTACTCAACACATTAGCCCTGGCGGAACCCTGCAGCTCATGAAGACGAGGCAAGTAATTGGGACGAATTTCTATTATGTTCTCTACTCAGTCGAACTTTACAGCTTCAGTAAAGTAACAAGGCAAGTGATTGGGATGAATTTCTATTATGTTCTCTACTCAGTCGAACCTTACAGCTTCAGCAGAGAA
Source organism: Protea cynaroides (assembly GCA_028583415.1). Classification (NCBI taxonomy): domain Eukaryota; kingdom Viridiplantae; phylum Streptophyta; class Magnoliopsida; order Proteales; family Proteaceae; genus Protea; species Protea cynaroides. Next base: position 86,125,602 of record CM053269.1, read on the forward strand.
AAGAGACAAGTGATTGGAATGAATTTATATTTTATTCTCTACTTAATCGAACCTTATAGATTCAACAAAGCAACGAGGCAAGTATTGGGGAAATCCCCCACGTCATCAATAAAACGACGACACTTAGGACTCAATCAACCACGTATACATTCCTGCATGGATATAAAAAAGCATCCCCATAAATCCAATCAAATGGGTAGAGAATGAAAACGTCATTTTCAAGCTATTACGAGGACATTTTAGGCATCAAAGGCTACAAAGGACAAAATCGACATCTATGGAAAAAAGCACTATTCACTATAAATAGACCAAATCCCAAGAATTTAGGTACGCAAATATTAAATACTCATTCTTGGGATTCTCGCTCTGACACTTCGGACTCGGGATTTCTCTCTTGCCCCGCCACATAAAAGGTGGGCTCGGATCCCGAACCCATTGACTGTTTACAGATTCCTAACTTTGGCATCGGAGTGGACCTGGAGTCATAAGGCCCGCCCCTCCTTTGTCTTTTGTCTTTGTCTTGCAGACCCCCCTGTCAGCATCACGGACCTCGGATACAGAATTTGGCCGAAACAGTGGGATCAAATTTTCTAAATAGTAAATCCCTAGGTCCTCTACTTACATAACAAGATATGACTATATCTACATCTTAATTTACCACATGGCAAAACAGTGATTTGAATATCCAGGTGGTTCCAGAGTGTACAGTAAATGTTGGAATACCTAGAGATGCATAAACAAACATTGGATGCAAGTCAATGCTCGACAAGGGAATTTAATCGAATTAACATATCATGACTTTTTTTTTTGGTATCATGACTTTAGTCAATTGATTATTAGATTAGTTGTACTTAGATGCAAGCCAGTAGTTGGTCTTAGTTAATTGATTATTAGATTATTTGACACCTTATGGATTAGCCACCTGCATCCTAATTGTTGTTGCACAAAACTAGATGGATGCTGGTTCGTCGGAATCTAAACAGGAAGGCAGCAAAGAAAATAACAAAAGAAAATAGTCAAATAGATATCACTTCGATTTAACATTAATTTGATTTAATTTGGGCTAAGATGAAGTTTAGTTCGGACTCTATCGGTGTGGTCTTAACCAGTCCACCTTAATGGGCTATCCGGATAAGAACGGGACTGATAACTATTATTACAGTTAATCCAAAACATACTCTATATTAGTTTGATCCAGATTAGTTTCGGGTTAAAATTGGCCGATTCTATCAGGACTATCAGTTCGGTCCCAAAATTGACACCCTTAATTTTAAAAATGAATTCACAAAAAATCTGATTTGCACCAAAAGACGATTAAGAGATTAAAGAAATATTACTCAGCCTTACTATCATTTCAAGTTCGAGGATTGGAGCGCTTGAGTAAAATAAGTTTTTATTTTTATTCCTCATTTGGTTCACATTATTACAAGTGGATTTTATGCAAAGAATGAAGGAAGTAGATGGGATCATGGGATGGTGTAACCCTCTACAGGCTCAGCTTCATGCCGCGTTTGGGACGGTATAACCTGTGACAAAATCAAAAAACACTTGATGAGAAGATCAGATTTGAACCGGATTAGAAATTAAATTGATTGGCTGGCCAAATATGATTGGGAATAGTTCACCTGCATGTATGTCTACCCTCTATCGGATTTTATTCACACTTTCTGGCCAGTGATGAAGTCCGTTGAGAGTAAACATACATGCAAACGGACTGAACTCATTATTATATAAGAAGCAATCATTCCATGCAAGACTTACTAGGAGGAGTCCAAAACAAGAATACTTCACCTAAGGGTGTAACTTTTACACTCAAATCATTTATCGAAATCAAATCAAACCGTTTACGTTAGAAACCGAGAGACCATTTAGTAATCGGTTAGATTCTGGTTTAAAATATGATACCCTTTCCCTAATCGGTATGGTTAAGTTTGAAAAATCGATGAGTTATGCTGGCTAGACATCGATTAAACCGAATAGAATATGAACCATTTAATTCCCTAAAAATTAAACTAGTAAACCTTAACTTCATTAGTTATTTCCTATTAATAATTTAATATTTTATTTTCCCAAGACCCTAACCCCAACCCCAACGGCCAAATTCTCATTAGTATATTATTTCCCCAAGACCTAATCCCAATTTTCAAAAACTTAAACCATAAAATCAAATCGAAAAAATATAATAGGTATTAGTGATTAGGCATAGAAATAGTCTCAATCTCTCGAATCTCGAATCTCTCCTTCCTGTTTGAACTTTTTCATTCTTTTTACCAAAAATCAATTAATAACTGATGTATTAAACCATTTATAAACCGTAAGCAAAACCGATTAATTAAAAATCGTTTAAAAACCGATAAACCAAAATCGATTACTAACTGGCTTAAATTTTGAGACTATGCTTAGGATCCCATCACCATCCATATTTAATGGATCCCATCACCCATGTGTACTTGTATCCTTGTTAGGATCTCATCATCGTCCATATTCAGTGGATCCTACAATCTAAATGTGGGTCCCACACCACATCAACAGGAATGAGATCTCATGAAAAATATATATATACATAAAGGTAATCAGAATTTGTCAAAGAAAAAAAAAAAAAACTACAGATCACAAGAAGCATAATAAAGAGATGGATTCTTACTTCCACATTTCGTGCCAGGAGGAGGAACCTTTAAGCCGCAGGTCTCGGCAACATAAACCACCTTCTTCAGACTAACAACCGTCTGCGCACCACTAGGGACTTGCGCGCAGAAACATGGAATATCTACCTTATTCACAACATTGCAACAGTCTGCCGATGGTGATATCTTTGGTCCAAAAATGATAACATACTTCAAGCAGTTTTTTCTCAAACCTGTAAAATCAACCGGCTGGCAGGTTTGTGCGGACACATGGTTACTGGAAATCAAAATTCCAGCAATCAATAATGCTGCCAATGCAAAACAACGGACGCTAAATACTGCCATCTTCTCTTAGTTTTCTATAGCTGGAAGTACACTATATGCTGGGCATAAGCAGGTCTATATATAGAGACTGAGAATGGAGAGAATCAGATCATGTTGCCACTTGGCTGCACTTGAGAGGCCCACTCACTTGGGTGTGAACTCATGTCTGGAATGTGAGATTCACTGGATATGGACAGTGATATGGAATTCATCAAATGAAGATTTTGTTGTTAAACAAATCATTTACTGAGAGATAAATACAAAAACTATCCATTTACTCAGAGATAAATACAAAAACTATCTTACCAAAAAACAGAAAATGATTAAGCACACTCAGTCCATCGAATGGGTTCAATCCATTCGATAAACAACTGATGAATTGAACGATAGGAGAAAATCCAGATCCATATTAATGGGTCATCATGTTCTTCATTACTTTCTTCATTAGTGTTTTTACTCTCTTTTTTTCTTTTTTTTTTTCTTTCTGGATGTATAAAGTTGCCATTTATATTTAAAAACAAAGAATTCTATAATGTCACCCTTTTTGGCCAATGGTTGGATCTCATCTCAAACACACAGGACCAGGTTAGGACAGGGCCATCCTTTTTTGAATTAGCATCCGGTCCATATTAAGCTGGATTAACAAATTAAAGAGAGGCAATGGGATACTATCTAGCAATCTAGCTACATTTGCTATTGGGGGTGTCAACGGGCCGGTCCAGGCCAAATCGGGGTCGGATTAATAGGGTCCCATCGAAATTCTTGTTGTAACTAAGATTGGTGGTTCTTTACTTTTTATATTATAAATATATTTTTTAAATGAGTGTAAATCCTGTCATTTAACATGTTTATTTGAAAAATATAAAATGACAATGGCAACTTTGATAATGACATAATAATAAGTTACTCTCAAATTGAATTGAAAATCTTTTTTTATGTTTATTTTGAATAACTTTTGATAAAATTAACCAAAAAAATATTACAATTTTTTAATTCACCTCTTTGGTGATTAACAAGTTGCTTGAATTATTTATTGGATAATAACTATATATCAATTGTCAATCTTTAAAAAAAAAATTGGTAAATAAATCAGAGCATGTGTAGATGGTATCTATTTAATGCGTTCAGCCTGATTGGTGCTCTTATTAGATTATACCTCTTTCCAAATTTCAAAATAAATAAATAAATAAATAAAATAAAAACAAAAATTTTTGTCAAATAAATCTCCTTCATCCTATGTCTTCAAAATCCCAACAATTCTCCTTGATCTTATCTCTTTAAAATTCCAACAAGTCTCTCCTTCTTGATCCTTGATCCTTGTTCTTCAGTCCTTTAGAGTCGAGCCATAATTTTTGACGTAAAAAAAATCATAGCAGCTATCTGTCTTTTTCTCCCTGGAGTGTCAATCAGTCGATTTGGTCTTGTTTCAATTTGGGCGGAATTGGTTTCGGTCTTGTACCCGCATACCCTAAATCTAAACTATTACGAAATATTTGATTTTCTATATTTATGGATTGCAAAAGACTAACTTAATGGCTATCAATCCCGTATGTGGGTTGGTTCAGTTTCAGACTATCAGTTCAATTTGGTTCAAACTTATCTGTTAGTTTAATTTGGTTTCATTTTTTCATCGGTCTTTAAAAGTACAACCCAATTATAGCTCAATAAGATTTTAATCCAATTTATTTCAGGCGGTTTCAGTTTTGATTTTTGATTTTGAATCTCTCTCTCTTCTCTCTCTCTCTCGTTAGCAGAACGTTTATGTGTTTTATACAGAGACCTTATAATTTAGGGAGTTTGGTTCTTAAAGACCTATGGTAGTAATAATCTTTTGTACATACTGATGCAGTTTGATATTTAAGAAACAAAAATTACAGGGAAGGAGAAGTATTACAGAGGGAGAGGGTACAAGAAGCCTACCTCGAGGGTAGGTGCCTTCAGTTACCAGAGGGAAAGACTTAACATTTTCATTTATACACTCTTCTTCTCTTTCATTCTATTTATACTTGTACTACATATTCAGTTACAGATTTAACAATCCATTAACAACCTAACTAACCAGTCTTTTTTGAATATTCTTGAGTACGTAACATTGTCATCTACTGGGGTGAAAACCGTATCCTTAAGGTTCTGCTGAAGAGCTCTAGTCCATTAAAAATTAAAGGTTTAAGAAATGAACCAAACACCAAACCAGTTCACTACAAAATAGGTGGTATAAAAGACAGCCCGTTTAATGCACAGAAGAGCGTTGGTGGCAATCCTCATCCCGAAAGGGGGGTGGGGCCCGGGGGGGCCCCCGGGGGGGGGGGGGGCCCGGGGGCCGGGGGCATTTTGGTATAGAGGAAGACAAATGAAGTCCAAGTCAACGAAATTTGGTGGAGTTAAAAGGTGATAATTGATTTATTTGGGATAAAATGCACAAAACAGTCCATTTAATGTTTTTTTTTTTTTTTTTAATCAGAAACGAATCAAGAGCTAACAACAGGGAAAAATCAGAAAGATAACCTTTTAGCACCAACGAAAGGAAGCCAGAAGTTCCTAGAAACGAAAGGGAAAAACCAGAAACGAAAGGCAAAGACCAGAAAGGGAAAAACGAAAGGAAGACCTTCTGCGTTTTGGAAAAAATCAGAGAAGACGTTCCTAGAAATGAAAGGATCAAGAAGATGATGCGGCAAACAGGTGAAGATGACTGTCTCCGATGGCAAACATAAGTCCAGAAGAGAGGGTTTTAGAAGGGAGTTTATTTATTTTACTTTTTTTCTTTTGTTTCCGGAAGAGCGGGTTCCCTGAGTGGACTTCACGATCGCAGGAGAAGCAGAGCTAGGCGGCTTCAGCTCTCCTCTGTTGCTTTACAATTTCTGGAGGGGGCCATGGCGAAATCAACTGGGTAATCCAGGAGGCGTCGGACCATAACTTCTTACCAGCTATAATCTCACCACAGCCACGTATGTCTCCATTGCTGCTCTTTGCAAGAGCTTTCAAATAGCGAAGACATTGGGTTCCTCGTTCAACTTGTCCTGTATTGTTACGAGAAGATGCAACATTGGAAGATTTGCTGGACTTTTGAATCGAAGCTCTTACATCTTCAAACAAATCAATCTAAATGCTTTCTAATGTCAAAGAATCACTAACAAATGTAGAGTTGGACTCAGTAGATCTCCGTACATCTTCTTAAATCCCCGGTAATAGAGGTCTTTCTGCTTTGCTGATTCCTTTATCTATGATACCTTTATCATAATGATAGGCATGATGAACTTGATATGACACTGATATGATACTGAGAGGGAAGTGAAATCAGTGTCTGAAAATACTCTTTAATTATTTACTATTGTCTAGAATTGATAGAGACCTAATTTTTTACACATACAAATGCATGCAAATATATCTCGTTACCACTCAGTGGCTAGTTCTATCAGATTTGCACACTCATCCTGTAAGTCATTTCACACACTCCAAAATATAACAGAAAGTAAAACAATAGATATAGGGATATTACGTGGTTCACCAACACAGTGTGTGATGGTTAGTCCACGAAGTAATGCCTAACGGGTTTCGTATTTGCTTAACACTCAATTTTTAGTCTTTTACAAGACAAATATATTAACCCTGGGTTTTCCCAGCATAAAACTGAGAGGGCGCATCAACGCCAAGATTCAGGTTTAACAGTCAGTGTCCAGCATCCACTGAACACAATACGCTTAACCCGCACTCACGGGAAGCAAATAACAATTTTTTTAGGCTTATAAATTTGCTTTATAATTTTTCCCCACTAACTAGGTATTCAACAATTTGCACCTACGCTAGCATACAATAAATTGAAAACATAAATAGATAGGGAATTGAAAAATCTCACAAACAATGCTTTCGAATGACCAACAATCTCTCTTAAGCTTCACACTGCTCTCAGGTACTTTCCAACAGCCCTCAATGATGATAGAGATCGATTCACAGAGCACATCTCACTCACAGGCTTTCAATCTCTTCCACACAATTCATAATCACCATGAATGTGAAAATAAAAGTTCTACTGACCTCTCACAAGGATTTAACACTCCATTGATGCACAGAGAATAGGTAGTTGGTGATTGATCACTCCTATAGGGCACAAAATCCTAGAAAACCTTTTCTCTGCCTTTAAAATACTCTTTTCAATTTTTCTCTTCGTTTACGACTCCCAACGGCCCCTAATGTATAGAGCATCCGAAAATATGAAAACTGCAACTTGAATGGACCGATTTGGAGCTCGGATGAAAAAGTTATGGCAGTTTGAAGTTCGGCGAGTAACAAATAAGGAAAGAGAATCTTTCCAAACAATTCCGCGCACCCGCGCAACACTGAATCGCCGCCCCGCTGACGTGTTGTCAAGTTCTGGTTCGCAGAGATGGAATCTACGCTTTTAGCCGTCGGATAACCTTAAAAAGGCGGGATTGAACCTGCGCCATCGGATCTGAATAAATCGTGTCAGGCGCGATCGGAGATCACGTGAGCCGCTAGATCTAGATCTGATCCGCTGCGCACCGTATGCACGCTACAACGAATCAAGCGCTAACACAATAGATTGCGGCCCATTATAATATAATGCAACCGGCCAACCAAAGCCTACGCGACAGAATCTTAACGCTGCTGCCGCACTGCACTCAAACCCGCCTTGATCTGGGCCATTAGATGTGAATCTAAGCATCGTGGCTTCAATCTGGCCGCTGATCTTGCATCTTCTCCTCTTTTTATGCCGAAATTGCCCCTAAACAACTTGTAAAATGACTTTTTCGAGCGATCTGATAGAAACTGCAATATCTCTCTCATAAAAGACGTCGGAATTGAGTGATTCAAGTTGCGTTGGAAAGATAACTCGACGGTCTACATCTTTCCACTGTCGGATTTTCATGAACCTGCTGCAGGACCCACCAAAAATAGGCCCAAAGTTAAAAGTCTATAAAACTTAGGAATTTTGGACTTCAAACTTTGCGTGCATGCATGCCAAGTGCCGTGGGCTACCATGTTGGCATGTCACCTTGCCACCACACCTGTGGGTCCCATTTACATTTTTTTCTCTCTCCTCTTTCTCTCTCCAATTTCTCTCTCTACAGTCTCTCTCTTCAATCTCTCTTCAACTTCTCATGCCTCAACACAAGAAACACTGCAACACTACTAGAAACCCTGTTACACCATCAGTATTACTATCACATCATCAGTTTCTATGTTACATCACCAGTGGGGTCCACAGACACTCTCCCTCATCAAACTTGATGTAGAATGCCATTTAACTCGCTGCAAGCCACTTGAGACACACTATAAGAGATGTAGAATACTGTAAAACCCAACTACGAGGTTGCTCCAGCTTTGTCACTGCACTGACACTCTCTCTCCTACAGTAACACTCGCTCTCCACATTTCTCTGATTGAATGCTCACAAACACTGTCACATCAGTCAAGTTGCCAACAATGACAACACAAAGTCTAAGAAGACAACTCTTCAGGATCAAGAACACTAGCACTTGTGAAGAAAGCATTATCCCATGCTAAACTTTTGCGCAAATTACAGTTAGTTAACATTTCTTAAGGGCCTTTTTGATCAAATTCAAGATTCTGGATTCTACGGATTCTGATTCCTAGGGAGTCATTTTGGAATAGAATCTGGTTTACCAAACCGGATTGGATTTGAGCTTCCACAAAGTGAATCGGATTCAAATTGATCTCAGAATCCAGATTTTTGGAGTATAAAAAAAGTGTTTTTTTTTTGTTTTGAAGCAATTTTAAGAAGAGAAACAAAGTAAAATAGAAATTATCTCCTTTGACACTCCTCTCTTCTTCACAAAAAAAAAGTTTAACCATTGCCTCCACCACCACCACCACCCACCACCACTACTAGCCATCACCCACTATTACCACCACCATTTTTATAGACTTCGATTAGGGGAGAAGGGGAGAGGGGGGAGGGGGGAGGGAAACAAAGTAATATTTTCTTTTGTTTTTCCTTATACTACAAAGTAACTATCTGGATTGTGGACCGTACTCTGATTTGGATATGTATATATATTATTTTTTACTCGAGTGTATATGAAACTTGTTTCTCATTTTAATAGTGCATTATTCTCTTTCTTAATTTTGTCTCAAACAACATAGGTGCTTATAGTTTGTTATTATTACAACTTTTAAATTTTATCCTAACTCAGTTCACGAACTTTGTGGATGTATACAGGTTTAATAGACAGGGCCTGAGGGCTCTGATACTAAGTTGTCACACCCCAATTCCGTACTAATCAGAATGGTGTGATGAACCGCTAATAAATCAACGGTTCAACCAGGAACTCGAATAGATTGTGTTCGTTTGTTTAAATCATACACATCCACAACCATAATCAGAGTAAATAAACAATAGCGGAAGTCTTATATATTAAATGAACTGAGAATTCTAAGAGTGATAACATAAATAAAATATCTAATTATCTTTCATTGACTAAGACATAAGTAAATAAAATAATCAATTACATTTCTGTATAATCTAAACAAATCTAATAAAAAATGCATGAGTTGCATTCACATGATGAATCATGTGACTCCATCATAACTTCAGCGTACATCGTCGCAGCATGTCCGTACATAGGAGCATTGATATAATATTCTACAGTCGTACCTGCATCATCAACTAAAAACATTCGACGTCGAAAGGGTGAGCACACATCACGACTCAGTGAGAAACAAAACAATGCAAGAAACATATGCATGCATCCAATTCATATCTTTGGTCTGGTTCATAAGTTTATAATGTGCTATAAAAAGGTTTGGTGGCCGTCTCACCTCTATACACAGGGTGTGTAAGCCTACCCAACGGATCAAACACCATTGTCATTCACATCCACCCCACCATGGAATAGTGATAGAGCTAAAGTGTCCGGATCAAATACCACATAACACTTCCCCTGATGCCCTACCCATACCAACACGTAAGCCCATGTTGGTGAGGACTTACAAACTGGACTCGCAACTAACCAATCCTAATGTAAAATAGTGTATCCAATGCCTCACCCCAGCATCCCTCAATACATCCATAGAGATAGAGCTAAGGCCCCCGGCAGAGTCAGAGAATATACGGTCTGAGACCACCTCCCCTAATGCCCTACGACATAATAGTTCTGCTAAGGTAATGGCGATACGACGATGTTAGTGGACAAGACTTGAGTAGAGATAGAGCTAAAGTGCCCGGATCAAACACCGCATAACACTTCCCCTGATGCCCCACTCGCATCAAGTACACTAACCACACACATACATTCATATGCTTATTCCTAGCATCATCATCATCATCATGTTATAAATAAACAAAATTAAATGTGCATGAACAGTAACAATAGGAATAGTGGATGACATGTGATATGCATATTACAATCATACAAACATAGAATCATTCATGGTATTGGTCTCAATAAATAAAAATAGTTTATTATTAGTCAATTAGTTTAGGTCTTGTTCCCTCACATTTGATTGAGTGTAGATCATCGTTCAAGCTTTATGAATCACTTTTAAAATCACTAGAAAGACCTAACAAGTCGAAATATTTTAATTAGAATTAATTCCAACAGATTTAGACTAATTGAAATCGTAGGGTCGCAGGTAGGGTAGCACCTAGGGTAGTAGTTTCTGGGACCCTAGGGTGTAGGGTCAGACGTGGGGTCGGATACCCTTCGACCCTACGTGCGACCACACCCTCCCTGGGACTTTCTGAGGGCATGTGTTCGATCCTGTGGTCTTGTAGGGTCGGATGTCATTCGACCCTACGTGCGACCACACGTATCCTGAGTCGACCTTTCATTATAATGTCCATTCCTTCACGTTTAGATCATTTGGCTTACTTTCATGGTCCATTCTATGATTGTTCTATGACTCAAACTATGATTTTTACACTTTCCATTGCCTATGATAATTACTTCCATGGATTCCTTTGGAATTCGTCCATGGATGGATGATTTGGGTTTCTCTTAATCCTAACTTCTTCATAATCTATTCTAGGCTCTTAATTTATGAAAGGAATTAGGTTCATACCTAAAGTTGGCTGAGATTCAGATGTTTCTCTGAACTTCCTCCTCTTCCTTAGTCTTTTCTTCAATTTTCCTTCTCTTCTTCTTTGCCTTCTCTTTCTCTTTCTCTCACTTTCAATTAGGGTTCTAAAAGGAATGAAAAAGGCTAAGGGACGTCCTATTTATAGAGGAAAACCCTCTAAAATAAGCCCATCGAGTTTAGGAAAGAATCCCTTTTGAATTAGGAAGGTTTCCTAATTTACGGTTTCTGTCTGTCAACGTAGGGTTGGACGTAGGGTCGCAGGATCCGTCGACCCTACAACTTCTTAGTCATCCGACCCTATGCCTAAAAAGTCATGGGTTGGACTTATGTTGAGGTGGGGTCGACCCTACCTGTTTAGGCATGCGACCCTACCCTCACATTTACTATTTTTGGGTTAGACTCATACCTGGTCTTGTGATTTCTTCACGCACTTGGTCCACTTGGCTCGGCCATGATAGGTAGACCTGGTACAAGGTGGTAAGACCGGTTAGTTCGATACGGGTCTTACAGATCATATTAGCAGGTCAGCCAGTCAATACAAATGAGTAGAGGACAGATATGCCACCAAAAGGATGGAAATTTCAAAGTTCTTATAAAGTACATCATCTGCAAGCAAAAGATACATGATTAATGATCAACCTCAAAATCAAAGAATGAGGTCATAAGAATACCAAAAAAATAAAAAGAAAGAAAAAAAAATTCAAGCCTATGTTTTATCTACATCAATAATGGAAGGTAGTCACATCAGACAGAAAATGACGATTAACTTCCAGAGGACAACATATGGATTCACCATTCAGATAAAATCAAATACTAGATTAGCAGTCACACATGTTCATAAAGTTTACAGAAGATCAGAGTACTAACTGGGCCAAAGATGTTCTATCTAATTGAAAATGTTTAGAAGAAGAAGATTCAAATACAATATTGAAAGTCATGATTCAACTTTGCGATCAAGCGAAGCACTGCATTATGTGGCCTCCACATCCAAAAAAAAAGAAAAAAAAAAAAAAAAAATAGTAAGATGTTGAATGGCATTGGAGCTCGACAGTAAGCCAATTGTTCCACTCACTTCAAGAAGATGGTAGTTCCAATTAAAGGCTGAAAGCAAGTGTGGTCGTTCTTCAAGATTCAAAGCATGTTGGACTGGACTTTTGATTTTGGCCAATTACATCCCGCCTTTACAGGAGATGATCTCATCACTTCTTCATCATCAGAGAAAGATTTCTCATCAACATTAGACTCTCTCTCCCGTCTATCAATCTCACGGCCTTCCAAGGAGTCTCTATCACGAGCCCTTCTTTTGATTATTAGTTTTTCTAACATTGTATCTCGTAATCATGTCATCATTTTATGTACAAATTCATGAATATGGTTGGAACTCTCATCTGTCGTTCATTACATCCGACGGCTTCCCAAGGCTCCTATAAGCCCTTCATTTCTTAAGTCAATAAAATGAGATCTTCTCGGTAAGATAAACCCATTCTACATAAACAACCAAACACTCTCCCAATGGTAGACCCATGTGGACAGTTTCACATCAGTCCTCCCGGACCTTCAACATCAATACTTGTCAACAAACTTAGAGGTTTCAGGCCCAGATATGATCGCGACTGATTCGGCATCTCGATGTAGCTTGTTGAGACACGTGTTCCATCTGAACATCTCCAAGAAATGAAAACATAATTCGGCACCATTGTTAATTTCGGTGTGGGATTGTATTTCCTAAGATCACTTTTAGTGATGATTTAAATAGCTGCCCGCCTATCAATGCGTGTAGGTGTCAACTTAAACAATGGGGCACGGCTACCCATTTGTCATGAAAGTCATGCCGTTCGGATTTCCCCTAAGGGTTTCAGACCATTGGATAAGACCATAATTTTGACAGTATCCTCACCATATTAGGACTCTTTATTCAACCCAAGATGGGGTTTGCAAAAAAAAAAAAAAATAATGAAAAGCAACCTCAACAAGGAAAAGCAACCCAAGAAACCTCAATGGGCAACCCATAATACCTCAGTGGGGATAGACGACCTGATGCAATCCTAAAGCATTACCCTCGTTGGCCCTTCATAGAAAAATCCAGTGGTTCATGTGGACAAGTGTCATACCCAGTCTACCCTTTATAAGGAAAGAAACCCCTCTTGCTCTCCAATGAATCATACTCAGAGGAATTGAACAAACCATCATCTCTTTTGTCACACCTCAATTCTGAACCAACTAGAATGGTGTGATGAACCATCTATGATCCAACGGTTCAACCAGGATTTCGTATAGGCCGTGTCCATTTGATTAAACCAGATACAACCACAACCATAATCAAAGTAAATAAATAATAGCGGAAGTCTTTAATATTAATGAACTGAATATCTAACAGTGATAACATAATTAATAATCTAATTATCTCCAAATGACTAAAGACATAAAATAAAATAAATTAATCAATTACATATTTTGATAATCCAACAATTAAATCTAATAAAAAACACATGAGTTGCACTCGCACGATGAATCATGCGACTCCACCATAGCTTCCATATCCATCAAAGTAACATGCCCGTAAACATTGGTGCATTCATATAATCTTCCACAGTAGGACCTGCATCATCAACTAAAAATATTCGACCTCGAAAGGGTAAGCACACATCATGGCTCAGTGAACAAACAAAACAATGCAACAAACATATGCATGGATTCAATTCATATCTTTGGTCTGGTTTATAAGTTTGCAATGTGTAATAGAAAGGATTGGTGGCTACCGCACCTCTATACACGAGTGGGTGAAGCCACCCAATGGATCAAACACCATTGTCGTCCCACATGCACCCATCATGGAATAGAGATAGAGCTAAAGTATCCGGATCAAACACAGCATAACACTTCCCTTGATGCCTACCCATACCAACACGTAAGCCCCTATTGGCTAAGGCTTGCAAACTGGGCTCGCAACTAACCAATCCTAATGTCAAACAGTGTATCCAAGGCCTCACCCCAGCATCTCTCAAAACGTCCATAGACATAGAACTAAGGCCCCCCAACAAAGTCAGAGACTACACGGTCCGAGACCACCTCCCTTGATGCCCTACAATGTAATAGTTCTGCTAAGGTAATGGCCATACGACGATGTCAGTTAACAAGATTTGAGTAGAGATAGAGCTAGAGTCTGGTGACCAGGATGAACCACAATGTCACGTCCTCCCCTTGATGCTCTACTCGCATCAAGCACACTAACCACACACATACATTCACATGCCTATTCCTATCAGCATCATCATCATCATGTTATAAATATATAGAATTAAATATGCACGAGCAGTAATAATAGGAATATTGGATGACATGTGAAATACACATTACAAGCATACAAGCATAGAATCATTCATGGCATTGGACTCACTAAGTAAAACAGTTTATTATTAGCCAATTAATTTAGGTCTTGTTCCCTCACCTTTAGTCGATGGTAGTTCCTCGTTCAAGCTTTGTAAATCACTTTTAGACCACTTGAAAACCTAACAAATTTATAGATTTTAAATTAGAATTTATTTCCAGCAATTCAGACTTCCAGAAACTGAGTGGTCGCAGGTGTGGCTGCACCTGTGGTTTCAGTTTCTGCGACCACAGGGTGTGTGGTTGCAAGGTATGGTCGCATACCATGCTACCACACATGACCACACCCTCCTTGGAACTTCCCGAGGGCATGTGGTCGATCATGTGTCTCTCGTGTGGTCGCGTATCATGCAGATATGCGACCACACCCTCCCTGGACTTCCCAAGGGTATGTGGTCAGTTATGTGTATCTCTTGTGGTCGCATATCATGCGACCACACATGTGATGGTCGACTTTTTATTCTCAACTCAATTCCTTCATGTTTTGATTCTTTGACTTATCATCATGATCCTTCCTATGATTGTCCTATGACTTAAAATTTATATTTTTACACAATCCATCATCCTAATAGATTCCTTCCATGGATCTTCTTAGAATTTGTCCATGGTTTGATGATTGGGGTCTCACTTTGAATCACTATCTCCTTCATGATCTATTCTAGGCACTCAATTGATATGGGGAATATTTTCATACCTTAAACTTGTTGAAGATTCAGAGTTCTCTCTGAATTTCCTCCTCTTAGTCTTCCTCTTCAATTCTCCTTCTCTTCCTCCTCTTCTCTTTCTCTCTCTTTCAGTTTGAGTTCTAAAAGGATGAAAGAGGCTAAGGGACGTCCTATATATAGAGGAAAACCCTCCATATAGAGTCTTACTTAGATTAGGAAAGAACCCCCTTCGGATTATGAAGGTTTCCTAATCATGGAGTCTGTCTGAGTTCGAGTGGTCGCAAGACCCGTCGACCACACTCTTGCGACCACACAGTCAAAAACTGCGACCACACCTCCCAGACTTCTATGGTCGCTTTATTCTGAGGTGTGGTCAACCACACCTGTTTAGGTATGCGACCACACGCTCTTAATTAGCTGATTTTAGGTTCAATTTCATACCTGGCCTTGTGGTTTCTTCACGCACTTGGTTCGCTTGGCCCGACCATGATAGAAAAACCTGATACAAGGTTATAAGACCTGTTAGTATGATACGGGTCTTACATGTTTGCCTTTTGGGCTCCATAGCATTGCCCTTCAACAAAATTTTATCTTCAAATCATTTTGTCACGTTAGGAAGAGAGTAAATTCTCATGGCCTGATTACAGATGTCGCCAAGTTCATCAAATTATCAGCTCCCTCATTTTTCAAGATTCAAGAAGGGTTTATCTAAGAAGTCACTTTCTGCAATCAATCTGCCAATCTTCCCTTGACCTTGGAAGCATGGTCAAATTCTTGCTGCAATCCAAATTCAACCTAGTTCCAACTCTGTTATTGTCCGTTTCCTTCTATCTTGCCCCTAGCACACTATAGTAGCGGTCTGTCACAACATGCAGACACTGGGGCATAGATATACCCTATGTAGAGGAATTGAACTTGATCATGAGCATTACATCTAGGATCCATTGTTTAGTCTGAAGTTACTCACTTTCCTAGTCAATAGAAGTAGGTCCGTCCAAGTTGAGTTTTGCCAATTTCTCAGTTCTCCCAATCCTGTTGATGAAGAAAATCCAATGTGGTCGCTCACCTGTTAGGATTTAGTCACCAAATTCTCTGAAGGAACACTTCGAATCCTTTGCTCCTCGTACTTTGGGGCCATGGTTCATTTGTCTTTCAAAATTGACACAACAATGTTGCAAAGCCCTGAGCTTTTCATGAGCCGAGATCAAGGGCCAAACTCATGTCACATTTCATTGCCGCTTGGTTATTCTACCAATTTGATCTACCATTGTACATAGTCAAAGAACATAGTTGACCAGATGTCCCTCGATAGTTTAACACCAAGGTCAATCAATAAAATCACTTTGGTTAGAGACTGTCAAGCTCCCCTCATTCTTGTCCAAAATCCTCGCTAGAGTTTCTTTCAATCCAAAATCCAACAACACCAATGTTGCCTAAAGAAAATCATCACTTTCAAATTATGTGGAACCCTTCCAAGGGAGCAACCAAGTCATCACTATCGTGCTGAAATTGAGTCAAACTTGCAGTACCAGGTCATAAATGGAAAATTTCAAATCTAAGTATCATGCCAGTAAAGTCCATGACACCATTTCCATTGATGCCATGTTTTATGCCTTCACCAACAAAGCAGGGGCAAAAACCTTGGAAAACTGCCAAAGAATTCACCATCATTTCAAATATGTCCAGCACTCTATAGGTTCAAAGTCAAGAGACTTCCAAGATGGGTCAGATTTCAACCCTAAAGGTTCAAAGTCAACAAAGACTTCCTATATGGGTCACTTTCGAGCATCCTAAAGGTTCATAGCAACAAAGCTACTTAAGAGGATATTCTAGTTTCCATTCCCGAAGGTTCATAGTCATAGAGCTTCCAAGAAGGATATTCCAATTTTCAATCCCGAAGGTCCAAAATTGGTAGGAACTTCAAAGATGAGTCATTCAGTATCACCCTATAAGTGATCTTCTGAGTTCTTGCTCATTCAGAATCAATAGCAAATTCCTCACCCTAAAAGTGACCTTCTGAGTTCTTGCTCATTTCAGAATCAATAGAAAATTCCTCACCCTATAAGTGACATTCTGAGTTCTTGCTTATTTCATAATCAAATGTAGAGCCCAAGCTCATCCAAAGTTCAAATCAATCTCAGCCTATTAGTGAATCAAATGCAGAGCCCTAGCTCATCCAAAGTTCAAATCAATCTCGACCTATTAGTGAATCAAATGTAGAGCCATAGCTCATTCAAAGATCAAGTCAATGACAGCCTACAAGTGAATCAAATGCAGAGCCCTAGCTTATTCAAAAAATCAATCTCAAAATTTCAATCAAAAGAGCCTCAGTTCAATCAAACAAAAGACAATAATTCCTCCATCCAGATAAATCAAAGTCGAGCTCAAGCTCATGCAACCAGCCTTGTATTCACAACCCAACTTCATACAAGAAGAAGTTTATCAGCCTACAAATGGATCAAGTCGGGTTCAATCCTGCGCGTACCTTGCATCATGAGTTCCACCTCAGCAAGAAGAGGTTCCAAGCCTACAAATCAACCTTGTATTCACAGCCTAGCTTTATACAAGAAGAGGTTTATCAGCCTACAAATGGATCAAGTCGGGTTCAAGTTCGTGCGTACCTTGCATCATGAGTCCCACCTTAGCAAGAAGAGGTTATCAGCCTACAAATGAGCCTTGTATTCACAACCTAGCTTCGTACAAGAAGAGGTTTATCAGCCTACAAATGGATCAAGCCGGGTTCAAGCCTACTCATACCTTGCATCATGAGTCCCACCTCAGCAAGAAGAGTTTCCCAGCCTATAAATGAGCCTTGTATTCACAGCCTAGCTTCATACAAGAAGAACAATCACCAATCTTCCAAGAAAAGGAAACATTCTTGCTAGTCGAACTACGTTATGGGCTTGATTTCTAGGACACCCTTAGAATACAATACGTAGGCAGTTTAGGATAAATTACCCTAAGTGCAGCCCAATAAGAAATCTCACTCATATCAAAAAATGTGGTTCTTTTCATCTTTAGCCTTCAATTGGTAACAATCTCGGCTAAAGAGGGGCATTTGTAAGCACCTCATTTTTACCATCTCCCAACATAAGTGAATCCATATGACAAGTTTTTGGCTTTTAATCCAAAGGTTTGTGATTCTTTAATGAGCTTCACAGTAGGGTCATGGGCTATTACCTACTTGGATGTAGGTCGTGAAATTATCTTCAAAATGAGACAGGAATCATCAAATTCTGATATCAAACAAGGAAGGTATCACAGTTTGAAAGTGCAAGGGTATTTACGTAATTATCGTATGATGCATGCATTACCATTTAAGCTTCAAATCGTCATATCTTGGTCATCCGATATCGGAATCAGATGATTCAAAGGCCAATATTCCTCATTTTTAGTCATTTTCAAAGTGGACGTGAAAAATCCCAAGTAGAAGTCACCGGTGGGCACCATACAAGCTTTCATGCAAAATTATCGATAAAACTTCAAAGTTTTATATCTTTGTCATTCTACGTCAGATTCAGATGATTCAAAGGCCATTATTTTTCATTGTGCTGTTCTACAAAGTGGACGTGAAAAATTCAGTACAGAAGTCTCCGAAGGGTCCTATGCAAAATTACACATGAAAATGGTTGTTTAATCTTTGAAAAATCATATTTTGATCACCCCACATCCAAATCAGGTGATTTCAGTTTCAATATGTTCCATTTTTAGTATTCTACAAAGTGGATGTAAAGAATTTTCGGTAGAAGTCTCCGAAAGATCCCATGCAGAATGGTTAGCCAAATTATAGATAATTGGTAGTGGTGGGTGGTGGTGGTGGGTGATGGGCAGTGGTGGGTGGTGGCAGTGGTGGAGGGTGGTGGTGGTGGTGGTTATGACGGTAGTGGTAGTGGGGGTGGTGGTGGTGGTGATGATCGTAGTCGTGGTGGGTGGTTGGTGGTGGTGATGGTGGTCGTGGTCGTGGTCGTGGTGGGTGGTTAGTAGTGGTGATGGTGGTGTTGGTGGGAGGTGACGGTGGTGGTGATGGGTGGTGGTCGTGGTGGTGGCGGTGGTGGGTGATGGGTGGTGGTGGCAGCTGCAGCGGTTAAGCCTTTGTTTTGTGAAGAAGAGGGAGTGTGAGAGAGCTAGACTTCTATTTTACTTTCTTTGTACTCCCAAAAATTGCTCAAAAACAAAAAAAAAAGCACATTTTTTATACCCAAAAATTTGGATTCTGAAGTCAATTTAAATCCGGTTTGTTCCATGGGAGCTCGAATATAACCGGGTTTACCAAATGCGATTTTACTCCAAAATGACTCCCTAGGAGTCAGAATCCATAGAATCCGGAATCTAGAGTTTTATCAAATAGGCCCTTAAAGAGGGTGTGTACAAAAGATTATTAATACCATGGGTCTTTAGGAACTGAGCTCCCTAACTTATGAAGTATCCATATAAAACACATAAACATTACATGTTTATATACTGCTAATGAAAGAGAGAGAGAGAGAGTCAAAATCAAAAACCAAAATTGAAACCACTTGAAATAAATCAGATCAAAATCTTATTGAGCTGTAATTGGATTGTGTTTTTAGAAACCGATGAAAAAATGATACAGGATTGAACTAACAGATAAGTCAGAACCAAATTGAACTGATAGTTTGAAACTGAACCAACCTCCATTAGGGATTGATAGCCATTAAGTCAGTCTTTTGCAATCTATAAATATAGAAAACCGAATATTTTGTAATAGTTTAGATTTAGGCTTGTTGTAACAAGACTGAAACCAAATCCGCCCAAATTGAAACTAGACCAAATCAACTGATTGACACTTCAGAGAGAAAGAGGCAGAAAGCGAGTCCGGATCATCTGCTGGTCTAGTGTGTTATTTGGATGACAAATGTCTTCTTGACTTAACCAAGCTAACCATGGTTAGCTAAATAAAATCTAATTTTAATTCTATTTAATTAGGTAACCGATTTGGTAGTTACTCGTTAGTAATTACGATTTTTTAATGGTAAGTAAATCAATTAGATTAATTTCACCTCCTATTTAATTAAAGGGCCTTTTTATAATTTTTTTTCTTTTATCGATTCAAACTAGAAGAATTGAAAGATTTAAGTAAGCATGGACCTGGTTGGCCGAGTTCTATTTCAAGGAAAAATAAAACAATTTTTTTTCTTTCTTTTCTCTCTCTTCAATTCTCTCTCTTTTTTTTGTATTTTTTTTTTATTTCCATTTTACTTCAGTTCAAAATTTTATCACTATCGGGAAAGGCTCAGAGTCTTTTCTGTAAGTTGAGTACCTAATGCAAATCCATCATTAAAATAATTAAATCTCTTTTTTAATCACATCTGGTTTGTCAATCAAGGTGAGATTTTCTATCGTTCATCATTTCGTAGTCTAATGAGCTCACTTCACTTTTCTAGAACTAATTATCACTTCTTGGTTCATATTTTATTGTCAAGTTTTAATCAATTGGAAATAAACAGAATATTTTGCAAGAGATGATGTACCCTCCTTTGGCGACGAATCCATTTTTCCTACAATAAAGTACCAGTGGTAAGTACCATTAAAGCTGTATAAAACTATTTTCTCACATTTCATGAGCATTGTAAAACACAAAACCAATCAACATATGAAAAGAAAAGACATTATGTTTTTCTATTTGTTTAACTAAAAGCTTTAAGGGATTCTACCTTGGTGTTTTGCCATTTCCAATAGAAGCTTGTACTCATAATCGGGTACAAGCATATGTAAAACGGAAGAGATGGCAAAGATCAATAAAAAAAAAGTAAAAAAGTATTGTTGGCAATAGAGAAATATGATTATTGATTAAGGAATATTATTTTTTTCAAATAAAAAATTATCAATTATGATAATTCGCCATTAAAATAGGAAGTAATGGATAAAAGAAAATAGAAATTTAAAAAAAAAAAGAAAAAAAGATGAGAGATAAACAATCAAATCGTAAAGGGAAATATTTGTCACACCCCCTCTAGGTTATCATAATCTGACCCACCCGCCATCATTTGCGATAATATCCCTAACACCCCTTACTTTTGAAAAGTTGTATCAATCCAACCCCCTCTTTTAAAAAATATCCCTCAATTGATGATGTGACAACATTTTAATTTATTAAATGAAAAAATTACCCTTCTCTTTTAATTTTATAAAACTTAAAAATTTATTTTCTGTATTTCATATAAAAATTTATTTTCTTTATAATCTTAAGGAAATTCTCTGACCAAATATTACAGTATTACTAGCTCCCTCTAGCTACAGCTCTAGCTCCGGCAACGGCCCGCATCCTTCTTGCTCTCTCACCCTCTCCTCTCTACTCAATCATCTGTTAGATTTATGTGGGCTTAATTAATTACCTAAACTAGTTAATTCAGTGAGAATCTGATTGACACGGTATAACCAGTTTGGTTTAGTTCGTCACATGGTATGAGATAGGTTTGATAACCCTAATTCTATTGTGGGAAGGGTTTTAGGGTTACATCTGTATTCTATAAATACAGGGTTAGAGTCCCCACAGCCACGGTTAATCAGTTCTCTGCACCCATTAGCAAGAGACGTCAGGATATCCTCTGGAGGCTGTGGAAGACTGTAGCCGAGGGATTTCGATCAAAGCTTGGAGCGTTGTGGAGCGTATGAAATTAATCTATTCACAAACAGGTATGTCTTTATGCTCATTATTTATGACTTCTCTATTGTGTTCTAGGGCTACTGTAAGGGATTGGAATGGGTTTTATTGAAACCCTAAACTTATAATATTCTAACAGTTGGTATCAGAGCCAACCATACAGACCTAGAATCGATGGAGATCGATTATAAAGACTGATAATGAATGGTCAAATTAAAAGAGAATTTTTCTCAATTTTTGGATCGAATCTCGATCAGATCTGTCGGAGATTTCCATAGACGAAGAATTTTTTTTTTTGACCGACAAAATAAATCAAGCTATATACCGTTGGAAAGGTCTCGAAGAGACGGAGCCGACGATATAAAAATCACCGGCGTTGGCCGCCGAACGCGTCAGCAATCACCAGTGGAATCCGCGAGTGAGATCCACTCGCGGGTGGGAAAAAAAAAAAACCTGACGGCGCCGAGTCATCGCCGGGTCGACTCGGCGCCGAATCGCTAACCCTAACGGGTTAGCTGGTGACTTGGGCCGAGTCCACCCAGCCCAGACTGGCCCTGCCAGAGCTGGCCCAGCCCGGCCAGACCCGACCCGAACACCCGTCTCTCTGACCCGATGGGTTGACTCGAGAACCCGGATTACTGACCCGATGGTTTGGCCCATAACCCGGTTTTCTGACCCACTGGTTTGACCCGAAACCCGATTTTTTGATCCACTAGTTTGACCCGTAAATCCAAAATTTTGACCCGATTGCCCGAGAAATTTGGACCGGGGTGGACCATAGTTGAACCGGTGGTTGGCTCGGTGAACCAATTCTTTGGTTCATCCCTGCCAGACCAAAGTGGTTCGGTTTGAAGGAATAAAAAAAATTTTAGAATATTCGGTTCAGTTCAAACCGAACCGAACCAAATTGACCCAGACCGACCTGTAAGGCTCATAAGGGCCTGTTTGGTTTCTGTTTTTAAACAAAAGAACATTAAATAGTGATTCTAGGAGCTAGGAATGTCGGATTGACCTCCGATTTATTTCGTTGGACTCCATTTTTAATGCTTTTCAATCTGATATATATTTTGGTACATTTTGATGCATTGAAAAATATGTTATTATGGAAAAATGCCCTATGGGAACTCGATTTGCAATGTTTTTGCTGATTTTTCTTAAAGTTATTGTACAAAATTGATTGATTGAGCTAATGTGCATGTTTATATGAATGTTTAGACTCGTAAAATTGTATTTTAAAGCATTTATGGTTAAATAAATATCCCACATAAGCTGCAGTTTAGGATTTGTTCATATCATGGTGGAACTTGGTGTGACCACCAAAGTGGCAACCTTGTTTTATTATGATGTGTTCAAATTCTAGAATATATGCTTGTAAATGCTTCATTTTTGATAATGTTCACCCAAATGTGACATTGTCCAAGTTTATTCAAATTATGATTTATAGCTATTGTGTGGTGTAACCACCAAAGTGGCAACCTTAGTTCTATCATAATATGCTCAAATCTAGCATTTATGCATTTACAAACTACTGTAAGGAAATATAGTGTTCACACAAAAGTGACACTAACATAAACTCTCACTTTTATGTATGCAGCAAAGAATGACAATGTCTACCCAAATGTGGCATTGTCAAAGAAAATAAATAACTCATCCACATGGTTGAAGGATTGTGGCTTTAGGGGTCTTCATCCACCCAAAGGTAGTGAGATTTTTGAAAGTTATTATCTCTTTGCAGTTATTGCACAGATATTGAAAGGACCAGTGCACATATTGTCCCAAAGGATGTGTGTGTAGTTCGGTTGACTTTTCAAAGATATTAATTAGCTTGCACATGTTATGTATATATATTCTTGCTAGCTAATTTTATTTGGTATCAATCGTAGACTTACAGTTATTTACATTGTTATGGACATGTAATGATTAAATACCTTAAGATGCCTGTCTTTGGCTGCCAGTTTTATGAATTGGCATGGAAACTGCAAACTAGTCTAGGATTGTTTAACCTAGATGTACTCAACAGAAAAATTGTATTCTGATCCTTAGGGTGTTCAGTCCTTAAGATCAAGTAAAACAATGTTCAGATGAGAAACATTGAAAAATGATATTTCTTGAGAAATCCAAATAAAGATTTGATTTTTCAAGAAGGAGCAGAGAGATGTTTTATTACTCAAGTTCATCAGTATCAGTTTTTGATGATAAGATATGGTATTCGAAATGTAAGGAAATACAAGGTAGAGCTGTTAAGTATTAATGATAAGTTCAAGGATAAGTGAATATTTGTAGGTTCATTAAAACCTATGAAAGTGATATTTTAGACTTTTCACTTCCTCACAAGAATTGTATAGTCAGATCCTGGTGACCTATAGTACTCAAAAATATAGTGAACCCTAAAGTAAGAGAACTAAGGATAAAAGTTCAAAGAAAAAAGAAAAATATGAATGCCAATGTCATAGTGCATAATATATACCCAGACAAAGACAAGTTGTAAAAGGGGTAGGAAAACCCATAGAAAGAAAATATTTTTTCATGGAATAGTCAGAAACCTTATGACAAAGAATTAGACATTAAGAAACTACAAGATAAATGGATCTAAGTAGAATAAAATTCTTGTAGAGTGACTCAGAAGAGACATGTAAAGAAAGATTTATATAGCTGGACAGCTTAAGTGAAGGATTATGAAACTTCTGAGCAAGAAGGTGCAGTATATTGGATACTTAAGCATTAATCGTAGTCTGAACCAATAGAAGTATAAAAATCTTTAATTAATTATATCTTTAAAAGTTAAATTGTATATTGTAATTTTCCACCCTGGTCATAAGGATTTATGACTGTTGTCCAAAGAAAAATTAGAAAGAATAATATTCTGAAATTCTCCTTCCAAAGTTTATTACATGTATATATGTGAGAATTAATTAAAAGAGAAGATGACAAGATTAAAGTAAGTGAAGGTTATTCACAACAAGGATTTATTGGAATTGATGGACATCGAGATTTCATCTAGGATTTCCTGTCACAGTTTAGTCTATGGTTGTTTTTCCAAATAATGAAAATTAAGGTGGAAAAACTTTTATTAAAAGAACTAAAACTATTGGATCTGAATGAGAGAGTTTTGGGAGACCATGTGATACTGGTTTATTCCCTGATAAATTTAAGCAAGTATTTGCAAAAACCTAAGAATGTATTTAATCTTGTAAGGAAAGAATTGATATTGCAGCCTATATTATTAATAGAGTGCTAGTTAGTCAGTTTTCAGTTTCAGTTTCAGTTTAAGTTATCCTCTTGTTATGAGACTGTAGAACTGACATGATTTCATAACACTCGTAGAAGAGTGATTATTTTAGGACATTGAGTTGTTATATTATGGGATGTCAAAATAGACCCAAGAAACTTGAAGTGTGATGAGACCAAATGAAAATTGATGTGAAGTAACCAGTTGATATAACAGAAATGTTACCAGAGTATAATGAAATGATTATAGAAATATTCATTAAGATCGATGCTTCAGCCATAGTAGCAAAGCCAGATGAGGCAATGAAGAGATATATTGGACCATGTAGATCTATGATTTCATCCAATCACATGTTGTACTTTAAAATAGATATTTTTGGTGATGGACAAAAATGAACATCTTAATGATTTTGAGCAAGTTGTTAGTAATGAAATTGTTCTTGAATGTTTAATGATCATAAGGGATGTGTTGTTGTCTATGAACAATAACGAGACTTAGAATTTATGCTTTTGTCAATGAGCGGTGTACTCATAGGCTAAAAATAGATATAAAAAGAAAATGTGTGATTCTAGTGGGAGAATTGATTGCTACAAAGTAAGATTTATAGCAAAGTAGAATCACACAAAGGGAAGAGAAAGAGAACTTCAAATTTTGAGATCTTAGTTGCTCTTTTTATTTTGGAGTTGCATCAGGTAGATGTAAAGATTATTTTGATAAAAAAAATGTTTATATATTTTAATCACAAGGTTTTGTGGTAAGGATAAAGAAGATATGTTTTGTAGACTTATAAAGTCAATCTGTGGATTAAATGGGTATCCGGATAATGATATTTGAAGTTTAACAAGGTTGTATCTTCTTTCAACTTTGTTGAGATTGCCATTGACCATTGTATATATCTATAGGTCAGTGGGAGTGGATTCACTACTTTGTCATGTATATTGATGGTTTTCATTGGCTTGTAGTGACATGGTTTACTAGTTGAAATCAATGTTTTTCTATCTGATAACTTCGACATGTAAAACTGTATGAGCAAGTACCTTTGTACTTGGAATTGAGTTTGCTCGTGACAGGAAAAATAAAATTTTGGATTTATCTCAAAGTATAAATATTGTTCATTTTTTTGAATGGTTCAGTATGCATGTATAACTAGTAAGTTGCGGATGCTAAGATCAGTAAAGGAGATAAATTGATAGAATTGTAAGCAAAGAATGATACTGAGTATTAGCATCTATAATGCAGTAAAGAGATTGATATATGTTTAAGGTTGTAATATTTTCATATAGCCTTTTCATTGAGTGTCATAGGATGTTTTCAGTTGGATGCTGGTATAGCTTACTGGACAATGGGGAAGAGGAAGGTCATGCGGTATATGCAGAGGACCAAAGATCATATGTTCATTTATAAAAGTAGTGACACTCTAGGCTATTTTGATGTAATTTATAATGATTGTATTGATGACAAGAAATCAACTTCAAGGTTCATTGTCATGGTGATAGGGTTTTGTAACTCTAAGTAAAGATAACAAGCAAGATATCTTGTGTGAAAATTTATTCTCTAATTTGGAGATTGTAGACTCCACTTCTAAATCTATTGAGATGTATTCTGACAGTGGTTCAGCTGTGTTCTTCTCAAAGAATAATATGAAATCTAGTATTTCAAAGTATAATGGAGATCGAATCTCTTAAAGTAAGAAAGATGTCAAAAGATTTTATATCATTGTAGATTCTCAGACGAAGGTTTTGTCAGTGGGAGTCTTTAAGGGACGGTATGTCCAATATAAGAATGGTTGAAAACAAATAATTTTTTCAGAGGCTTGAGTGGCCAAAGATCGGGGAATCAGTGGGAGTCTCTAGATATGCTTAATCAGTGGGAGACTCTTTATATTTATACTTGTGTTTTCACATTGCTTACTGTGTTTGATTGTATTACTCATGGTTTGATGGGTATAGTTTTGTAACTATGATTTTGTTTACATTAGCATTTGTGTTATTGCTATTTTGCATACATAGTTATGTGTTTGACGTGTCACAGATATGAGGCAGTATTTAGCCAAAGTTTCAAGGCAGTATTTAGCCAAAGTTTCAAGGCAGTATTTAGCCAAAGTTTCAAGGCAGTATTTAGCCAAAGATTTAAGGTGGTGTCTAACCAAAGTATGGTATTATAATTCTAGAATATTTAAATACCATGTAAAGTTACCCATAAAGGTTTTGGGACACTTTGATTAAGGTTCTTTAATCAAGTTTGGACTCGCATGGGAGTTTACTTTCATGCATTATCTCAGGCGATTCATGTATTGAGTAGACCTCTGTTGTGGCTGACAGAAGTTTATACACCATATGTTAAGGTGTATTATTCGTTGTTGCTCGCATTGGAAAGCTTGATGGATGTTTCAAAGTTAGTGACGATTTAGTGTATTGGATTCTGTGGCCACACTGGTTGACGATAGTTTTGTAATTAATATAGCCCAAGTGGGAGATTGTTAGATTTATGTAGGCTTAATTAATTACCTAAACTAGTTAATTCAGTGAGAATCTGATTGACACGGTATAACCGGTTTGGTTTGGTTCGTCACATGGTATGAGATAGGTTTGGTAACCCTAATTCTATTGTGGGAAGGGTTTTAGGGTTACATCTGTATTCTATAAATACAGGGTTAGAGTCTCCACAGCCACGGTTAATCATTTTTCTGAACCCATTAGCAAGAGACGTCAGGATATCCTCTGGAGGCTGTGGAAGACTATAGCCGAGGGATTTCGATCAAAGCTTGGAGCGTTGTGGAGCGTATAGAATTAATCTCTTCACAGACAGGTATGTCTTTATGCTCATTATTTATGGCTTCTCTATTGTGTTCTAGGGCTACTGTAAGGGATTGGAATGGGTTTTATTGAAACCCTAAACTTATAATATTCTAACATCATCCCCTTCTCTTCAATAATTTTCAACACAGAAGCATTCAAATGTCTGTATAGGAATTACAGAAATATGATTACCTCAATGACAATCAGAAGAGATTTGAAATATGGTGCGACGTGGATCATAAACCTGTGTTCTGTATGATCCATTCAATGTCTCCTTCGTTCCCTGTGTAAACGAAAACAGGGGAATTCTTCTCAACACCACCCCAATACCTTGTCATTGATCAAACATCTTTGTTGGAAGGTCTACTGGTTCTGCTGATTGAAATTGAAGTGATCTAACGTCTGCATGAAATACTTAGTTTCGTAAACTGCATTTCCCGTAGAAGAAGACAGCAATTTAGACCTTGCAATGGAAGCAGGAAACCTTGGAGTGATAGTAGCAATTGTACAAGAATGGCAAAGGAAGAAGATGATCAGCCACAGAAACATAAAACCTGCAGAAGCTGTCATCTCCTCTTAGATGAGATTGAACTGAAATCCGGTCTGAGACCTTGTAGTCAAGATCTGTACTTGTTTCTCGATTCGTGGTTTGTTTAATAATAGGAAAGACGGAGGAAGATACAAAAACAGGTTTATCGGCCAGTGGGACTTCCGATCTGCAATCTTTTTATTGAGGATTTTTCGATCCAATCAAATTTATCAAATTTTATCTGTGCGTGCGTGAGCATGGAAAGCAGGTTCAAAGATTACATTTTTCATTGGAAAGCTTTATCCCTCCTCGCCATGTCTTCGCTCATGGTCGCTGCCTCTTGAGCAAACCCATTTCATGGGAGCTGGATTGGCGAAAATATCCTCCGGCCCGAAAAGCTGCTCTCGAATTGCTTGAAACGAGTAACCAGGATCATAGTCGACGAAGATAGCCTCGTCGGAGATGAATACTTCTGGCGAATTAGGGTCAGAAAGCTTGAGACGGTTCGATTCTTTGCCATTCAAACTATTTTTGGCCAAGTTGATTTAAGCCAGCCGAATATGTGATCAAGAGAGATGAGGGCTGAGAGGTGTTGGCGACAATGGATTGATGGGAAGAGTGAGAGGTTAGGGCAAAGCGGATTGCGAGAGAGGTTAGGGCCAGAGTACAAAACTGCCCCTATTTTCAATGAAAATAAAAATGAAATCATAAAAAAATATATAAAAATGAAAGTGAAAAATTATAAGGGTAAAAAAATATTTTTAGCACCTAAACAAAGTTTGGGTGTCTTCTAGGGGTATTAAGGATATTATCGCAAATGATGGTGGGTGGGTGAGATTATGATAACCTACCGGGGGGGTGTGGCAAATATTTTCCCATTAGATTAATTCGACTTCCTATTTTAATGGTAATTTTTACGATTTGATTGTTTATCTCTCACCATTTTTTTTCTTTTATCCATTACTTTCTATTTTAATAGTGAATGATCATAATTGATAAAAAAAATTATTTGAAAAAAATAATCTTTCTTAATCAATAATCATATGTCCCTATTGCCAACGACACTTTTTTACTTCTTTTTTTTTTTTACTGATCTTTACCATCTCTTCCGTTTTACATATGCTTGTGAACGATTATGAGTACAAGCTTCTACTAGAAAAGGCAAAACACCAAGGTAGAATCTCTTAAAGGTTTTTAATTAAACAAATAGAAAAACGTGATGTTTTTCTTTTTATATGTTGACTGGTTTTGTATTTTACAATGCTTGTGAAACATGAGAAAATAGTTCTATACAGCTTTAATGGTACTTAGCACTAGTACAAAATGGATTCATCCCCAAAGGAGGTACATCATCTCTTACAAAATATTTTATTTATTTTCAATTGATTAAAACTTGAACAATAAAATATGAACCATGAAGTGATAATTAGGATTAGAAAAGTGAAGTAAGTTCATTGGACTACGAAATGATGAACAGGAGAAATTCCCACCTTGATTAACAAACCAGATGTGATTAAAAAAAAGAGATTTAATTATTTTAGTGATGGATTACACATTATATGCATTAGGTAACCAACTTGCAAAAAAGACTCTGAGCCTTTTCCCATAGTGAAAAAAATTTTAACCGAAGGAAAATGGAAATAAAAATAACAAAATCCAAACAAAACAATGAAAAAAAGAGTTGAAGAGAGAGAAAAGAGAGAATTTTTATTTTTTTTCCTTGAAATAGAACTCGGCCAACCAGTGGTCTGTGTTTACTTAAATCTTTCAAATCTTCCGGTTTGAATCGATAAAAGGAAAAAAAATTATAAAGAAGGTCGTTTAACATACCATTAAAATAGAAGGTGGAATTAATCTAATTGATTTACTTACTATTAAAAAATTGTGATTACTAACTACCAAATAGGTTACCTAATTAAATAGAATAAAAATTAAATTTTATTTAGCTAACCGCGGTTAGCTTGGTTAAACCAAGAGGACACTTGTCATCTAAATAGCATACTAGACCAGCAGGTGATCCGGACTCGCTTTCTGTCTCTTTCTCTCTAAAGTGTCAATCAGTCAATTTGGTCTAGTTTCAATTTGGGCGGATTTGGTTTCGGTCTTGTACCAACATGCCTAAATCTAAACTATTACGAAATATTTGGTTTTCTATATTTATAGATTGCAAAAGACTGACTTAATGGCTATCAATCCCTTCTGGGGGTTGGTTTAGTTTCAGCCTGTCAGTTCAGTTTGGTTCTGACTTATCTATTAGTCCAATCCGGTTTCATTTTTTCATCGGTCTCTAAAAACACAACCCAATTACAGCTCAATAAAATTTTGATCCGATTTATTTCAAGCGGTTTCAGTTTCAGTTTTCGATTTTGACTCTCTCTCTCTCTCTCTCTCTCTCTCTCTCTCTCTCTCTCTCTCTCTCTCTCTCATTAGCAGTATTACATGTAATGTTTATGTGTTTTACACGAATACCTCATAATTTAGGGAGCTCAGTTCCTGTAGACCCATGGTAGTGATAATCTTTTGTACACACCCTCTTTAAGAGCCAATTTGATAAAACTCTAGATTCTAGATTCCATGGATTTTGACTCATAGGGAGTCATTTTGGAGTAGAATCACATTTGGTAAACCCAATTGGATTTGGACTCTCACGGAATGAACCGGATTTAAATTGACTTCAGGATACAAATTTTTGGGGTATAAAAAACTTACTTTCCTATTTTTGAGCAATTTTTGGGAGAACAAAGAAAGTAAAATAGAAGTCCTTCTCTCTCACACTCCTCTCTTCTTTACAAAACAAAGGCTTAGTTGCATCTGTTGCCACCACCACCCATCACCCACCACCGCCACCACCCACCACCACCACCACCATCACCATTTTTATAGACTTCGATTGGGTTGAGGGGGGGGGACACAGTGTTTATTAAACATGTTTTTATTCCAAAGATGCTCTAGAATCTATTCCAAAAATACGTTATCAAACATGTTTTTATCTTCAAATAATCATGGAGTAGCCTGGAGTAGAATCCTTATTTTGAATCAGAATCCAGAATCCAAAACAGAAGTTTTATTAAACAGGACCTAAATGGCAACAAATGTCACAGTCAATTGAATAAAATTTAGGAGGTTGGATAGTGCACAATAAATTTTGGAGTACCTAGAGCTAAAGCTGCATGAACATACATTAGATGCAAGCCAATACAAGACAGGAATTCAATTGAATTAGGATATGATGAAATTTTGGCATGTGGCATTAATAGGATGAAAGTGATGGATAACACATTATTATTCCTCATTTGGTTCCCATTATTTCTTATTTATTCCTCCCCTGCCTCTACGGACTCAACTTCCTGCCGCAAATGGGATGGTGTAATCTATAACAAAATCAACAAACACTTGATAAGAAAATGGATTTCATCCACATTTCATGATCGGTGATGAGGTCCGTGAAGAGTACATTTACGTGCAGATGAACTGAACTCTTGTTATACAAAAATCAATCATTTCATGCAGGGTTCACTAGGAGTCCAATTCCACAACAAGAGAAGTAAAAGAAAGTAGAGATCACAAGAAGCATAATAAAGAGATGGATTGTTACTTCCACATTTCTGGCCATGAGGAACTGATATGCTGCAGGTCTCGGCAACATAAACCACCCTCTCTAGACTAATAAACTGCTCCACTTCCTTAAGGATTTGCAGGAATGGAGAGCTATTGCACAGGATTATGATAACTGTGTTATAAGATACACTCATTGCTATAGAGAGATTAATATAGTGGTTGATGGTTTAGCCAAAAGGGAAGTTTATGATAGGAGATCATATATTTGGGGGGCAATTCCCTAATTTTGTAGCAAGGGAGGTAGTGCAGGATACTTCCCATAGACCTCATTATAGATTATGCTAATGCTTTGATCTTTTTGCCTTGAGCCAATGCTGTTGGCAAAGCGTTCAGTAGGGCTGTCTCTATTGGGCTCTGCTGTTGGCTTTCTGTAGACATGCTGATGGCTTTCTGTAGACAATGTACAATCCAACAGTACCAGAATTGAAAATGCATAAAATAAAAGCCATATTCTTGGATGAACAATCACCCTGGAACATTGAGCGCCAGTGATGCAATAGTGGACAACTGTTAGTTGGACATTTGATGAAGCCAAAAATCAAACTTATTAGCTGATACTACAGGGGCATGTCTGCAGCCACGAAATGGCTATTTTGTATCAGATTTTACTAATTCTTGAACTCAAGGATGAGAGCATAGAATAAAATCATCATTCCGCTTTTTCATATGAGCTTCAAGTATGCATCTTTTTTCTCTACTTTTTTCCTTGGGGGCCCTTGTTTTTAAAAGGGTGGGGGAACAAGATAGCAGGTTGATGGTAAAAACACCAAAGAATATACCTGGTAAATACGTTGGCATCTTTGAATACTGAAAAGAGTCAATCAGATACACTTTTTTTCTCTTGGGTAAGGAAGACAACAAGATCAACATTACATTATATTTAAGTCAAAGCTGTGGCTGCTATGGAAAACTGCCAAAAAGTACACCTGATCAACTCTAGGACAGCAAAACGACCAATGTGAAAAGTTGGAATAAAAAGTTTAGAGGATCCACTATAGAGCTGGTTTCACAGCCTTTCCTGTTGTGATAGCACCACCAATAGACTTCTGATGGAGAGAGCCTACAAAGTAAAATAATCTCCTCGATCTTATCTCTTTAAAATCCCAAAAACAATCTCTCATTCTTGTTCCTTGTTCTTTAATCTACAGAGTTCCAGCCACACGTTTTTTGGGGAAAAAAATCACAACAGCTGTCTTTTTTCTTTCTTTTTTTCTCTCCAGAGTGTCAATCAGCCGATTTGATCTACTTTGAATTTTGTCCCAATTGGTTTCGATCTTGTACTAGCAAGCTTAAATCCAAACTATTAAGAAATGTTTGGTTTCCTATATTTATATATTGGGAAAGACTGGTTTAATGATTATTAGTCTGTTATCGGGTTGGTTCAGTTTCGAACTATCAGTTCTGTCTAGTTCAAACTTATCGATCAATCTAGTCTGGTTTTATTTTTTTCATTGATCTCACGGCCCAATAAGATTTTGATCCGATTTATTTCAAGTAGTTTCAGTTTTGGTTTTCAATTTTGACTCTCTCTCCAACATTATATAAAAATGTAATGTTTATGTGTTTTATATGGATACCTTATAATTTAGGGAACTCGGTTCCTATAAACCCACAGTAGTAATAATATTTTGTACACGCCCTCTTTAAGTGGCAACATCTATCACACATGTCAATTAAAAGTGAGTGTTGGGGAAATCCCCCACGTCACCAACAAAACGGCGATACCTAAGACTCAATCAACCATGTATACATTCCCGCGTGGATATAAGAAAGCATCTCCATAAATCAAATCAAATGGGTAGAGGGTGAAAACGTTATTTTCAAGCTATTACGAGGACATTTCAGGCATCAAAGGCTACAAAGGGCAAAATCGGCATCTACGGAAAAAATATTATTCACTATAAATAAACCAAATCCCAAGAATTCAGGTATGCAAACATTAAATACTCATTCTTTATATTCTCGCTCTGACACTACGGCCTCGGGATTTCTCTCTTGCTCCGCCACATAAATGGTGAGCTCGGACCCGGGCCCATTAACTGTTCACAAATTCCTAACTTTGACATCAGAGTGGATCCGGGGCCATAAGGGCCGCTCCTCCTTTGTCTCTTATCTTTGTCTTGCAGGCCCGCCCCATCAACATCACATACCTCGGATACGGAATTTAGTCGAAACAGTTTGGTGCCCACCGTGGGACCTACTGAGTGATTTGGAGTCGGAAGATTAACGTCAGAAAGAAATCTTTCGAGCATGAGTCTTCCAAAGACGAGAAGCTACACAGTCAACCTTAACCCACGTAACTCACTCGGCGCCAGTCGGTAGGAGGGAAGACCAGCCCAGAGGAAAGGGAAGAGGGCTGCGGCCGAATCCTCACCACCTGATTACGTCACCTATGAGTAGTTTGATGCTATCGTACAATAGTTGGAAGAAGTAACAAAGACAATGCAGGCCGCCCAGCACCCACCGATGGCTGCCACCTCGCGACCCCCAGTTGGGGTCATTCCCCCCGTTGGGGTTATTCCTCCATATCGGCCAGCCCCTCAGAACGACCCTCCACTAGAGCCCCCTCGGCCACATAAGTGACGTAATCAGGTGGTGGGGATTCGGCCGCGGCCCTCTTCCCTTTCCTCTGGGTTGGTCTTCCCTCCTGCCGATTGACGCCAGGTGAGTTACGTGGGTTAAGGTTGACCGTGTGGCTTTTCATCCTTCGAGGACTCATGCTCAAAAGATTTCTTTCTGACGTTAATCTTTTAACTCCAAATCACTTAATAGGCCCCACGGTGGGCGTCAAACTGTTTTAGCCAAAATTCGTATATGAGGTCCATAATGCTGACAAGGCCTGCAAGACAAAGACAAGAGACAAAGGAGGGATGAAATCTACTCCGATGCCAAAGTTAGGAATCTATGAACAGTCAATGGGACTGGGAGGGAGAGGCAAGAGAGCCTCGCGCCCATTAAGAAGAAAGCGGGACTGGCTCCACAGTTCAACGAGGTCGAATACCCATGTGGGACCTGCTGGGGCCACACCCAAATGTAGAACGACTGATTGAAGACGTTGAAGACGACACCCTGCCACCAGAGGCCGTTGCACTACCCAATGATGGGGCAAGGGCTCCGATGCACACGGAGATGGTCGTACGGATTGAAGATCAGCTAGTCTGACTCCAATAGAAGATTGAAATTATGGAGAGGAACAATCATAATGCCAAGATAGAGAAGGATTACTGTCACACCCCAATTCTGAATCAATCAGAATGGTGTGAGTGAACTATCATTGAACCAACGGTTCCCACCAGGATCTCAATAAGGCCATATCCACTCATACAAACCATTGCACATAACTACAATCAGAATATAATAAATACAGCGGAAGTCTTTAAATAAACGAATTGAGTATTCTATTAATAAATTTAAATAAGTATTCAATTATCCAAATCCCAAACGTAATTAAATATCTTTACATCACTTTAAAAATAACTGAAACAATAAAATAAAATCAAAGGTACACACAGAAAGGGCACTCACATGAAGCGTCATGCTCGTCCTCTCCTGCCTGTACGTCCAGAGCAGCAACACCTCCATATGCCGAAGCATTCATATAATCGTCCACTGTGTAATCTACATCAACATCTAAAAACAATGTATATACAAAGGGTGAGCTCATAACTTAGCTCAGTAAGACAATCAAACAGTGTAACAATATTATATGCATGAGTAACAATCATTTTATACTGTGGTCTGGTTTAAGTTTGCAATGTGCTATAGAAAGGGTTGGCGGCCCAAACGACATTACCAGAAACTCATAATGCCCATACCTTGTCTTGAAAGCAGTCTTTGGAATATCTCCTGTCTTGATCTTCAATTGGTAATACCCTGATGTGAGATCAATCTTTGAAAAAACCTTTGTACCCTGCAACTGATCGAATAAATCATCGATCCTGGCAAAGGATATCGATTCTTGATGGTTAACTTGTTCAGCTCTCAGTAGTCAATACATAGTCGTACACTACTGTCCTTCTTCTTGACGAACAATACAGGTGCTCCCCATGGTGATATGCTTGGTCGTATGAAACCCTTATCTAGCAATTCTTTTAACTGGGTCTTCAAATCCTTTATTTCGGTAAGGGCCATCCTGTACGGTGCTTTAGACACTGGTGTCGACCCTGCCATTAGGTGTATCATGAACTCTGTAGCCCTGTCTGGAGGTAAACCTGGGAGATCCTCTGAAAACACATCTGGAAACTCTCGTACCACATCTAGATCTTCC
The DNA here is from genome assembly GCA_028583415.1 of Protea cynaroides. Classification (NCBI taxonomy): domain Eukaryota; kingdom Viridiplantae; phylum Streptophyta; class Magnoliopsida; order Proteales; family Proteaceae; genus Protea; species Protea cynaroides. The sequence continues at coordinate 86,161,726 of CM053269.1, forward strand.
ATCCTTGGCACCTCAGCAATGATGTCGACCATAGAAACTAGGTACCCCACTCCTCCCTTCTCTAAGCATCTCTTAGCTTTTAGGGCAGATAGGATCAGCTTCCGTTTCCTGGGTAACTTGGTCCCGGTGAAGCTAAACTCTTTTCCTTTCTCGTCTTTAAGCACAAGCTTCTTTTCACCACATAATAAGCTGGCTGAATGCTGGCCTAACCAATCCATTTCTAAGATGACATCAAAGTCTGCCATCTCGAGTTGAACCAGATTAGCTTCTAGATCTCAGCCGTCAAGGCTAACTGTACATGGTCCAAAATATTTGTTCAACGCCACTTCGACTCCTAATGGGGAGCGAACTATCAAGCTTGGGTTTAGATGCATGACAGGTAATTCCATTCGCTTCCCAAAAGAAATAGAAATGAAGGAGTCCGTGGCCCCAGAGTCAAAGAGTACTCTGGCAGGTATACCAGCTATATTTACAGTTCCTGTAATTTAATTATCCCTTAGTTCTACATGCTCACACACTTTAAAATAGTAAGCTAAATAGGAAGGGATAAAATCATACCAGTGACCACATCAGGTGATGCGGCTACCTCTTCAGTGGTGACTGCAAATACCTTTCCTTGCTGTGGAGGTTGTTTCCTAGGTAAATTGCAGGTCCTAGCAACATGACCCAGTTGCTGACAATTGAAACATTTAATGTTCGGGTTTTGTCTAGCGAACTGTGGTGGTGGTGGTGCAGTAGTGTTTCTTACATGCACCATGGTGGACTGAGCCCCGTATGGGCGGAATGGTCTATTATTACCCCCACCTAAAGTCTCAGTAGCCGATCTCTTCAGTCCCCTGTTCTGAGCAAAGAAACTGTCCTTTTGACTTGATTCAATCACTTTGGCAACCTGTACAGCCTCATTATATACCATTTTCTCCAGACCCAAGATATGCTCTCTAATGCTTCCACGCAGTCCCAAGATGAACCTACGGGTCTTGGTTTTTTCTTCTTGCATGCTTGCCGGTGCAAAGAAAAATAACTCTTCGTACCTTTGCTGGTAAGCATCCACAGTAGACTGAGACTACTGTAGGTTGAGGAATTCCTTCTCCATCTGATCTCTAAAGCTCTTTGAAAAATATTTATCGAAGAAAGCCCCCTTGAATATAGCCCAATCGATCTGAGCGTGCTTTGTTTCCAAATACGCCCATGTAGAATTCCACTAGGCGTTTGCATCCTCCTTTAGCATGTGCGTACCAAACAACACCTTCTCATCCTCTATACATGTCATTAGACAGAAATTCTTCTCCATCTCAGCAACCCACTGTGCAGGCCACAGTGGTTTCCCTGGCTTCCTTGTGAATGTAGGGGGTTTCAGCTTCAAAAACCTATTCACTGCTCGGCTCAGATCGTGCTGCCCCTATGAATTCATTATGTACCATGGTGGTGGGTACGAGTAGGCTCCTTGATAGGCAGACGACGATGGAAATTGATGTGGTGGTTGTAGATTCTGTCCTTGGCCCATTGGCCCAGAGCTACCATCCCTTGGCAGTGTGGTGTTATTTCCCTTATGTTCAGGTGTGACCTCTGTGGGGATATATCCTGGTGGCCTGAACATCTTCAGCATCTTATCCAGGAACGTCTTCTGCTGAGCTTCCATCTGATAAACTAAATTCGTGACAATTGTCTCGAAGTTTATGTGAGGAGGGCCTAGTAAATTTGTGGGTGCCCTGGGAACCTGCTCTTCTCCTCTCTCCGGATTTAGATTTTTCTCTTCAACATATTCTGTTTCCACATTGTCCTCAGCTTGGCGCACCCTAGTGACGCTTTCGTGAGCCTCTACGACCATTTTTGCCTACCATCTCAGATTAGTCTGTTTGGATCTGAGAAGAAGACATAACACATAAGGTACAGTCGAATAATCATAATAGTGTTAGTCTTTAACAATTGCAAAGCGAATAGTCGAAATGAAAACTCAAAATTGAATGTTTTTAAAAAAGTTTCCAAAATTTTTCGGGTCGCATATAGCTGACCGGTCGCAACATACTGGTCGCTAAACTGTATAGTATGGTGCGACCGGTATAGTCAACCGGTCTGAATTTTCCATTTAACCGAGAAATAGCGGTCGACTATACCAGGGGGTATGGGCAAAACCATCGACCGGTATGCCTAAAATCTCTTTAAAATCGTGAAAAAGTGAGTTTTTCTCACTTTTCCCTTCTTCCTCTTCTCCGGTGGGGATTCCTCTCTGACTCTTGAGTTGCAACAGTCCGACCGGGGATCCTAGAAGTCATTTTCTTCCGATCAAGACTTGGAACATCGCCTCCAGGTAAGCTTCTTCCTTCCATACTAAATTTTACATGGTTTCTCTATCGTTTTAAGCTTAAAAACTATGGTTTTCTTTGATTGGAAGATTCTAACCGTAGGAACTCTTTTCCTTCGGTTTAGCAAGGGTTTAGGGACCCCTAAGAGCAAAAGCCCACAACTAATTTGAGGTTCCACCAAAAGGTTTTAAGAAAAATCAATTTTTTTCTAGTTTTGACCTAGGTTTTGACAAAAAATCGATTTTTCTTAAATTTTCTAAATTTCTTGTTGTTTTATTCTATGTTTGGTTTCCATGAAGTGTGTGGGGGTTACGTATGTCCTCCTCCCCATGTTTTTGGGTCAGTTCGAGGCTTTTTCTTAATTTGCTGTCGTTATGCTGCCGAAATTTCGACAACTTTAATCATTTCTCCTTGTTTTTCCTTGTTTTGCAGCTCTAATGGCTCCACGCAGAGGTGCTGGCAAGCGCTCCTATGGTCTAGGCATGCACTTTCCCCACCCACCTGTTCCACAGCTCGATGAGCAGTGGTTTTTTTTTGAGGCGGCACAAGCCCGCTTCCCTTGGTTCAAAGGGAAAAATATCAAGTCAGGATGGTGTGCCAATTTGGAGCAGTTGCAGCGGTTCGATGTGGAAGTCGCTTTTGGCAGGCTTGGTTGGTTGCCGGTCATCACATACACGACGACTACCCGTCCCAACCTCATCAAACACTTTTATGCCAACCTAGAAATAGATGGGGATGTCAACGACTTCAATCAATGTCGAGCGCTTCGCATAACCAGCTACGTCAAGGGTGTCCCCACCTCTTTCGACACTCACCAGCTTGCTGATCTTCTGAGGATTCCCAATGATGGGGACTTAGTCTACTGTGCCCCTAAGATGAAAGGATTTCTCACTGACGATCTGCGCCAGGAGATCTCAGAGCAACTTCTCAACCCTAGGGCACCCATGAAGGCTGCTAGTTTGAAGCCCGTGCCTCAAGTTTATAGCCGCATCATCCAGCACAACATTGTGCCCCAGAGCGGCCATTATAGTGAGTTATCTCAGCTCACTCAGTACCTGACTTACTGCGTTTGCACTAGGGAGCGGGTTTTCCTTCCCTATATCATCATCAGAACCATGCATCAGGCTACACTACCCGGTTAGGCCAGTAACCTTCCTTATGGCCGGCTCATCACCACTCTTCTACAGCAACTACGAGTGAACATGAGGGGTGAGAACGCTGTTGAGGACACTATGACCTCGGACATCGACTGGGATGCCATCCTACGGATGTAGATGGATAACCTGCCGATCAGCAATGAGGATTTAGAGGCTCGCCCTCGCCCACTCAGGAGGGTAGCAGCCACTGCAGTAGCAGCAGCAGCAGCCAATGCTGCTCATGCAGCAGAGGCAGCTGGTGATGACGAGGGTGGCGATGATCATATAGAGGATGTTCCAGCACCAGCACCACAACCCACATATGCAGCGGGACCATCTCAGCCTCCTCTCGACACCGTGATGAGTATTTTCACGGAGCTCAGGGACGCTCAGCGTGAGATGAGCCGTGACTTGGGGCACATGGCTCGTAGCCTCAGAGTCACTCAGGATCAGGTGCACTGGTTTAGGGTCGCCTATGAGCGGGATTATGATATTGCCAACCCTATTCCTCCTAGGCCCCCTACCCCATAATTGTCTTTTTATTTTTCTCTCTCTTCACAGTTTATATAACAGGGTAACTGTCCGGTTTGTGGACTGTACCCTGTGGCACAATTAACTTTTACTTTTTTTTATATATTTGAATAGAAGCTTGATGGTTTTTTTTTCCTATTTAGATCATGTGCATTTATTAATTCCATATTTAATATAGTATGTTATGTTCTTTCTTATATAGTCTCACGTATCAAACAATGCTTAAGGTGTGTTCTTATTAAAGCTTTTAATTTTTCCTATCTCAGTTCATCGACTTAGTTAAATGCAATATGGTCTGTTGGACAGAGCCTGAGAGCTTTGATACCAAGTTATCACACCCCAATTCTGAACCAACCAGAATGGTGTGAGTGAACCGTCACTGAACCAACGGTTCACACCAGGATCTCAATAAGACCGTGTCCACTCATATAAACCATTGCACATAACCACAATCAGAATATAATAAATACAACGGAAGTCTTTAAATAAACGAACTGAGTATTCTATTGATAATTTAAATAAGTATTCAATTATCCAAATTCCAAACGTAATTAAATATCTTTACATCACTTTAAAAATAACTGAAACAAATAAAATAAAATCAAAGGTACACGCAGAAAGGGCACTCGCATGAAGCGTCATGCTCATCCTCTCTTGCCTGTACGTCCAGAGCAGCAACACCTCCATACGCTGGAGCGTTCATATAATCGTCCACCGTGTAACCTGCATCAACATCTAAAAACAGTGTATATACAAAGGGTGAGCTCACAACTTAGCTCAGTAAGACAATCAGACAGTGTAACAATATTATATGCATGAGTAACAATCATTTTAAGCTATGGTCTAATTTAAGTTTGCAATGGGCTATAGAAAGAATTGGCGGCCACCGCACCTCTATACACGAGTGTGTAGCATCGCACAGTAGATCACACCGCTGCCAACCCACATGCACCCATCATGGAATAGAGATAGAGCTAAGGCATCCACTACCTCCTCTGATGCTCTAGCCAGACCAATACATAAGCCCCTACTGGCTAGGGCTTGCAAACTGGGCTCGCAACTAACCAATCCTATATGTCATCACTATAGGCTCTATCCCAATACAACTCCCTACGGCATAGAGATAGAGCTAGAGCATGGTGGTCAGGCCGGAGACCACAGTGCCACGACCTCCCCCTGATGCCCTACCTGCACCAAGCATACTAAGACAGAACAATACGCAAGTAGACTCTATCTCAACATAACTCCCTACGGCATAGAGATAGAGCTAGAGTCTGGTGGCTAGGCCGGAGACCACAGTACCACGTCCTCCCCCTGATGCCCGACCCGCACCAAGCATGCTAAGATAGAATACTTCGAAAAGGTGCTAGTGTGAAGAATGATCCCAGACCCCAAGCCCTTCCCATTCCACACATTAACGAAAACAATCACATGCCTAACAATCACATCCTAGCATATGGAATATGCATGAACAAATATAATAATTGGAAATAACAGATGACATGTGAGAATGCACAAACATCATACCAAAGATTCAGGGTTATTAGAAACGGTTTACTGTCCATTAATTATTAGGGTTTAGGTCTAATTCCCTTACCTGACGCTCGTTTGATAGCTTGCTCCACGTCGCAAGATCCAAACGTGCTTCACAAAGTCCTACATGATATTAGGGTTCAATTAGAATAGTTTCTTAGGATTTACGTTGGTCGGAAACCAACGAGGTTATAAAAATACACTCACAGAGCTGATTGGTCGCATGTACCGGTCGTAGCACTGTGGGAAAACCTACGACCGGTATGGTCAGCCGGTCCCCACAGGCCACTCCTCGAGAGGTACCAGTCGCGGTACTGGTCACATGGGGTGCGACCGGTATGGTCGACTGGTATGTCTCCGGAAGACCATATATCCGGTTTCTCGACTGTCGTCGATCACTCTCTATTGATTCTAGGGTTTCTCCTACACATTTTAAGTCTGAGATTTGAGTTAGAGTTGTTTCCAACTCCATTCAAGTCTAGTTTTGATGGTATTCATCCTAGAACTCGAATCTAGGATTTAACGACTAAATTAGGGTTTGACGGCAAAGTAGGGTTTAGGTCAATACCTGCTTTGCATGGTATTGATCCAAGCAACCAACCATCCTAGAGTCATAATGTGAGAGGGGAGGGGTTTAAACACTTACCGTCGACCGGCGTAAGGTGTGCGTCGTCGAACGACAACGGCGGCTCTTCCTTCTTCTTCCTAGCTCCTTCCCCTTCTCCAATCTCCTTCTCCTCTCTAGGGTTTGTGAGGATCAATGGAAGGGATTCTATGAGGTTTAGAGGGATTTAAATATGCTAAGAATTAGGTTTAGGAAGCCTCTTAAGATTAGGAAAGTCGTAGGATTAGGAATTAGGAAAGTGGGACCCACAGAGATCCAATTCTGGATCTTGGTAGTCTGCTACGCAGACCATACCGGTCTACCGATACCATAGACTGGTACCATCGACTGGTATGAATAAAATTCATACTTAAGTTGGTCTGTTTGGTCTGATTTCATACCTGATTGTCATCCGCTCGTCCCGTCTGGCCCGGTGATGATCGAAAGACCTGATACGACATGAAATCAAGGTTTAGATCGAGTTCATTGAGTGCGGGTCTTACAACTCCCCCACCCTTAAAAGAAATTTTGGCCTCGAAATTTGAACATACCTTGATCGTCGAAAAGGTTAGGGTACTCCTTTCTCATCGCGCTCTCCTCCTCCCTAGTAATTTCTTCGACATCTTGGCTTTTCCAATGCATTTTCACATAGTGGATATCCTTGCTTCGAAGTTGTTGTACCTTTCGGCTTGTGAGCATCACAGGTACCACTTCAAATGTTAAGTCCTCAATCAAGTCTGGGGGGTCTACTATCAACATGTGTGATGGATCCCTGGCATACTTCTTCAATAAAGATACATGGAACACATCATGAACATTTGACATGGATGGTGGTAGAGCTAGTTGATATGCCACATTACCATGTTTGGTCAATATCTCATATGGTCCCACGTACCTGGGGCATAGCTTCCCCTTCTTACCAAACCGTTTCAGACCTCGCACTGGTGATATCTTCAAGAATACCTTGTCACCCACTGCAAACTCCAAATCTCGACGTCGGTTATCAGCATAGTGCTTCTGTCGAACTTGATCTGTCTTCACTCTTTCCTTGATCTGATCAATCACTCGACAAGTTTCTTCAACAAATTAGTCCTACAATTCTTCTTTCTCCCACCTCATTCCATAACAGAGGTGTACGACACTTCTTCCCATAGAGTGCTTCATATGGAGCCATTTGGATTGTAGCCTGGTAGCTGTTGTTATAAGCAAACTCGATAAGTGAAAGCTTCTCGTCCCAAGCTCCTTTGAAATCTAATGCACAAGCTCGGAGCATATCTTCTAAAATTTGAATAGTTCTTTCTGACTGCCCGTCCGTCTGAGGGTGAAAAGTTGCACTAAACTTCAACTTGGTTCTCATAGCTTTCTATAAACCTTCCCAGAACTTTGATGTAAAATGGGGATCTCTGTCAGATACTATACTTTCTAGGACGCCATGAAGTCCGACTATATTATCAACATATAGCTTGGCCAACTTGTCCATGGTATACTGAGGTCTGACCGCTATGAGTCGAGCTATCTTGGTAAGTCGATCGACTATAGCCCAAACTGCATCCACCGACCTTGGTGTCAAGGGTAGGCCAGTGACGAAATCCATTGTGATACAATCCCACTTCCATGCAGGTTCCGATAATGGTTGTAGTAAACATGCGGGTCTCTGCCTTTCTGCTTTAACTTGCTGGCAATTCAGACATTGGAATACGAAATGAGCTATATCTGCTTTCATACCCCTCCACCAATATAATCTTCTTAAATCATGGTACATTTTGGTGCTTCCTGGATGTACCGAGTATGGAGTGTAATGAGCTTCTATCATAACTCGATCTCTGATATTTAAGTTTTCACTCTCAGGTATACATAATCGTCCACGATACCTGAGTACCTTGTCTGAATCCAAGGTAAAGTCAAGATTGTTGTTACCCTTATCTAGATCTTCTTGTACAGTCTTGAGGTGTGGATCCTGTAGGATTGCTACCTTGACCTCATCTATGAGATCCGATGAGATCTTCAAGGCTGCGAACATCAATGTGAACTTATGAATTAAGTCTTGTTCCACTGGATCTCTTGCAGTCTCTATTATATACTCTTCATCATTCTCTGTTGAGCTTGAGACTGCAGCACATAATGCAGCATTTGTACTTGGTCCAGCCTCCGATTTCAATGCCCACTTTCTGCTTAAGGCATCAGCCACAACATTTGCCTTACCCGGATGGTACTAGATGTCACAATCATAATCTTTTAATAACTCCAGCCATCTCCTCTGTCTCATATTCAGGTCCTTTTGAGTGAAAAGATAGGTTAAGCTCTTGTGATCTGACTTAATCTGAATCTTTTCACCGTAAAGGTAGTGTCTCCAAGTCTTGATTGCATGTATAACCGCTGCTAACTCCAAATCATGTGTAAGATAATTCTTCTCATTCTCTTTCAACTGTCTTGATGCGTAGACAATCACATGTTCTCCTTGCATCAATACACATCCAAGACCCAACCCTGAGGCATCCGTATATAGGGTAAACGGTAAGCCTGGTGCTGGGATGGTCAAGATAGGTGCAGAGACTAGTCTTGACTTCAAAGTCTGAAAGCATTTCTTGCACTCATCCAACCATATAAATTTCTCTCCCTTCTTGGTTACTCTGGTAAGTGGAACGGCGATCCTTGAGTAGTCTTCCACAAATCTTCTATAGTAACCAGCCAATTCGAGGAAACTACGAATCTCCGCAACTGATTTTCGTGCTTCCCATCCTACTATAGCAGCTATCTTACTTGGATCTACCTTGATACCATCTTCAGATACCACGTGGCCCAAGAAGGCCACCTCCTTCAGCCAAAATTCACACTTCTTGAACTTGGCATAAAGCTTCTCCCTTCTCAGCCGTTGCAGGGCTGCTCTCAAATGTGTTGCATGAGCCTCCCTGTCCTTTGAGTAGACCAATATGTCATCGATGAATACGATGACCGAAGTGTCCAACATGTCATGAAACACTCGGTTCATCAGTTCCATGAACGACACTGGAGCGTTAGTCAACCCGAACGACATTATCAGAAACTCATAATGCCCATACCTTGTCCTGAAAGCAGTCTTTGGAATATCTCCTGTCTTGATCTTCAATTGGTGATACCCTGATCTGAGATCAATCTTTGAGAAAACCTTTGCACCCTACAACTGATCGAACAGATCATCGATCCTAGGCAAAGGATATCGATTCTTGATGGTTAACTTGTTCAGCTCTCGGTAGTCAATACATAGTCGTACACTACCATCCTTCTTCTTGACGAACAATACAGGTGCTCCCCATGGTGATATGCTTGGTCGTATGAAACCCTTATCTAGCAATTCTTGTAACTGGGTCTTCAACTCCTTTAGTTCTGTAGGGGCCATCCTGTACGGTAATTTAGACACTGGTGCCGACCCTGGCATTAGGTCTATCACGAACTCTATAGCCCTGTCTGGAGGTAGACCTAGGAGATCCTCTGGAAATACATCTAGAAACTCTCGTACCACATCTAGATCTTCCATCCTTGGCACCTCAGCAGTGATGTTGACCACAGACACTAGGTACCCCACTCCTCCCTTCTCAAAGCATCTCTTAGCTTTTAGGGCAGATAGGATCAGCTTCCATTTCCAGGGTAACTTGGTCCCGGTGAAGCTAAACTCTTTTCCTTTCTCGTCTTTAAGCACAAGCTTCTTTTCACCACATAATAAGTTGGTTGAATGCTGGCTTAACCAATCCATTCCCAAGATGACGTCAAAGTCTGCCATCTCGAGTTAAACCAGATTAGCTTCTAGATCTCGACCGTTAATGCTAACTGTACATGGTCAAAAATATTTGTTCAACGCCACTTCAACTCCAAGTGGGGAGCGAACAATCAAGCTTGGGTTTAGATGCTTGACAGGTAATTCCATTTGCTTCCCAAAAGAAATAGAAACGAAGGAGTGCGTGGCCCCAGAGTCAAAGAGTACTCTAGCAAGTATACCGGCTATATTTACAGTTCCTGTAATTTAATTATCCCTTAGTTCTACATGCTCACACACAATAAAATAGTAAGATAAATAGGAAGGGATAGAATCATAGCAGTGACCACATTAGGTGGTGCGGCTGCCTCTTCAGTGGTGACTGCAAATACCTTTCCTTGCTGTGGAGGTTGTTTCCTAGGTAAAGTGCAGGTCATTGCAACATGACCCAGTTGCTGACAATTGAAACATTTAAGGTTTGGGTTTTTTCCAATGAACTATGGCAGTGGTGGTGCAGTAGTGTTTCTTACAGGCACCATGGTGGACTGAGCCTTGTATGGGCGGAATGGTTTATTATTACCGCCACCTGAAGTCTCAGTAGCCGGTATCTTCAGTCCCTTGTTCTGAGCAAAGAAATTGTCCTTTTGACTTGATTCAATCACTCTGGCAACCTATACAGCCTCATTATATACCTTTTTCTCCAGACCTAAGATAGGCTCTCTAATGATTCCACGCAGTCCCATGGTGAACCTACGGGTCTTGGTTTCTTCTTCTTGTATGCTTGCCAGTGCAAAGAAAAATAGCTCTTCGTACCTTTGCTGGTAAGCAGCCACAGTAGACTGAGACTGTTGTAGGTTGAGGAATTCCTTCTCCATCTGATCTCTAAAGCTCTTTGAAAAATATTTATCGAAGAAAGCCCCTTTGAATATAGCTCAATCAATCTGAGTGTGCTTTGTTTCCAAATACGCCCGTGTAGAATTCCACCAGACATTTGCATCCTCCTTTAGCATGTGCGTAGCAAACAGCACCTTCTCATCCTCTGTACATGTCATCAGACAGAAATTCTTCTCCATCTCAGCAACCCGCTGTGCAGGCCACAGTGGTTTCCTAGGCTTTCCTATGAATGTAGGGGGTTTCAGCTTTAAAATCCTAACCACTGCTCGGCTCAGATCATGCTGCCCCTGTGCATTCATTTCGTACCATGGTGGTGGGTACGGGTAGGCTCCTTGATAGGTAGACAACGATGGAAATTGATGTGGTGGTTGTAGATTCTGTCCTTGGCCCATTGGCCCAGAGTTACCATCCCTTGGCAGTGTGCTGTTATTTCCCTTATGTTCAGGTGTGACCTCTGTGGGGATATATCCTGGTGGCCTGAATATCTTCAACATCTCATCCAGGAACCTCTTCTGCTGAGCTTCCATCTGATAAACCAGATTGGTGACAATTGTCTCGGAGTTTGTATAAGGAGGGCCTGGTAAATTTGTGGGTTCCATGGGAAACTGCCCTTCTCCACTCTCTGGATTTAGATTTTTCTCTTCAACATATTTTGTTTCCACATTATCCCCAGCTTGGCGCACCCTGGAGTGGTGACGCTTTCGTGAGCCTCTACGACCATTTCCGCCTACCATCTCAGATTAGTCTATTTGGATCTGTGAAGAAGACATAACACATAAGGTACAGTCGAATAATCATAATAGTGTTAGTCTTTAACAATTGCAAAGCGAATAGTCGAAATGAAAACTCAAAATTGAATGTTTTTAAAAAAGTTTCCAAAATTTTCCGGGTCGCATATAGCTGACCGGTCGCAACATACGGGTCGCTACACTGTATAGTATGGTGCGACCGGTATAGTCAACCGGTCAGAATTTTCCATCTGACCGAGAAATAGCGGTCGACTATACCAGGGGGTACCGGTCGACCGGTATGGGCAAAACCATCGACCGGTATGCCCAAAATCTCTTTAAAATCGCGAAAAAGTGAGTTTTTTCTCACTTTTCCCTTCTTCCTCTTCTCCGGTGGTGATTCCTCTCTGACTCCTGAGTTGCTATAGTCCGACCGGTGATCCTAGAAGTCATTTTCTTCCGATCAAGACTTGGAACATCGCCTACAGGTAAGCTTCTTCCTTCCATACCAAATTTTACATCGTTTCTCTATCGTTTTAAGCTTAAAAACTATGGTTTTCTTTGATTGGAAGATTCTAACCGTAAGAACTCTTTTCCTTCGGTTTAGAAAGGGTTTAGGGACCCTTAAGAGCAAAAGCCCTCAACTAATTTGAGGTTCCACCGAAAGGTTTTAGGAAAAATCAATTTTTTTTTTTAGTTTTGACCTAGGTTTTGACAAAAAATCGATTTTTCTTAAATTTTCTAAATTTCTTGTTGTTTTGTTCTATGTTTGGTTTCCATGAATTGTGTGGGGGTTACGTAAGTCCTCCTCTCCATGTTTTTGGGTGAGTTCGAGGCTTTTTCTTAATTTTCTGTCGTTATGCTGCCGAAATTTCGACAATTTTAACCATTTCTCCTTTTTTTTTCCTTGTTTTGCAGCACTAATGACCTAGGTTTTGACAAAAAATCAATTTTTCTTAAATTTTCTAAATTTCTTGTTGTTTTGTTCTATGTTTGGTTTCCATGAATTGTGTGGGGGTTACGTAAGTCCTCCTCCCCATGTTTTTGGGTCGTTCGAGGCTTTTTCTTAATTTGCTGTCCTATGCTGCCGAAATTTTGACAATTTTAACCATTTCTCCTTGTTTTTCCTTGTTTTGCAGCTCTAATGGCTCCACGCAGAGGTGCTGGCAAGTGCTCCTGTGGTCTAGGCATGCACCTTCCCCACCCACCTGTGCTACAGCTCGATGAGCAGTGGTTTCGTTCTGAGGCGGCACAAGCCCGCTTCCCTTGGTTCGAAGGGAAAAATATCGAGTCAGGACGGTGGGCCAATTTGGAGCAGTTGCAGCGGTTCGATGTGGAAGCCGCTTTTGGCAGGCTTGGTTGGTTGCCGGTCATCACATACACGACGACTACCCGTCCCAACCTCGTCAAACACTTTTATGCCAACCTGGAAATAGATGGGGAAGTCAACGACTTCAATCAATGTCGAGCGCTCCGCATAACCAGCTACGTCAAGGGTGTCCCCATCTCTTTCGACACTCACCAGCTTGCTGATCTTTGGGGGATTCCCAACGATGGGGACTTAGTCTACTGTGCCCCTAAGATGAAGGGCTTTCTCACTAACGATCTGCGTCAGGAGATCTCAGAGAAACTTTTCAACCCTGGGGCACCCATGAAGGCTGCTAGTTTGAAGCCCGTGACTCGAGTTTATAGCCGCATCATCCAACACAACATTGTGCCCTAGAGTGGCCATTATAGTGAGTTATCTCAGCTCACTCTGTACCTAACTTACTGAGTTTGCACTGGGGAGCGGGTTTGCCTTCCCTATATCATCATCAGTGTAAGACCCGTATGGAACTAACCGGTCTTACCACCTTGTACCAGGTCTACCTATCATGGTCGAGCCAAATGGACTAAGTACGTGAAGGAAATAGCGAAATCAGGTATTAAGCTGACCCAAAAATAGTAAAATGGAGGGCAGGGTCACATACCCAGATAGACAGGGTTGACCCCCCCCCCCCTCATTAAGAAGTCAGACCCTTGATATTTTAACTGGGGGTGGAACAATTTAGAACTGAGGGTCGATGGGATCTCCGACCCCCTCATCGACCCCCTCTCTGCCGATAGAAACCGTAAATAGAAAACTTTCCAAATTTCAATGGGATTCTTTCCTAATCTCAATGGGACTTATTTTGAGAGATTCTACTCTATAAATAGGACGTCCCTAAGACTCTTTCACTCCTTTTGAAACTCTAATTGAAAGTGAGAGAAAGAGAAGAGAGGAGAAGAGAAGGAAAGTTGGAGAAGAAGACTAAAGAGAAGAATTCAGAGAAACCTCTGACTTTCAGCAAAACCTAAGGTATGGGTATGTTTCCATTAATGATTTAAGACCTTAGAATAGTTCATGAAGAGGGTATGGTCTAGGAGAAATCCTAATCATCCATCCATAGGAGGATTTCAATGAAATCCGTGGAGGAAATCATGGTAGGCAAAGTGAGGAAGAAACCTAGAGTTTCAAACCATTAAACAAGCATAGAATGGATTGTAGAAGTAAGCCATAGGACCCAAACATGAAAGAATGGACTGTAGAATGAAATTCTTGACTCAAACCACGGGGGGTCGCACATGGAGTCGCTTGGGAGTCGACCCTACCAAACCACAGGATCAACCCCCAGCATTCGGAAAATCCAAGAATGGGGTGGTCGCACCCAGGGTCGATGGAACATTTGACCCTGGCATCGACCCTACTCTGGGGGTCGCAGTAAACTGCTACCCTACCTGCGACCCACCCTGTGACCCTCGCTTAACAGCAAGCCTAAAATTTTCAGAATGACTTCTAACTAAAATCTATCGACTTGTTAGGTTTTACTATTGATATAAAAGTGATTCTTAAAGCTTGAAAGAGGATCTACACTCAAGCAAAGGTGAGGGAACAAGACCTAAACTAATTGGCTAATAATAAACTGTTTTATTTCTTTAGTCCAATGCCATGACTGATTCTATGCGTGTATGCTTGTAATGTGCATTCAACTTGTCATCCAATATTTCTATTATTACAGTTCATGCATATTTCCTTCGTTGTTTATAACATGATGATGATGATGATGATAGGAATAGGCATGCGAATGTTTATGTTTGGTTAGTGTACTTGATGCAGATAGGGAAAGGTACCAACCGGTACTTCAATGCCATTTTCATTGGGTATATTGTGTCATAGCTCTATACAAGTCTTGTCCACTGACATCGTCATATTGCCATTACCTTAGCAGAACTATTACATCGTAGGGTATCAGGGGAGGTGGTCTCGGACCGTGTAGTCTTCGACTCTGCCGGGGGGCCTTAGCTCTATCTCTATGGATGCATTGAGGGATGCTAAGGTGAGGCCTTGGATACACTGATTGATATTAGGATTGGTTAGTTGCGAGCCCAGGTTGCAAGCCCTCGCCAACAGGGGCTTATGTGTTGGTATGAGGCAATCGGTACTGTCATGCCGTTTTCATGGGGGTATATTGTGTCATATTGGGTGCATGTAGGGTCGACAGTGTCATTTTCATTGGGCGGTTTCATACACTCGTGTATAGAGGTAAGGCGGCCACCAAACCTTTTTATAGCACATTGCAAACTTATATACCAGACCACATATATGAATTGAATGCATGCATATGTTTGTTGCATTGTTTCGTTTGCTCACTGAGCCGTGATGTGTGCTCACCCTTTCGACGTTGAATATTTTTAATTGATGATGCAGGTACCACTGTAGAAGATTATATGAATGCTTCTGTATACGGGCACGTTGTTGCGATGGAGGCTGAAGACATAGTGGAGATGCATGACTCCTCATGCGAGTGCAACTCATGCGTTTTCGATTAGATTTTTATTTGAACTATTAAGGAAATGTAATTGATATTTTATTTACTTATGTCTCGGTTGATACAACATAATTTGATACTTTATTTATGATTATCACAGTTAGATTCCTAAGTTCATTAAATATTAAGACTTCCACTATTGTGTATTTATTCTGACTGTGGTTGTGGATGTGTATGGTTTAGTTTACAATGATACAGCCTATTAGAGATCCTGATTGAACCGTTGGTTTACTAGCGGTTCATCTCACCGTTCTGAATAGTGTGGAATTAGGGTGTGACAATCAGAACCATGCATCAGGCTACACTACCCGGTCAGGCCAGTAACCTTCCTTATGGTTGGCTCATCACCACTCTTTTACAGCGACTACGAGTGAATAGTACGGAATTGGGGTGTGACAACTTGCTATCAGAGCTCTTAGACCCTGTCTTTTAAACCAGTAAACTACCACAAAAGTTCATGAACTGAGATAGGATAAAATTTAAAAACTGTAATAATAACACACCATAAGCATCCGTATTGTTTGAGACAAAATTGAAAGAGAATAATGCATCTATTAAATGTGAAACAAATTTATATACATTCGAAGGAAGAACAAACATATATATATATATAGCAGGGTATAGTCCAAAACCCAAACAATTACTCTAAAGTACAAAAAGAAAGATAAAAAGAAAATACATCAGGAAGCTGGAGGTGATGGGGGAGGCGGTGCCTCGCGGTCTCTATCATAATCCTCAGCATAAACTCTAGTTAACCAAGCTATCTGAGTCTGGGTCGTCTGGAGACTAGCTGTCAGATCAGCCACCCGCTGGTCAGTCACGCGCTGAGCATCCATAAACTCTCCCACCCGCTGATCCAACATCCGCTGAGCATCCAGAAGCTCTCTCACCCGCTGATCGAACATGCACTGAGCATCTAGAAGCTCTCTCATCCTCAGATCAGACATGCGTTGAGCCTCTCTAATCTCATGCAATATCCCCATCATGTCATCAGAAGGAGGGTGTGAAGGACCAGCTGCATGTGAAGGACTAGCTCCATAAGAAGGACCAGCTCCCATAGCATGAGTAGGTGATGGAGGAGGTATCGAATCCACATCCATGTATAAACGATCATCATCACCCCCATGAACCCTGCTCCAGTGGCTGCTACTGCTGCCTTAGCGTTAGCCATCTCCACTCATATACATGGACGCACCAGAGCGTTCCTCTCATCGTCACTGACCTAGGCATCCCAAAAGCCCATCTTACAAATGGCCTCCCAATCCAAAGGTGATGAGAAGGATTTCTCATGAATCCTCTCATCCACCATGTCAACACCCAGGCGGGTATGCAGCATAGAGATCATGCGTCCATAAGGCAGGTTGCCAGTATGATCGGGTAATGTGGCACTGATCATCGTCTGCATAATGATGTAAGGAAGGCAGACAGGCTGCCGAATGCAGATACATTACAACAAAAACTGGGTCAACTGGGAGATCCTCTCGTAGTGCCCACACTAAGGTATCAGGTTGTGCTGAATAATCTTACAGTACACCCGAGGCTCTGGACGAAGGTAGATCGCTTTCATCTCCCAATGATCCTCTCTAATGATCTAACAGTCAATCTCAGCTCTCATCTCCAATGAAAAGAACTGGGGCTCTCCAAGAGCACAGAACACCAATGGGCCGTCGTATGAAATGCCTATAAGTCGGCTAGCTGCCGATAATCAAATGAAATCTCGACTCCCTTGACGTAGCTAGTGATCCGGAGCTCTCTACCCCTCTTAGTATCGTTGTAATCCCCCACCACTTGGATATTACAGTAAAACTGTCTCACCAAATCTGGCCGAGTGCAGGCGTCATAGGTGATCACAAGAAGCCAACCCATGTCACCAAAAGCCCTCTCCACATCGAACAAGGCCAGGCTAGCCAAGTCCACCCGGCGACCTCCCTCTACCTTCTTACTAGAGTAGCGGGCATACTGTGTCTCTGCCTCGTTAGAACGGAAGTGGACTGGGTCATGAACCCTGGGTACTTTGGTACGAGCCATACTATCTGCAAAAACAAAGAAAAACAGATACTGACTTAGTAAAGATGAAAAACCCAAAAATTTTGACATTATAACGACATAAATTGGTCAAAAGCCTAACTTTTCACCCACACACATGGGTAGGAGGACTTATGTAGGTTCTAAACAATCCTGCAAGACTTAAACAGTTGGAAATTTCATCTAAAGAGATCGAATTTGAAGAAATTTCAAGAAATTCAAAAATCTTGACAAATTAGGGCAAAATGGGAAATTTCAAGTTTCTCGATAACCAACCGATGAAACTCAAATATTTTTGAGGGCTTTCATCCATTGAGTAACCAACAACAAAATCCCCCAATAAAAATTAAATTTTTACGGTTGGAAAAAGTTTAATTTGAAGAAAACGATATAAACGAGTAAAAACCTAGTTAAGAAACCCTAAAAAACATGAAACTGTAGAGAACATACCTGTAGGAGAGGAGTAGACGTCAAAATGAGAAGCAAATATCACCAATGGGTTTGATTTGTCACTGTAGCAACTTAGAGGGACGAGCCGAGTCGGAAAGGGGGAGGAAGAATGAGAAATGGATTCAAAATCGGGATTAAAAACCTGATTTTGAGTCCGAGGGTCGGAGAATTCGACCAAAACATCCGACCCCCCCTCCGATCCCCTCATCGACCCACGGTGACAAAGTCCATAGTGATGTAGTCCCATTTCCATGCTGGTTCTGGCAATGGTTGCAACAATCCTGTAGGTCTTTGCCTTTCAGCCTTTACCCTCTGACAATTCAAGCATTGAGACACAAATTTAGCTACATTTGCTTTCATTCCTCTCCACCAATATAGTTTCTTCAGATCATGATACATCTTCCTTCCAAGATGTACTGAATAAGCGGTGGTGTGAGCTTCCTTCATTAGTCTGTGTCTAATATTCAAGTCTTCATTTTCAGGAACACATACTCTTCCTTTGTATTTTAGTACATTTTCAACGTCTAAGGTGAACTCAAGAGTAGTCCTACCTTTTTTGAGAACTTCTTGCACTGTTGGGTCTGATTTAATAGTTGTTTTTACTTTGTCTATCAGATCAGGTACAATCTTCAATGTGGTCAACATATTTGAAAACCGATGAATAAACCCTTGGTTGGTTGATCCATCTGGTGTATCTATCATGAACTGCTCATTACATAATTCAATACTTTTCCTGTAACACACATTGCTGCAGTCGTGTTAACTTCTCTCTGGGATTTTATCATTGCTTTTTTGCTTAGTGCATCAGCAACTACATTAGCCTTCCCTCGATGATACTGGATATCGCAATCATAGTCTTTTAGCAACTCCAGCCATCTCCTCTGTCACATGTTCAATTCCTTTTGATTGAAAAGATAAGTAAGACTCTTATGATCTGATTTAATCTGAAATTTCTCACCATACAAATAATGTCTCCATATCTTGACAGCATGTACTACTGCTGCTAATTCCAAGTCATGAGTGGGATAGTTCTTCTCATGTGTCTTCAGTTGTCTTGAGGCATACGCAACTACTTGTTCTCCTTGCATAAGTACACATCCTAAACCTAACCCAGATGCATCAGTGTACAAGGTAAATGGTTATCCTAGGATCGGAATAGACAAGATGGGAGCTGATATCAATCTAGCCTTCAATTTTTGAAAACCCTCCTCACATTTGTCGGTCCAAACAAACTTTTCTCCTCTCTTAGTCAAACTGGTGAGAGGTACGGCGATTCTAGAGTAATCTTCCACGAATCGTCGATAGTAACCCGCTAAACCTAAGAAATTTTTTATTTCTGCAACATTCTTAGGTGCTTCCCATTTTACAATGGCTTCAATCTTGCTAGGATCCACTTTAATTCTTTTAGTGGATACTACATGGCCTAAGAAAGTGACTTCATTTAGCCAGAACTCACACTTTGTAAATTTAGCGTAAAGCTTCTCTTTTCTTAGTCGCTGCAGAGCGGCTCTTAGATTTGTGGCATGAGTTTCTTTGTCCTTGGAGTAGACTAGTATGTCATCGATAAATACAATGATTGACGTGTCCAACATATCATGGAATACCTGATTCATGAGTTCCATAAAAATTGTGGGTGCATTAGTTAATCCAAAAGACATGACTAAAAATTCATAATGTCCATATCTTGTTCTGAATGCTGTCTTCGGAATATCACTTTCCTTAATCTTCAACTGATGGTATCTTGACAAAATATCAATTTTAGAGAACACTTTGACACCTTGCAACTGATCGAACAAGTCATCGATCCGAGGCAACGGGTATCGATTCTTGATTGTAAGCTTATTCAATTCTCGATAGTCTATACACAGTCGAACACTACCGTCCTTCTTTTTCACGAACAATACTGACGCTCTCCATGGTGATATGCTGGGTCTAACATAACCCTTGTCCAATAATTCCTATGATTGTACCTTTAATTCCTTCAGTTCAGTAGGAGCCATTCGATATGGTGCTTTAGATACTGGTGCGGCTCTAGGTATAAGATCTATAACGAACTCTGTCGCTCGGTCGGGTGGTAGTCCTGGTAGTTCCTCAGGAAATACATCCAAAAAGTCACGCACAACATCAATATCCTCCAATCGTGGTGCTTCCTTGGTGAGATCGACCACAGATACTAGATACCCAATTCCTCATTTCTCAAGGCATTTTCTAGCCTTCAATGCAGAGAGAATGAGTTTTCATTTACAGGAAAGTTTGGTTCCTGCAAAACTAAACTCTACTCCTTCCTTGTTTTTAAATGTCAATTTCTTTTCTGCACATAATAGGTTTGCAGAGTGTCGAGCTAACCAATCCATTCCCAAGATAACGTCAAAGTCTGTCATCTCAAGTTGAATTAAGGTTGCATCCAAAATCTTCTCGTCGATAAGAACTGGACATGGTCCATAACCTTTTTCTAGTTCCACTTCTAATCCCATAGGTGAATGTACAAGCAATTTATAGTCTAAAGGTCTGAGGGCTAGATTTAGCTTCTTTCCAAATGACACAGATATAAAAGAATAAGTAGCTCTCGAATCAAAGAGTACTCTAGCGGATATGCCATTAATAGGTACAATACCTGTGATTTGATTTAATTTAATCTACATGCTCACACAAGGTAGTACAAAATGAAAGGTTTAGGTCATACCTGTGACCACATCAGGCGATGCAATAGCATCCTCAGATGTAACTGCATAAACATTTCCTTATTGTAGCTGCTTCCTTGGCTTAGGATACTCCCTTGAATAATGCCCTATTTGATTGCAGTTAAAGCATTTAACTCCATTACTACCTTGCTTCTATTGAGGTTGGGTTGTCGGAGTAGTCTTTGCTGCAGTATTGAAGCCTTGAGTACGGAAGGGTTTATGTCACACCCCAATTCTGATCCAACCAGAACGGTGTGAGTGAACCGTCATTGAACCAACGGTTCACACCAGGATCTCGAATAGGCCGTGTCCACCCATACAAACCAATTACACATAACCACAATCAGAATATAAATATACAACGGAAGACTTAAAATAGAATGAACTGAGTATCTATTGATAATTTAAATAATTATCCCATTATTCAAATTCAAACATAAAATAATAATCTTTTACATCCCTTTAATCCAATCAAAATAACTGAAATAATATAAATAAAACAAATCACAGGTACACGCAGAAAGGGCACTCGCATGAAGCATCATGCTCGTCCTCCCCTGCTTGCACATCCAAAACAGCTACACCACCGTACGCCGGAGCGTTCACATAGTCGTCCACAGTGTATCCTGCATCAACATCTAAAAACAATGTATATACAAAGGGTGAGCACACAACACAGCTCAGTAAGACAATCAGACAGTTTCACAAGATTATGCATGAGTAACAATCATTTTATGCTGTGGTCTGGTTTTAAGTTTGCAATGTGCTATAGAAAGGTTTGGTGGCCCCGCACCTCTATACACTAGTGTGTGGCGTCGCACAAGTAATCACACTACCACCAACCCACATGCACCCATCATGGAATAGAGATAGAGCTAAGGTATACCCGCACCTCCCCGATACTCTACCCATACCGGTACCTAAGCCCCCTATCGGCCGGGGCTCATAACCTGGGCTCGCAACTAACCAATCCTATATGTCAACAATGTATGCTCTATCCCAGCACAGCCGTCTACGACATAGAGATAGAGCTAGAGCGTGCAGGCCGGGTCGGAGACCTCCAAAACCTCACCTCCCCCTGATACCCTATCCGCAACTAACCCACTAGGATAGAAACAATACGCAGGTAGACCCTATCCCAACACAACTCCCTACGGCATAGAGATAGAGCTAAAGCATCGTGGACAAGGCAGCGTCGACTCGGAATCCTCAGTACCACCCAACGATGGTCGGGACAACATCAATATCGGAGACCAACGTACCACGATCTTCCCCCGATAACCCACCTGTACCAAGCATGTTAAGATAGAATACTACAAAAAGGTGCCGGTGTGAAGAGCGATCCCAGGCCCATGCCCCACTCCACACATCAACGAAAACAATCACATGCCTAACAATCACATCCTATGAATGCATGAACAATAATAATAGTTGAAAGTAAAGGATGGCATGTGAATATGCACAAACATCACATCATAGATATTCAATGATTAACAACGATTTACTGTCCATTAATTATTAGGTTTAGGTCAGATTCCCTTACGACGCTCGTTCAATAACTTGCTCTACGTCGCAAGATCCAAACGATAAGTCACGGCGTCCTACATAATATTAGGGTTTCATTAGAATATATTATTTAGGGTTTCATGTTGGTCGGAAACCAACGGAGATCACAAAATACCCTCACGGAGCTGACCCGGTGGCATGTACCGGTCGCGGCCGTGGGAAAGGCTGGCGACCGGTATGGTCAGCCGGTCCCCCACAAACAACCTCCCCGAGGTAGCGGTCGCAACATACCGGTCGCACTATGTGCAACCGGTATAGTCGACCCGGTATGTCTCGGAAGACCATACATGGGTTCCTTTTGCCGTCGATCATCCTCCATGGATTTTCGGGGTTTCTCCTATCCATTCTAAGTCTAGGCTTTGAGTTAGAGCTATCCCCAACTCATTCAAGTCTCGTTTCGATAAATATCATCTCGAAACTCGAATCTAGGGTTTGACGGCAACTTAGGGTTTATTGGCCAATTTAGGGTTTTAGATCAATACCCACTTTGCATGGTATTGATCCACCCACACAACTAACATAGGGTAAGAAGATGGATCCAAACACTTACCGTTGACAGGCGTAGCGAGAGCTTCGTCAAACGGTAATGGCGGCACCTCCTTCTTCTTCCTAGCTCCTTCTCCTCTCCAAGCTCTTTCTCTTCTCTAGGGTTTGTGAAAGACAATGGAAAGGATTTGAGGGGTTTAAGGGTGTGTTTATAGGCTAGAAATAGGGTTTAGTAACCCTACTAGGATTAGAAAACTTCTAGGATTTGAAATCAGGAAAGCGGGACCCGCAGAGACAAATTTTCAAATTCCCGCACATAGCTGTGCAGGCCATACCGGTCGACCGGTACCATCATCCGGTACCATCAACCGGTATCTAAAATCAGGTATAATTGGTCGACTTTGGTCCGATTTTGCACCTGTTTGTTATCTGCTTGCCCCGTCTGGCTCGGTGATGATCGAAAGACCTGTCACGACACAAAACCAAGGTTTAGACCGGGTTTTCAGAGTGCGGGTCTTACAACTCCACCACCCTTAAAAGAAATTTCGTCCCGAAATTTATATGTAGGTACTACAGTTTAAATATCTTTGTGTTCCCTCCGTTATATGAATTTCCATTAGGTCTTTTGATACCTCTGTTCTGAGCAAAATACCTTTCCCTCTGGCTCGATTTTAGTACTCGAGCAATCTGTACCGCTTCATTATAAATCTTCTTTTCCAATCCCAATACATGCTCACGGATGCTTCCCCTAAGTCCCATAACGAACCTTCGGGTTTTGGTATTTTCCTCCTGCATGCTAGAGGGAGCAAAAAAAACAACTCTTCGTAAGCTACTGATACGCATCCACAGTCATTTGTCCCTAATACAGACTCAGAAACTTTTTCCATCGCATCTCTGAACTTCCTGGGAAAATACTTCTCGAAGAAAGTTTCTTTATAGATAGCCCAGGTCAATTGGGCGTGCTTCGTTAACAGATAACTTCGAGTAGACTTCCACCAATGGTGTGCATCTCCCTTCAGCATAAATGTGACACATAACACTTTTTCCTCTTCATTTATAGTCATCATCATGAAGTTCCTTTCCATCTCGTCGATCCAGTGAGCTGGCCACAAAGGATCCGATGGCTTGCCATTAAATTCTTTAGGCTTCATCTTCAGGAAACACTCGATCAGTCGAGAATGGTCCAATTAATACTGAGCATATGCTCCATATATAGGCGGTTGATACTGGTAATTGCCTTGGTTGTATCCGCCTTGAGGAACTTCAGGGTTTTGTACTTGAGTTTGTACAAATGGCATTTTGAGGTGTTTGGAGTACCATGTTGTTCATAGCTGATGCTTAGGGCATGGTGTTGCTACCCCCTGGTACGGTACTAGCTTGTCCTGTCCGTAAAGGTGTAGTGTTTGCAGCTGGAAAAGTCATTCCCATAGCAGCTTGCATGTTGGCTTGTACTTGCTATATTTGTTGCAACTGTTGTGCTAGATTCATCACCGCAGTAACCAAATCTGTAGGTGGGGCTAGCAAGTTTGTGGGGTTGGCTTGGTCGTTGACTCCTGGCGGTACCATATTCTGGTTCTCCTGTTCCTCAGGGTTTTCATGGCCATTTTCCTCCACAGGTGGTGGTGGAGGTGGAATTAAGTTACGTCCTCTCCTGGTTATTCTTCGCCTAGCCATTCCCTGTTTCTAGCGGTGGTAGTGTCTGAAAGTCAAGGAACATATGAGGCAATCATAAAATATGTCATTCTTATGTCAAAATTCAAATAAACAAGGCAAAATTTCAATCTTTAAAGTCATTCAGTCAAAACAGAACATTTTTCATCGTGGGGTCGATGGTGGGGTCGCAGTATGTGTGACCACAGGGTTGCGACCACACAAACCCTGTTAGCTCACCGAGAGCCTGTGGTCGATCGTGGGGTCGCATTTTTGGTCGAATTTTACTACCACATGATCCAAAATCAGGTTCTTAAACCTATTTTCGAGCCATTTTCTTTATTTCTCTTTTGTCTTCAACTCAACTCACCACCACTGAGTTGCGACAGTGTCGATCGTACAAATTTGGTGATTCTTTCATCAATCTATGACCTACGTTTCGTTCTTCTAGGTATGTTCCCTACTCTTTCTTCTTTTTAAGCTTTCATACCTAGGTTTTGCTCCATTTATAGGGTTTTCTTCAAATTAATATTTTTCTGACCATAAAAATTTGATTTTTATTGGGGGTTATTACTATTGGCCACCCAATGGATGAAAGCCCTCAAGAAAATTTGAGTTTCATCAGTTAGTTTAATAGAAACTTGAAAATTCCCATTTTTGACCTAAATTTTGGGGTTTTTCCCAATTGTCAAAATTTCTTCAAATTCGACCTAGCTAGTTTAAATTTCTGATTGTATGAGCCTTACAGGATGGTTTGTGACCTATGTAAGTCCTCCTGCCCAAATATGTGGGTGAAAAGTAAGGCTTTTGGCCAATCACGCCGTCATAATGTCCAAATTTTGAATTTTCACTATAGCTGATATGTTGCTTGTTGGTCTATGCCTTTGCAGATAACATGGCTCGCACTAAAGTCCCCAGAGTTCATGATCTCCGTCGCTTTCGGTCTATTGAAACAGAGGCACAGTATGCCCGGTACGAGCATAAGAAGGTGGAAGGGGGTCGTTGTGTCAACTTGGCCAACTTAGCCCTATTTGATGTGGAGAGAGCATTCGGTGATATGGGCTGGCTCCTTGTGATTCTTTATGAGGGTTGCACCTGTCCTGAGTTGGTGAAATAGTTTTACTATAATTTACAGGTGGAGGGTGACCCAGAGGACATAAATATGGGTAGAGAGCTCAGGATCACCAGTTTAGTTAAAGGGGTGGAGATCTAATTTAATTGTCAGGAGTTGGCTGATCTCTTGGATATCTCAAATGATGGTCCCTTGGTTTGCCGCACACCTAAGGAACCCCAGTTCCTGTCAGTGAAAATATGCGTAGAAATTGACAGTCAGATTCTTAGGGATGACCGATGGCAGATGAAGGCAATCAACCTACGGCTGGAACCCCGAGTGTATTGCAAGATCATTCAGCACAACCTGATTCCCCAGAGTGGACACTATGAAAAGGTTTCACAGTTGACCCAGTACCTTCTATACTGCATCTACACTAGGCAACCTATCTACCTTCCTTATATCATTATCAGGACCATGCATCGTGCCACAACACCTGGTCTGGTGGGTAACCTACCCTATGGGCGTTTGATCACCACTCTGCTCACTCACCTGCAGGTACACTTGGTCGATGAGAGGATTCATGAGGATACTTTTTCGAATGACCTTGACTGGGAGGCCATCTGCAGGATGGGGATGCGAGATGTGCAGGTCAGTGACGAGGAGAGAAATGCTATGGTGCGTCCCCATACTCTAGTAGAGGTAACAGACATGGAGGCGGCAGCAGTAGCAGCAGCAGAGGTTCACGAGAGTGATGATGAGGAGGATGATGATAGGATGTTCATGAACGTTGATGTCATACCTCCTCCATCACCACAACATTCTACTGGAGCTGGCCCTTCTCGGGTTTCTTCTCACTCAGCTGGTCCTTTGCACCCACCACCAGATGACGTGATGGGGTTACTGCGTGAGATTTGGGAGGCCCAGTGTGCTACTGATCAGCAAGTAACGGATCTGGCTGCTAGTCTCTAGGTGACCCAGACTCAGGTAGCTTAACTTACGAGAGTATATGCTGAGTATTATGATCGCGATCACGAGGCACCTCCTCCTCCAGCACCCCCAGCTCCTTGATGTCCTTATTCCTTTTTACTTTATACTACACAGTAACTGTCCGGATTGTAGACCGTACTCTGATTCAGATATATGTTAGTTTTATTCTCATTTGATAAATACATAGAACTTGTTTCTTATTTTCATATGTGCATTATTCTCATTCTTAGTTTATGTCTCATACAACACAGGTGTTTATGGTGTGTTCTTATTACAGCTTTTAAGTTTATCCTAACTCAGTTCACAACTCTTGTGAAAGTATATAGGTTTGATAGACAGAACCTGAGTGCTCTGATACCAAGTTCTCACACCCCAATTATGAACTAACCAGAATGGTGTGATGAACCGTCTATGAACCAACGGTTCAACCAGGATCTCGTATAGGCCGTGCCCATTTGATTAAACCAGATACAACCACAACCATAATCAGAGTAAATAAACAATAGCGAAAGTCTTTAATATTAATGAACTGAGTATCTAACAGTGATAACGTAATTAAGCATCCAATTATCTCCAAATGACTCAAGACATAAAATAAAATAAAGTAATTAATTACATGTTCTGATAATCCAACAATTAAATCTAATTGAAAACACATGAGTTGCACTGGCACGACGAATCATGTGACTCCACCATAGCTTCCACATCCATCACAGCAACATGTCCGAACATTGGTGCATTCATATAATCTTCCACGGTAGGACCTGCATCATCAACTAAAAATATTCAACCTCGAAAGGGTGAGCACACATCATGGCTCAGTGAGCAAACAAAACAATGCAACAAACATATGCATGCATTCAATTCATATCTTTGGTCTGATTTATAAGTTTGCAATGTGCTATAGAAAGGATTGGTGGCCGTCGCACCTCTATACACGAGTGTGTGAATCCGTCTAATGGATCAAACACCATTGCCATCCCACATGCACCCATCATGGAATAGAGATAGAGCTAAAGTACTCGGATCAAACACTGCATAACGCTTCCCCTGATGCCCTACCCATATCAATACGTAAGCCCCTATTGGCGAGGGCTTGCAAACTGGGCTTGCAACTAACTAATCCTAATGCCAAATAGTGTATCCAATGCCTCACCCCAGCATCCCTCAATACGTCCATAAAGATAGAGCTAAGGCCCTTCGGCAGAGTCAGAGACTACACGGTCCGAGACCACCTTCCCTGATGCCCTACGACGTAATAGTTTTGCTAAGGTAATGGCGATACGATGATGTTAGTGGGCAAGACTTGAGTAGAGATAGAGTTAGAGTCTGGTGATCAGGATGAACCACAGTGTCACGTCCTCCCCTTGATGCTCCACTCGTATCAAGTACACTAACCACATACATACATTTACATGCCTATTCCTAACATCATCATCATCATCATATTATAAATAAACAGAATTATATATGCATGAGCAATAATAGCAGGAATATTGGATGACATGTGAAACGCATATTACAAGCATACAAGCATAAAATCATTCATGGCATTGGACTCAATAAGTAAAACAGTTTGTTATTAGCTAATTAGTTTAGGTCTTGTTCACTCACCTTTGGTCGATGATTGTTCCTTGTTCAAGCTTTGTAAATCACTTTTAGACCACTTGGAAACCTAACAAATATATAGATTTTAAATTAGAGTTTATTTTCATCAATTTAGACTTCTAGAAGCTGAGTGGTCGTAGGTGTGGCTGCACCTGTGGTCTCAGTTTTTGAGACCACAGGGTGTGTGGTCGCTATGTGTGGTCCATATTATGCGACCATACATGCGACCACACCCTCCTTGGAACTTTCCCGAGGGCGTGTGGTCGATATGTGTGGTCGTATATCATGCGACCACACATGCGACCATACCCTCCCTGGAATTTTTCCGAGGACGTGTGGTCGATCATATGTGCCTCGTGTCAGTGATGGTCGATTTTTCCACTCTCAACTCAATTCCTTCGTGTTTTGATTCCTTAGCTTATTATCATGATCCTTCCTATGATTGTTCTATGGCTTAAAATTCATATTTTTACATAATCCATCATGCTAATAGATTCCCTCCATGGATCTCTTAGAATTTGTCTATGGTTTTATGATTGGGGTCTCAGTTTGAATCACTATCTCCTTCATGATCTATTCTAGGCATTCAACTGATATGGTGAATATTTTCATACCTTAAACTTGTTGAAGAATCAGAGTTCTCTTTGAATTTCTTTCTCTTAGTCTTACTCTTCAATTCTTCTTCTCTTCCTCCTCTTCTCTTCCTCCTCTTATCTTTCTCTCTCTTTCAGTTTGAGTTCTAAAAGGATGAAAGAGGCTAAAGGACGTCCTATATATAGAGGAAAACCCTCCATATAGAGTCCTACTTAGATTAGGAAAGAACCCCCTTTAGATTAGGAAGGTTTCCTAATCACAGAGTCAGTTTGTCTTCGTGTGGTCGCACGTGGGGTCACAGAATTCGTCCACCACACATCCAAAAACTGCGACGACACGTCCAAGACTCCAGTGGTCGCATTATTCTGAGGTGTGGTTGTCCCCACCTGTTTAGGTATGCGACCACACACTCCTAATTCGATGATTTTGGGTTCAATTTCATACCTAGCCTTGTGCTTTCTTCATGCATTTGGTCCTCTTGACCCGACCATGATAAGAAGATTTGATACAAGGTGGTAAGACTAGTTAGTACGATACGGGTCTTACAGTTTATTCATGGCTTTGGTCTATGTGTGGGTCATTTTAATCAACCATAGGTCACTTGGAATGCTTGGATCCCAAGACTAGTCATTTCAATCCATTTCACATCATTCTTATGGTTTCGATTTCCTCACTGATTCAAATCCCCCACTCGGATCAATCCATGGATGCTTTTCGATTAAATGAGTGGAGATTTGGTCTAGGGAAATCATGAGACAAAGATCCTTCCATGATTTAAATCATTATTTTCATATGAAAGGAAATTAAGAGAAGTAGAGGACTGATACCAGGAAAAATCATTTCTTGTCGATGGTGCTATCAAGGCTTGTCCCAATGGCAGACGAGTTCTTTCTTCCTCCTTCTTCTCCCTTTCTTAGAAACTCGTAAGAGTTATCTTTGTTTCTTTTGCCTCTTCTCTCTTGGTTTGTCTAGGTAGTGGAATGAGATGGGAATAGAGTTGATTCTACTCTATTTATGATGGGAAGGATGGGATTTCCCAACACGGTAAGTGGAGGATTCCCTCCTTCCTTCTAAAATTAAAACGAATGAACCTGGTCATTTTCCAAATGATTGGATAACAGTATAATCCAAAAAAGGGGCCCCCCCACGGGTGGGCCCCACACAAAAGGGGGTGGGGGGGGGGGGGGGGGGGGGGGGGGGGGGGGGGGGGGACCAAATGCACCCTCTTGTTGTCCCGCTGGACCCCTCATTTAAACCCTTTTTAATTGTTTTAAGTGCAAGGGTTGAGTTGGGTTACGTCCTTTGGGTTCCGTTGGTCTAGTTTATGTTGGTTTGAACTGTTCATTGTGGTAAGACTTTTACAAAGCCAAAATTTCAAATTATGATCAAAATTTTGGGTGCGGGTCTTACAGGACCAAGTTTGGTTCATCTCATACTTGTGACAACTAGATCTAAACTGGTCTACTCTATAATATTGTAGACTCTCACTGAACAACTAATTTAGTATTTAAATAAGCCCATACATATCTTATAGTGAGGGCTCTGCAAACGTTGATAGAGAATTCTAGCAATGCTTGTTCGATTTTTGCTCATGGTGGAATTACAACTCTGTTGGAGTTGTGCACTGATTGTGACAAGAAAGGAGGAGACTTGATAGTTCTGCCTAAGGGTGTCAAATCTAGGCCGGCTGGTAGCATGGACTGAGCCGGCTTAATATAACTCGAACCCAATTTGGACCAAGCCCTTAATGGACAAGTTTTGGTCTGTGCTTGTAAAGCTCGACACCGTTTCAGTTCGGACCAAAATAGGATTGGACCGGTCTGTTAAGAAGCCCAAGCTAGCCTGAACCGGCCCGAACCGATAATACCCAACCTGAACACCAGTAAGGCCTGTTAAGAAGTCCGAGCTAGCCCGAATCGATTCTTTTTACTGCTCAAATAATAACCAACTGACCAAGGATCTAACAATTCTAACTAGATAAATGCAAACATGCCATCCATTATCCATGCTCAGATGCCCTTATGATCAATTAAAACTCAACTGTTTACAATTTTATATGAACAAAAAGCGCCATAAAAATTAACGTGCGAAAATACATGCGAAGGCAGCCCGATAAGCACGATAATCCCAGCCCAGACTGAGCCAGTCCGAAATCAATTTGATACCAGACATTGCACCAGCTCGTTAATTATTGTGTCCAGTGTAGCTCACCCTAGTCCGAACCCTTAATGGATAGGTTTCGATTTAGACTTGTAAATAAAGCCCGACACCATTTCCACCTGGACTAAAACCAGACTGGACCTATCCGTTGACACCCATAGTTCTACCATTGTCGCTTTTCTTGCATCTTCAAGTCGATCACCTTCACCGAAGAAATCAGTTCAATCTCCAATCATCGGGATGAAGCCCTCATGGGAAGGAAACCGAAAGTTTGACCGCAACCTTGGAAGAGGAAGAAGACAAAACCCTCAACTGCAAAGGAGAAGACAACCACACACATCGGATGGTTTTGGTTATAAAAATCCATGTTTTTTTTTTTTTTTTTTTTTCAATTTACTTTCACTTAATCAACAATACTACCCGTGTTTAAATGAAATAAAAAATTTCAAAAATATACCAAACACTTAAAAAAAAAAAAAAAAAAAAAAAACCTGATACCAGAGAGCCCTTTAGCCTACTCTGCACTGTTCCAAGATTTTATTTTACCATTCTGAGCTCCTATACTTTACACATGATTTTACGCGTCAATCTGTAAAACTTTTGGTATATCTATCATCCAAATTTGTTATTTACTTCTCATCCTCCCATAGAAGTACATACAGTTTCATCTTTCCTGTTCTTCTTGGCCATTGCCTCAGTGGGGCAGATAAAAATTGTGGAGAATAAAATTGGATCCCATCAGTCGTATTTCTTACTTTCCTCTTCTAATCATCATCCTTTCTAACTGTACATGGAGACAAGACAGACCCAAACAAAAATCTAGTCTCACAAAACCCTCTTCATCATTTCCTTCTCCTGTTCAATATCCAATTGCTTCCCCCTCTCATTGTTCCCATCTTCTTTTTACAATTGAAACCAACCCAACTGGGTTCTTACTGTAACTTCATTTTCTCCATTACCACCTCCTTTGGCCAAATCTCTTCTTCTTGATATCCTGGAAAAAAAAATGGAAAAAAAATGATTCTGTTTTGGCAGGTACACAAGATTCTTCATCACCCTCAGAACGGAATCTTCATTCTCTGATTATCAAAATTTCAAAAACAGCAATGGCCATAACGATGGTAACTGTCTTCCACAACCTGTGGATCCCGAAACCCATCCGATTCCATCCAATGATCCAATGCGGTCTCGAATCTTTTGACAATATTTTGTCTTCTGTCCACGTGTTGCTTCAAGTAAGGACTAAAGGCTTAAGGACTGAAAATAGATTCTTTTGCCCTTTTGTTTTGTCTGGTCTGAAATGTTATCAGAGATTTTTAGTTTAAAAAATTCTGTGAACATTTGAGCTTTCATTCTCTGAATTCTGAAACGGTGATGACTTCCATACAGTCATGGACTGCAACAACAACAGCGACAAAAACAAAATCTGTTCCTATTTTTTCCTCCTCTGCTTCTTCTTCTTCTTCTTCTTCCAATCACTCAAAATACCTCTCGAATCCCTCACCATCTTCTCCCACTCGTCTCATCTGTCGATGCCAAAATCTGAACGAAGGCTTCAGATTCTTTCTCCATGATGCCCTCGACGATTCTGGAATCGACACTAAACATGCCAGGGTGAGGCCCCCCTCCCGCCCTTTTTTTTTTTATTTTTTTTTTATTTTTTCACTTTCTGTTTCTTTGTGTGAGATTTGTTTGATTGATGATTTGGTGGTTCTGATTAGCAGATAGCGAGAGAGGGTTTCTGCTCCCAGATTGAGAGGTTGTCGAGTGTGGAGAGGGAGACGAGCATTTGCATTAACAGAGGGATTGATTTGGCGAAAACTGCTCTACAAATCGGTGCCGAAGATGATTCCATCGTATCCCACTCTTCGGTGCCTCTGCCAATTGATTCCTTTATTGAAAGATTGGACGATCTTTCTATGGGTTATTGCTCGCTTAATGGTTCGTCCTTTCGATTACAGCCGGATGAATTCCTTGCCTGTCTTGAGAGATACTTATATGTTCAGAAGGTATTACTGAGCTTTAACTATGATCTCTTTTCCTTTGTTCTGATAATAAATTATGCATGTTTCTCCTTCTGCTGTGATTTATTTAATATTTTATTTTCTTTGATTTTGTTGGAAATGTGAAATCGTGGAATTTAGTAACTCACAGAGTTACAGATGAACAAGGCAATTGAAATTCTGTTTGTGTGTGAATGCTATGGTGGAAATTAGCTGTTAGTAATGGCTGCATAGACTGTATCATTTCTCAGACAAAATTCAGGAATGAAAGTTTCTCTTAAGACTTAATACTAACATCTTCAACAACCTATCCAAAAAAAAGAATACCCTTCAACATAGACATGAGCTTATGAAAGCTAGGTGTTTATTCAATCCAACGGACTGCAAGATATAAGAGACTTGCAAATACGAAGCACAGGATGCTGGAATAGTATATTCTGATGCCTCACAACATGTGAGAACCCACAAGTTACCATGGTAATTCTGACAGGTGCTACATAAGAAACTTTTTCTTTGTGTCTGAACTTCAAAATGAAGAGTCTTAATAGATACCTGAAATATAAAACATAGTACATGCACCTGACATACAGTTGTAATGATAATATATAGTAAGAGAGACTCAAGAAAAGAGGGGAAACTATACTAATTTTGTGCTTTAACTTAACAAGGTTCTCTTTAGTTTCCTCTCTTGGATAACAGTTTACAAAAGCAGCATTACAAGGTTCTCTTTAATTTCCTTTTCTTCCTAGCAATTTATAGTTTTCTAATTCATTATTGATTTCTCTCTACAGTCTACTTTTATGTTGACAGAAATTTATGAATGATGAGGAGGAAATATTCTTAACCCAAGTTTGTCATCAAAGACAGACTCTACTTGAGATGGAAGAAATGTCACAGAATTTACTGTACTTATCAAAACAACATAGATTTTTTATTGTCTGAGTTGCATTTTCGAGGGACCTTAAGACTTCTTCCCTCTCACGTTCTTGACTTTCCTTTAACTGGTTGAGTATGCATTTTAGTCAATAGGTTGTAAGTATAAGGCTTAATCTATTATTTGATTTACTTAAGGTTTGACATTCGATTATCTTTATTTTCTTTATAATTGACAATTTTGACGAGATAATTTAGGGAGTAGTATGCATTTTTTAACGGTGAACTGATTTCTTATACTTTAGAAATTTGAATATCTAAACCCAGCTCTGTGCCAACTTTGGCTTTCAAATCCTATCTCCCTTTAATTCACACTACTACACTTATTTTAATGTGGTTCGATTTTTCAGGGCTTTCGAAGAACAAATATTAGAAAGCAGGCAGAGCCACGGGCTTTATATCTCCATTCAGTATTGTTCTCCTCCTATTCTTTTTTCTTAGCTTATTATTTTGGAAATATCAGCATTACAGTGTGGTGTGGTCTTCACTGAGTGATTCTTAATTTTTTTTATCAGGTTTTGACACATCGTTCAGGTTCAGCTGTTATGCTTTCAATTATTTATTCGGAAGTGTTAAAAATGCTACGTTTATGGGGATTTCTGAATTTTGATGTAGAGATTTACTTCCCTCACAATCTTCTCAGTCTTCCCAAAGGTTACCGTAAACAGGAAAGCAAAGCTTCTGATCAACCACATATAATGACGACAGAGTCCCTCTTGGTGGCAGTAAGTATGAATCAGTTTTTTGTTCTCTCATCTTTCTTGTTTGTTTTTTTTTCCTTATTTTAATGGAGGGTTGTTTGTGATCGCTCCATCATACTTCATTTCTATACATAGGTGTAAATGCTAGGTGATGCCAAATGTTCTATTTAATCCTTCTGGTTCTATATTCTTATATAGGTAATTATAAAACAGAAAAGGACTGGTTTTGCGCTCTGCAGAATGGTTTGCCTGGTTTCCCTGAGCACTCTAGTGGAATTTTTTCTCTGTTACTGTATATTCTAGTTGGTTTATTTTTTTTATTTTTTTTATTTTTTTTTATGCCTAGATCATTTATTTGAAAAAAAAAAACCTGGAGGGAAGGGAGAAAAATAAAGACGCCTATTAAAGGAGGCAATGGAGAAGAGCCAAATCATTACAAGCCAGGATGGCCACAACCAGGACAACCAGCAAAGGCCCCAACCCCCTTACAAATAAAGCAGCAAAACACAGAGGAGGATCAACCACCAAGATGGCCAAACACCCAATTCAGCCGAGAGTGGCATTCACATGCCAA
This sequence comes from Protea cynaroides, assembly GCA_028583415.1. Lineage (NCBI taxonomy): Eukaryota > Viridiplantae > Streptophyta > Magnoliopsida > Proteales > Proteaceae > Protea > Protea cynaroides. The sequence goes on from CM053269.1 coordinate 86,196,505, forward strand.
TGGCTCATCAGATGGGCATTTCTGAAAATAGGGGATCCCACAAGAGAGATGGACTTGCATCTCTGCACAACATCATCTGTGATACACTCCAAATTGCTCTCCCTCGGTTTGGCCTTACTGTGGAAGATTTGGTTGTTCCTTTCTTTCCAGATATGCAATACTGAGGCACAAAAGGCCAACTTGGCTATATGTCCCATATTTCCACCTCCATGGAAGGTTTTTGCAATCCAAACCGCTTTCTCCATGACACTTTTATCCCTGAACCTTAAAGGACTGCAAAGGCTTTCAATTTGCTTCCAGATCCACCTTGAATAAGTACAACTAAAGAGCAGGTGGTTTCTAGAATCAACACCAGACCAGCTAAGAGGGCAAGAAGACTAACAATAATACTTCTTTTTGCAAGCTGATCAGAAGTTGGAAGGGCATCCCGGAGGCATCTCCATGCTGAGATAAAATGTCTGGGGATGTTGCAGGCAAACCAGATCATCTCATGCCATTGAACTTTAGGGGCCAATGATCTTATAGAATTCCACAAAGCTTTTGAGGTACATTTCCCACTTGAACCGGCACTAGATATCCACACCAAATCAAATGTTCCTCGCCATTGTTGGGACCCCTTTTGACTCGAGATAGCTGGTTCCGAACCTTCGCCATCTCAGAAGCAGAATAGGACCCGAGTCCCATCCACCATATATCAAAACAGAAGAAACAGTAGCCATTCTTGGATATGATGGGTCGACAAGAATTCAATGTAAAGAACAGAACCCGATATGGTTAAATCCAACCTATAATAGAACAGAAGACAGTGTGAGGTTCCAGATGGGAAAATGGATAATTCCATCGCTGCTATGGAAGTAGTGGAGCAAAAAAAGAAATCCCCAGTAACCATGTCCTATGTTACACTCTCCTCTCTATAATCCTGGGAGAGTGGTGGAGTTTAGCAACAAGAAAAGAAAATTATAATTTTCTGAACTTGAGGCGTTCTTCAAATGCTATGTGTTTAAGCAGTTTGGGGTGAATTTTCAATTGTATGAAACTCTCTACTCAATCAAGTCCATCACAGAAGCATGCAGAGCAGAAGCTTCATAGCATCAATTTTAACTGTGTTTCAGGCTTTCAGCCCACATGGAAAAGGGAACATGTATTGGAAATATGTCAAGATGTATAAATTTCTTGTAAAGTTTTTTCTCTTCTCGCAGGTTGGATCTCTGCTGATGGCAATGCCAAAAGTGGAGGATCTGGCCTGTTTTTGTGTTCTCTTTTGAGAATCTTTGTGTAATAACATTCGTTCATTCTTTATTTTATTTTAATATAATCTTACTGACCTTAAGCAAAGAAAGAGAAAGAAATCCAAGCATAGTTCAAAATCTCGCCGAGATCTCTTTTTTTTTTTTCCCCCCCAGAAATCTCGACCTAGTCGAGACTAGACATAGTATGAGACAAGGTTTCAACCAAAACTTTGTCGAAACCTTGGTGGTCTTGACCGTTTCTGCCAGGTCTCTGTCCTACTCGAGTTTTTCGGTTGGACCAAGACCTGGTTTTGCCTTGTAAATTTGAAATCTCGGCAGTACACTGCTTTACATTTTTCCCCATTTTTCTCCAACTTCAACCAAAATGCCACCAAATCAGTGTTGTTTTGGCAAATCATTCCTTGAGATTGCTGGGGGAGCTTGGTACGAAAGCGGAGATCGTTGCTTCATCGCCGTTTCAACTGTTTAAGGTAAGAATTTTTTCTAAAATTTGAATTTTTACATAAACAAGGTCAATACTTGGTAGTTGATCATGAAAATTTTATATGTTCAACACGTGAGCCGATTTACGAGCTCACAGTTTAGGAAATTTTTTTCTTAAAAAAAATATGATAAATATTAATCAGTTGATCAAAATTTTATATGTTGAACACCATTGACTGATCTACTATCATCAGTGTATCTGTGGTTCTGTTCTTATTTCTTAGTTTCAAGTTTCAAGTTTAAAGTATGATTGTATTTGTATAAATTATGATTGTATGGTCTACTTGACTATTTAATACTTTTTGGGTTTTTTGACTGTGACAATTAAGTACTATTATGTTTATTCTTCTCCTAAAATATAATTTTATTGTCTCATTTGGCCTTTTTTAATATTCTATTAGTCTAACATTTTTTAAATTAGCCAATATTACCCTAGGTTTACACCAGGGTTTAGGCCGACATTGCCAAATATGGGTGTAAACCCAAACAACCACAATGCCTGATTATTTTTATAATTTTATAGTTTAAATGTTATAATGTATGTTAAAATAGGGTTTCCCTGGAGTATCAGCCTTAAAATGGTCATTTTAGCCCCAAGACACACCTTTCATAGGGAAAATACAGTGTCTCGCCAAGATCTCGAACGTGATCTTGAAAATCTCAGTTTTCAACTAGTCGAGAACTATGTTTTCGAACCTTGAATCCAAGAAAAAATGCACTGATATTTCAATAAATATTTGACATGTAGAAATATCATAAAACAATACCATAAATAATCATTTGGAATAAGGAAGAAAAGTTAAACAGGTTAAATGACTTAAATAAAAAATTTTTAGAAAAGAAAAACTAAAGCTAATATCCCCAAGTTTATATAAGCCCATTCTAAGACACCATTAACCCAAAATCTATGTCTGGTCTTCCTTAACCCTGTTTAAGAAGCCCATCTATTGAACTTAAACCCCATCTTTGAAGGTACCTCCAATTCCTAAAGCTCTGGGATATACCTAGGAAGAGAGGACAAAGATGGGTCAATCACGTGAAAATGGGAAGGTGATTTAGAAATGGTGTGATGGGACTGTGGAAACTGTTCTATATACAGTTGCCACATCCAAATGACTCTCTTTGGAGACCTTTGAATGCTCCAACACAGAGAAGTAATTTATTTCAAATTGAATGAGCTGAAAGAGCTAGAGGTAGGCCTAAAATGACTATATGAGTGGTGAAGAAAGGCATGTATAGCATAGACTGGAATCTTGCATGGCTTTGTATAGAGCTAATTGGGGAAATATAATACATTTAGCCGACCCGATTTAGTTGGTGTAATTAATAACAGATCAAACTACCAGTCTAAAAGAAGAATAAAGAGAGTAGAAGAAAGAAGAAAGAAGAACGAAGAAAGAAGAAAGAAGAAACCGAGAGAAAAGGAGAAAGAGAGAACTACGAGGAGAGAATTAACTCTCTCCAATCATAGGTGCTTTATTTATAAAGGGTAGAAGGTATAAATTCACAACAGCACCCTTCGCTTAAACCATATCCTAAAATGACATTGAGAAGAATAAACATAATAAAAATTACCTAAACTGCCCCTATTACTCATGCGGTAATACTAACCATGGTTGTCACAGCGATAAGGCATTGGAGGGCTGCTGGATGTCTAAGGCGACCAAGGCACCACCAAGGTGCCTGGACAATGCCTAAATGCCTTGACGACAGTGATACTAATCGTCCCCCTCAAGTTGGAGCATAAATATCACCCAGGCCCGGTTTGGCACATCCCTAAAGAAACACGACCTTAAACAAGCCCTTTGTAAACATGTCACCAAGCTGATTCTTAGAACTGGTATACGATGAAGTGATCACCTGCCGGTTGATCAACCCATGAAGATATTTTGTTATAATCTAGCAGCTATTTACATTGTAAGCAATCCTGTGTCTCATGAGCGTACCAAACACATTAGAAGTTGATTGTTACTTTATGAGATATGTTGTTATGAAGAAATTGATTGTTACCGCATTTGTCTCCTCCGCTGATCAACTTGGTGATGTTTTTATGTCTTGTCTGTCTTTCCGGAAGAACTGTTCCAAGTTGGGCATAGTTGATCTCTATGCTCCAGCTTGAGGAGTGGTAGCAATATTGTATTGGACCCATTCACAGGGGCCCACTATCAAATCACTAGTGAGGTCTACATCTATTGTCAACCTCCCCAGGACTTGGTCTCGATAAGGATGAAGCAGCATCACAACTTGGCTCTTCTATCTCTTTTCCCTCCTCTTTTATTTTGTTGTAATTCTTCTTAATTATTTCTCTTCACCTCATGTCTTCTTATCTCTATCTCTAGAGTTCTACTAGAATTAGTTCTTTACAGGTGATGGTTGTTATCCACACTCATTGTAATCTCTTTCTTCATCGATTCTCTTTGTCTCTTGGCCCACTGTGACTGCTGCTTTCTTTATATCTGATATTATCCAATTTATATATGCTTCATTTTAGTTTTTATACTGTACCACAGATCCTGAGAAATCTGAAGGAAGCATTCTGGCCATTCCAGTCTGATCGTACCAAGAGCTTATTCTTAAGGGCTGCCTATGCTGCTAATTGCATTGATGGACCAAGCATTGCAGAAGAAAGGTCTTTTGCCTCCGGCAACAGTATTATTTTTTCCTAAACAAATTTTAATGTACCGAATGCTATAGTTTAAATTCTTTTAAAATTTGCATTGGCAGTGGTTTTGAGCTTGCATCTGCTAAAGCTGCTCAACATAGGCTGGATCGTGGAGTCTGGACTAGTGTACGTTATGGAGATATGCGGCGTGCATTATCAGGTTTTATTGTAGTCATTTTTGTTCTTTTTGGTCAGAAGATTCCATGTTATGTGTTCCTTTTTTTCACCATCCAATATTTGCTTAAATTTCCTATTGTTGAAGCCAAATATGAGATGACAAAGATTGAGAATACAAACTTGAAAAGTTGACATTGACACAATAGACACATGTAGTTCATATAACAAAAACACGCACAACACACAATGAGATCAAAGTCAAGCACCACCCCCCTTCTATAAGAGTGGCCATGCGGTCCAATTGTTATTTGTCAAACTTATGGTGAGCTAGGGCCCAATGGGAGGTTCCCTGTGATATAACCTTGATAGGTTTTAGGGGGATAAGGAAATCATGAGGGACTATTTCGTTGTTTAGGTTTCATAGGTTTCAGTTTCCATTCATTGTTATATATCTTAGTTAGGATCCAAGGTTATTTTATTAATTCTAGGCCTTTAAAGGCACTGAAGGCAGGGTTGGGTTTCTTTTGCTTGATAAATAGTTATTTTGGTTATATTTGTCTGGATTTTTGGGTGTGGCAGCGATTTTAACTTCCAAATGCTAGCATTTTACCCAAATCTAAAAATTTTATAAATCTTACTATAGTAAAGCATCACTAAAAACCAAGAGCGCACCAAAATAATCTCTTGCTTTGATGTCCAAAAAATTATTTTCATCTAGGGTGACTTTAAACAACATTCTTATACTCTTAACAAGGTTAGACCAGAGCGTAACTCCTTTAACTTGGATTCAAGCAATCTTGGATTTGTCGGAAACCTGATTATGATAGCTTTTAACAAATCTAAGATTGCTTGAATCCGAGTTATAATGAAGGAGATACACTCCGGTCAAACCTTTTTTGGAAACATGAATGTTGTTTAAAGTTTTCTGAAGGGAAATAATTTTTTAGGCACCAAAGCAAGAAATTATTTTGGTGCATTCGTGCATTCGTGCATTCTTGGTTTTTAGTGATGCTTTACTATAATAAAATTTATGAAATTTTATGATTTGAGAAAAAGCTTAGCATTTGAAAATTGAAAATCACCCCCACACCCAAAAATCTATTTTAGTCATAAATAAATATTGCCTAATGTTGAAATATGGTTCGGCTGATGGACCATCCTCCACATAAGTGGTGCGGATGATGGTCCACCATCTGCCGCACAATCTGTGTCTAGGTTCAATGTACTCACCTACTTTCTTACTTGCTTTCATTTCTTGTAAATTCATTTATCTATAAATAAGAAGGCTGGGTGAGGTATCAATTCACTCATTTATCTTCCATCTCTGATTCAACATGGTATCAGAGCCCAATCTCTAGGGATTCTAACCCTAGGTACCGCAACCTCTCCCTCTCTCTCCATCTCTCTCGCTTTTTTCAATTGCCGGTGGTTCTCGGTGGCCTAACCAACCACCACCAAGAGCCTCTGGCTTGATTTTTTGCGAGGTTCTCCATGTTGTGAGAACTAGTTGGTGACTTTGTGCTTATTTTCTGCTATTGTCGTCGCGAATGACAACTCCATGAGTTCTGACGGCTATAGGTTGTTGCGATTTCTTCTTGGTTTGTTTTAGCCTACATATACCTTCTACTTGATCGATTTCTTCAACAAGAACACACAAGTATCCATTATCGATCCTTCTCGGATAATATGAAGATCGATACCTACTAAAGCTGTGTCGTTCAATCATAGAAGATCGATTCTTTCTCGTATATCTTCCTTCGTCATCTTTGGTTCCAGGTATTTTTTAGGATTGTATGTGACAAGTCGATTTGTTCTGTTAGAATTATTTTTTTCAAGACCAATCGATATTAAGAGTGGTTATTACCATGGCCAAGCCCTTAGAGGAAATTTCTCCTCATAAAGAAAACCTAAAAATTGAGTTTACTGCTATTGCCCTAATCCACTCAAAGTTGGATGGGACAAATTATTCATATGGCTATCTTTGCCAAAGGTATACTGGGATATATTACTAGCCGAAAAAAGGCACTTGATCTAGAAGACCGTCTCTATGAGAAATGGGCATCTGAAAATTCCATTGTGATGGTCTACTTGATTGGATCCATGGATCCTAAGATTGGCTGGGGATATGTATTATTGCCTGATGTTGCGCAAATCTAGAAGGCAACAAAGGAAACTTACTCCCAGGTTGGAAACTATTTGTTAATTTATGACCTTTATGTCAAGTTGAATGCAACCAAACAGAAGGATGTTACTGTGTCCCAATATTACTCTGAACTTACAAGCCTATGGCAAGAATTGGGTTATTATGACACATTTATTGTTGCTTTCTTTGCTGATGCTGCTGCTATGAAAGAAGCGAAGGACAAACTCAGGATTTATAATTTCTTAGCTTGTTTGAATATTGAGTTTAACCAAATCAGTGCTTAAATCCTCAGTCGTGAGCCTCTGCCATCATTAGAACAGGTCTATGCTCTGGTCCAATCAGAGGACTTGAGACAAACAACTATGATGCCGGCATTACCAATAGAACGATCAGCTCTTTAGACCACTCAACAGTTCTCCAAACAGCTTGCTAAGGAGCCTGTTTGATGTGAATATTGTGGTAAAGACAGGCATACTAAAGAAACCTACTGGACGTTACGTGGGAAACCAATAGATTTTGAGGCCAAGCGCTGTGAAAAAGGGATACAGAAGACCAAGAACTTTAGAGCACCCCGGCCAATCAGACAGAGACTTGCCCTCCTACTAGACCTCCTCAAATGCACTTAGCAGAAGAACTTCAAGCTCTCCGAAATCTGCTAAGACCATCTACTACAGTGACTACCAGTCTTCCATCAACATCTGCCACTCCAGGTTCATATTTTGCTCAGTCTGGTAATCCTCATGCTGGTCACTGTGCTTCCACTTTCTCTAGCCCTTGGGTTATGGATACTGGAGCCACTGACCACATGACTGATTCTTCTTGCTCCTTTTATCTGTACTCTCCTTTTCTAGGACTGATAAAGTGCGGGTAGCTGATGGGTTCCTCTCACCTATATCTTGAAAGGGATCCATCCGTTACTCTTCTTCCCTTACCTTAGAATCTGTTCTTCATGTTCCTAGTTTCTCCACAAATTTACATTATATTAGTAATCTTACCAAGTCCCTTAATTGTAAAGTGATCTTTTTTCCTTCCTCTTGTGTGATCCAGGATCTGGTTAGCGGGAGGACGATTGGACATGGTAGATTGATTGATGGTGGTCTCTGCTTGTTTAATGATGGTCCTTCAGAACCTACATCAAACCATATACCCTCTTCACCTCATACCACCCAACACTACATTTATTCTGCCATGAGCACCCTACAACAGTGACGCCGTCATTTGGGTTACCCTTTTACTATTTTTAGTTAACAAATGTAATAAAAACGAGCTATCATGTGAAGCCTGTGTATTGGCTAAATAGACTCGTACTTCTTATTTACCTTTTGCCAATAGGAGTCATGGTGTATTTGATGTGGTACATTATGATGTTTGGGGCCCAGCTAGAACTACTTTTATTTCATGACATCAATGGTTTGTTACATTTATTGATTATCATTCTCGCACGACATGGGTTTACTTGATGCATCAGAAAAATGAGGTTTTTCAATGTTTTAGACAATTCCATAATATGATCAAGACGCAGTTCCAAACCTAATTGAAGGTATTTCGCAGTGATAATGGCAAAGAATAATGAAGGTACTTTTCAACAATACTTGGCCGATAATGGAATTGTCCATCAGACCAGTTGTGTTGACACACCAGCTCAAAATGGAGTAGCAGAGAGGAAGAACTGTCACCTACTTGAAACTGCACGTGCCTTAATGTTTAATGGTCATGTTCTGGCACACTTCTGGAGTGATGCTGTCCTCACTGCCGCTTCTCTCATCAATCGTCTTTCATCGCAAATTCTGGATAGCAGAGCTCCTTTGGATATCTTGCTTGGTAATACTTCTTTGTGCTCTTACCAAAGGTCTTTGGTTGTGTTTGCCATGCTCGCAACCATCAATTTCCTGGAAAACTTGACCCCCGAGGGTTCGTTATATATTTCTTGGTTATCCAACAACACAGAAAGGGTACAAGTGTTACCATCCTCCGAACGGACTTTTATTACTAAAGATGTTCTTTTTCATGAGCATCTCATGTATTACCCGTCCCATCTTCAGGGGGAGAAGCATACAGTTGAAGATGTGCCTCTTTGTGTACAAGAAGAATCAGAAAAAGTCCAAGAACGATCTATTCCAGATTTGGATCCAAATGTTTCAGACATAGATGTACCATAAGAATCTGGTGAAATACCATATACTCCTACCCATTCCCAGTCCTAAATACCATATACTCCTACCCATTCCCAGTCCTAAACCTCTGCAAGTCTATAGCCATGCCAAAAGCAAGCAAGGAAGGACCACTACCATCAACGCAACTTCACTTGTCCCTTCGCCAGCCCTAGATCCAGAGACTGAGTCTCCTCCTGGTAAGGAACTTCCTTCCTCTAATTTTGAACTTCCCATTACTCTTCTGAAAGGTACTAGGGCCTGTACACTTCACCCTATTTCCAATTTGGTTTCATATAACTCTTTTCCCCTTCCTTTTATGCATTTGTATCCTTGCTTTCCTCTGTGTCTGTTCCCCAAAAGTGGCAGGATGCAATTATGGACGAAAAGTGGAAAGCTGCAATGGTGGAGGAGATGAGAGCCTTGAAGAAAAATGATACATAGGACCTTGTTTCACTCTTACTAGGTAAGAGGCCAGTAGGATGCAAGTGGGTTTTCATAGTAAAAAAAACTCAGATGGGACTATAGATAGGTACAAGGCAAGGCTGGTTGCTCGTGGATTTACCCAAACATATGGGATTGAATACCAATAAACATTTGCTCCGGTGGCCAAGATGACTACAGTCAGAGTTCTTTTATCATGTGTTGTACATCATAACTGGGACTTGCAATAGTTGGATGTGAAGAATGCCTTTCCCTATGGAGAACTTATTGAAGAAGTTTACATGGATTGCCTACCTGGTTTCACAAATGCTAGCACCTAAGGGAAGGTGTGCAAGTTGAAATGCTTTCTATATAGACTGAAACAGTCCCTTAGAGCATGGTTTAGAAGGTTCCATAAAGCTATGGTAGCATTTGGTTATATTTAGAGTAATGCTGACCATACTTTATTTATCAAGCACTCATTTGGCACTTTTAGAGCTCTACTTGTAGACGTTGATGATATCATTGTCACTAGAAATAATGATGATGAAATCAAGAAACTGAAGGCATTTCTGGGAAAGGAGTTTGAAATCAAAGATCTTGGAAAACTGAGGTACTTTCTTGGGATTGAAGTTGGTAGATATACAAAGGGTATCTATTTCTCTCAAAGGAAGTATGTCCTTGATCTCCTTTCAAAACAGGATTGCTTGGGTGCTGACCGTGTGATACTCTACCAGATCCCAGTTCAAGCTCAAAGAGAAAGAAGGAACACCAGCAGATAAAGGCAGGTACCAGAGGTTAGTTGGAAGGCTCATCTACTTATTACACACATGGCCAGACATTGAGTTTGCCATGAGTCTGGTAAGCCAGTTTATGCATGATCCTTATTCCACTCATATGAAGGCAATTTACAAGATATTACATTACCTAAAGGCAGCCCAAGGAAAAGGGATCATCCTATTGCCTATAGTCATATAAAAGTTGAGGTTTATCCCGATGCAGATTGGGCAGGCAGTCCAGATCGTAAGTCTATCTCTGGTTATTGTACCTTTGTGGGTAGAAATTTGTTTACTTGGTACAGCAAGAAGCAGAATGTTGTTGCCTGATCCAGTGCAGAGGTAGAATTTAAGGCAATGGCCCAGGGAATATGTGAACTTTTATAATGCAAGGTTTACTCAGAGACTTGAAGGTTCAATGTCCCTAATCCATGATTCTGTTTTGTGACAATAAAACAGTTATCAGCATTGCTCATGACCATGTTTAGCATGATCGGACAAAACATATTGAGATAGATCGCCACTTCATCAAAGAGAAATTAGAAAGTGGACAGATTCAAATCCCTTTTGTCAGATCAGAGGATCACCTGGCATATATCTTCACCGAAGGACTACCTGGAAACCTTTTCATATGATATTATCTAAGTTTTGTATGCATGATATATATGTACCAACTTGAGGGGGAGTGTTGAAATATGGTCCGGCTAATGGACCATCTTCCACATAAGTGTTGCGGATCATCATCCGCGGCACCTATCTACCACACAATCAGTATACTCACCTACTTTCTTACCTACTTTCCTTTCTTGTAAATTCATTTATCTATAAATAAGAAAGCTGGGTGAGGCATCAACTCACTCATTTATTGTCCATCTCTAATTCAACACCTAATAAATGTTGTTCTTTTGTAGCCTAGTAAGTGTTGTTCCTGTGTACTGTTCCTACTTTTGGAGTAAAAACTGGTTGAGTTTGGGTCGAAACTTGTTGAAATAGATAGGTTTCGATCGAAACCAAGACTTTTATTAGGTTAGGTAGACCAAACCAAATCGAAACTAGGTTTCGGTTGAGTTGGACCTGGTACTTTTCGGTGCCGACCTAAGGTTTCATCTTGACTTTGGTCGAAACCAAGTTGTGCCGGTAGAAACCACTACTTTTGATCGGCACCTCGAACCATGGTTTATATTTCCACACTAGGGCTCTAGGCATCACATTTATTCTTTGGAAGCACCAAACCATATAGGTTTTTGAGAGAAATCTCAACATGGAAGATGCAAACAATATCTCTTTACAATAGATCCTCAACACCAAACTCTTCTTTGACTTCTAGGGATTCAGAAATAGAAATTATGAGGTTTGAGAAGTCAAGTGCAATAAAGCTCTAAGTAAACAACTAAAAAAAGTTTAACCCCGAACAAATGTAACCAAAATAACTATTTATCAAGCTAAAGAATTTTGGAATTTGAATTTTTGACTATTTTCATTGGACTCAAATTGGGGGGGCCGGGGGGGGGGGTTATGAATAATATCTTAAGTAAATGAAATATAAAATTGAAGAAACATTTACAATAAGTGCTGCCTACTTAACTCTGGGCACAATCCCAGGTCTCAGCATACACTAGCAAACTTGGGTCCACACCATATGTTATTAATTTGGATGTCCTTATTTTTTCAAACTAATGTGTGATATAGGTATAAAAAGGTTGAAATAAGATACACAAAAAAAATCAGATTAAAAAAAAAAAAAATTCTGGAGCTCAAGATGTGCCTTGAACCTTGCTATAAACTATTCTTCATCTGGAGCTCAAGATGCAGATGGTTGGGAAGATACGCTTCTTGAATCAAGAATAACTGCTGTAGATTTGCAATTATTCTCAGCTAGGGTAATTGGTAGATGGACTTCACCAACAACTATAGATAGAAACAGAAAATGCAACTGCAAAAGCTTCAAAGAAGCCAGAAAATTTTCTTTATAGCAACTTGTTATTGTTGAAGTTATCTTGTACTTTTTTTCCATTTGTCCTTTCATGGATTGTACCTGACAAGAAAGCACATTATTTCATCCATTTCACGTGATTTGCATCTCCAAACGGTTCTAATTGTATCATGGTCCATATTGACACCACTTCTTTTTTTTGGAATCAACAACAATAAATTTAGGGAAATTTACTCACAGTACCCCTGGACTAAGGTCCAAATACAATGACTACCCTAAAGTTCACAACAATAACATGTACTACCCTTAAGTGCCAAACATTGTTACCCAAAGGCCCATTCCATTAGATATTTTCTGTTAGTTGCTGATGTCAACACAAATTCAATTTTTGAAGGTCAAAAATACCCTTTGGGTATTGTAAAAAGACTATATTAGCCTTTTGAAAATGAAAAGACAAAACTACTCTTTCACGTACTTTCCCTTCCCTTTCTAGTTTGTCTTCATCTAGAGAGGGGAAAGAAAGAGAGGAGAGAGGGAAGGGAAAAAAATGATGATCAGAGAGTCTTCGTTAAAAGAATTATCTTTTTTTTTTTTTGGGGGGGGGGAAGAGCTCAAGGAGGAGGCAAGAAAAGAAAAGGGGTTTTGTCTAGGGCTGGAAGGATCGGCTTCTTTCAATTATTTTTTTCTTAATATTGGTTCCATGAATGATCATCTTCAGCTCAAATGATTCGTTTTCATCATTGATTCTATTGATGATCGCCTCCGTCACCAATGCTGTAAATCTTGAAGGTTGAATTGAGAAGAAAGGTTTCATCTGGTTTTGGGAGAGGAAAGGGATATCTCCTTGGACTATCGCAGTTTGTATATAAAGAATGGAAAGTTGAACGCTTACTCTGTTGAACGCTTCTCATGATCTTCACTCAGTGGGTCTCGAGTCAAAGATGATATAAACTTCTTGTTATGCTCTGGTTTCGTGGAGATCATCAAACCTCATTTTTTATTTGAATCCATGAAGCCATGACAAACAACTAAGCAAATAAACCCTAGAATCTACGAAGACACCTGTAGGGCTTCAACCTGAAAATTTGGCACAGCAGCCAAATTTCTCCATCAGTTTGAGATCTTGGGATGACTCTTGTACCTAGCTGTCAAATTTATCCAACGGTCTTTTTGGTTTCATTTCAGACTTCTCTCTCGAGAATCAACAGTTCTCACTTGCAAATTTTCAGGTATGGTTCGTCGATTCCCAACAAAAACAATTTCTATGTAGCCCAGAACAGCATTAAATAGAAAGAAGTAATAACCGTCAGTTGAAACCCCCGTCGACCAGAAGCTTCTAAGACCTTGCTTTTATCTTGCATTTTGGAGAGCTGTGACAACTTGGTCGAGATGGGTCGATGCCAATGTAGATCCTAAGAAGACCCTGGTTTTCTTCAGGGGCTATTCTGCTTCCCATTTCAGGTATTTCTGGCCGTGCAAGACATCTGTCATCACCATAAAATCTAGTATCATGAGAAATAAATTAAAAGGTTCATTTTTCCCCTCTTGCTCTAGTGGTGGGCAGTGGAATTCAGGTGGGCAGTGAGACCATGAGACAACCCATCAAGAACAAGATGTATCTGTCGGCACATCCACAGCACCAGTCGCCATCTTCAACACCGAACAAGCAGTGGTGAAACAGCAAGCTTAACGGCGGCGGGGTTGTGAAGAAGCGAATCGCCGTGATAAAGGACTAGATTTTTATATTCGTCTTTCTTTTTCCTAGGCTTTCTCTATCTCATTGTTTCGACCCAAGTTCTCGAGGCGCTCTTTTTCGACGTACTTCTGGACCTTTTGCTTCTTCGAACCGCTGTCCCCTTCTTCTAGATCGCCACCATCTTCTCAGTCAAATGTTGAAGTGTAAAGGGAGAAACAAAATCAAGTTTTTAATATAAGGGTTTGGGAGGGTTAATTTGGTCATTTCATCTTTTCCTACTTTTAGAACGTTAAAAAATTCATTTCGATCTTAATTGCTTGTAAATGCAATAAGTGTAAGATTGTCTTTAAATTTTTTTTACTTAGCACTGTTAGTCAATGGGGTGCTGTTGTAATTGTTGTGAACTTTGGGGTAGTCATTGTATTTGGACCTTTATCGAGGGGTGCTATGAGTAAATTTCCCATAAATTTAAAATGGATATCATTTTCAAAATTTTCAGCACAGCAATTTCTTGCCTTTGAGACCAATAAAACTCTTTAGCTTTTAAGTAAGGGAGTGTCCAAACTCCAAATGACAACTTTATATGTGCATTTAGAACATTAACCTTCTTTTGGTTGTTCCCTTGTCTTAGTCTAAAAAAGGCCTTTTAAGTCGGATGAAAATTCTATTCAAAATAATTTGAAAATGACTCACCATTATGTCATTCTCAAGAGATATCATTCTCTTCCGCGGTTTTTGAGTGTGCACATGTGAAATGGTAGATTATACCCCCATCGAAAAAAAAAATATTATACTAAAAGGGCAAAAAATAAGGTTACAAATTATTTAACACCTTAAGGGGTATCAATAAGAAAATCCTTTCAAGTAATATGTGTAAGATATTTTTCCATTGAAACAAACAGACTTAAGGGGGGTGGAAGAAAAGAATGGAAAACTTCTGGTGAACATAGTAATCAGTTACAGATGTTTCACTCCTACATATTGACAAGTAGTTTTACCAAGACTTTTTTTTTTTTGCTTTCTTAGACTCTCAAAATCAGAAGCTAGCTAAGATTCTCCACTCAGTGCAAAGAAAAATACAAGGGACTTTCTGATTGCTAGTAATAACTTCATTATACTTGGGAATAAAAATCTCAAAAACCATTAATTCAGATATTTCGTAGGAACTCTCGAAATCTGGAAAGCTAACGAACCCATAATACAGATCCCCATCAAAAGTGAGTAGACTACCACAATGTTGTCTACGTCTTTCTCGACTCAACTCCAAACCTAACAAACCCATAATACAGATCCCCATCACAAGTGAATAGACTGCCATGATATTGTCTACATCTTTCTTAATTCTGATCATGTTATCTTAAGCACATTCCATATGTAATCAATAAACATTTCAATGAGACCAAAATTGAAGGGCTTGATCTTGCTCTGGCATAAAAAATTTTGCTACAATTAAATTCTGGACTTAAAAACTGAATTTGAGGTATGACTAAACAAAACTAAAAGAGAAGAGAAACTAACTCTGCACAAAATTTCAAGGTATCTCAGTATTCGGTTAGGAAACTTAAAAACCCCAAAAATGGATGCCTGTCAAAATGACTATTGTTTTTCTCAACTCAACTCTGATCATATGGTTTGCTCATTAGGTATGTAATATGTAAACTTCACAATGACACCAAAATTGAGAGCTTTGATCTTGTTTTGGCATGAAAATTATTGGCTGCAATTGAAGTGATGGACTTGAATCTACCTTCAGTTTCTTGTCAATTTGATATTGAGTTGGTAAAAACTCAACCTTGAGTTACAATGGTGGTTTGCATGAAGTGATTTCTCTAAAAGCCAGTTGACTCTGTTTGCACCTTTCAGACGGAAGGGTTTTCCCATTTGGAAAAACTAAGGGGATAAATTCCAAGTCAGCATCCATCATCTCTTGGGCCCTTGAATGCATGAATGAATTTTAAATTTAAAGAACTGCTTGAGAAATTTGGATTGGTATTGCTTACAGAATTTTTAAACAGGACCATAGACCATTTTCATGGCCTCCGCTTTTATAGTTGGAATGACTACCAAGCGTACCAGGCCAAAATTGGTGCACCTTGTTTCGCTGTCAAGTTCAATGCATCATGACATTTCTTTCTACAATACCCCATTTATTTTCCCGGTTGTGTTGCAACCGTGTATTTGTAATTTTCTAAGATTATAAGGGGTATGCATTCACTTAAGTAAGGGAAACACAACCATCTTATTTTTGTAGTATGCAGGATTGCGTTATGCACATACTCTAAAGAAGTTCATAGATCGGTACCAGGTTTATGTCAGTCAACAGATTAATCTAGTGAAAAGAAAAATATTTTTTTTGGTAAGATTGAGTCTTCTAGGAAAAATCAAATAGCCTTGGTGTAGGGTTTTTCGGTTTGCAAATTCCCTACAAATATTTTTGGGTGGACATTTTCAGGGATTTCAAGAAAAAATTCTTTGGATGGAATGGTCGCTTGCTATCTATGGCTGGTCGGATAAAGCTGGTTCGATCGGTTCTCTCTAGTTCTTTGATCTATAATTTTTTCAGTCTACTGTAGGCCTTCATTTATCTTGTTTGCAGAGAAGTGGATGAAGAATTTTACTTGGAGTGGGGACAATACCCGAACAAGCGGAAATCGATGGTGGTAAAGTGGAGTGAAGTTTGTACTTGGAAAAAGGATAGTGGGTTGGGCATTAGTAGGTTGCTTGATATCAATATGGACATGTTAGCTAAGTTATGCTGGGGAATTATAACTTTTAATTCCTATTTTGCAGTGTATATGCGTGGCAAATATCTGAAAGAAGATGGCTCCTGGCGTGAGGTGGGTATGGTGTCGGCGGTTTGGCTAAGTGTTTCTAAGGTGTGGAATTGGGTATCTGATAGAACCAGGTGGCTGGTAGGAACAATAACAACAACAAAGCCTTATCCCAACTAAATGGGGTCGCTACATGGATTCTTGTCCTCCAATTAGCTTTGTTCATTGTCATACTTGAAACAAGGCCTAAGCTATGCACGTCTTTCACCGCCACCTCCCCTAGAGTCATCTTAGGTCTGCCCTAGCTCTTTTAGATCCTTTAATATGAATCAAATTACTCTTCCTTATGGGAACATCTAATGGCCTCCGTTGAACATGACCATACCATCTCAAAAGGTTTTCTCGTAGTTTATCGTGTATCGGCACTACTCCCAAATCAGCTCTAATACGATCATTCTTTACCTTTTCCGTCATAGTTTTGCCACACGTCCATCTCAACATTCTCATATCAGCTACACTAAGTTTATCTATATGATATTTTTTAACTGCCCAACATTCAACACCATACATCATAGCCAGTCGAATGACTGCCCTATAAAATTTTTCTTCAAGTTTTAAAGGAATATGCTGATCATACAGCACTCCAGACGCACCTCTCCATTTCATCCATCACATTTTAATCGTCTGTGAAACATTGTCCTCTATATCACCTCTTTTTATTTATGATTAAACCTAAATAGCTAAAATGATCACTTGGTGTATCTTCCTCTTAAGAATTTTCACTACCTTATTATCCGTCCTTGTGTGACTAAAGTTACAGACCATATACTCCGTCTTTATTCTACTTTTCTCAAAACCTTTTGATTCTAGTGTTGATCTCCATAGCTCCAACTTGGCGTTAATCCCTGCTTTTTGCATGCACCAAGGAACTTCATCTAAAATGTCTTTGGTTAAATCATCCACAATAAAGGCAAACACATAAGGGCTTAAAGTTGATCTTTGATGTAACCCCTTTGTAATTGGGAATTCACTACCTTGACCCCCCACGGTTCTCAGACTAGCCACCACTTTATAATACATATACCTTAACTAAGTCCACATATTTGCTTGAAACATTTCTCTTCTCTATTACATGCCAAATTGACACTCTAGAAACTTTGTCATAAGCTTTTTCTAGATCAATAAAGATCATATAGAGGTCCTTCTTGCATTCTTTACATATTTCCACGAGTCTTCTAAGCAAGTATATAGCTTTTGTCGTGGATCTACCTGGCATAAAACCAAATTGGTTCTCCGTAAGAGTAGTTTCATTTCTCATGCGAGTTTCAATAACTCTCTCCCATAGTTTTATGCTTCTATAGTTACTAAATATCACCTTTGTTTTTATAAATCCGAATCACAGTGCTTCTCCTCCATTTATCTGGCATTTTCTTTGAGCTCATAATTTTATTGAACTTAGTTAACCAAGATACTCCATACATTCCTATGCTCTTCCAAACTTCTATTGGGACCTCATCTAGGCCTGGTGCTTTGCCTATATTCATCGTCCTTAAAGCTTCTTTCAGTTTTGTCATCTTAATTTTGCATATATATCTACGACCTGTGGTGTCATGGTGGGTAATGTAGCAATCTGGGACACTATTACTCAAAGCTTCTTTATTTAGTAAGCTGTAGAAATAATCGTTCCATCTTTCCTTAATGTCTTCATCTCTTACTAGAACTCTACTATCTGCACTTTTAATACATCTAACATGGTTTAAATCTCTATTTTTCCTTTCGTTCATCTTAGTTATTTTATAGATAGCTTTTTCTCCTTTATTTGTGCTCAGATTGTTATAAAGATATTCATATTTCTTTGCCCTTACTTTTCCCACAATCTTTTTGGCTTCATTTCTGGCAATTCTATACCTTTTTAGATCCTCTATATTCTTAGTCTTTTGCCATGTCTTAAAAGTGTCTTTCTTAACTTTAATGGCTGCTTGAACCTCATCATCCCACCATCAAGACTCTCTAGGGAAATGGTGTTTTCCTTTTGATATACCGAGGACATCTTTAGAAATTTTCTTAATACAAGCAGTCATCTCGTTTGACATTGTATTAGTGTCTCCCTTAAAGTTCTACATTCCTTGTTTGGCCGCATTATCAGTAAAAGCTTTCAAGGTATTTTCTTTTAAGCCCCACCACCTTATCCTAGGGTAAAAAACTTGACCTTTCTTATGATTCAGTGTAATGAGACACATATCCATGATCAATAATTTATGTTGAATGGTTAGGTTCTCCCTGGGTATAACTTTACAATCCTTACATAACAACCTATTGAACCTTCTGGTTAAAAAGAAATCTATTTGGCTTTTATGATGCTCACTTTTAAAGGTAACTAGATGCTCCTCTCTCTTTTCAAAGTATGCGTTTATGATGGATAGATCATAAGCCATAGCAAAATTTAAATTGAAGTCCCCTTCTCATTTCTCACTCCAAAATCATATCCTCCGTGTACACCTTCATAACCTCTACGATCTCCCCCTACATGTCCATTTAGATCACCCTTTATTATAATCTTTTCTCCTTATCTAAAACCTTGCACTAATCCATCCATGAGATCCCAAAATTGTAGCTTACTACTCACATCCAATCATACTTGGGGTGTGTAAGCGCTAATTATATTGATTACCTCTTTCTCCATCACTAACTTGATGGCTATAATCCTATTACCATTTCTTTTAACAACCACCACATCATTATTAATCTTTATCCGTTGTTATACCCACTCTGTTGCTATAATCCTATCACCATATCTTTTACCCTTCCATCTAGTCTCTTGAATGAAAGTTATGTTAATCTTTCTTCTCCTCATAACATCTATCAATTTTAGACTCTTACCCGTTAAAGATCCTATGTTTCAAGATGCTAATATAATCCTATGTACCCGCACTCATCCACGGTTTGAGAACCCTTGCCTTTTTATTACCGTGTTCAGGAGCTGATGCGGCGGCCCTTGCCTATTGATCACTGCATTCAGGCGATGCGGCGGCCCTTGCCCATTTTTTGCTACATCAGGGACTAGGTGTAACGCGTCGTTTACGGAGAACGTCCTACCATTTCACTGATTATCTTTTGTTTGTGAATCCATGTTTAGGGTTTGGCTAGGATGCACCAACCCTCCTCCTTTATCCGGGCCGATCGGCAGCATAACACTGGTGGAGTAGGAATGACTTTTGACAGGATAAATGGTTGGGAGATTATTCCCTAATTGAAGCATCGGGGATAGACGAGGATTACTTCGTAGAGTGTCATGCTCGGGTTTCAGATTTTACCCGGAATGGTGAGTGGGGTGTTCCCAAATGTAACATCTGATGTCCTTCATAACATGGTGACTACAGCTAAAGGAAATATCGCTTCCTTCTATGGTTTGGGCTGGCTCATTGTTTGGGGAGTTATAATCAGTTTCCTCTTGGAATAACTTGCAGATACGAGTTCTTACTCCTGCTTGGGTAGTGCAAGTCTGGAATAAAGGTATGTGGCGTCGCATCTCGGTTTTCTCTTGGCGTTGGATTAAGGGAATGCTTCTGACTGACGACAGAATTATGGATTGCCAAGTACCTTTGGCGTCTCGCTGTGTTTTATGTTTGAAAGTGAGGGATGTTCGACTATTTATCTCTGGATTATGAGTGCTCGGTTGCTGTGTCGAAGGAGTTCTTGAATTACTTCAATCTCTGGTTCCTGGGCTTTGATTCGATCCAGAGGTGGTTTTCGTGGAGGAAGCGGAAGGGGGCAGTTGTGATGTTAAAAGAGCTCTGCATGGTGGGGCTCTTCTTGGTAGCTCGGCAGCTATGGCTTGGGAGGAATGTAGCAGTTTTTGAAGGCACTTCAATCCCGTCAAGGCATTTTGCTTTGCATGGCTTAGGATATGAGTGATTTCTCTGTGAGGCATCCATGTAAAGTGAAAACGGTTCAGGAGTGGGAGCTGGCAACGAGGTTTCACTTATGTACTAAATACGTCGGATTCCAGATATTTCTGAAGTGCTATGGTCAAAGCCATTTGGTATGTGGATTAAGTTGAACGTGGGTGGAAGCTCTTTAGGTAACCCAGGATATGTGGGAGTGGGTGGGGTTTTCCATAGCTTGGCGGGAGGTGTCTTATCATCATATGCAACTTCATTGGGGGTCACTACCAACTATATTGCTCGGCTTTGATGATTGGTATATGTATTCCTATGGAATCAGGCTATCCTGAGTTAGGGATTGAAAGTGATTCAGCATTTGTGGTAGATGGGATGTAAAAGGCTGCTATTCCATGAAGATGTTGGCAGCAGTGTATGGCAATAGAGCAGTACTTACACAGAACCAGTTGGAGAATTACGCATTGTTTCCAAGAGGCTAATATGGTTGCGGATGCTCTCTCTAGGTTGGCGGCCAGATCTCAGTCGTCAGGGGCTGGGGATGGGTTCCCTGATTTTGTTAGGAGGGATGTAGCCTGGGATGCACGTTTGAGCATCCTAGGTTTAGATTTTTGACGGGTTGGTTCTCTCCCTGCTGATGGCATTGTTGAAGGTGGGGATTGAGCTGCTTTCTTGCTTATTGCTTGTATCTTTTTTACATTTTTATTTAATAAAATTAATCTGATCTTTAGCTAAAAAATGGGTGCTTTTAATTGATTTGTGTGTGTGTAATCTCATAATCTGAGAGGCATCATGTGACTGTTGTATTGGTCCCCTAAAGGCCCGTTTGATAAAACTTCTGCTTCTGGATTTTGGATTCCGGTTCAGAATTTAGATTCTACTCCAGGCTACTCTAGGATTATTTTGTAGTAGAAACCTGTTTGATAATTCTGGACTTTTGAGTTCATACCCCCTGCAGATCTGTCCAAGATATCCTCAAGTGGTACCTGCCTAGAAAAACTATTCCTTAAACACTAACATCAAATTATCACATTCTTTTAGAATACTAGAAGCCATTGGAAAACTTTTGCAACAAAAAAGAAGGAAAAAAAAAAGAAAAAGGAAAATAAGATTGACTGGAAGAATACACATTCATTTGAATCACGTTGGATGATGAGAAATTCAAATCCATTTATTTTAGGATGTAAACTTGGTAGCTAAGGATCAGACTAGTGCAACTGGCATTCCAAGGCGTCACAAGGGCGCCTGGAGGCGCCTAGATGACGCCTTGACAACTATGTTTGGCACGACTTTTATAGTAAAAATGTTCTCTCCAATAATAATAATAATTGTACCAGTAGTAGTTGTTCTCCAATAAAAATAGATTTTCGGTTTTATAGACCCCCCCCAAAAAAAAAAAAAAAAAAAAAAGAAAAAAAGAAAGCTGTTCTTTCTAATCTATATCCTAAGGTGGTCTCTTGGATCAGGGTAAGGGAAGAAATACCTCATTCATAACATTTGATCATAAGAAGTGAGAAGAGGAGCCAATGATTATGTGCACATATGACTAGTTAAATCTGCAAATCATTTCCATATCAATGCATGTTGGCACACGAATTTCATCTTTTCCATCATGTCTCCCTAGCATTTGCATTCATAGAAGGTAAATCAATTCAACTGAAAAAAAAATGCATCTATGAACATTGATTAGAATTTTTTGGAGCACAGATACTGAGAATGGAGTTCAGAGTTTGTTGGGGGTGGGTCTAAGCCCTGATCTCTTGGCACTGTGTATGGTCTTACTAGCAGTTCAGGTATCAGGTAAAATTACTGATCTACCTGATTAGAAAGGTAATTATCTCAGCCTTCCTGCTAGGGAAGGGAGGACAAAAGAAAGCACTAGTTCGAAGATATAAAAAACTAAGGCAGAAGGGTGTACAACAATACACATAATAGTCACACTACCATGAATACCCCAACTTTTTATTTTCAGTATTTAATAAAGAAAAGTGATTGTCTAATCTAGAAAGATAGTTACAAAATTTAGGCACTCCAGACTTCTTTGGTCATAGATCAGCTAGGGCACGAATATCAATAAATGATACATGGTTGTAAACAATGTGATGAGACCACAAGTAGGGATGCAACTCAGGCCAGCTCAAGAGAAATTCAATCCTAAAGATGAACTGCATTGAGGCAGGGTTCTGGCTTGATATCAAGCACTCTTTGTTTTTCTCTAACTTGTGTAAAATCTACCGGTGGCTAACCAATAACTAGTTCAGTTAACATTCAGGAAAAAAAACTATTAAAAAGAGACAGGACGCCTTCTTACTTAATTGAATTCAAGGACACACACATAGAGACAGGAGCAAACCCCCGATTTAAGCCCCAATATCTATTAAAAAGAGTACCTACTCCCTCCAGTGAAGTCCCTGAATACCACCCACTACTACTTCAAATATTAATAGAACTCTCATGTTGGACAAGGTAAATTACGGTTCTAACTTTAACAAGTTATCATGAAAAGTTCAGAGGAAAACCAGAGTACCTATGAAGTAAAAAATAATTATTAGAACTGGAGTTCAAGGGAGTAACCCTGTGACGTTCAAGGAAGTCCAGTTAAGAACATATTTACCATTTGAATTGCAGCAAGAGGGAGGAGGATATAATAGAGAACAGTCTCTAAAACCATATTAGTAAAAGGATATAACAACAAGAAGCAAAATACAAATACCAAATTGAACATTGAAACACCATATCAACGAAGGGAGAGAAAGAAGCTTGTTGCTCCTCTGTGAGTTCAAACAAGAACTCTAACTTGACAAGCATAGGAAAACCCTCATATTCACATATTATACCAGAAAATAGCAGAGAAAAAAAATTACAGAGGAACAGCTTACCTCAACTGTGACGGATTTCTCTATTTGTCTCACTCACTGTTCTTCCACCCAGTTACTCACTATTCTTCCACCCAGTTACTCACTGTTCTTCCACCCAGTTCCTCTGTCCGATGATACATAAATGGAACCTAATCAGTAATAGTAATTGTCTAAGAAAAATCTCAAGAGGCTACAGCGTACAGAAACAGAATCAAAACATTATTTGCAGAAAAAGAACAGTTAAAATCTAAAAAATACAAAAGAAAACAAGTTGATCTGTCGACTTAACAATAACCCTCAGTTTCAAACCCTAAATTCCCAAACGAAGAACGGAAAGAAAAAAATATAACCGAAAACCAAATCAGGCAAACAAGATGGGATATTTTATTAATAATAATACAGAAATCGATTGCAGGAAAAGAGATAACACATCAAACAGAAGAATTTTTCTGTTTTTTCCTCCTTCCTCCAACCTACTCTTATTTCCTCAAATTATGATAAAGTTATATGTCGTTCTCTTTTCTTGGGTAATATAATTGTCTTCTTTAGGTTTTACCCATAGTTGTCAAGGCGTTGCCTTGGAAAATTGGGCGCCTTGGTCTCCTAGGCGGTCGCCTTGGTCGCCTAGGAGGGCGTCTTGGTCGCCTAGGCGCCCAGTCAGGCCTCCATCGCCTTGGTTCGCCTTGATGCCTTGACAACTATGGTTTTACCTAGCTCTACAACATACCTACCATGGTTTGGCCTCTTGGAAGTTTGGTCCATGGCTAGAAAACAAGTTTCGTGGTCCTCCCTTTCTTTGGATTAGTCACCACTAATTCATCGGCATCAATACAGCGGAGTACTCATCAGAAGTTAGAAGCTATGTTCCGTGCCTTGGTTAGAGGTAGGCATGTATCACAAGCAAACAAGTAAGGTAGATTGCAGATCTGTAGGACTAACAGGTGGCAGAGTTTTTATTTAGTTGGAATTTTATGTAGAGTCAATAGTATTCGACTTCTTGGCTTTCCCATTGCTGCTTCAAAACTCAAAAGACAGCAGTGAGAACCAACAAAGATTTTTTGCCCTTCAACTCTTCCACCATAGTTTTCTCGTGGGATTTAACTTTTGAATTTTTGTTCATTCTCAGCTGTATCTTGATTGTCAAAAGGGTTGCAACTTATTCAAGATGCATGCTCCTTCACCTTAACTGGATTCCAAATTTATTTCATGCTTTGAATATTTGATATATTCATCTGAATCAGGAGGCCATTGGGGAGGCTTCAACCATAAGCAATAACCTCACAAAGCTATAGTTGTTAAGATTATTAAATTGAATTGATAAATGTATTTTTATTTAATCAAAATTTTTTTTTATTGAACATGGAAAAAGAATATGGAGGAAGGTACAGTCATATAAAAGAAGCTAAAATGAAATAGAATTTAGGTAATGATCCTGACCTGATAACCTCTTGTCCTGTGAGATCATGCACCATATTATTAGCTGACCTGGTCCCCCTTGGGAATGATGATGTTTGTTGAGCAGCAATATAGTGGGCCTACCTTCTGAATGCCTATGATGCAGCCGAATGAGCCCTTGATAAAGGGCTAAAGAGCTCAGTCCTTTCAAAGTTTCTTATTCCAATCAACCCAGATGAAGATCCATTATATAAGCATAAAATAGTTGAACAGCATGATTGAAATGGTGCTAACTTTGAAGATACCAGAAGGATACAAAGTGACATGTGGCTTAAGCTTTATGATCCCTGTTTATTTAAATGAAGAGTAATAAAGTAGAAATAATATTGAATGTCTTCCATGGTAGCCCTTGAACTTGGAAGTTGGAAGGGTTCAAAATTGTGGTGCTGTTGTATTGCTAGTCTAGTTGTAGTTATTGTTGCAAAGATTCAACTATGTTCAATATAAATGTTTTTAGTGATGAAACTCTTGCAAACATGGTTTTGTAGTCTAAATCTCTTCTTCAAAAGCTAAGATGTTGATAAATCATTTGCTTCGTGTTTAAGCTCTCTTCTCAAACCTGTCTTTAGATTCATGCCATCATTTCAACATATTGAAGGAATGTCTATGATGCTTTACTGCTGGTTCTCATGTAGGAATTTTTTTTTTGTCCTCATTGACAGCCTGTGAACGTCTTATTGTGCTGGACTTTGATTCTGATGAATTGAGAGATTATAGCATTTTACTTTATCATTGTGGATTGTATAAGGAATCTCTGCAGTACCTACAAAAGTATCAATCTATGAAGGTAAATTTTATACTCATTTTGTGGGATATGAATGTTTAGAGCATAGATGAACTTGGTTTTTCTAATATTTGAGTTCTATTTGTACTCTTGCAGAATTCTTCCGTACCAAAGGAATCTTACAATACTATAAGCAACATGGAGAATTATGCTGTGGAGAAATTGATGGTTCGTCTCAAACTCATTTCCATGGAGGAAGGTTGGAGTAGGCCGTCTTATGTTAGAAGTATCTTCAGTAACAACTCTGAACCATGGTAGTGTGCACACCCCTCTCGCCTTAATCAGTTTTTCAGTTAACCTGGTGCTACACATTGGGTAAGTGATGCATTATCGGTTTTACCTCAGATCTACAATGCTTGTTTGAAGGATATGTAAGCTTAAATATTTAAGCTTTACTTCTTTTCTTATAATTAAGTCTGAATTAATAAGCTGTGCATTGCACTTTCTTACTAAATAATGGCCCATCCGGGCTTCTATATTTGGTTAAGTGTTATATACTTGAAAATCGGATGATCGATTCAATCTATGCCTTGGGTAGGCGCACTTGTCACTAATTTTCAATTTGAAACTTAGTTTCATCCATCACACGAGCCACCCACCATGAATGAGGCCAAGAGAAATATTTGCTTAAATTACCATTGTACTTATGCCAAATGATTCCCTGCTTTTCTGAAAGGCTAAGTGATTCAGCACGGGATCCAGAAGGTTGGATAGGAATCTTCTTAAGATTTAATTGGGAAATCTTTGTAATTTTAAATCTATTGATTTAGTCTTTTATCTCTTTTAATGTAAAAAAATGAAAAAAAGAATAAAGGATGAACTTTTTAAGAGGCGTGGACCCTTTAGCTTGGGAGTTTTTTCAAGTTATTTGGACTCTTTCTTTATTTATCCTTGTTTTATTTATTTAGTATCTTTTTTTATTTATTTAGTAGGTAATTAGGATGTAAAGCCTATTTAATGGCAATTTTTATGGAATGAAAGGAATGATGAATTGAAAAAAAAAAAAAAAGAAGGCTCTCTCTGACTCCCTCCCTCTCCCTCACACGATCTCTCTCTCTCTCTCTCTCTCTCTCTCTGGATGTTACCCTCTTGCTGTTTCGACAGCTTCTCTCCCCTCACTCTCTCCCTCTAACACTCCCCCCCCCCCCGCCAAAAAAAAAAAAAAAAAAAAAAAAAAAATTTCTGTTTGGCACATTTTCCTTTCACCTTCCCCTTCCTATCATGTCCCTCGATTTCATTTCCCTCCATTTATATCAGTACACCCTTTCACCTTCCCTTTATCATCCCTTTATCTTCTCTTCCCTTTTGGTGATTTTCTTGATATTTCCTTTATGCATAAATGCCGTCTGTGTTATTTGGTATCAGAGCCTAGGTTAAGAAGAGATGTTAGATCGTTTTGAAAGAGCACTTCAATAACATGATGAAGCCTTAAAAGTTCATCAAAGGGAAAGGTAGCACCAACAACATGAGACTTTAAACATTCTTCAAGCCAATCTTAAGGGGTTACAACAAATAGATAGGTGTCTGACTCGGATAGAGCGACATTTGGGTATCCCAGACATTCTTCGTCAAAAATTTCCAGCAACTCTTGATGCCAAGACAGAGTCTACCATTTTAGTTCCTACAGTACAGGGTTCCATTGAAGAGGATAAAGCTAAAAGTTAGATCAGTCACATGGTGGGAGACTGTGTCATTCCAGAGTCATCCATTAAAGTATGTGCTGAAGAGGTCAAAAGTGAGGTTATGAACGTTGTACAGGTTGAGAGCATTGCTCAAGGGGACATTCTGCAATCAACAATGGAGAAGAACCTCTTCAGTGCACCTGTTCTCGTTTGTGATGATGCGATCACAAAATATGTGATTCTGTCATCATTTCTTGAAGGGTAGACCTCTCGACTTACAGACTACATCCCTATCACTCGGGTGTTACCATAATTTTGTTACAGACTACTGTTGGATATATCTCACACGAGATTATTTCGTCGTCTCTACAAAATTCAAGGACGATTTTTTTTAAGCGGATAAGAGCTGATGCAACACGGGATTCACAAGGTTGGATTAGGAATCTTCTTAGGATTTAATTGGAAAATCTATGTAATTTTAAATCTATTGATTAGTCTTTTATGTCTTTTAATGTAAAAAAAAAAAAAAAAAAGGAGAGAAAGGATAGACCTTTTGAAGAGGTGTGGAACCTTTAGCTTAAGAGTTTTTTCAAGTTATTATGCCTCTTTCTTTATTTAGTATCCTAAAAAAAAAAAAAAAAAAAAAAAAAAAGAAGAAAAAAAGGATGGACCTTTTGAAGAGGTGTGGAACCTTTAGCGTAAGAGTTTTTTCAAGTTATTATGACTCTTTATTTATTTAGTATCCTTTTCTTTTATTTATTAGGTGAAAGAAATGAAAGGCTCTCTTGGTCTCATCCTCTCTCTTGGCTAGCTTCCTCTCCTTACACGGCCTCTCTTTTTCTATTCTCTCTCTCTCTCTCTCTCTCTCTCTCTCTCTCTCTCTCCCCGGATGTTACCCCTCTATTGCTGTTTTGACAGCTTCTTTCTCTCCTCCCTCTCTCCTTTTAGGCATTATAGTACCCCCCCCCCCCCCCCAAAAAAAAAAAAAAAATTGTTTCAATAGATTGTCCTTTCTCCTTCCCCTCCCTTTCGTGTCCCTTGATTTCATTTCCCTCCTCCATATCTGAACACCCCTTTCACCTTCCCTTTATCATCCCTTTTTCTTCTCTTCCCTTTTGGTGATTTTTTTGATATCCCCCCTCTATGCATAAATGCCGTTCGCATTACTAAGGCCGGGCATATCTCATTTGTGACCAAGGAGAAGCCCTTAAGCTCAACTTAAACAATCTCCTAGATCCTTTGCTCACCTTCCATCGGCACTAAAACAGTGTGATCTGTAATCAGAATAGAGCATTACATTTCCTATCAAAGAATTATCGATAATTAAAAAGAAAAAAAGGAACATACTAATTAAGGCAAAGTGTATCTTGTCAGCCTGACTATATTAACTTATTTGGTTGGCTTAGAACTTATCACACGGCATGTTGAATGGGACTCAAATTTTGTGATAGGTATACCCGTAAGACTCTGCTCGTATGTAAAATTTCAGTCTGGATGCAGTTTGCCATTGGTAAAATAAATCTTGAAAGTCTAAGATTACAGAAAAATGCACAGTAATGGTTTGAATGCTACAAGCTTCCATGGACATACATGAGGATGTATGCAGATATATGGAACATTATATGGGGAAATTTGAATCTAAAATTGGAAAAATTGACTATCCAAATTGCCGATGGTGTATCTAGTGGTGGGAATTGTCAAATCATTGTCTTTTGGCAGAATTAAGTGAACCACTAGGATAAGTTTATTCAGAGAGGTGGTAATTTTTCCTACTAATTTTTTATCAAAATCCAACTAAACTCCTATCCCCTTGAAGTTCCTACCACCGAACAGATCATCTTGAATGTGAAGTGTATGTAGTTGGAATTGAAGGAGGATGTCTCCTTATGTTGGGACTTATTCTTTGCAAGAATAGTAATACATTTGGTGTTAGAAGCCCTGCTCCTCTTTTTTTCTTTTTTTTTTTGCTTGTAAGTACCCTCAGGATGATTAGTTTCACTTCTTTAATCTTTACCCTTTTCTGGTCGTGTAACTTTTCTTATATTGCAGCTTGTGCTGCTAAACTTCTGGCCTTAAAAACAGAACATATATTATTCAATCTAATTATGTTAAGGCAAAAAAGTTTTGTGCATGGTGGTGAGGGAGATGGATTCAAATCCTCTCATGCCTCTTATGCTGACATTTTGGGGGTGGGGGTGGGATCCAGTGGCTGTCATCCATTGTGCATGTATACCAATATATCGGTATCTCTACACAGTAAACTACAACCACTAAATTTCCTCATGCGGGCATAAGAGGCATGAGAGGATGGAAAAAGATCCTCTGTAATGAGGTCACCCCTATAATTAGGATCCCACGCACTCAAAGTGGATCGGCACATATCCCGATCCACTCAAAGTGCATCGAGATATACCCGGATCCCTTTTGAGTGGGTGGGATCCTCACTACAAGGGTGACCTCATGATGGATTCATAATTTTATATATTTATTCTCTTTACATTTAGTCTATTTAATATGTTTTATGTCTTATAGTACTCATTTGTGACGATTCCTTATATATAAGACATTAGTGGGAAAATATTGGTAATTTATGTTTAAAATCAAAAAATTCCGACATTTTCAATAATGACTTTCTGAATTTCAAGCATGTTTCTGACGTGGAAAGAATTCTAGAAACCAAACGTGGTCTAAAAATCTGATTTGAAAAGTTGATCTGAATTCGAACCAGAAAAGGAAGGTTTCCACACACGAAAAGTTCACTATTTGAAGAACTTGATTGATTATTAGAAATTTTGAGAAGAATATATACCCCTATAGAATATTACAAAGATTGACAGGTCTAGGGATGACATTTTATTAATAATGGAATGATTCTCTATCTAATCTAGGCAAGAGGATTTTGCTTAATCTTTATTTTCATGTAATAAGGTTGTCAATTATAGACATACTAGTTTTAGTCTTCTCTACTCTAGCTATTTAAGCAATGTAAATGTTACGTAATAGAGCATCCAAGAATTATTAAGAAGATAGTTTTATTTCTTTTGTCCTTTTCTTTTCTATCATGTCTGGCTAAGTTCTTTAGTCAATTCAAGGGAAATTCAATCCGGTTAGTAAAATTGTAAGACTCTGTTCTTAATTTTAATTATTCTTCTATTTAAATATTTGTGTTTCTTAGTTTTTCATGTTAACAACTGCATGATTTAATTAATTAGGAGGCTTATTAATTGATTGAATTGCGTGGATTATAGTTAACTTGAATCCATAATCCGTAATTGTTATGGTATTTAGGAAAACTAACAATTGAACAGAACAATTATAATCCAAGTTTTTGTTACTTGTTTAAAAGAAACATAGAATGAATTAAATAATCTGACGCTTGTTAGATTGTTGTTTATCTTTAATTCCCTCTGAGAATGTAATGCTATCAGTAAATTCATGAGGATTGTTTAATATCAATTGGTTTATGGATAAGAATTAATTTGTGTGTTGAGCTCAGATTAACGAAATTAGGAAAGGTAAAGATTGTCTGGTTTTTTAATAATCCTTGGTTAAATATTTGAATAGGAAATAATATATTTGAGGTCAATGATCAAATTTGTAGCCGTGAGTAATTTTCCTTGCATCGATATCGTCTTCCATTGAATTTTTGTTATTTAATTCTGTTTTTAGAAATTATTTTATGTCAATTAACTTGCAGAAGAAAACCTCCATTTTTCCTTGGTAAGTAGACAATTTGAATAACTAGTCTTTGTGAATCAACTTTTACTTGCCATTGCTATTAATTGTAAATAGAGTAATTTATTTTTGATTGCATTCGGCACGCATCACTTCACTACAGAGGATCCCAATCCTGAGAGAATTTCTATCCAAGGGAGACTGAATAATAGCAAACATACCCCCTTACTTGAAGAAACGACCGAAAGTTTTCCATTATAATACGTCATAGACAATTTTACGTATTGCATACTAATTTGTTTCATGTGGAAAGGTAATGTGGGCCATGTAACAATTCTACCCATCAAATATATAGGCCAATTAAACTGATTCAAGTATACCATGGATCCAAGATCTTGGGTCTGGTTTTAATCCTTTTTATTTTCATTTTTCTAATTTATATTTATAAGTAGTACATAGTCATTTCCATGTCCTTATGGTTTTTGTTATTTAATGCACTTATGCTCTTATATTAGGAGCTTGATCAATTTAGCTTAGATTACTGACGATGACATTCTAAGTGTTTGTAACATGGGCATATTCCAGAAGAGGGAACTGTCCCTCCCCCACTTTTCCCCACCCAAATTTTGTTTCCCTCTCAATGGGCTGCAAATTTGTGGCTGACTTTGTCCTTGGGAGAAAACAGTGGCTGATGGAGATCATGACTATTGCCCCTAGGCTAAGCTAGTATTTGGGCTCTCATCCAACTGGGGCTCAGCTAGTATAATAAGTTGGTTAAATTGGATCTGTAAGGATGGTGTCCATTAATAGTTGGCCTAAAGAAATGGGCATCAATTGCCCAAAAATTATCAAGCAAGATCCATTAGGCCCACCAATGCCGTATAGAAATCCTCTCCCGCCTGGGTTTGGGCGAGAGACTGGGCGGCCCGGATAGATGGCCGCCATGTGTCACTCGGAGGGATCCGAGCCCTCCATTAGAGCCGACCGCCCAGTCGACAAACTGAGCCTACTGGGGGGTCGGCTCGGATGGAGGGCTCAGATCCCTCCGACTGCCACATGGAGGCCATCCATCCGGGCCGCCCAGTCTCCCGCCCAAACCCAGGCGAGAGACGATGTGGATCCCTTACTAACTAAGCTACTGGCACCTTCTTTAGCCTTCAAAGACTATTTGTAATTCTATGAGATTATTAACGTAGTATTCTTTCTATTTGAACACCATTCCCTCGTTAACCCTCAACTTAAAAAAGAAAAAAAAAAGTAGAATGGACTTTAAAATTATCTTTTGTTTGAGTTCTATTTGTTTTGATGTAAAATTTTATATGTTAAAATTTATTTTTTTCAATGTTTATTTTCAAGAGATTAAAGAAAACCAAACTTTCATATCATTTTATCTCTTGAAAACAAATATTGGAAAATATTTTAACATATAAAATTTTACAAACGGAGCCTAAGGTATTCATTTGACTAGGGGTGGGGTGCTGAAGAAATATCTAAGATACTATATATCATTACACTGCCATGGTGATTAGTTAATGTTGGCATAATTTTCAAATTCATTTCTTGAATGTGAAAGTTGTATCCATATCAAACTGTTACAGTGTGAATTGTGAGGGCATAAGCCAAGGTTTTTTCTCTCGTGGCACAAAAGATAGTTGTTTGGAATCTAATGGAAAATGAGGGGTTGTTCACAAAAAAGATCATAGGTTTTCGCTTTGTGATCTTATCCACCCACGTCAATGGATAGAAATAAATCATAGTCGCCACCTAAATTAAGGTCTAGGACCTTTAAAACTATCATCTCGCTAGGAGAGACATCTAAGGACTCACATCTTAAAATCAGGCTTTGTTTAGTTCAGAGATTAGGTAAATGTCCAAGTGACAGTTTCGGAAAATGTTAGGCACCCAAATTGTCAGATCTGAAAATCGATCTCCTTTACTCTTCCTTTCATATACTCTATTGTTTTGACATTTATGGTCAACGGTTGACTAAGGGTTTTGGGGATCCTATGCCAAATTACTGAATTCTTCCAACCCAAGTCTAACCAAACATGTTTTGAAATAAATAAACAAAGCAAAAAAAATGTAGGGATCAACAACGGAGATTGGATGTCTGCCCAATCAAACCAATATGGCAAAATCATCAAGAATCCTAAATGATCTATCGGATCTTACTTATGTACCTCTCACTCATTGGGCCTAAACCCCTCCACACTCGAATTTGAGAATAGAAATATAAAACAAAATAAAAGTGATGAAGATGGTGAACCGAATTTGCGGTTTACCCAGATTGCCTACGTATCTCAAAAATATTCTGAGAATTAGGTACCCCATGTAGTTAGAGGAGATGAGACAATTAATTTAAAAAACTGGTTTAAAATCGATTGAAACAAGTATATATAAAAAACCAGATTTCAAAAATAATATGCAAATGCCAATTTGGAACCAAAATTTAAAACTTGAAAATTTAAATAATGATGTGATGATATAAAATCAAATATGAATAAAAGAATCAAGTCCAAAATGAGGGCGATAGATTAAATCTAGGACAATTGTCCCAAACTGCCTACATATCATGAAAATATCCAAGAAACAAGTCCAACAACATAATTCGAAACATGTTTGTGTTCATAGCCATTGATTGGGCATATGACCCACAAAAGTCAAACTCAATAAAAACATGGGTTAAAATAAACTGATGCAGCCAATGAACCAAATTTGGAAAAATTTTCTAAATTTCCCACGTATCTTGGATACATTGCATCTCCTAAGAATCATGTCCCCAAGTAGTTTACGCACAAAAGATAGACAAAGGTAGGTGTCTAAAGCCCAAACAAGTATACGCCTTACCAAACCCAAAGTTTAGAAGAAGAAATAATAATTTAAACAAACATTTGAAGAAAAACACAGAATGACCACTCAATAAGCACATGGCACATCAGAATAAAAAGAATTGGATTACTGCCAATAGTCAAGCAAGTAGATTATTTGGAAAGCAAAAACTGATTTTACAATAAACAATCTGCATACATACGAACATTTAAGAGATGGGGATCTCTTCTAAGGCAACTCATTGAAGTCTCACATAAATTCAAACAATTAATTGAGAGAGTTGCTACATATATCGTGGGGCGTGATGGACCTGCGTATGCAGTGAATATATTATTCCAAAACTTTATTACAAATTTGTGATTGTGGATATATTGGAGGGGATGGGGGATCGTCCTATTCTATCCTGGACCCCCCTCTTGGCCAATCAGCCCACAAATCTAGCATTTTTTTCTTACGCCATGCAAAATATATGTGGCTGCTCACTCAACTAGTTCCCACCATAGGCAGTTTATAAGAGATGTAAAGAAAAATGATACAAACATCATAGTATGATAAAGAACAAAGAATATAAGACATATATAATCAATAAAGATTTAAGGATGAAAATCTTGCTAAAGAGAAAAAAAGCGAATAGAAACAAGAAATAGCAGTAAATGTTCACACATGGGCAATAAAAGAGCCGGGTCTGTTGAAAGCAAGTGGACTGAAATTAATGGCATATTAAAATCATTATGAGCTAAAAATTTTGATCCAAAATAAAAAGAAAAATTTTCACCCACCACCCAATAACTATCTGTCAACTATCATCCACAAGTTTCAGAAAACATTAATCGCACCCACTTAATTGACAAAAGAAACTTAAAATAATGAAAACATTTATACCCTTCTTATTTTAAATTGAAAAGTTTTTAAATTACTAGTTTGACCTTCTATTAAAAATAATAGTAACTATTCCCCTTTTTGCCGCCTGTGAAGTCTAACCCTAACCAGCAGCAACCTGGTCCATGATAGTTGCGACTACCTCTTATGATCCCTTGAGCAATTTGATAATTCTGTTCAGCTTCTCACGCTTAGTAGCCATGGAAGGCGATTCTTCAAGCATCCGTCCGAACTCCCAATAAACCCTTTGTCCCGTCCTTCCTCCTCTCCTTTTGTCTCTCTTTATCTTCAAGTTCAAGCAGTAGGCCCAAATTTTGAGATGCGTGTAGAATTTTTAAATCCCAATAAAATTATTCAATTAAATCTATACCATACAGATAATAAAACACATTGAGCAATAAACAAATGATAATAATAAAGGGACATACCTTTATGTTGGGGATTGATTTTCGACCCTTTCTTCTTTTTCTTTTTGATTACCACAGAGATCTTCTACAACCTCCTCTCCACTGGTTATGGGTCACTTTCTTATTTTCATATAGATCGAGAGAGGTTATAGGGACCCCTGCTACATATTTATAATAAGTGCATACCAAATCTATTCCAATCTCATAATGGAATAGATTTGGTTTATAATAGGTATGAGATAATCATCCAATCCTTGATTGAATCCCACCAGTTAAAATAATCAAGTATATTAATATTGCCGTAATAAATCTAATAAAGATTTTACAATCTCCCACTTGAGCTACATTATTCTACAAGACTGTTGTTAAACCCACACTCCATTAACCTGGTCTAACCGTGTCATGCTAGTTCTTCTCATCACTGCTAGATCAAGTAGACCAACCGTGTGAAGAAAGAGCACGAGACCAGGTAAGTAAAACAACCCAAATACACTTAAAATCAAGTGTATGGTTGACTACCTGGATAGGTATGGTCGATCATACGATGAGAAACAAAGACCACTAGTAAGTAAAGTGGTAAGTAGCCGTACGGTCGATGTTTTCAAGCGTGTGCTCGACGGATTCTGCGATCGTACGTCCGACCATACAACCCCAAATCAGACTCCGAGTTTGAAAACTTTCCAAATAGAAGGAGGATCTCTTTTCTATTGTTGGAGAACTTTATATGGAGAGTTTCTCTCTATATAAAGGATGTTCTTCAACTCTTTTTCACTCTTTTAAAACATTATCAAACCCTAGAGGAAGAGGAGGAAGAGGAGGAAGAGAAGGAAAAGGAAAGAAGACTAGGAAGACTAAGAAGAAGGCTGAGAGAAAGAGTTCTACAGACTCTTTGCAACAAGTAAGGTATGAACCTTGTCTATGTAGCCTTAGAACACCAAGAGTATGAGTTTCTAATATAAATTGTAATACTAAACCCAATATAAGGATTTAACTATGGGATTTTCTGAGCAAATCTCAAAGGGATCATGGAAAATGGGTTAGAGTAATTTATTTAGTAAAACTAAGAATTATGGCCTTAAAACGATCATTAGGGAGGACCTCGTTGATAACCAAAGATGAGGAATCCGTAATGGAAGTAAGAAAGCACATTAAACCCATATGGTCGCAGCTACGGTCGATCATAGGATGACCAGAGTATCGACCATAGCCATTCGGGAAGAAATCCAAAAAACGTATGGTCGCAGGTGTGGTCACATATAGTGCAACCTTAGGGTATCGATCGTACGAGGCAAAGTCAACACAGTATGCGACCATAGGACTAATCAGACACCTATCAGCAATCTGTTTTTGATTTTCGACTACTGTAACAAGTTACACAAGATTCCTAACTTACATCTATATAATTTTTAGGTTACTTAATTGATTCAAAGAGAATTACAAGGCTTGGAAGGAGATCGAATTTTGTTAAAAGGTGAGGGAACAAGACCTAAACTAATTGGATAATAACAAACTGCTTATTTATTGAGTTCAATGTCATGATTGATTCTATGATTGTATACTTGTAATGTGCATCTCACATGTCATCTAATATTACTGTTATTACTGCTCATGCATATTTATTTATGTCTATTTAAATAATAACATGATGATGATGATGATGCTAGGAATTTACATGTGATTGTGTGTGTGGTTAGTGTGTTGGATGCAAGTAGAGCATCAGGGGAGGACGTGACATTGTGGTTTATCCTGATCACTAGACTCTAGCTCTATCTTTACTCAAGTATTATCCACTGACATTGTCGATTGCCATTACCTTAGCAGAACTATTACGTCGTAGGACATTAGGGGAGGTGGTCTCGGACCGTATGGTCTTTGACTCTACCAGGAGGCCTTAGCTCTGTCTCTATGGACTTATTAAGGGATGCTGAGGTGAGGCCTTGGATACACTGGATGTCATTAGGATTGGTTAGTTGCAAGCCCAGTTTGCAAGCCCTAGCCAATAGGGGCTTACGTGTTGGTATGGGTAGGGCATCAGGGGAAGTATTGACAGTATGTGATCCGAACATTTTAGTTCTATCTCTATTCTATGGTGGACATGTGGGACGATAATGGTGTTTGATCCATTGGGCGGATTCACACACTCATGTATAGAGGTGCGGTGGCCGCCAAACCTTCCTATAGCATATTACTAACTTAAAAATCAGACCAAAGATATTGAATTGAATGCATGCATATGTTTGCGCATTGTTTTATTTGCTCACTGAGGCTTGATGTGTGCTCTCCCTTTCGATGTTGAATATTTTTAGTTGATGATGCAAATACTACTGTAGAAGATTACGTAAATGCATCGTCGTATGGACACATGTCGGCTATGGATGTAGAAGCTGTAAAAGATGCGCATGATCCTTCATGCGAGTGCAATCAATGTGTCTTTGATTAGTTTAGTTATTTTGACTATCGAACATGTAATTGATTGTTTTATTTTATGTCTTGAGTTATTTGAAGATAACTGGATTAAATATTTATTTATCATTGTTAGATACTCAGTTCATTATAAAGACTTACGTTTATTTATTTATTATCTCTAATTATTATCGTAGAATGTGTGTGTGGTTTGATATGGTGGGTACAACCTATACGAGATCCTAGTTAAACCGTTGATTTATTGACAGTTCATCACACTACTCTGGTTAGTCCAGAATTGGGGTGTGACAATTGTTATTAACTAGTATGACTATATAAATCAATAATTAAAAATAGATTATCTTAAACTTTTATTCTTCCAACAAGTAGACTAATGTTGAACAACAACAAAAGATACCCTTCAATCATACGGCATACAATTTTCTGTTATTACAGACAAAAGTCTCCTTGATGACATCTGATCCTAGCTCACCGCCTTTGAATCTTGGCATAATACTGCCTTTTGAGTTTTGGCTTAATACAATTTTTGGGTCCTAATTTAATACTGCCTTTTGAGTCATGGCTTAAGACTACCTTTTTTGTGTCTTGGCTCAATAATATTTTTTTGTGTCATAGCTTAATACTGCTTTTTGTATGTAAGACCCATATCGAACTAACCGGTCTTACCACTTTGTATCAGGTCTTCCTATCATGGTCGACCAAGCGGACCAAATGCGTAAAGAAATCATAAGACCAAGTATGAAATTGAACCCGAAAACAGTCAATTATGAGTGTGTGGTAGCATACCTAAATAGGTGTGGTCGACCACACCTCAGATTAAAATGACCACAGGAAATTAGGTCATGTGGTCGCATGTTTCAGACTGTGTGATCGACGGGTTCTGTGACCACACCTGCGACCACACGAACCCAGTCAGAACCGTGATTAGGAAACCTTCCTAATCCGAAGGGGTTCTTTCCTAAACTAAGTAGGGCTTATTATGGAAGGTTTTCTTCTATAAATATGACATCCCTTAGCCTCTTTCATCCTTTTAGAACTCAAACTGAAAGTGAGAGAAAGAGAAGAGGAGGAAGAGAAGGAGAATTGAAGAGGAAGACTAAGAGGAGAAAAATTCAGAGAAAACTCTGAATCTTCAATAAGCTTAAGGTATGAAAATATTTTTCATGTCAATTGAATGCCTAGAATAGTTCATGAAGGAGATAGGGATTTAAGTGAGACCCCAATCGTCAATCCATGGATAAATTCCAAGAGAATCCATGGAAGAAATTTATGTGGATGAAGGATAATATAAAAATATTAGTTCTGAGCCATAGAACAATCATAGGAAGGACCATGATGACAAGCCAAGGAATCCAAACATGAAAGAATGGAGTTGAGAGTGAAAAAGTAGACCATCACATGTGTAGTCACATGATATGCGACCACACGAGACACACATATTCGACCACACACCCTCGGGAAGTCTAGAAAGGGTGTGGTCGCATGTGTGGTCGCATATCATGTGTGATCGCATGATATGCGACCACACCTTGCGACCACATGCCCCCGGGAAGTTCTGGGGAGGGTGTGGTCGCATGTGTGGTTGCAGGATATGCAACCACACACCCTGTGGTCGCAGAAACTGAGACCAAAGGTGCTACCACACCTGCGACCCCTCAGTTTCTGTTAGTCTAAATTGCTAAAAATAAATTATAATTTAAAATCTATAAATTTGTTAGGTTTTCAAGTGGTTTAAAAGTGATTTACAAAGCTTGAACGATGATCTACTATCGACCAAAGGTGAGGGAACAAGACCTAAATTAATTAGCTAATAATAATTGTTTTTATTTATTGAGTCCAATGCAATGAATGATTATATGCTTGTATGCTTGTAATGTGCATTTCACATGTCATCCAATATTTCTGTTATTACTACTCTTGCATATTTAATTCAGTTTATTTATAACATGATGATGATGATGATGCTAGGAATAGGCATCTGAATGTATGTGTGTGGTTAGTGTGCTTGATACGAGTAAAGCATCAGGGGGAGGACGTGACACTGTGGTTCATCCTGGTCATTAGACTTTATCTCTATCTCTACTCAAGTCTTGTCCATTAACATCATCGTATCGCCATTACCTTAGCAGAACTATTACGTCGTAGAGCATCAGGGGAGGTGGTCTCGGACCGTGTAGTCTCTGACTTTGTCGGGGGGCCTATCTGTATGGACATATTGAGGGATGCTGGGGTGAGGCCTTAGATACACTGTTTGACATTAGGATTGGTTAGTTGCGAGTCCAGTTTGCAAGACCTCGCCAATAGGGGCTTACGTGTTGGTATGGGTAGGGCATCAGGGGAAGTGTCATGCGGTGTTTGATCCGGACACTTTAGCTTTATTTCTATTCCATGATGGGTGCATGTGGGACAGCAATGGTGTTTGATCCATTGGACGGCTTCACACACTCGTGTATAGAGGTGCGGCGGCCACCTATCTTTTCTATTGCACATTGTAAACTTATAAATCAGACCAAAGATATGAATTGAATGCATGCATATGTTTGTTGCATTGTTTTGTTTGCTCACTGAGCCATGATGTGTGCTCACCCTTTCGACGTCGAATCATTTTAGTTGATGATGCAGGTCATACTATAGAAGATTATGTAAATGCTCCGATGTACGGACATGTGAAGGCGATGGATATGGAAGCTAAGATGGAGTCGCATGATTCGTCGTGCAAGTGCAACTCATGTGTTTTTGAGTAGTTTTAGTTGTTGGATTATTCAGAACATGTAATTGATTAATTTATTTTATTTTATGTCTTAGTCTTTTGGAGATAATTGGATACTTTATTTATGTTATCATTATTAGATACTCAGTTCATTAATATTAAAGACTTCAGCTATTGTTTATTTACTCTGATTATGGTTGTGGATGTATATGGTTTAAGCAAAGGGACATGGCCTATTCGAGATCCTGGTTGAACCGTTGGATCATAGACGGTTCATCACACCATTCTAGTTGGCTCAGAATTGGGGTGTGACATTGTATCCTGGCTTAATACTGTATTTTGAGTCCTGGCTTGAAACTACCTTTTGTGTCTTGGCTTAATACCGTCTTTTGAGTCTTGGCTCAATACTGCCTTTTATGTCTTGGCTTAATACTGTCTGTCCTGGCTCAATACTGTCTTTTGTGATTTTGGCTAAATACTGCTTGGTTGTTATCACATGTCAGATAGACAAATATATATATATATATATATATATATATATATATATATATATACATATACCAGATTAGCAAGAGTGTACATACTGAATCATGAAATAAAAACCATGGTATAAAACAACTATACCCGTAAGGTACACATGCAAAAGAGTAAATACAATCAAGTATCAATAAAATATAAAAAGTTTATACAAGCACATCAAAAGACTCGACGACATCTATGATAAAACATGACCCTTTAAGACTCTTACTGGTAAAGCCTTTAACTAAGGATCCGCTATCATATTGTCTGTCAAAATGTGCTCCTCAGAAATGTGATTCTTGTTGACCTTTTCCTTTACCACTAGATACTCGATCTTTATATGCTTAGAAGCACCTCATTTCTTGTTGTTCTTTAACAAAAATACAACTAACTTATTATCACAGTACAGTAACAACGATTTGGAGATGGTATTCATAACATTTAACTTAGAAATGAAGTCCATCAAATCACTTGCTTTGTGGCCTCGAACGGTACCACGAACTCTAACTATATAATAGAAGAAGTCAAAATAGATTTTGCATTCCTCCATGAAATAGCTCCTCTAGCCATTACAAATGTACCTTGATGTGGACTTTCTATCATCAGTACATCTACTGAAATCCACATTAGAACATCCAATCACCTCTAGGTTATCAACACTGTAATACATATGCATGTAATATTTCATCTTTTGTAAATAACACAGAAGCTTTTTTGCCTCTGTCCAATGAGCAATCCTTGCATCTGACTGAAACCATCCCAGCATGCTCACTACGAAGGCAATGTCATCTACAAAATTGTGCATAAATCAGATTTTCTACCATAAACACATATTGTCTGACATAGATCTCCTTTCAATATTATTCCTAGGGCATTGCATCTCTTGAGTATACCATCAATGAAGCCTTCTCAGGCAGTCCTATTAGTCTATGATTTCTGTCAAGTCTAATCTCCATACCGAGAATGAATGAGCTCTCTCCTATATCTTTCATCTTAAAATTATCTAATAGAAAATGCTTGGTCTCTACAAGTAATGCCATGTTACTACTAGCAAACAGTATATCATCATCATACAAGACCAGAAAAATAAATATGCTCCCACTGATCTTAGGATATATGCTTGGATCTTTGTATTCTTAACAAAATCAAATAAAGATATAACCTGATACAACCGGGTCAAACTTCAGACACCATTGTATAAAAACTTGCTTAAGACCATTCTATTTTTATCTATTAACTCAAACCTTCTGGTTGAATTATCTCGTTGAGAAAAATGATTTTATATTTATCTGATATAGTTCCAAATCAATCACTTGACCCAATTTAAGATATAGTTCCAAATAAGATAGCATAACAAAGACCAACAAATTTAGGTCAATGCCTTCTTATGTGATTCCTCTTTGCTACAAGTTTCACTTTGTATTGATCAATTCTACCACTGGAATCACACAGCCTTGTATACCCAATTTAAGATTGTAAATATATTGTTCTTTAACAAATGCACAAGATCCTAAACTTTGCTGTTACTTAGAGACAAAAATACACCTTTTATGGATATCAATCACTCGAGGGCAATATAACTACTGCTAGCTTGTTGAAAACTATTGGGATTTTCCTCTTGTCCAATGCAAAAACCTTCTACTATGAAGTATAATATATGATTTGATGAAATGACAGATTTATGAGTCTAATAAATCTTCTCATTGCTTCCTCTGGCTCTACAATTATTTCATTATTCTTCAATAATATTTTTATTATCTCAATTGGTTGTTCCATAGTTATTTCTATGTGGTCTCATCAACTCTAAATTTTTTTGTTATAACAATCCATTAACATCATCAATAAATCTAGCATGACAGGTTTCTACTATTTTATTTATTGAGTTGAGACAGTAAAATCAAAATCCTTTAGAGCATATTGGATAGTCCAAAAAATAACATCTCAATGTCCTCAAACCAACTATTCTCTCATAAGGGTTATGAAAGCATGTTTCCACTCTACAATCTCAAGCATGAACATTGCTTAAACTATGACTGACTTACTTGGTATCTCATAAGTTGTAGTATTCATTGCTCCCTATAGGATCAAATACTCTCATGCTTTTGATCATATCTATTTATCACTTCTTTTGCTATTCAAACAAGATTCCTAAGCTATAAGCCTTAGCTCCAGTAAATATTTAGGCAAAAGTGCCAAGGTATAGATCAGTATGATATGGTCTGCCTGAACACTTATCTCACTTTTCAGATTTGACACTTTAATCCTTTAATAAAAAAATTTTCACCCCTATATTGAATATTTTCCACCAAGTCCAACAATCTCTTGTTACGAATAGTTTTTATTTTCTTTTTTCTTTAATATATATATATATATATATATATATATATATATATATATATATATATATATATATATATATATATATATATATATATTGTGTATTATACACATATAAAAGAAATGCATGCATATGGACTGACATAACTTGATCTGGATTGGTCTGAGCTGGGCCGGATTAAGTTAGACTAAGCTGGATTAAGCTGGTTTTGACTAAGGTTGACATTTCATAGTCCATTTCTGTCACCCTTCCATATGAAATTTTTTGATAGCATCTATTCCAAATTTTTTGCTTTCACTTTGTAGAACATTAAAAATGAGGAATATTGGAACTTGAATCATCTCATTTAGAAATAAAATGGCTAACTTATGAATTTCTGAAGTTTAAGCAGACCAATTATCGATAATTTGGTTGACCATTCTGCATGGGATCCTTCGGAGACTTCTACCGAAAATCCTTTACGTCCACTTTGTAGAGTACTAAAAATGGAACATAATGAAACTGAAATTACCTGATTTAGATATGGGGTGACCAAAATATGAATTTTCAAAAATTAAATGACTATTTTCATGTGTAATTTTGCATGGGACCCTTCGGATACTTCTACCCGAGATTTTTTTACGTCCACTTTGTAGAACATTACAAATGAAGAATAATGGCCTTGAAATCATCTGAATCTGACGTAGAACAACAAAGATATGAAGCTTTGAAGTTCTAACGATAATTTTGCATGAAAGTTTGC
The DNA here is from genome assembly GCA_028583415.1 of Protea cynaroides. Taxonomy (NCBI): domain Eukaryota; kingdom Viridiplantae; phylum Streptophyta; class Magnoliopsida; order Proteales; family Proteaceae; genus Protea; species Protea cynaroides. The sequence goes on from CM053269.1 coordinate 86,240,050, forward strand.
ATGGGGCCCACTGGTGACTTCTACCCGGGATTTTTCACGTCCACTTTGAAGAGGACTGAAAATAAGGAATATTGGCCTTCGAATCATCTGATTTCGATATCAAATGACCAAGATATGATGTCTTGAAGTTTGAATGATAATACATGCATCATACGATAATTACGTAAATGCCCTTACACTTTCAAACTGCGATATCTTCCTTGTTTAACGTCAGAATTTGATGATTCTGGTCTCATTTCGAAGATAATTTCATGACCTATTCATCCAAGTAGGTAATAGCCTATAACCCTACTGTGGGGTTCATTAGAGAATCACCAACCTTTGGGTTAAAAGTCAAAAACCTGCCATATTGGTTCACTTATACTGAGGATGGCAAAAATGAGGTGCTTACTGGTGTGCTATGCCTCGCTAGCATGGTGAAGGACGTAAACATCAGCCTAGATATCACCAGCCTAGCCACATTACTGGGTATGTCTACTGATGGGGAGTAGATGTACTATGTCCCACGTGGTCCCATTGACTGTACCGATGATAGATGGGACATCATACGGGAGGCTCTCTTTTGTCCAGAGAAGTTGAACGACCCTGATGGAAATGTGGAGCTCTACTTCAAACCTATACCCAGGGTGAATAGTCAGATCATGCAACATAACATCATACCCATGGTTGGGCATAGAGACGAGTTGAATGCATTTGCAATGTATGCGACCCACCGTGTCTTCATGGGAGAGCAATTGTGTCTTCCGTACCTCATTTTATGGAACATCGTATTTACTACCGATCATTTGGGCACAGTCAAGCTACCCTATGGGTGTTTGTTGACCTGTATTTTTACTAGCTTTAGAGTGGAACTGTCTGGTGAAGAGATAAAAAATGGTAAGGAGTCCTCTCCTTTCTGTTGGACCTCTATTATCAGAATGGATCTTCACACAGTGGTGATGTCTGATCCCGAGCTTGAGGCATTGTCGAAACCAGAGCATAGGGCACCCTGTAGACAGCCAGTAGCACATAAGGTAGAGGCCAGAGCAGACAGTGCCAGTGAGGGGGACATCACTAAGGGACAGAGGGCTTCTACTAGTGCTGCATTGGACAGGCCTTGCGGTCATATGGCCCGAGTAGAGGAGATGATTACTATGCTATAGGCTCAGCTAGCAACGATACAAGAGGGGCAATGGTCCATTGTAGAGGAGCTGAGACTCATCCGGCAAGACCAGCATGCCCTTATGAGTAGACAAAGCAGCCTTGAGGGTGACATGGGCTAGAATGACTACCTACCTATATAACTAGGGCCCACCGGATGAGTCTTTTGATGCGAGCGTTCGTCACATGGCCAGGTATCGCCAACATACACCCCCACCACTTGTTGACCCATAGTTCTCATCCTATCAGTTTCTTACTTTTATTTGTACTTATAATTCTACTCTTTCTTTGTATTAGAGTGATAACAGCTCTGCTTGTGGGTTGTATCTCCTAACTTGGCATTATTTTTGTACATGCTACATGTAGGGTAACTGTCTGGATTATGGAGTGTATCCAATTTTGTACATGCCAAATGGTATATATATATATATATATATATATATCTATATTTCTTAATTCATATTATGTATTATTGTCTTTTTCAATTCTCTTAATGTAGTGTGAACTAACTTATTGTTTTTCCCTACTTGCTATCACTAATTTGTACATGTCTTTTAATTTATCCTATGCATCTATCATCGACACATGGAAACACGTATGTAGGTAAAATCCATAGGTAGAATCAGAGTAGTTGTGCTCTAATACTAGTGTTGTCATAGCCCATTATGAGAATCGAACGTGATATCTAGGTCGACCCACAAGACAACCTGAATACATCCAACAATCGATGATCTACCATTTAAACTCCACAGTCTACACAAGTAATATCCATAACAATGAAGAGAAAGCAGAGTAAATATTAGAAGCACTAATAAATGACAAATGTTGGCTAAAGTGTTATCATAGCATAATAAAGTTAGTTATGAATTACATGTCATTGTTCCCACCAAAATAAAGTACACCATCTCATATACAAATATCTAAGGTCAAAGAGTAAATCTATAGTAAGTGTTTTGATAGATCTCATCGTCTATCAACAAAAAAACATCATAAGGGAGAAGAATAAAGAGTATGGAAAGGGCTATGTCATGAGTAGACACAATCGCTCAAGTACAGCCCTCTCCACGCTCTCCACCGAAGTCCTCAGCCCTGGCTGCGTCGCTTGCCAATGGTGACTCCATATAATCAGCCACAGAGTAATCACCTGCGTCAAAATCTGAAAATAAGAATCGATACGTGGGTGAACTCCATCCTAGCTCAGTGAGAAATCAGGTATCACATGCACGAATCATACAATGAAATGGAATGAAATTCATTATTATAAGTCTCCAGGTAATTGTTCCTACTTGGTATCCTATTGAGATTCAGTCAATGCTTTCGGTCCTGCTTACAATCCCTTGGCCTCCAACTCTCATACACCGCACAAGGTAGAAGCAGAATACATGGTCTTGGACCGTTAAACTACTTTTAGAAGCAAACCCCCCAGTAAGTCCCTTACCTTTAAGCTTGTCACCTCCCACCATAGACCCCATCTAACATCAAAGACCCTAGGCCGATCCGATTCTCCCAGCAATAGGTCCCTGACCTAAGGAGTATGAGATCCCTAGCACCACCCCCAGCTAAGGTGCTAGCAATCCTAACATGGTTAAACATGTGTATTAATATAAATAGGGTTGTACCCCAGTAGAGATCCCTAGCACCATCCCCATAGACCACCGTACCCCCGCTAAGGTACTAGCATCATCAACATGGTCCATGTAGCCTTGCGTCACCTGCTCCAGGTACCCACACATCATACGAACCATCATACCCAAACATACATACAATCCAACCAAATATAATTGTTATAATATAAATGCATGCTTAGATATAAACAATTATTAGATGGCTTTTTATAAACATAAATCATAGACATACATCATATGTCCTAGTTACTACGGACCCTACCCCTTACCTAATGGCACTACAAAAACTGCTAAACCTCGAAGCCAACAGAAGGCTTCTTCTTTACCTGCATCGGTTTACCTATTTAATTAGATAACGTAATCATGTTAGTTTAGTAGCTTTTAACCCACATAGACATATCCTAAATGTCCCACTACGGATCCCAAGGTAAGTCAAGAACCCAACGGTTGGTCCCTAAAGGTCCTAGATAGGCATACTGGCTAATAGAGCTAGAAGCAGATTGTCACACCCCAATTCTGAACCAACCAGAATGGTGTGAGTGAACCGTCACTAAACCAATGGCTTACACCAGGATCTCAATAAGACCGTGTCTACTTAGACAAACCATTGCACAAAACCACAATCAGAATATAATAGAATACAGCAGAAGTCTTTAAATAAAATGAACTGAGTATCTATTGATAAATTTAATAAAATATTCCATTATCCAAATTCTCGAAACATAAATAAATATCTTTACATTACTTTAATGTCAACCAAAAATAACTGAAACAAATAAAATAAAATCCTAGAGATACATGCAGAAAGGGCACTCGCATGAAGCGTCATGCTCGTCCTCTCCTGCCTGCACATCCAGAGCAGCAACACCTCCATACACCGAAGCGTTCACGTAATCATCCACCGTATAACCTGCATCAACATCTAAAAACATGTATATATATAAGGGTGAGCTCACAACTTAGCTCAGTAAGACAATCAGACAGTGTAACATTCAAATGCATGAGTAACAATCATATTATATCATGGTCTGGTTTTAAGTTTGCAATGTGCTATAGGAAGGATTGGCGGCCACCACACCTCTATACAAGAGTGTGTGAAGCCGCCCAGTAGATCACACCGCTGTCGTCCCACATGCACCCACCATGGAATAGAGATAGAGCGAAGGCGTCCACCACCTCCCTTGATGCTCTACCCATACCAACACGTAAGCCCCTGATGGTGAGGGCTTGCAAACGGGGCTCGCAACTAACCAATCTTATATATCATCACAGTAGGTCCTATCCCAGTACAGCTCCCTACGGCATAGAGATAGAGCTAGAGTCTGGCGGCCAGGCCGGAGACCACATTACCACGTCCTCCCCCTGATGCCCTACCCGCACCAAACATGCTAAGACAGAACAATAAGACAGATAGACCCTATCCCAACATAACTCCCTATGGCATAGAGATAGAGCTAGAGTCTGGTGGCTAGGCCGGAGACCACAGTACCACATCCTCCCCCTGATGCCCTACCCGCACCAAGCATGCTAAGATAGAATACTACGAAAAGGTGCTACTGTGAGGAATGATCCTAGACCCCAGGCCCTTCCCATTTCACAGACCAACGAAAACAATCACATGCCTAACAATCACATCCTAGCATAGCGAGTATGCATGAACAATAATAATAACTGAAAGTAAAGGATGACATGCGAGTATGCACAAACATCAATCCACAGAGTCATAGTTATTAACAACGGTTTACTGTCCATTAGATTATTAGGGTTTAGGTTTGATTCCCTTACTTGAAGCTCGTTTGATAGCTTGCTCCACGTCGCAAGATCTAAACGTGCTATCACAAAGTCCTACACAATATTAGGATTTAGTTAGAATAGATTTACGTTGGTCGGAAAACCAACAATGGCAAAACGTATCTCACAGAGCTGACCGGTCACAACACTGTGGGGAAACCTACAATCGGTATGGTCAGCCGGTCCCCACAGACCAGCTCCCAAAAGGTACCGGTCGCAGTACCGGTCGCACAAGGTGCAATCGGTATAGTCGACCGGTATGTCTCCGGAAGACCATACGTCTGGTTCTCGACTGCCGTCGATCATCCCCTATTAATCCTAGGGTTTCTCCTACACATTCTAGGTCAGAGCATTGAGTTAGAATTGTTTTCAACACCATTCAAGTCCAAATTTGATGCTATTCATCTTAAAACTCGAATCTAGGGTTTATCGATTAAATTAGGGTTTGACTGCAAAATAGGGTTTATCGGAAAAATAGGGTTTTAGATCAATACCTGCTTTGCATGGTATTTATCAAAGCAACCTAACCATACTAGAGTCATAATCCTAGAGTCATAATGTAAAAGAAGGTTTAAGCACTCACCGTCGACTGGCGGTAAGGTGTTCTTCGTCGAACGGTAATATCGGTTCTTCCTAGCTTCTCTTCCTTCTTCAGCCTCTTTCTCCTTTCTAGGGTTTGTGAGGATCAATGGAAGAGATTCTAGGTGGTTTAAAGGGGTTTATATAGGCTAGGTTGAGGTTTAGGAAGCAACCTAGGATTAGGAAAGTCCTAGGGTTCGGAATTTGGAAAGTAGGACCCGCAAAGAACCAGTTTTAGATCTTAATAGTCTGCTGACTATACCAGTCGACCGGTACCAATGCTAAGACCGGTACCATCGACCGATATGACTAAATTCATACCTAATTTGGTCTGTTTGGTCCGATTTCATACCTGGTTGTCATATGCTCGTCCCGTCTGGCCCGGTGATGATTGGAAGACCTGTTACGAGATGAAATCAAGGTTTAGATCAGGTTCATGGAGTGCGGGTCGTACAACTCCCCCACCCTTAAAAGAAATTTCATCCCTAAAATTTACATGTAGGTTTCACAACTCCCCCACCCTTAACAGAAATTTCGGCCTCGAAATTTGAACGTACCTTGGTCATCTAAAAGGTTAGGGTATTCCTTTCTCATTGCGTTCTCTTCCTCCCAAGTAATTTCTTCTACATCTTGGCTCTTCCAATGCACTTTGACGTAGTGGAAATCCTTGCTTCGATGGTGTTGTACCTTTCGGCTTGTGAGCATCACAGGTATTACTTTAAATGTTAAATCCTCTGTCAAGTCTAGTGGGTCTGCTGTCAAGATGTGCGATGGATCCCTGACATACTTCTTCAATAAAGGTACATGGAACACATCGAACGCTTGACATGGATGGTGGCAGAGCCAGTTGATATGCCACATTACCACGCCTGGTCAAAATCTCGTATGATCCCACGTACCTGGGGCATAGCTTCCCTTTCTTACTAAACCGTTTTAGACCTCGCACAGGTGATATCTTCAAGAATACCTTGTCGCTACTCTGTAGAGTATGGTGCGACCGGTATGATCGACCGGTCGGCACCATCTCTTGATCGAGAGATAGCGGTCGCAGTACCCAGGGGGTACCGGTGGACCGGTATGGGCAAAATCGTCGACCGGTATGCCCAGAACTCCTTTAAATTTGTGAAAATTGAAATTTTTTCTTACTTTTCTCTTCTTCTTCCTCTACGGTGGCGATTCCTCTCTGACTCTTTGAGTTGCTACCGTCTGACCGGTGATTTTAGAAGCTATTTTCTTCCGATCCGGACCTAGAACATCGCCTCCAAGTAAGTTCATTCCTTCCATTCATCATTTTCATATCGTTTCTCTATGGTTCCAAGCCCAAAATTGAGGTTTTTCTTTGTTTAGGAAATTCTAACCATAAGAACTCTTTTCCTTCGGCTTAGAATGGGTTTAGGGACCTCTATGAGCAAAAGCCCTCAACAAATTTGAGGTTCTACCGAAAGGTTTTTACAAAAATCAAATTTTTTCGATTTTTAACCTAGGTTTTGGAAAAAAAATTGATTTTGCTGAAATTTCTCAAATTTCTTGTTTAATTGATGAATGTTTGGATTCCATGAAGTGTTTGGGGGTTATGTAAGTCCTCCTCCCCAAATTTTGGGTGAGTTCGAGGCTTTTGCTTAATTTGTTGTCGTTATGTTGTCGAAATTTCTAAAAATTCTAATAATTTCTCATTATTTGTCTTTGTTTTTGCAGTTTCAATGGCTCAGCGCAGAGGTGCCGGAAAACGCTCATACGGTCTTGGCATGCACCGCCCGCATCCACCTGTTCCACAGCTCGATGAGCGATGGTTTCGTTCTGAGGCGGCGCAAGCCCGCTTTCCTTGGTTTGAGGAAAATAATATTGAGTCAGGACGACGGGCAAACCTGGAGCAGTTACAGCGGTTTGACGTTGAAGCCGCTTTTGGCAGGCTTGGTTGGTTGCCTATCATCACCTATACCGTGACCACTCGCCCCAACCTTGTCAAGCATTTCTACGCCAATCTGGAGATAGATGGGGATGTCAATGACTTCAATCAATGCCAGGCACTCCGCCTAACTAGCTACGTCAAGGGTGTCCCCATATCTTTTGACACTCACCAGCTCGCCGATCTCCTAGGGATTCCCAATGATGGGGACTTGGTTTACTGTGCCCCTAAGATGAAGGACTTTCTCATTGACGATCTGCGCCAGAAGATCTCAGAGCAGCTACTTAACCCTGGAGCACCCATGAAGGCTGCTAGTTTAAGACCTGTGCCTCGGGTATACAGTCGCATCATCCAGCACAACATTGTGCCTCAGAGCGGCCATTACAGTGAGTTGTCTCAGCTCACTCAGTACCTGACCTACTGCGTCTGCACTGGGGAGCGGATTTGTCTGCCCTACATCATCATCAGGACCATGCATCAGGCTACTCTGCCCGGTCAGGCCAGCAACCTTTCGTACGGTCGACTCATCACCACTCTTCTACGGCGATTACGAGTGGACATGAGGGGTGAGACGCTATTGAGGATACTATGACTCTGGACATCAACTGGGATGCCATTCTTTGGATGCAGATGGATAACCTGCCGATCAGCGATGAGGACTTAGAGGCTCATCCTCGCCCACTCAGGAGGGTAGCAGCCGTGGCAACAGCAGCAGCAGCAGCCAATGCTGCTCATGCAGCAGAGGCAGAGGTGATGATGAGGGTGGCGATGATCAGATAGAGGATGTTCCAGCGCTAGCACCACTGCCCACACATGCAGCGGGACCATCTCAGCCTCCTTCCGACACCGTGATGGGTATGTTCATGGAGATCAGGGATGCTCAGCGTGAGATCAGCCGTGACTTGGGGCACTTGGCTCGCAGCCTCCGAGTCACTCAGGAGCAGGTGCACTGGCTCAGGGTCTCCTATGAGTGGGATTATGATATTGCCGACCCTATTCCTCTTATGCCCCCAACCCCATGATTGAGTTCTTATTTTTCCTCTCTTCACAGTACAGTTTATATAACAGGGTAACTGTCTGGCTTGTGGACTGTTCCCTGTAGCACTTTTAATTATCACTCTTTAAAGTTTTAATAGAAGTTTATGGTTTTCCCTATCTAGAGCATGTGCATTTATTAATTCCATATTTAATATAGTATGTTATGCTCTTCCTTATATAGTCTCAGGCATCAAATAAGTGCTTAAGGTGTATTTTTATTAAGGCTTTTATATTTTTTTCTAACTCAGTTCATCGACTCAGTTAAGTGCAATATGGTCTGTTGAACAGAACCTAAGAGCTCTGATACCAAGTTGTCACTCCCCAATTCTGAACCAACCAGAATGGTGTGAGTGAACCGTCACTGAACCAACGACTCACACCAGGATCTCAATAAGATTGTGTCCACTTAGACAAACCATTGCACAAAACCACAATCAAAATATAATAGAATACAGCAGAAGTCTTTAAATAAAATGAACTGAGTATCTATTGATAAATTTAATAAAATATTCCATTATCCAAATTCTCAAAACATAAATAAATATCTTTACATTACTTTAATGTCAACCGAAAATGACTGAAACAAATAAAATAAAATCCTAGAGATACACGCAGAAAGGGCACTCGCATGAAGCGTCATGCTCGTCCTCTCCTGCCTGCACATCCAGAGCAGCTACACCTCCATACGTCGAAGCGTTCACGTAATCATCCACCGTATAACCTACATCAACATCTAAGAACATGTATATATATACAAGGGTGAGCTCACAACTTAGCTCAGTAAAACAATCAGACAGTGTAACATTCAAATACATGAGTAACAATCATATTATATCAAGGTCTGGTTTTAAGTTTGCAATGTGCTATAGAAAGGATTGGTGGCCACCGCACCACTGCCGTCCCACATGCACCCACCATGGAATAGAGATAGAGCTAAGGCGTCCACCACATCCCCTGATGCTCTACCCATACCAACACATAAGCCCCTGATGGCGAGGGCTTGCAAACGGGGCTCGCAACTAACCAATCCTATATGTCATCACAGTAGGTCCTATCCCAGCACAGCTCCCTACGGCATAGAGATAGAGCTAGAGTCTGGTGGCCAGGCCGGAGACTACAGTTCCACGTCCTCCCCCTGATGCCCTACCCACACCAAGCATGCTAAGACAAAACAATACGACAGATAGACCCTATCCCAACATAACTCCCTACGGCATAGAGATAGAGCTAGAATTTGGTGGCCAGGCCGGAGACCACAGTACCACGTCCTCCCCCTGATGCCCTACCCGCACCAAGCATGATAAGATAGAATACTACGAAAAGGTGCTAATGTGAGGAATGATCCCAGACCCCAGGCCATTCCCATTCCACACACCAATGAAAACAATCACATGCCTAACAATCACATCCTAGCATAGCGAGTATGCATGAACAATAATAATAACTGAAAGAAAAGGATAACATGCGAGTATGCACAAACATCAATCCACAGAGTCATAGTTATTGACAACGGTTTACTGTCTATTAGATTATTAGGGTTTAGGTCTGATTCCCTTACCTGACGCTCGTTTGATAGCTTTCTCCACGTCACAAGATCCAAACGTGCTATCACAAAGTCCTATACAATATTAGGATTTAGTTAGAATAGATTTACATTGGTCGGAAAACCAACAATGGCAAAACATATCTCACAGAGCTGACCGATCATAGTACCAGTCACAGCATTGTGGGGAAACCTGCAACCGGTATGGTCAGCCGGTCCCCACAGACCAGCTCCCGGAAGGTACCGGTCGCAGTACCGGTCGCACAGGGTGCTACCAGTATAGTCGACCGGTATGTCTCCAGAAGACCATACGTCCGAAACTTGACTGTCGTCGATCATCTCCTATTGATCCTAGGGTTTCTCTTACACATTCTAGGTCTGAGCATTGAGTTAGAATTGTTTCCAACTCCATTCAAGTCCTAATTTGATGGTATTCATCCTAGAACTCGAACCCAGGGTTTATCGATTAAATTAGGGTTTGACAGTAAAATAGGGTTTTAGATCAATACCTGCTTTGCATGGTATTGATCAAAGCAACCTAGCCACACGTGAGTCATAATCCTAGAGTCATAATGTAAAAGAAGGTTTAAGCACTCACCGTCGACTGGCGGTATGGTGTTTTCGTCGAACGGCAATATCGGCTCTTCTTAGCTTCTCTTCCTTCTTCAGCCTCTTTCTCTTTTTTAGGATTTGTGGGGATCAATGGAAGGGATTCTAGGAGGTTTAGAGGGGTTTATATAGGCTAGGTTTAGGTTTAGGAAGCCTCCTAGGATTAGGAAAGTCCTAGGGTTCAGAATTTGGAAAGTAGGACCCGCAGAGATCCGATTCCAGATCTTGATAGTCTGCTGACTATACCGGTCGATCGGTACCAATGCTAAGACCTGTACCATCGATCGGTATGACTAAATTCGTACCTAATTTGGTCCGTTTGGTCCGATTTCATACCTGGTTGTCATCCGCTCGTTCCGTCTGGCCCGGTGATGATTGGAAGACCTGTTACGACATGAAATCAAGGTTTAGATCGGGTTCATGGAGTGTGGGTCTTACACAGATGGTAATTCCGGATGGTGTATCCACCAGAATTAGCCACCGGTTTATACTTAAAGAATTCCATTATAACCTCAACTGGATGGTGTATGCGGATGCTATGTCATCCAGCTTAGCCTCCGACTTAGTCTCACTTAATGTAGGGGACTCATTGTGGGTAAAGCGGAGGCAAGACCGGATGGTTATGCCTCTAGCATATCCATTTTATCACAGTAAACCTTTTGTGAGTGAAGTGGAGGCAATAAACGGATGGTTGTACCTCCGGCTCACATAAGGTTTACCCAGCCCCTATTACACATTGAGGCTCGGTTGTATATCCGGAGGATCTGAGTCAGATGTGGAGCCACCCATAAAGCCTCCAGTTTATTCCAATACTTAGGTCATTTGTCCGAGAATGAGGCGAAGGCAATAGTGGATGAGGTTTTCGCCGGTTTAGCCTCCGTCACATCTCCACTCAAAATATGGCTAAGTCATAAATCTGGTGGGGGAAAGGACCTTGCCGGCCCCTCTGCTAGCCAGACCAAATAAATGGTCATAACTGGACCAGGAGGCAGAGGCCAGTCCTAGCCTCCAACAAATCCACCGGTTCGAGTCTGGAAATCAGACTCAAACCAGGGACGATGGTTTCATCTTGGGGAGCTTTTACTCCCATGATTTCTACATTTATTCTAGCTGGTGGGAATCATTTTCCCACCCTTGGAGTAGTTATTCGAGTCATCAAGACTTCACAACATCTCCCTTATAAAGGTGGATGAGACATAACCTTTCTAGGGTTTGGGGTTAGCCTCCATTAATGGTGGAGCAACCATCATTTGGTCCTTTGCATTAAATACCATAAAGGATGGGGAAAGGGTGAGTGTTCTTACCTCAAAGGAGGAACAAAGTTTGAGCTTCAAGCTTGAGCTCCAAACTCCCCACACCACCACTCTCATGCACCACAAGGCAAAGAAGGAAAATAAGGAGCCCAAGCCTTAGGCTCCTTATTTATAGAAACCCAAGGAGAGAGTGTGTGACTCTTGGACTCAAGCCGGCGACTGACAATCAGGTGATACACTCACCAACACTACCACCAATTGGCCCAAAATGCAACCCCTTATTCAGATGACTAGCCCCGATGCATTGGGATGCATAATGGGCCACCTAGGGTCTACCATAATGCTTAACCCACTAGGTTGGATAGTGAAACTTACTTAAGACTCGGATACATCCATCGGGTCTATGCTAGGTACACCATCTATCGACGTGGGAAGACCTGGAACAAAAGGAATCTGAGTTAGTAATGAATTTTGGGTGCTGACAGGTTTTACACAAGCTATCTAAGTACCTTTTGAGCCCTCCCCAAAATTTGGCTTAGAGACTGTCTTCTCCAAAACTGCTACTGTAAGACCCGTGCCCAAACCCCATTATGGTTTGACCATTTTGGGCATGTGTCGGGTCTTCCTACGTGAGAACATATTGGACTGACACGGCCGAGGACAATGACATACCAGTAAGATGACACAAAACCACTTCTTGAACCTCGTATGTCATTAGAGCGCACGAAAGGGCATTAGGAGAAGCCTCTGACATAGCCTATACGACCACCAAGGGCCTAGCATGCACACACCTAAGCTAGCTGACTAAAAAGAAGGTCCAGCTGGACATAGAGGTGGTGAGGTATCACACTAGCCGCATGGTGTGCCACGGCACCTCTAGGCGAGAATCTAATTAAAGCCCCAACGACCACAGGACCCACTTGTTCAAATTCAAATCCTTTCCAAGCATGGAAAGGTTATCTCAATGAGTTTATTCATGGCAATCGGAGGAGGAGATCCTCACTACCATGTTTGGATCAAGTCTATCCTCCTACCAATTTTATGAAGAAAAGGATCTCTATCCTCTTTATTCTCCCCATTCGATTAGCCAAAACCAATTCAGAGAAGAAACTCTAAAGCACAAAATTGAAAAGGGGAGAAACAAGAGGAAGAGAAGAGAGAAAGAAGTAAGAAAAGAGAAAGAAGAAACCTCTTTCTGATTACCACCCAGTAGAGAGAGAGAAAAGAAAGAAAAGAGAAGAAAGAGGAACCGTAGATAAGAAGGAAGCATAACTCTACAACCATGGACTCTGTCACAGCCCATTTTGGTAATTGGGTGTGATATCCGAGTCGAACCACAAGTCTACCCAAATACTTTCAGCAATTGACAACTATAGTGATCTATCATACAAATCCTACAGTCTACACAAGCAAAAACCACAATAATAATGAAAACAATCAGAGTAATAATAGTGGAAGCAGTAATAAATGACATATGGCAACTACGTGATATCATAACATAAATAAAGTTAAGTCTTATGATGTTTCACCACAATAGTCTTCACAAATACAATAATATCTCATATACATATATCTCGAATTAAAGAGTAAATCTATAAACATTATTTTGGATAAATCTAAATATCTATCCACATAAGAGTTAAAAAGTAAAAGGAAAAGTATATAGAGGGGTGTGTCAAGCATAGACGCAGTCAATGCAAGTACAACCCTCATCATGCTCTCCAAAAGCATCCTCAGCACTAGTAACATCACTAACCAGTGAATCCTCCATAAACTCAACTACAGTATAGTCACCTGCATTAACATCTAAAAAAGAAGCATCGATATGAGGGTGAGCTCCCATCCTAGCTCAGTGAGAAATCAGGTATCACATGCATGCATCATCTAATGAAATGAAATGAGTTTATTAATTAGGACTCTGGCTAATGTACATGGTGTCATATTAAGATTCAGCCAACGCTTTTGGTCCCACATATGGCTGTTAGCCTCCAACTTTCATACACTAAGCAAGGTAGAAGAAGAGTATGAGATCCTAGATCACAAAACTTCACAAGTGAACCCCCATCTAGGTCTTTAAAACCCTTCAAGCTCATCACCCCCACCATAGTCAATCTCATGCCAGCTCTCATGCACCCACACGTCACTGAATTTTTCCTTGGGTCACCCAACCTTTGGAAGTATGAGTCTATGCCAATATCTTAACCCCTACTGGAAGGGCATAGAATATAAGATAATGTCATCACCTATGTCTATTATGTGCCTCCATTTAAATAGGCCCACACCACAACAGAGACCCCCAGCTCCACTCCCATGGATCACTGTGTGTCTGCTAGAGTGCTAGCAATTCCAACATGATAAGTGTGCCCACGCTCCCATGCGACACACGCACCATCATACATGGTGATTTTATATATATAAGATGTAACAAGGCCTTACCCCAACAAGGACCTCTGGTACCACTCACATGGACCACCATACCCTCGCTAAGGTAATGGCATAAAACAACATGACTCATATATTATGCTCCAACATGCCTCACGACGATCATACCAATACAACAACCATCACACAAAACATATAAATAGTTACTGTTATACAAATGCATGCTCAATAATATTGGATGGCATATTATAAGCATAATCATAGCATGTTATAAAAGTAAACATAACATGTTATCATCACAAGCATAGCATGTTATTGAAATAAAAGTAGACAAGTTAGAATGCCTTAATTACCACGGACCAAATCCTCACCTGATTGCACATCAAGTGCAGCTGTAATGTTAAGCCCAACAGAAGGCTAATACTTTGCCTGAGTTCGATGCCTATTTCATTAGATAATTACTCATTAATTGGTTGGATAGGTTTTAACCCACAAGGTTAAGTTTTTTTAGGTCTATATACGGGTCCCAAGAAAATTGGGAACCTAACTGTTGGTCCCATAAATCCTAGCTAAGTGAACTGACCTTCAAAACTAGAAACAGATAGAGGCCACGGATGCTACATCCTTTGTTTCTCCCTTCAGCTAATACTTAAAATATTTTTGTTAACTTATAAACAAACTAAAGGATGCGACGGATGGTGTGTCATCTAGTACAACCTCTAAATATTCTTCTATTGCTCATATAACCATTATCGAGAGCAGACAGTAGGTAATCTAGGGGCACTGTGGGGTGGTGCTTCTTTCGGCATAACCTCTGGATTCTTAACATGCTCACAGGGTGAATTATATAGAGCCTCTGATGAAATCTGAAGGATGTGGCTCTGGTGTCTTCAGAGGATGTGTCCTGATGAGCATTTGGAGCTCTGGGCTCCCATCTTTGGGGCATTTCATCCCAACTCTCATACTATGGTTTCTAGTAAGTGGGAATCAACTTCCCAAGCTAGGGGAAGGTATTAGAGTCAACATTGACTTACTTCAATCCCAACCATGATGTGGGTGAACATCCTATCCTCTTTGGTTAGGTTTTCTTGGTCATTCCATTAATGATGACCATTAATGGTGGAGTGTTCCACCACTAAGTGGACCATGGCTACTGGGTGAGAGAGTGAGGTATGAACTCTCATCCAAGGGGTGAATCACACATGTCTAGGTTTAATTTATCTTCATTAATGGTGACCATTAATGGAGGAGCAAAACCCTAATTAGGTCAATCATTAAACTAGAGGAGAGAGAAAGTAAGGTGGACTTACCTCACATAGAAGAAGCTAGGGTACAAGCTTGAGCTCCTTCACCAATCCCAAGGCCCTCTCTATGAATCCCAAGGTCCAAGCAGTGAAATAAGGGTTGGTGTCCCTTATTTATAAAAAATCCTAAGGAGAGAGAGTAACCCATACATTTGATTCTCGTACACGAACCAGGGGGAGCAACCGGGTGGTGTTTCATCCGGTAAATCCCCTGTTAGGCCAAATTATAGCCCCCCTGATCAGCAAGATTGCTCCTATGCATGGGAATATGTGTTGGGCCATCCTAGGCCAATCCTAATACATTTAAATGGTCATGTATGTAAAGAGAGACTCACCAAAGACTCAAATGTATCTATTGGCTCCATGTTGGGTGCCTCGTCAGTTTGAGTGTTGAGACCTGGCACAAGAAGAATCCGAGTTAATATAGGATTATGGGTGCGGGTGTCATAATCCCCTCAACTTAAAAGAATTTTGTCCCCGAAATTAAAGCATAGTTGGTTCTTTAAACAAATGCAGATACCTTTTCGGCATCTCATTTTCACTTTCCCAAGTGGCTTCCTCAATGGTGTAGCTATTCCAAAGGACCTTTATATACAGGATAGAACGATTCCATAGCTATTGGACCTTTCTATTTAGGATTGCTATTGGCTCTACTATACATGACAAGTCTCGGTCTATCTATGAAACCTCAGCACTCAAGATGTGAGATGGATCATGGATGTATTTCTTAAGGAGAGAGATGTGAAATACATCATGAACTTCTGACAATGCTAGAGGCAAAGCGAACTGATACGCCACCTTTCATCTTCTCCTTAGTATTTCAAAAGGACCAATGTATCTGGGACTGAGTTTTTCTTTCTTGCCAAAATGGTGAATACCATGGTGGGGTGATACCTTTAAGAACACTTTGTCCCCCACTTGAAATTCTAGGTCCTTGTATCGTCCATCAGCATAACTCTTCTGCCTACTTTGGGCTGCTTTTATCCTTTTCCTAACCAGGTTCAATTTGTCACAAGTATCCTGGATAATATCTAGCCCTAGTATTATGCACTTTCCCACTTTGTTCTAATACAGTGGTGTCCTGCATCGTCTACCATATAATACTTTATATAGAGCAGTGCCAATAGTAGCTTGAAAGCTATTTTTTAGGAAAATTCCATTAGTGACAAATATTTATCCCAACTACCCTTGAAATCCAAGGCACAAGCTTGGAGCATGTCCTCCAATATCAGTACAGTGTGCTCTGACTGTCATTTGTCTCAGGATGGAAGGCTGTGCTGAACTTTAACTGTGTTCCCTTTGCTTTCTACAAGCTATCCCGTAGCTAAGATGTAAACTTGGGATCTCAGTTGAAAACAATGCTTTCTGGCACTCCATGTAACCTTACTATGTTGTCCACATAAAGCTTAGCCAATCTATCCATGGTGTACTATGGCCTGACAGCTATGAAGCGGGTCACCTTAGTTATATGGTCCACGATTACCCAAACTACATCAACATTGTTTGGCATCAAGGGTAACCCTGCTACAAAACCCATAATGATATGATCCCATTTCCATTCTGGAATTTGTAATGGCTAAAGTAACCGAGGCTATCTCTGACGATCTGGCTTGACTTCTTGACAAGTAAGACATTTATACACAAAGTTGGCTATGTCAGCCTTCATACCTCATCGCCAATAAGCTTTCTTTAAGTCTTGGTACATTTTGGTGCTACTAGTATGCATGGTGAAAGGAGAGGAGTGTCCTTCAATCAGGATGTTCTCCTCCAGTTCCTTAGCAGTCTCGAGCATACATATTTCGTCCCTGTATCTGATTATCCCCATACTATCCAAGGAGAAATCTGGGTCTTGCTTCCTTTTTTAAAGTCTTGCTTGAGGGTCTTCAGATACATATCACTTTCAATTGCCTCTTTAATCTGATCCACCAAGGTGGGTTAAATGGTTAAGGTATTAAGCAATGCTGATGCTGCTTCAACCCAATCTATAGCCAAAGCATCCATGGTGGAAGCTTCATTATCTGGAAGTGAAGTGGTGACCTGTGTATGAGCCATGTAATGCCCCTCATCACGATTGGCTTCGGGATCATTTTTCAGGCGTAAAACCAAAGCTTTTTTGCTCAATGCGTCAGCCACCATGTTGGCTTTTCTTGGGTGGTACTTGATACCATAATCATAGTCCTTTAGTAATTCCAGCCACCTTCGCTATCTCGTATTCAATTCCTTTTAGTTAAACAGGTGGACTAGGTTCTTGTGATCTAACATCACACTAAACTGCTCTCCATATAGGTAGTATTGCCATATATTCAATGCAAAAACAATGGTTACAAGCTCTAAATCATGAGTAGGGTAGTTCTTCTCATGAACCATTAATTGCCTCGAGACGTAG
This sequence comes from Protea cynaroides, assembly GCA_028583415.1. NCBI lineage: Eukaryota > Viridiplantae > Streptophyta > Magnoliopsida > Proteales > Proteaceae > Protea > Protea cynaroides. Next base: position 86,257,606 of record CM053269.1, read on the forward strand.
GAAATTACCCTATCGTCTTACATTAGGACACAACCTAAGCCATACTTGGATGCATCGGTAAACACCATAAATGGTGCCTTATCAAAAGAAATGGTTAAGAATAGTTTGGAGACAAGTTTTTGTTTTAACTTCTGAAAATTTTCTTCGCACTTGTTGGTCCAAACAAATTTCACCCCTTTCTTTGTTAACCTGATCAAAGGTACTGCGATGCGGGGGAATTTTTAATAAAGCACATGTAATTGCCAGCCAATCCCTGAAAACTTTTAACTTCTGTAACTATCTTTGGCGTACTCCAATCCATTACTGCACTAACTTGACCAGGTTCTACTGCCAAACCTTCGATTGAGATAACATGACCCAATAAGGCCACTTGATTAAGCCAAAACTCATACTTCTTGAATTTGGCATACAATCTCTTTTACCTCAGCTTCTGTAATGCCAATCTGAGATGTTTGCCATGATTTGCACCATCGAGTGAGTAGATGAGTATGTCATTAATGAGGACGATGACAAACTTATCTAAGAACTCATGAAATACCTAATTTATTAGTTTAATGAAAGATGTTTGGGCATCGGTTAACTCGAAAGACAATACCAAGAACTCAAAATGCCCAAACCTCGTTCTAAATGCCATCTTGGGAATATCGCTCCCCTTGATTTTTAGTTGGTGGTAGCCCGAGCAGAGGTCAATCTTTGAAAAGACACTAGCACCCTCCAATTGGTCAAGCAAATCATTAATTCCAGGCAAAGGATAATGATTCTTGATGGTGAGTTTATTCAAGTCTCGATAATCTATATACAGACGGACACTTCAATCTTTCATATTTACAAACAAAACTGCCCCCCCCCAAGGTGATATACTGGGTCTGATGAAACCCTTATTAAGCAATTTTAGGAGCTATACCTTGAGTTCCCTCAACTCTGTGGGGGCCATTTGGTATGGGGCCTTAGAGGCTAGAGCTGGTCCTGGGATGAGATCAATAACAAACTCCGTCTCCCTATCGGGTGGTAGACCCGATAATTCATCAAGAAATACATTCAAGAATTCAAAAACCACTGGCACTTCTTTTAATTTTGGTAGTTTGGCTTCTGTATCCAAAGCTGACACCAAATAGCTCTCACATCCTTGGTGTAGTAAATTTAAGGCTTAAATTGCCATTAAGAATAGTTTACGGTGCTTCTTGGTCTTATCGCCAGTGAACACTACTATTTCCCCATCAATGGGTTGGAATAGGATTTGACGCCTAGAACATAGAACATTGGCTTGGTGTTTGGCTAGCCAATCCATTCCCAAAATTACGTCAAAATCTTTCATTTCAAGGCTGACCAAGTTAGCCTCCATTGATTTATCCTCTATCAAAACTTTGCACAGCCCATAATAAGTGTCTAAGCTGGCTTTAGATCCCATGGGTGTATGTACCACTAGAGCACAAGTCATCTTGCAAGATGGCATTCCCAGCTTAACCACGGATGTGGGGGATACAAAAGAGTGTGTAGCCCTGGAATCAAACAGTACTCGTACAGGTGTACCAGAAACAGAGAGTGTACCTACACATACATTTAAGCAAGAACATACCAAGTGTTACAACATACCATGCAATTTATGTTTTCTGTATAACTTAAAAATACCTGTGGTTACTCTTGGGGAACCCTCAGTGTCCTCTGTAGATAGGGCAAAAACTCTACCTTGTGCTGGTGTCGATGCTTTCTTTACATTGGGATATGCTCTAGCAAAATGGCCCATTTTGCCACAAGTGTAGTAAGATCCATAAGGCACCGATGATGCACTGGAGGTAGCAAGTCTAGGCTGAATTACCTTGGGAGCAGTCATGATTGGCTTGCTTTGGATGGGTGCAGGCTAAATAAAGGTAGGCCTAGCTGCTGGAGCAATGGATGAGACCGTGCTGAATGAGCTTGGGTATTAAGAACGGAAAGGCTTTGTATAAGGGCGATTGTCCACATAGCTGATAGCCCTCTTGTAGCCCTGATGGTTCTGTTTGTACCCATCTTTTGCACTCTTGGCTGCTTGTATGCATCGCTATATTCAGTCAATCTCATGGACCCCATGATAACCTTCAAGTCTTCCCTTAAACCTTGCACGAAGCGCCTCAACTTTGGTTTTTCCTCCCTCATAGAAGTAGCAGAGAAGTAGAATAATTCTTCAAACTTCTGCTTATACACCTCAATAGTTGAGCTCCCTTGGGAATGGTTAAGGTACTCAACTTCTTTCTTGTCCCTGAAACTTTATGGAAAGAAGTTTGTGTAGAAGGCCTACTTGAAAATCTGCTAAGTGACTTCTCCATGCCTCTTCACTAGGGTAGTTTGGATTCCCTTCCACCAATCATATGGTACACTTTCAAGTTGAAAAGTGGCACACAAGAGTTTATGTGCTTTAGTGCACATCAATCTCTCAAGAGTGTTTTCCATAGCTTGAATCCATATAGCTGGTTGCATGGGATTGTTGCTAAATCCAGTGAACTTCAATGCATACATGCAATGAAAGTTGCTCATCACTTTTGACGCATCTACTTCAGGCCTCAATTATATTCCAGCCATATCCGGTGAGTCTACACTTGAGGTTCTGGCACTGGTACCGATGGAGGAGGTGGTGGTACAATTGGTATTCCTCCTTCATGAGCTTGCCCCTAAGTTAGTGGGACTAGGGGTGCTCTTTTGATAGCTGCCATTAGTCCAACGAAAGCTACAGCCATTGTCCTTTGTTGTTCCTCTAAGTTCCTTACTAAACCTCCCATAATAGCCATCATATCAGCCGTTGTTAGCACTAGAGGTGCATGTAGAAGATCAGCATGTGGTAGGGGCGGCGGAGGTGCATGTGGTAGAGAGTTGGAACCACCATGCCCAACACTTGCTTCATCATCTTGTGGAGGGGACAAATTCACAGGGCGCTCTCTTAACTCTCTTCTTGGAGGCATTTTTTAGCATGATTGGTAGCGCAAAATATGTAAATGCCCACGTGTTACTACCATTCACATATCCAAATAAATGATCCAATAAATATAGTATGACATAAAGCAATTACGGTAGCCATGCATAATACGAAAAGAAAAGAAGACTCTAAGCTTTCATTCAATGCACCCAGTCTTTACAGTGTCTGAGGCAAAGTGTTTGAGGTTATAGCCTTCAATGATTGCCCCATATCAATGTTTTCTCCAACTTAAAGGTTAACCGGTGGGTAATCCAGGGGCAACCGTCTGGTTTTGCCTCCACTTAAGGTCTAAAACCTTCTGGAAGAGAAACAGAGGGAGTGACAGATGTTGCTCCTTCCGATTATGAACCATCCACATCCTTTTGTCTAGAGAATTACCATTTCCAGAGGGTTATTTGGAGGAAAAGACAGATGGCATACCGTCTGTTTGATCCTCCGAATCAATACTTAGGTGAAATCATTTAAATGGCTCCAGAATTAGTGACATTTTTATAAGTGACATTGGTAAGATAACTGTCCGGGTTGTGGACTGTACCCAATTTTATAATTATCATCGGCGTACACACACACACACACACACACACACACACACACACACACACACACACACACACACACATATATATATATATATATATATATATATATATATATATATATATATATATATATATATATATATATATATATATATATAGTTCTTATTTATTTTTATACATTATTCTCTTTCCTGTAATGTGGTTTGATCTAAGTTATTATTCCCTACTTACTATTGTTGGTTTGTACATGTCTTTTAAGTTTAATCCTAAGTATCTGTGATTAACACATGGCAACATGTGTACAAGGAAGATTCATAGTAATTATGCTCTAATACCAAGTATTGTCATAGCCCATTCTAGAAATTGGGGGTAATGTCTGAGTTGACCCACAAGTCTATCTGAATACTTCTAGTGATCGATAATTACAGTGATCTACCATATTAATCTCACAGTCTACACAAGCAATAACCACAATAATAATGAAAGCAATCAAAGCAATAATAACGAAAGCAATAATAAATGACAGATGATAACTACGTGATATCATAAAATAAATAAAGTCAAGTCTTATGATGTTTTACCACAATAATATTCACAAATATCGTAGTATCTCATATACACATATCCCAAGTTAAATAGTAAATCTGTAAACATTGTTTTGGATAGATCTCAATGTCTATCCACATCAGAGTCAAAAAGTAAAAGGAAAAGTATATAGAGGGGTGCGTTAAGCCTAGACACAGTCACTGCAAGTACAACCCTCACCATGCTCTCCTAAAGCATCCTCAGCACTGGTAGCATCACTAACTAGTGAATCCTCCATAAACTCAATCACAGTATAGTCATCTACACCAACATCTAGAAAAAAATTATCGATACGAAGGTGAGCTCCCATCCTAGCTCAATGAGAAGTCAGGTATCATATGCACGCATCATCCAATGAAATAAAATGAGTTCATTAATTAGGTCTCTAGCTCATGTACTACTATGGTATCATATTAAGATTCAACCAATGCTTTCGGTCCCGCCTACAGCCGCTAGCCTCAAACTCTTATACATCGGACAAGGTAGAAGAAGATTATGAGATCCTAGATCACTAAACTCCATTTACAAGTGAACCCCCATCCAGGTCCTCAAAACCCTTCAGGCTTGTCACCCCCCGCCATAGACTTTGTCTCACGCCAGCTACCATGCACCCATACATCACTGACTCTTCCCTCGGGTCACCCAATCTTTGGAAGTATGAATCCATGCCAGTATCTTAACCCCTATTGAAAGGGCGTAGGATACAGGATAATTTCACCACCTATGTCTATCATGTGCATCTATTAAAATAGAGTTGCACGCTAGTAGAGAGCCCCAGCTCTACTCCTATGAAACACTATGTGCATGCTAGAGTGCCAGCAATTCCAACTTGATGCATGTGCCAACACTCCCATGCGACATATACACCATTATACATGGTGATTTTATATATATAAGATGAAACAAGACCTTACCCCAACAAGGACCCCCAACACCACTCCCATAGACCACCGTGCCCCCGTTAAGGTAATGGCATAAAACAAATGGCTCATGTATTGTGCTCCCACATGCCTCCTGACCATCATACCCACATAACAATCATCATATAAAACATATAAATAGTTGTTGTTATGCAAATGCATGCTTAATAATAATAGTTTATTGGATGGTATGTTATAAGCATAATCATAGCATGTTATAAACATAAACATAGCATGTCATCATCACAGGCATAGCATGTTATTGACATAAAAGTAGACATGTTAGAATACCCTAATTACTATTGACCAAACCATTCACCTGATTGCACTAAAGTGCAGCCGCAATGTTAAGCCCAACAAAAGGCTAATACTTTGCCCAAGTCCGATACCTATTTCATTAGATAATTACTCGTTAATTGGTTGGATAGCTTTTAACCCACATGGTCAAGTCTTTTTAGGTCTATGTACGGGTCCCAAGACAACTGGGAACCCAACTATGGGTCCCATAAATCCTAGCTAGGCAAACTGGCCTTCAGAACCAGAAACGAATGGAGGCCACGGATGATCCTCTGTTTCTCCTTCTGGCTAATACTTAGAATATTTCTGTTAATTAATAAACAAACCGGAGGATGAGACAGATGATGTGTCATCCAATACAACCTTTGGATATTCTTCTGTTGCTCAGATAACCATTCCCGAGAACAGACAGTAAGTAATCCAGGGGCATTGTAGGGTGGTGCTCCTTCTGGCATAACTGTGGATTCTTGACATGCTCACAGGGTGAAATATACAGAGCCTCCGATGAAATCTAGAGGATGTGGCTCCAGTGTCTTCAGAGGATATGCCCCGGATGAGCATCCTTCGGATCGAGTGTAGAGACCACTCGAACCAGAGCTCTGGGCTCTTCTTTGGGGCATTTCATCTCAACTCTTATACTATGGTTTCTAGTCAGTGGGAATCATCTTCCCAAGCTAGGGGAAGGTATTAGAGTCAACATTGACTTACTTCAATCCCAACCATGATGTGGGTGAATATCCTATCCTCTATGGTTAGGTTTTCTTAGTCATTCCATTAATGATTACCATTATTGGTGGAGTGTTCTACTACTAAGTCAACCATGGCTGATGGGAAAGAGAGTGAGGTATGAACTCTCATCCGAGGGGAAAACTGCATATGTCTAGGTTTAGTTTATCTCCATTAATGGTGACCATTAATGGGGAAGCAAAACCCTCATTAGGTGAACCATTAAATTGGAAGAGAGAAAAAGGGAGAGAGTAAGATGGGCTTACCTCACAAAGAAGAAGCTAGGGCACAAGCTTGAGCTCTTTTACCAATCCCAAGGCCTTTTCCACAAATACCAAGGTCCAAGGAGTGAAATAAGGGTTGGTGTCCCTTATTTAAAATAAATCCTGAGGAGAGAAAGTGTCTCTCATACTTGATTCTCGTACACGAACTTGGTGGTGTTCCATCCTATAGATCCTCTGGGTAGGCCAAATTATAGCCTCAGAAAGATGGTTCCTATGCATGGGGATATGTGTAGGGCCACTCTAGGCTAATCTTAATGCATTTAAATGGTCATATATGTATGGAGACTCACCTAAGACTCGGATGTATCCATTGCTTGTCAGTTTGAGTGTTGACACCTGGCACAAGTGAAATCCGAGTTAGTAAAGGATTCCAAGTGCGGGTCTCACAGACTCACTGGGGACCTCAAAGGAGAAACACCTTTGTAAGTGTCCTTCACTTTGAGAATGGTGAATCGGTAATTTAGTCCTCATTAATAATGGGTGGGAATTGATTTGGATGATGGATGTTCCCACAACTGTATCATTGAGAAAAACATCCTCCACCATTAATAGGAACCATCTCAGTGCCATCAAGTTCCTCTATATCGTGATGGTGTTCTTCCGTAATCAAACCAAAGGGGAAAATGTCCATCACCAATAATGGTGAAGCTTTGAGCCATATAAATTACTTTCCCCGGGATTAAATCATGAACAGTAGTACATACGACATCAAAGAAGAGAAGAATACGAATCAAATAGACTAAATAAATTACCTATGGACTTTGGAGACTTTAGGAATGATCAATAGAGACCTGAGACCATGATTCAATAACGGATCCAAGCATTGAAAATTGGATTTGGAGTTAAAAATCAGATCTGGTATTTATGTTATTTGCCAAATCGAAACGGTATCCAAACCATAATGTAAACATAGATCTAGGAGTTCAAACTCCTTATTCCTACTTAGAAAAATATGGGAAACACATTGGAGAAAGTTGGTGGCTATCAGACCACGTTTCGACGTGCGATCGACGGGACCAGCCTCACGACTTGGCAGTCATGACATACGGTTGATGCCATCAGCCGTACGTCATTTTGATATCGGATCTCTGCCAAACCTGGCCAGTAACTTTATATAATTTATTTTGATTTTTTTAAGGGCTTGGAACCCTGTAATCACATCTCTATAAGGAAAAACCCCTTACACTTCATGTATGCCAGAGGAAGAGTTTGGTGTATGTCTTAAAACGACCACTGGCTCTATTGTTTGAAACCTTAAACCCAACCCATAGGAATTAGGCTGCACCCTTGAGGTGTTGATGCAGTCGCATGACCACGCAAAAGCGTGCGGCTGCAGCCATCCATCGCATGCCTAGCACCTGGTGAGGTGTGACCGCAGCCACCAGTGACACTTCTATTTGGTTGCAGCACCTTCCCATACTTGACCAGTAGCTGCTCCTCAACCTTAAGATCCATGTTTTGGTGTTAAAACACCCCTAGCCTCGTTAGAAGAAGTCCTTCTTAGTATTAAGACTAAGAGAAGGTGGTTTTTATCTAGAGAGCATGCTGTCTTGTGGTGAACCAACCCACTCTTCACCTATCTTGGGTGGACAAGATGTCTATTATACGTTAGAAGTGCCTGTAGACCATGAGCAATAATGAATGAAAGTAATAACTAACGCTTAATGCTATGCTATAATAACAGACAGTAGACAATAGGCATGATTTATCAGACAAGTAAATAATACTATGAGCACCCGAATAATAAGCTTACAAAGAAACCAGAACAATTATATTAGATAATGAATTTACGCTTAACATGTATTTTGCCTTTAATAAAGATACAAAGACTCTGAAAGGAGGCTACATAATCGATATTGTGATTAGTATACTCTCTAGCTTTTGGTAAGGGAACTAAACCTTTGGATGCGTATGTTTTCTCTATTTATTATGTTGTGTGATGTGTTAGATTGATAATATGCTCTTGTGTGATAACATACCATCCAATATACTATTTTGTGTAATCATCCATATGTATCCTTATACTTGGGGTCAGCAGTGCCAATAGGGATTACAGGGTGAGTGGAATGGGACACTCGCTACCTTTTTATGAAAGCAACTGATCTGTGTTTGATTCATGATGTCTAATTAAGTCAATAAGGAGGAAGATGGGTGAAATGGGATGCTTGCACAACTTCTTACTAGTGCTGCTTTGCGTTGACCATATATAACTTAGCTAGGTCACGATGTCCTATGTGGAGAACGAACGGGATCGAAAGCTTGACGACGTTACAGTTCAACAATATGGCTAATTAAGTTGACATGGCTAGTTGAACTTAAATCACTGTATAACTGTATCCCTAGCCATTAGGAGGTTATGTAGTAGCATGGGTTCAATAAAAGGTGGTATTAACATAGCTACGATGCTCTCCATACTCGACCTAGTGTGGATAGGCGGGCGAGTCGACTAGTGAGATTATCACCTCTTCAAGTGCCCGGCATTATGTAGACTTGGGATGAGTTGCGGTCAAGAGGACCAAAATGACGGACCCATACATGGGAGATGTTGATGAATTCTATCTGAGTCAGCATTCATTATGTGTGGAGACCCGTGCATTCGGAGGCTCCATGCATGGGTTGTCTTAAGCTGACACTTAAAGTTATCTTACCTGATGGTATTTGAGAATTGCATGCATTTTTTTGTTGCACATTTAGTTTTCTTGCTAAGCTCAGTGGTTGAGCTTACCCTTATACGCACAACTATTTTTAGATATTGCAGGTTCTTTGTTCGTTGCTTCAAGTAGCTTTTCATCCAGTGTGGAGGACGAGGACAGCGAGCATGAAGAAGATGTTCATGATCCTTAGGACGATTTGTATAGTTTGCTCATGGGCTTAGGCTGTGCCTATGATTTTATCTTTCTTTGGATTTGGGATATTTATTTATTCAGGATACATTGCAGATAAAATTTAAACAATGGTTTCTGATACAGGAGAATATGCTTCCCCCAATCAAGTTTCGACACACGTATATTAAGGCCCAAGCCCTTAGGGGAGGTCCCCATTCCTATAATTAACCTTGCAAGTATAAGACAAAAACAACTCCTGATGAACCAGAACCACCAATGAGAATAGTGAGGAGCCTCGAAGCCTCACTATCATAAAGGACTCGGAGCCTCATGCCCTTAAGACCTCAGAACTTCACGATCCTATAGGCCTCAGGGCCTTGACAAGGATGGAAGCCTCGACACCTCATCAATATGGAGGCCTTGACTACTCTTCAACGCAATAGTCTCGGCACCTCTCCAAGCGGACCTCATCATGTAGATCCACATGCTACATGCTAGCTGTACTGTAACGTATGAGTGGGGCCCATTCATATAAATACAGAGATCAATTCCCCCTCCCCCAAATATCTGCCAAGGAAAAGTCAACGAAACCCTAAAAGGGAGATCCCACTATCTAATGACTCAGTAGAAGATCACTTGATCGCTAAATCAATGGATGTAAATCACGCTCCAGGGAGGATATTCTATCACAACAGGAGACATGTCCAGCTCCTACATCCAGGTCACTCCCAACCTATAAATAGAAGAAGGATACCCAGGTAAACACACAATCATTTTCTAGCATTCGAGCTCAGAGCAAGCTAGCTACCTAAATCCCCATCATTCAAAGGGACAGTCTTTCTTACCTATCCCATACTGCTTGTCCCTTAGACTGACTTAGGCATCAGAGTGGCCAGAGGGTGTCTCCACCTGACCATCACTACGTTGTCCCTTCTTCCTTTTTGCAGGAACTACAAGCGAGCTAAAGACCAATCCGGTTTGGGACAACAACAGTTTCTTTAATGTTTTTTTTATTTGATCTATATTTTGGAATTTGAACCTTTTAGATGTCGATAGAATAACGGGTTTTTAATTTATGAGACTTCCGTTCCATAATGATTCTCTTGATTTTGATAACTGTTTATTTGGGAATGTAAATTTGAAGATGTTTATGTTACTCTGATAATTTTTGTAAGTAATGCTTAGGGTTGATATGTGAAATACCATGATACGCAATCCTGAAAGGAGATTTCTTGCGCCCTAATAGGATGGAGAGATCCCGTTGCATTCCACAGTACCAATACATAGGGAATAGGGTGTGACTGCTACTCTATCCATTTATTTGTTTGCAAGGTCAAACCACATTGGATGGAGCTCCAATTCAAGCCAGCCCTCAATTATATAGAATAATATGGAATAAAAATATCATGCATGACGAACTCACAATAAAAATTGCACAAGGATTCACACCATGGTGCATAAATTTAATCTTCATAACAAAACAACATGCATGTATTAATTAAGCATAAAGAGGAGAGATAAGGATTAGGGTTGAGGATTATACCTTGCTTAAGATGAAGAATGGAGGACTACACCCATTGATATTGGGACTTTATCCCATAGATAGTGGATCTTGATCAATGGAGGTTAAAGGTTGAATGTGAGTAATCTTCCTTTTTCTCTCTTCTTCCCCTTTCTTCTTCTTCTTCTTCTTCTTCTTCTTCTTCTTCTTCCTCTCTCTCTCTCTTACATACTCTAGATACGGTTTGGGGAGGAGAGCCCCTCATTTCCTTGCTTCTCTTTAAATAACCCTCTCACAATCCATCTCTCATTCTTTCTCTTTCTTTCTTTAGGTTTAACAAAGTTTCTCCTTGGACTTTGACCAATATAAGATCCTCCTTGGACTTTATTTTTTTTCTTTTTTTTTCTTTCTTCTTTCTTTTTATAAGATCCTCCTTGGACTTTCTTTTTTCTTTTTTTTTTTCTTTCCTCTTTCTTTTCTTTTCTTTCTTATTTTTTCCCACACACAATCTCACTCATATTCTTTCTCTCTCCTTCCCATGGTTTTGGGGCTCCTCCCCATTTCATGTGGATGAGGGGGGCCACTTGATTTTCATTTTTTATTTTGTCTACTTTTTTTTGTTATTTTGTTTTTTTTCCTTATTTTTGTCTTTTCCTTATTTCTTCAAAAAAAAAAAAAAGCATATGAGGGGGATAACCAAATTTGGTCCCCCATTAGGGTTAGCTAGGTCTGGCCCATGGTTAGGCTTGGGTTAGGTTGGACCTCCCTTGGGTTGGTTTCTCTCTCTCTCTCTCTCTCTCTCTCTCTCTCATGGGCTACCAAGGGGATGGTTTGTGTAGAATTTTAGTGCCATGTAGGCACTCTAAGTGACACCAACGGGAGACATTAGGTGACTGGATGGGTGTTGACTTGGTATGGATTAGGTTTTTTTACTAGGTTTCCACTAGGTTGACTAGGTTTGACTAGGTTTTGATTAAGTTTGACTAGATTTGACTAGGTTGATTGGGTTTTGCCTAGTTTGACTGGGTTGACTAGGTTTAATCAAAGTTGATTGGGTTTACTGAGTTTGACTATGTGACAATTAGACACATAAATGGTGCTATGCAATAACTTGGCCCTACATGATCCTAAAAAGGACCGCATCCCATCATATATATATATATATATATATATATATATATATATATATATATATATATATATATATATATATATATATAATGGAAAAGAACTTTTTTACAAGGATTTGATACTTATCTGGGAATGGGGGGTTGAAAACCCAAACCCAAAGACTCGGAGGCCATACCTAACTACCAAGTGAGCAAACCTATTAGAGGTCCGATGAATAAAACAAAAGAACAATGAAAAAACAAGAACATCGCCAAATATTAGTAGTGACAGTCAAAACTTCCTTCGATGATAGACCTCCATGATCATTATCTAATTACATGTAATTAGAATAAGGCTTAGGCCCTATTTGATTAGATAAGTGACATGAAGGAAAATAAACCTATTAGTAAAATGGAGTGCCACAGAAAAAAAAAATTCTAATCGGGTTTATATACTATTTGAGTAGATAAGTAAAATGAAGAAAAAAAAACTATTAGTAAAATGGAGTGTTACAGGAAAAAAAAACTTCCAATCGGGTTTATATATATATATATAGAAAAATTTTCATCTACACCCCATCAAGGATTGCTAACATCATCTACACCCACAAGATTGCAAAAACATCACCTAGGTCCACATAACTGACGGAAATCACTAAAATTATTGAAATACAGTTTTACCCCTCATATTATAAATTGAAAAATTAAAAACTTATGTTGATTTACTAATTTGACCTTCAAATCAAACTTATATTTTCTCTCCCTCTTTCCTTTTCACTCTCACCCAAGTCCTAACCCCTAATGACGATGAAACCCTAATTCTAATTCTAAATCTAAACTCCTTCTTCTAAGTTGAGTTGTCTTAGTCTTCTTCTACACTTGCGATTTGTGAAAGGAAGAAATCAGTTACAGAAACATAAACCTTACCATCTGAAAATCATCTGTATTCAAATGAAAGGACGAACAATAGGAATTGATTCCGCACATGGTGGATCCTTAATCCACTTGGCTACATCTACTCATCTATTGTTGAAGTTGCAGTGTAGCACGCACAAGTCAAGAATCAGGATTATTCAGGTCTAAAGAGCGAAAGCTCTGCCTTTAGTCATCATCTTCTTGAACTCTTTGAAATTAACTTTGCCATCGCCATCAGCATCGACAAAGCTGATCATCTTGGAGCAGTCGTGAACAGAGCATTTGTCCCCAAGCATCAAAATCAACCGTCGAAGCACCCAAACATTGCCATTTCAGAGGAATTGTTGGCTTCCAATTCGTCCTAGTGTGCGGTTTGTAAAGACACGTTTGAGTTAGGGACGGAGGCAAAACAGATGCCTTGTAAGCACATTTATCATTGTGATTGTATTCTTCAATGGCTTGAGCTGCATAATTCTTGCTCTGTTTGTCGTTATGAGCTGCCGACAGATGATCCTGATTATGAGCAACGTACTCAGGGTTCTTGTTTGGATTTTGATTTTGATTTTCTCAAAGTAATCAAAATTGAGTATTCGCCAAATAGGAAGAGCTTTCGGTCGGGGAGCTTGCATAGGAAGGTTGAAGATGAAGTCACAATCTCATAGGTTGCAATCAAGGGATAAGGACAAGAAGAGCTTAAATTTGAAGTGCAAAGCTGCAGTCGAGGGTTGAAGACAAACCGTAGCTAGAAATAGAAGCCGCAGGTTGAAGTCGAAGACGGAGTCGCAGCTTGCAAAGGAAGGTTGAAGGCGAGGGTTGAAGACAAGGGACGTTGAAGAGGGCTTTCGGTTGGGTGAGCGAGTTTGTGGAGGGAGGTTGGGGAGGTTGCAGAGAAACACAGAGCTTTGTGTTTTTTCATTTTCTAAAAATCAGATAAACACGAAGCTCCCTCATTTCTATTCTTTTTGTTCTCTGCTACCTCTTTCTTCAAAACCAAAACTTCCCCTTAGATTTGTCTTCTTCAACCTTCTACAGAATCAGATTACAACAAGTCGAGGTTCCAACAAGATGAACCTCGACTTATTAGAAGGTCTTCAACCTTCTGCAGAATCAGATGTTCATGAATAATGGGGATGCCAATTGGCGTAGGATGTTAGTGAGAATAACTCTCCGCCGAGAATGGCATAGCAGATTCAGTAGAGTGTTGATTTCAGAAAAAAGGATTCGAGGGTTTTCTTTACACCCACTTCTCGAACCGAACCGGAAAAGAAACCATGGTTAGACCCTGGTTCATGGTTCATTAACTACTGTGCCTTGTTGAAGAGGATTGAGGGTCAACAGGCCAAAAGGGTATTATTGTCTTTGAAATATTCTAACTCACCTGACGTCAACATCTAACAGAAATCAACTGACGGAGTGGACTTCTTTGATTACCACAGTTAAAGTTTTGGGGTGTAGATGATGTTTTTGTAATATCTTGTGGGTGTAGATGATGTTAACCATCTTTGATGGGTTGTAGATGAAATTTTTCACATATATATATATATATATATATATATATATATATATATATATATATATATATATATAGAGAGAGAGAGAGAGAGAGAGAGAGAGAGAGAGAGAGAGAGAGAGAATGTGTCTGTAAGTGAGTTGCATGAAAGGGCAAATGGAATTTTTAGTTGGAAATAAAGTTGATTTAAAATAGTATGAGAAACATACGGAACATAGAAAAAGTAATAAAATAGTATGAGAAACATACGGAACATAGAAAAAGTAAGGATCAAATATTTTTCGATTAGATTTATGCAAAAAAATGCGAAATAACCCAATTATCTAAGAAATTATCCACAACCAGAGTAAACATGCGATGATCAAAAAGAATTTTGAATCCCAACCAAATAAATGAAAAATGATTTTGTAGTTCCATTTTAGGTTATTGATTCTCACTTTCATTCACTTTTCTTTCCAATGAAAATTTTATGCTGCTTCCCTTCACATCTAATTAAATAAACAAATCCTTAGGGTTTGTTTGATAACCTTCCTGCTCCCAATCCCTTAATATTGGTCGGGAGCAATTTTTGGTGATACCATGATTTCTGAGATTAGAATAACATTTGATGAACACAAATTTTGGTGATCCCATATTGCTCCCATTTTTTAATTCTACTTCTTCAATAGTGACTCTTCTCTGCATTACCAAACTTGATCATCCAACTAGACCCCTGAGACTTCAATGAAATCTTCCCAAGCAAAGAGAAATATTGTTATGTGATCAAGGAGGACTTACATGCTTTGGTATGTGATTTTTTCCAAACTGGTGTGGTTTGTCCTAAATTAAATGAAACTTTCATTTGTTTAATACAAAAGATTCCTAGTCCAGAAACCCCTGATCAGTTAAGACCTATTGCTCTATGTAATGTGATCTTCAAGGTTATCACAAAGATCATAGCCACTAGACTACAACCAATTTTGGATTCCATATTTCGAAAACCTAATCAGCTTTTCTCCTAAATCGGTCAATTTTTTATAATGTCTATATGACCCATGAGATCTTCCATTATATTCGAAAAAGAAAACAGGGTAAAAAGAAATTTATTGCCATCAAGTTAGATATAGCAAAAGCTTATGATCGAGTGGAGTGGGTTTATCTCATGGCCATTATGTTAAGGTTGGGTTTTCAACATCAATTGATGGAATTGATTATGACTTGTGTTACAGCAGTCAATTAGTAGGTATTATTAAATGGATCGCCACATGGTAATCTGACACCATCACGAGGCATTGGACAAGGTGATCTTCTATCACCAGCTTTATTTCTCATTTGCTCTCAGTGTTTATCAAGTTGTCTGTTGAAGGCTGAATATAATGGTCTTATAGCTAGAATTCGGGTATAGTATCAGGCACCACCAACTAGTCGTCTTTTATTTGCTGATGATTTTTTATTATTCTCTGAGGCCAAATTATCGAAAGGGTGTGCTTTGAAAACTTGCTTGGATGTCTATTGTGCCGCATCTGAACAAAGCGTGAACTTGCAAAAATCAACACTCACTTATAGTCCTAATACACCACAAAAAATTAAACGATGGTTTTCTAAAATTCTGAAGATTACATATGGCGATGGTCCAAAGAAATATCTTGACTTACCAGTTGATTTTGGGATATCAAAGTTAGTTTTATTTAAAAATATCAATGAAAAGGTGTCCAAGAAGGTGTTTGGGTGTGGAAGGAAAAATTACTATCACATGCAGGTAAAGAAACCATGCTCAAATTGATTGGTTTCTCCATGTCAACTTATGTGGGGTCTCATTTTAAGTTACCTACATCTCACCATAACTACCTATGGCTTATGGCTGCAATTTTTTTTTTTGGGGGGCAGATAATGATGGTAAGTCAAGCTTGCTTTGGATTTCCTAGAATAAATTATGATGATCGAAAGAAAAAGGGGCAGGGGGGGGGCTTAGATTCCAAGATCCATCACTACACAACCAAGCAATATTAGCAAAAGTAGCATGGTGTTTTCTCACTAAACCTACGTCTTATTGGGTTATTTTCATGAAATCTATTTATTATCCACATGGGGATTTTCTGTCCGCCAATGCTGGTCATCAACCTAGTTGGGCACGGCAAAGTATTTTGGAAGGGAGAAATGTTATTCAGAAAGGTTTGCTCTGGCAAATTGGGTATGGGAAACAAATTTATATTTGGAATGATAATCGGATTCCAACTTTATCTAGTTTCTGGATACATTCCACTCCTCTACCCTTGTGTTTCACTACTAAGGTTTCACAATTGATTGATACTGAAAATAAAACTTGGCATAAAGAGATGTTGTCTTGGTTATTTTCCCCATCTAAAGTTGTAGAAATAATGAAGATTCAGTTGTCTTTATTTCCTCATGAAGATCCCCTTGTCTGGGGTGCTACTAGAAATGGTAAATTCTTGGTGAAGACAACATATCATTTACTATCCAATTTGGAAGATATATCTCACTCTTTAAGCCCCTCCACATCTTCAACATCTACCCCAGTGGTGCCAGAGTCTGTTTGGAAACAAATCTGGAAGTGCCCCATTTTACCTGAGCTCAAGTCTTTTCTATGGCGAGCTTGTGCTATGGGTTTGGCTACAGCTTGGGATTTACATCAGCAAAATATTATGGTGGATATTTTGTATATTCAATGTGGTTTAGCAGCGGAATCAATTTCTCATTTTTTATTAGACTGCCCTTTTGCAAGAGTAGTTTGGTACGGTTGCAATCTACATTACAAGGTTCTAGAGTTTTTTGTGCCACAACTACATAACTGGAAAAGAAGGAAGCAAGGAGATCATGACTCTATGTTCATTTATTTGTTGGCAACTCTAGCTAGCTAGAAATGATCATGTTTTTGGATGCCAACAATACTCTCCAGCTCAGGTTATCCACCTTGCTGAACAGAATTTTCTATCCTCTTGTCAGAGCATTCCTCAACGTCTGCAAGCTGGTTTAGTTAATGAGGCTACTACTATGGGGACTGCTTTAACACAATGGACTCCTCTACCAATGGTGTTTTTAAACTGAATATAGATGTTAGTTTTCAATCAGAAACAATTGGAGGTTTAGGTTACATCTGTCATGATCATAATGGTGTGCCTCTTTTTGCCATTTCAGAACTGACCTCCTTTACTCTTCCAATTATTGGAGAAGCCTTATCTATCCGTTCAACGCTGCTAGTTGCAATCAGTGAAGAGGTGGAGCAGGTGATTCTAAAATCTGATAACCAGCAAGTATTTTTTACTCTCTCTTTTGGCTCCGGCTTTGGAAAAGCAAGTATTTTTTACTCTCAAATTTGGCTCTAAGAGTCATTTTTTGAACCGATTGACTTTATGGGAGCTGGAATTAACATGGTGTTACCAAACACTTTCTGGCTCCCAAATGGCTCCCTGGGAATCCAAATCAAAAGCAGAGTGGGAGTAGAGTGTTACCAAACAGACACTTAAAGACATTCTCCATCTGCAGCCTTATTTTGGTAGTTGTACCTTTAGTTTTATTAACAGGGAGAAAAATAGCATTACTGGCTCCCTTTGTAGGAGGGCCATGTCGTTAACATATACGACAATTTGGCCACTTTTCGATCCTTGGATTCAGGATAATTGTTGTCTGAATTTCCAAGTGTGATATACGTCTTTAATAAATAAGTTTCTTTATTACCAAAAATAAAAAAAGAACTTTAAATGAAACCCCGTTAAATTATTTGTAGAAGGCAAGTTGCAGATATAAACCAGAGGATAGATTTGTTAGGGATTTTGACTACATTCTCTGTTGGAGTTTTGGGTGAGCCGAAAATGTCCATGGCATCCATGCGAGGAAGAAGTTAGGGTTTCTTATGTTTGTCCAAATGACATTGTCATGGAGCTTATGAATAGAAAAATCTAATAAAAAAAAACTAAGGGTCTCTACTTCCTGTAGATCAGAATAGTGAGGAGTTTTGTAATTTTGCAGGACAAAAAGGATTCTTTCTTGATTTGTAGAACTTCTAGTGAAAGACAATTTGGTGAGATGGAAATGTAACGAAGGTTAGAGAGAAGGGTGGGAAGAGGTGGTATGGTGGCAATGAAAGAAAGAAAAATGATGGAGAGAAGGGAGAAAGAAAAGTGAGAGAAGAAGAAGAAGAAGAAGATGGAACGACAAATGTAGAAAGAAGCGGGAAGGTGAGGTCAAGGGTGGGAGTTGCAGAGTTGTAAGTGTTAAGGATACTCTATCCATGCCACATCATCAAATCCTTCCCTAAGATCATGCAAGAGATCGCAATCAATTCATACTCTATCCAAAAGGAAGAGTTTTGAATTTTGAATTTTGAAAATTGCTGTAACGGATAAGGTTGTTAAGGATATTCTATCCATGCCACATCATGAAATCATTCCCTAAATCATGCAAGAGATTGCAATCAATTCAAACTCTATCCAAAAGGAAGAGTTTTGAATTTTGAATTTTGAAAATTGTTGTAATGGAATATATATATATATATATATATATATATATATATATATATATATATATATATATATATATATTCCTTATTTTAATAATCAAGTGAAAAAGATTGAGATTATTCAAATTTTCGATTACTCTTATACTTTAATAGTAAGATGAGAGAGAGAGAGAGACAGAGAGGGAGAGACAGAGAGAGAGAGAGAGATACTTGCTGCCCGTCGACTAGTAGGAGGAAAAAGATGAAGTGCCCATTTGAGTTCTCCAGATTGTCGAGAGCTTCGTTTTGAAACTCTCGAATTCCTAATCTTTCTTACTTTTGAGAGAGGTCCAATCCCACTGTTTCTTGCTTTTGAGAGAGGTCCAATCCTTGAACAATGGGATTGGACCATATTTACCAAATGGTATTATGCTCCTAAATTGTTCTTGAGAAGTAGAAACCAACAAAATCAGAGATTGAGATGATTATCACACGGACCCTTGGTTACTTATCATGGGCCGAAAGTTAAAAAAAAATAACAAATAAATAATTGATCCCATAAGTAGAAGGCCATGAATCGGCATTAAGCTGAAGTAGCAACATGTCATGGACATTATAAAGGCAAGAACAATATCATCATATATGCTAAAAACCATCAATCTCTTGATATTTACTTATAGTTGCATCTTGTAACCAAGACAATGAACCATTAAATTGTAATTTTTTAATTACACTTTGTTTTCTTCTTAAAAATTATTTTAAGTCCAGAGTAAAAAGGGATTTTTAAAAATAAATTAAAAATGATTTACTATTATGTCATTTTTAGAGTAGTTGTTATTTTGCATGTTATTTAAGTATACATGTGAAATAATAGGATTTTACCTTTATTGAATAAATATGCATGTTGTACTAAAAGAGCAAAAACATAATGTTACAACTTTATTTTTATCAACTTTGGTTATAATAAAATTTTACTTTTTTGTGCAGTCTCGCTCATGATGTAGAGTTTATTCATACTCTAGAGGCAAAAACTTTTTACAATGGGGATCATGAATTCACAGAGAAAGGAAGAGAACCAGAACCTAGCCCAGAAAATCCCAAAACTGATTGAGCTAAATCATGAGCAAGATCATTTGCTCTATTTAATGTAGGAAAAATAGTAATAAAATATTATTTAAGACTTAATTATCTTAATTAAAAGCATTAATACAAATCACTCAATAATATGTATATAATATGAATATGCTCTAACTATCATATAAACCAAAAATAATAAATTGGAACTCATAGTCATAGTATGAAAACAGGTTACAGAAATGAATGGGTTAAGTTGTGTATAAATACTCTCCTTAAGAATGTATTCACCCCTTATGATGCAACGGTTTCCTGTGAATCGATTTTCAAGATGAAACAGCCTATTAATGCCCTCCCAGTTATTTGTACACAAAAAATTGACCTCATCAGAGAAATCGACGGCTGAAATCAACAGTCAGCAAAACAGAGGGGGCTCGGTATCGTCTAAACAGAATCTGAGAGAGAGAGAGAGAGAGAGAGAGAGAGAGAGGAACTGAATTATCAATTGAATTCTGGATACCAAATTTCCAAGCATGTGCTCTTTTAAGGGGTGTGTACGTGGGGCATGTCCATTAGATTAGACAGCCCGGATGATTTCAATCTAAAGATGCCTAGATCAACGGTCCAAATTGTACCCATATATACATAGGGAGGTACTTGCACGTATGAGTATGGACACTACCCTACATATGGTACGGTATCCTTGAAAAAGGGTACCCCAACGTCCGCGCCCACTGTGAGGGCACGGTTTGGCTTGGCTACACGTGCAATTAAAGAAGTCTCGGAATACCCGGACACCTCCTTTAAGAGTAAGACTTTCTTTGAAGGGCTCAAGATGTATTAGGACACCTTTTACATATAAATCTCTCTCCTCTGTTGTTCGTAAGCAATGTGGGATTCAAATCCCTACTTGCTTAACCAACTCAATACAAACTTTAAAAGTTTACCCCTCAGAACTAACAGTGAAAATTTTGAATTTTTATCGTTAATAACTTTTGAAATTTTTATTTATTTTGACTTTTAAACAACATTTACAAATATGCATTATTGATCCATAATGGAAGTGACAACCAGAACCTAGCCATGAAAATCCCAAAGCCCATTGGGCTAATCATGAGAAAGCTCATTTACTGCTCTATTTACAAATATGTATTCACAGAGAGAACTTTTGCTGAAGTAGTTTGATGCATGAATGAGAACAGAGACCTCAGTTGGTCGATGACAATACTTTACATCATTAAGCAGTAGATCAAAGTAGTTTCCCTTTATTTATTAGGTCATAAAGACATGTATAATTTTATCTGTACTAACTCATATGTAGAAGCAGATTTCAAGATAGTTTCACACTAACAACGAGCTCTTACATGTCCAATTGCCATATTTAAAACTTGTGTTATGTTAGAATTAACAATACAATACAAGAACAATAGAAAAAAAAAAAAAAAAACGAAGAGAATCACAACAAAGCTATTTTACGTGGTTCATCCTCACAATGTGTATAGCATACGTCCATGGCAGAGAGACCGGTCATCAATTTCCCAATTCCAAAGAAGTTAAAACGTTCAATACTCTCTTTACAAGATTACATCATATATAAAGGAAAACCCTAAACCTTGAAAGTACTAGATTGCCCTAGTAAAACTGGCTCAGAATATTCGTTCCTTAGTTCTAGTTTTATGGGGTTGGGAAACCCTCTGTCCGGCATCAAAGATGTCATCTCCGACTTTCAAAATGCCTATCGCTGTTACTCCTCATAAATCAAGCGTATTTATAAACAATACTAGGATTCAGATTGTAATCAAGGTTCAGGGTATCTATATCAAACACAATATCGGGTGATGCCAAACTGATCCAATATCGATACCGTTCAGTTTTGGCTGATCTGATTAATCCAATATCGATTACTAAAATCATGATTGTAATTCTGAGCTCTCTTACATAGTAAATATATTTAGGTATTCAAGCTTAAGTAGCAATCCTGGATTTTAGGCTCAAGATCCATCAAGCCCAAATATCAAAGCCCATACTACAGAATACATAGAAAATAACGTAAGATTAGCTCTTTTGCTCATTAAATGAAGTCAATCGATTGGAATATGTATATTTATGATCATCTGAACTCTAGAGTCCACCCCACCCTACCCCACCCTAGGTTAGGTGAGGCCCACTTAGTTAAACTAACTTAATTTAATTTTAGGCAAGCCTCCCCCGTGACTCATATACCCTCTCACATTTTAATATTTAAAAATTCTCCACTTCGAACTTTTGAAATTTTGAATCCTGTCTGTAATACCATATTTTCCGTGCCTCCATTGATCTAATGTGGGAATTTTCCTACAAATTATGGAAACTTTTTTTTTTTCTATAGAGTTCATTCCAAGTTGCAATGGTCTATGAGTCTTGACCCTCGTGTGAAATCCCGGTCCAATTTGAACCGAAACCTTGAGATTGGGTCAGGCCGGGATCAGATTTGCTGGACCAAAAAAGTACTCCTGCAGTCCCACTGAATCAGAAGCCCCAATAGTAGCAGAAGTCCCTGGGTCGTGAAGAGTCAAGTCTTTCCCCAGAAACCCAAAAAGCCAAAAGAAGAACTGCAAAAGGCAGATATTCCGGATCCGGAAAGAAAAGGAGATGATCCATGACAAGACCCGACTTGAAACAACCACCTACATAATGACACGTGTAAACAACTGGAGCTAACAATGCCCATAGGATTACAGTAGTAGGGAAGTTTAGCCTCTAGACCTCTCCTTGCTTAGGCCACCCACTATAAGACAACAACTCCTTAAACAACCCAACAAATGATAATAAAGAGAGAGAAAGCTGTGTTGTAAGACTGTAAATATCAGTAGAGACTAGAGAGAGAAAGACAGTAGAGAGAGACATTGGCCTCGAGCCTAGTGAAGGTCACCACTGGTTCAAGAAAACCCGGGATGTTTCTCTCTCCATCTCTATCTATATCTCTATCGTACTTTTGTTTCTTCCGACAAGACCAAAGCCAGAATCCTCTCCCAACCCCAATCTCTCTCACTCTCTCTCTCCTCTGTTCATTTGGTCTCTGCATGAAATAACAAAGATATCTCAATTGAGAGACGACAGGGGCTCATAGTACTAGAACTATATGTAAAGTGTTCACGTGAGACTGAATGTTGAGCACTTAGATTGGAATCTATGATGTCATTGAAAAGAATATTCTAATCTAACTGTTGGAAGGAGATTTATATGTAAGCATGATGTAATGGTGACTCGATCATTTTGGCTGGTAGCCCTAAACTAATAATCAGGTGCATTGGGCTCTCCGAGTGTGTGTTGGGTGTATAGAAAAATCTGTTAATTAATAAATGCATTAATTGAAAATACAACAGTAATAAAGATGGGAGACACAGCGTCCTTGTCCTCTGCAAGCGCCGCTTTCTTTTTCTTTGCTTCCTCCTCTCTCTCTCTCCTCAGAGTCCAGAGCTGTGGAAGTAACCATGTGTGTAGGGTCCTGTTTGTTAAACTTTCTTCTTTTCCATTTTCATCTCTCTACCAAACGTTTTCTCTCTTTTTAGGAGAGGATTCTTGATTTTTTTTTTTTTTTTCTTACTTTACATTACTGTTGATGTAGTACTCTTGCCTCGGTAAAGCAATAAATTATGCTATTGTATGACAAGACACACTTTCTTTCTTTCACTCTCTCTAGTCTCTCTCCTGTTCTATCCTTTCCCCTCAAATTCTGGCTTTTTCATCTTTCGGCACTGCCCATGTGATGATTCTATCTCTTCTTCATTCCTTTTTCTGATGGATAGTAGCTTGGAGCTTAGAATTTTGACCTCAGCTGGGGTCTACTGCATGGGCCCTATCCATGCATATTCTTGTCTAACTATCATTGTCTTCGTAGGAATAATGCAACAATGCCAATGGCTTTAAAAGCCTCGAACCCAATGAACTCATCTTTGATCCAGCCATCCTCTGAAAGCCCGTTTGAATGCATGGTTTTGTTATTTCTCTTATCCCATCCAAAACACTGTTTAGTGTTTTTGGTTTAGTGTTTTTGGTTGTTACCCTTTTTAATTTTATTTTTATTTATCGGAGATTATTTCCAAGTAAAAACAGCCATGAAAATGTAACTTCTCAACTAACACAAAAAAGTATCTATAGATAATCATGAGTAAATAGTTTTTTTTTTTTTTTGGATTATTGGATTGAATAAAGGGTATTATGGAAATTTTAAATATGACATTAGAATTTTATGTTTTTTTAGAAAAAAGAAATGATTCTAGACTATGGAATCCTTTAACAAAGGTAAAATGAAAATTTTAGAGATGTTAAATTTCTTCCCAAACTGAAATTGATCCAGCATGATTTGGTCGGATTGAACCGAATCTAAATGATATTGGATCATAATTGAGTTGCCTTTAAAATCTGATGAAAATCCAAAACCAACTCGGATTTCTAGATTAACGTGAACCAAACTGACCCACTAAGCCCAACTGAAATTGAAATCAAATCAATCAATTAATAGATCGATAAGAACCTATTAAACCAGCTTTTTACTGAATATACATGTAATGAATCAAAACTCGAACCTAGCCAGCCTGATTATGGTTGGTTAGAATCCATTACAATTTTTTGATAAATACTTATAGGAAACTAAAACCAATTGAAACCAAATCAATAAGAGTCTATTAAGCCATCCCAACTTCAAATCAAATTCGACAAACCAAAACTCACATTTTCTTCTTGGAACATAATTGGACTTGAATGTATAAGACTAAAACCGAAACTAAACCAAACCAACCCATTAACAACCTTTGATCGATTGATGTTATGACTTCCTAGGATCCCTTTTATCTACCGACAGGGATACAGTTGTTCACTTGTTTGCTAAAAAAATTATAGAATAAAGTAAAGATACAACCCTTTTTTTTTTGGTAAGAAGATACAACCTTTCAACGAATAGAAAGAAATACGCACCACATTATAATTCTAAAAAGACTTCCTTATCCTCTATTCTGTAATCGAAGTCTGAACAACCTTTGAACCCATTCACCATGTTCAAAAAGGAAAAAAATAAAAATAAAAAAATCGCCACATTTGTCTAATGAGAATACACGAGTTACATTGTCTGATTCGAATATAATTTTTTTTTTGTTTTTTAGTTAAAGTACTAATGTATGCTAATTTGAAGTACTAATCGTTTGCCTCATCCTCCGTCAATTTACCAAGTTTGATGTTATATTTTTATTTATTTTTCAAAAGAAATAATATAAATAAATAAATAAGCCTCCTATTTCACCTTCAGCAATGTCATCAATAAGGAATTATCAAATCAGTAAGAAAAAACGAAAGCATGAGTATTCATTAGTATTCCAAAGAACCTCACTAAGAACAAAAGCGGGACAATCAGTCTAATAACTAGAAAGTTGGGAGCGAGCAGCTGTTTTTGCAAGCTCTAACATTACTACATTCATTTCACGGAGATAGTGAATGATACATCATTGTGGATGATCGATATAAGATGCGAAGAAATTCCGCAACTGAAGACTTTGCCATGGTATATTGGACCTAAGCAATTCTTCAACGACTACTACTGTTGAATCACATTCAATCCACAAATGAGATCCAAAATTCAAATAATGTCAATCACAAATAGAATTTGTAAGATGGCATATATTAGCCTTTAAGATTGATTGAAAAGTCACCGTAACAGTAAAGTTGTTTCTTTGGCCAAAATTTAAGGAAAGAACCTCTATGAATAAGGCACCAAATGAATTACCAAAAAAAAAGAAATAATGCACCAAATGATTGAATTAGACAACTAAATTTGATATGTAGATAGTCATGCACCACACACCATATGCCGCCAATAGTCCAACTTTAGCATGTTATGCATCCACTTGACACAAATTTGTCACCAATTGTGACCTAGGATAAACCCATTGTATGTAACTTTATTTAATTAAAAAACAATTCATAATTTTTTAATGAATGATACATCTATTAGTGTATATGAAAACCAATGTTGCACCACTAACAACATAAGTAGACAGAGGTCCTAATGAAGTAGTCAATTATGCAGATCAGCAGTAGTAGATTAAGAAGTCGACATTGCAGTAAGTTTTAATTCTTTAACTCTATATTTTTTTAGTTCTTATTAATGAATTCATTATTTATCTTTAGAAAAAAATAATTATATATATTTTATTATCCCCTATCATATACCCCACAAAAAAAAAAAAAAAAAAGCTTTTCGGTTATAAAAAGGTTTTGAAAATAATTTTAAAGCTGGCATGCTTTTGAAAGTACATACATGATATAAATGAAATAACGGATTCTAACCTGATCACTAAAAAAAATATATGTTTTATATATTAAGAGAGCCAAAAAAAAAAAAAGTACAAATTACTTGACACCTCTTAAATTTTTTTTTTAAATATATAAACAAAATATAGAATACAGAGAGCGCTAAAATTGTTCCTAAGAGGACAAACCAGTGGTTACTTGTTGGTAGTTGAAGGATCTCAATCCAACCTTAGGATACAAATCCCTTAGACTTGGACAACTTAGCAAGGTGGTTAAATGAATCTAACACCCTACAACTAACCCTAAGAAACTGCATGGTTGGTGGTTCACAAAACATAGAAAGATGATAAAACTCTTAAGATACGAACTTCAAAACTCCCTGGTCTTCCCAACTATTACTGCCCATTATAGGCTTATCTTATCTCCAAACTCCAAACCCTTCCAGCCCTTTGTGATAGCTTTCATTTGGGTTGGTTTAAAATCAACCCATGTGAACCAGCTTGGGTTAACTGCAACCCAACCACAAGCTAGCAGAAAGTCCAAGAGTCATGGGTTGCTATCCAAAACATGCAAAAGGAGTAAGAGACAGTTTTGTTCACTGTTTCACAGTCATTGATTCAAGAAGTTGATATGACAGCCATGGGGGGAGGGGGGACCGGAGTAGAGAGAGACATCTGCGAACAAGAACCCAACTGAAGTCACTATTGCCACCCCTTTCTTCCGTGTTCACACCCCTTTTTTCCTGATAGAGGCAATAGAACAGAAGCGCTCCCACGCCACATGTTTAGGGTCTCCCCCACAGTATGTGATGACCCATCAATGAGATTATGATGATGATGATCCATCAATGAGATTTTCACCTTGACTTCATGATACTATGGACAACTTTTATAATACTGAAGATGATACTGTAATGGTCCACACCATTTTATAATGTACCTGTTATGCATTTATAACCATTAGATGTTCATCAAATGATGTTGGTCAACTTGAGTCATTGAATATGTGGGGTGTTCGGTTGTAGGAGAAGAAATGTTATTGTAAGAAAGAGGAGAGTGGTCACAGTCCACCAAGGACACCTGATTGTGACGAATGACAATTAGGGTTGTGCTTAGAAATGAGAGGTGTGCTTCCAACCAGAAAGACAGACTGTACGTCTCTTTGAGAAAAAGTTGTATCCATTGTCATCATTAAAGAGCTTACGGAGATAAGATTTGAAAGCGGAAGAAACCTAAACATGCAACCAACCAAAAAACATAGTTTCTTTATGATATGAAAAGAAAGAAAGGTAGTTTGGCTACGTAGAATCAGGTTGTTAATTGAGGTCTAAACCTTAATTACCATGACCCAATAGTAGGGCGATTACACCATAATCCTGATGCATCTTCAAGGCCAGACCAATTTATTCTTGGATTTTATTTAATTTTGTTTTATTTTTTTGGGTGCTACAATATCCTTTGTGGGCCTCAAAGGCATGCAGTCCTTATCGAGGGGGAGTGAAGTGTGGAAAGATGCAAATCACATACTGATTGAGTTAAGAGGACTTGACCCACTATTCCACTGACGCCACTGACTCCACTGACTTAGAACAACGCCAAACTCTTAAAACAAAAAATGAATGCCAAACGACCATGGGAAGCCTAAGTCTGGAGTCTAGGAATTGAATAGATGGATTCATGGAAGAAATAGCTTTCTGTTGCATCAATCCAAAGGGATTCATGACTTTGGTGATATCACACTGAATAATAAGATAGGGATTGGCTGCCTAGGAGTGGCTTTCTCGATATATTTGCCAAGTGGCATCTAAAAATTGGTGCTCTGTTTTTTTTTATTAATTTTTATTTTTTATGTGTTTTCGTATGAAATACAATTCATATAATATGAAATACAATTCATATAAACAAAAATAAACAAAACTTTTTGGATGTGCTCGTATGCGTCAAAATTGGTTGCAAAAACGATTAACTTTGGTAATTTAAACACCCAAACATAGAAGGGGAAGACTCTAACACGTGATGGCCACGGGGCTAAGACAGCCATCAACAGTGATATATGACTAATTCAAAAGAAACAAGAATTATCTAAAGGTCAAAATGACTTCATCAACACTTTCATTTCTTACCAAAAAAAAAAAAAAAAACCTTTTTTTTTCTAGGAGTGATTAAAGTACTAATTAGATCATCTCCTGGGCAAAGTAAATTGTGACCAATCCCTAAGAGAACACATGGCTTAATCAAGATCCAAGTTAAGATTGGATTCTTGGCATGCATCAAAGGAAGACACTTAGCAACTAAAGTGTGAACTTGTCAACTCTTGCGGCGTCAAATCTCCTACCAATAGGAAGTGGTCACCGATCCCTGAGCCAATTAACAAGTCATACGTGCTCTCATCTGATTTGCTAACAGGTCGATCGTAACCAATGAGTACGAGGAAGACTTTGGGGTCCAGCAATGATATACATGCCGATAGTGTTACAACCCCTCTCCAAATACAGGCATGATACTGACGTCACCCCATAAGGAGACCCGAATCCACCAAGGAGACCAGACTCCACCCAGGATCCACAAAACTATCGTAATTTACCAAACCAACCCACAGCCTACTTATGCAATATGCACAAAAATCAAGTAGACCAATCAGAATAATAGTAATAGCGAAAGCGTAAATCAACAATTAAACAAATGTCATCTAATGTTATCATAACATAAATTAAAGTTGTTATGAATATACACCACTATTCTCAAATATTATATCAATATCCAAGTATGCACATACATTCCCAAAAGTGAGTAAATCAGTGTATCAAAATCCTACATAGATCGCACAAGGATCTATCTATCAAAATATAATATACAGGAGAGAAAGAGAGAGAGAGAGAGAGAGAGAGAGAGAGAGAGAGAGAGAGAGAGAGAGAGAGAGAGAGAGAGAGGAGCAGCATCATGCGTAGACGCAATCGCTGCAAACATTGCCCTCAACATGCTAGCTGGAGAAGTCTTCACTAGCAGAAGCATCGCCCACAATGGAGGACTCCATGAAATCACCAATAGAGAAATCCCCTGCATCAGAATCTGAAAATACATATCAATACAAGGGGTGAGCTCACATCCCAGCTCAGTAAAGAAATCGGGTATCATAATGCCATGCACAAAAGAATATGATGCTATCAAATGTTACATCATTGTTATTGGTTATATAGGGTACTATATTGAGATGTCCACCACAGCTTTCGACCCCATTGACGGATCAATGGCTTTCAACACTCAGGTACCAAGCTAAAGTAGAAGCAGGATGCCCAAGTCTCTTTTGTCAAATTGCTTCTACAAGTGAATACCCTCAGACCGGCTGCCCAAGGGTAGCCATCTCCCATAGTAGACCACGTCTATTGCCAACACGTAATCCCCTATTGGCAAGGGCTTAGAACCATAGGTTATTCAATCACCTAATGCTAGCATATGCATAAATAATCATGAGCAAAGATCCCCGATCCCCAGTCCCTTTGGGCCACTATGTTCCCGCTAAGATGCTAGCAACATAATTAGGGTCTGTGTGACCATGCGTCACCCATCCCTTGGTACCCGCATGTCACACAAACCAACTCATATCTGTCCACTACATAGTTGTTATTATGCAAATGCATGCTCATATACATATTCAAGAGATGACATGTTATCAAATCATATCATCATAAACATACAAATTATGTCCTAAAACTACGAACCTGACCCCTCACCTGTAGGCACCACTAGTGCTGCAGAACCTTGAAGTAAGTCGATAGTAAGCTTCATCAGCTACCTACGTTGATTTATGTATTCATTTGCATAAGTTTCATTAGGTGCATAAGTTTCATTACGTTGATTTATGTATTCATTTGCATATTGGACATGTTCAAAATTTCCCAATGGGGGTTCCAAGGCAAGCTAAGAACAATACAGTTGCTCCTCGAAGGATTTAATTTGGCAAATAGGCTATTAGCAACCAAGGTAGCTGATGGTACCGGCAGTAGGTGCTGTCGGTTTTACCAGCCGACTGAGCCTTGAAAACCTTCTATGAGTGAGCTGGTAGACCAAGTTGGCAGATCAATCCTCGGCTCCCTACCACATGGCCTAAGCCCGCCCCTTGTGGTATGTCAACCGTAAGAGCCTAGCCAGGGGATGCTATCCGGTGGATGGTACCGTCAACTAGTCCATCGGCCGAGCTCAACCAATTAATTCTTAAGTGTGGGGGGGGGGGGTCTAACGGAGGATGAGGGCCCTACTGGCCCCATCCACCAAACAGACCATATTTGGTCATCGTACTAGAGCCAGGGGCAAAGGCATTGCCCCATGCGTCAGCTCAGGTCCACCGGTTAAGTCTTAGAAATCAAACTCAGTGGGAAGATGAAGTCAAATTGGGGAGCATTACCTCCCCAACACCTTCCAAACCAAATGTATAGTGGGGGAACTTATTCCCCAACCAAGGTAGTTTTATTACAATAATTAACACCTCCATTGAAGGTATGGGAAACCAAACCTAGGTTCTAGGGTTTGATCTTGACCTCCATTAATGGTGGCCAAGCACCACCATTATTAGTGGTCGTTGTTATACTTTTAAAGAGAGGGAGAAATGGAGAACTTACTTGGAGTGGATGGAAGTTCCCTTGATCCCCAAGCTTTCCAAAGTTCCCAAGCACTCACATGCACTCACTCCTACTATATCAGCAAGAGAGTAAATGAGGGCCATGGGTTTATATTTATAAACCTAAGGAGAGAGGAAGAAGAAGCTTCATAGCTAAGCCGGCGACAAGGAGCCAGTTGGCTAATCTGTCGGTTATGGCGCTGGTAGGGCTTAAAGAAAACCCTAGACTCAGTCCTATGGGCCCCACGCATTGGGAACATAACCTAAGGCCCATAAACCCTCTAAGCCTAGATAGGTGACCCATAGCTATGACCTGGATGTATCCATTGGGTCCCGTGTTGGGTACGCCAGGTGTCGGTACGGGAAGACCTGGCACAGTAAAAATCTAGGTTAATGGGGGATTTTGGGTCCGGGCCTTATAGATGGGGTCACCATTCTGACGAGGATGCATAGCACTGACAATGTAAAACCCGTGCCTAGAAAATCTGGTTTAACTGTGGTTTTCGATTCCGTGCTAAGTGTTACCACCAGGGATGGAACCGAAATGACATCAACATAAGAACTCTAGGTGAACTAGGTAAGAAGTGTCTTATACTGGTCAGTCAACAATGGTCAAATCTTCCCCAGAGGCACCTGACAGGACGCAAAGGTTCTGACACTGTAGGACCAGACTATGCAATAGGATGGACCCAAAACCTAGCCTGCAGAATTGACAAGTGTCATATGCGTACCTAAACTCAAATAGAGGATTATTCTCCAGTTCTAGTCCAACTTAGTGGGTCCCACTTGTTGGTTAACTTCCCACAATGTGTAGAGGGGAATAGGTGTCAGCAAACCAACTCCCACTACCCAATAGTTAGTTTCCACTTAGGCTAGAAGACTTCCTTCAGTTGAATATCTCCCTCTGTCCCTCATTATGTGTATAACACCTTTGAGAAGCTCTGACACGCGCTCTAGAAAGAGAGAACGTTAGAAGAGAAGAAGAAGTACAGTGGGAAGTTTTATCGATGAATCACCAGCTTTCTACTCAAACTATTAGTGCTTCAATTCTCAGTAAGGTTGCCGATAAGTCTTCACTCTCCAATTGTAATTGAGTATATTATACTGTTGAGTTGAGAGAGCCCAAACCTGTCTAGGGAGAGGCTTCACTCTTTTTACTCCATTAATGGAAGCAAGGTGTGCCTTCAGTATTGAAGGGAGGGAAGAGAAAACCATTTCCAAGGAGACCGTTAGAAGAGTAGGTTAGTCATGAGTTTATGGTGAGAGCACGCTCTCAAGCAGAGGTTGAGATACCCCAAATAGAACGGTAAAGCTATGTCTTTAGAAAGGTAGTCAACTACAGAACATCGACCTTGAGATCAGTGGATGACCTTCTACATAAGAGGTCTGAAGGCAAAACCCATTCTTTCAAATAAGACCCCTTTTCCCAGACCAAGCCTCTGAGGAGGTCCAATTACACGACTGTGCCACTGGAGTTCTGAGCAGATATCACCCGAGAACCTCTGGGAAGGTATGGTCAATGAACCACTCACACCACTATGCAACCAGAGGCCCGATCGGGCACTCCCAAAAGGAACCTCTGAGTGATCCAGAAGGAAGTCTGGCTTAGATTCTCCAACTGGAGACTCCATCCGAACAACCCTTGTTGGGTTCGGCTCATTATTGGTCATCGTAACTCAACCTGATATCTCGTATGTAACATATAGGTGTTACAAGCGCGTACCAAGGCAAACCCAGCAGTATGAGAAATCATGTCAAGTCCACAGGTGTGGAATGGAACCTTGATTTATTTTGGGAGTGTTTCTAATTAACCTGTATGCTTGTGATGCATTATATAGCATGTCATCTATTTTATTACATGCATTGCATTATCTATTATGTGATTGTGAGTGTGTAGAATGGAATGGGGTTAAGGAATGCCGGATCTACTCACCACATGGATACTACTCTACGTAGCTTATACTCTAGAGGATTGACAACGTCTAGGGAGGTTTGATGGACAAACTAGGATACCCATTGGAGTATGACAATAGGTGTAGTTAAATGGCATGTAGGATGGATTAGTGGCATATACCCCATGCGTATAACCCTGGCCAGTAGGGGGTTAGGTACTAGTGTGTGACGAGGGATGATGGGGAAGCCTAACAATGTTCATTGTAGCGTCTTCATTGAGGTTCTACCCTAACACCATTTACATTGGGAGACGTGTGGCTTTTCCAGCATTGTTGGAGCATCACTGGGTGAGTATCCATTCTCTCTCTTGCATAAAGGTGTGGTCAACTTTGGTGAATGTGACCAGGCCTTTCCACAGCACATAGCAGACATTACTAGACTTGTTTGATAATAATATGATCATGCATTTTGTGTGCTTGCTTGTCTATTTCTCACTGAGCACGTGTCGGAGAGCTCACTCCACGTACATACAATCATTTTAGATGGATATGCTGGTACTACTGTTGTCGATTATTCCAATGTAGTAGTTCCCTCAGGTGCAACCCCGCAAGGTGGACAAGGTGAGGAGGAAGAGGAGCACAGCATGACGTGTGAATGCGACAGTTGCATGTACCATTAAGAGGAATGCCTCAATTCTAATTCTCTTTATTTTCTTTATTTGAGAAACAATTAACTGGTTTGGGTTTAGTAAACAACGATTTGATGGATGGTTTGAATTAATTATTTAGATATGTTGTGTTTATTAACAGTTGGATGGAGATTTTACATATGATATCACTAGTTCCCTTTGGTTCATTTACTTAAGTCTTTCACTCATTAAAATTACGAACTCTGATTTATATTCACGAATGTGATTTGTTAAAGGTTGGTGGGTATGCACAGCTTAATGTGATCCTAGGGTGGACCGGGTTTATTATGAATGGTCCAGTCACACCTTAGTCTACCTAAAAATAGGGTGCAATAGACAAGGGACAATATTCACTTTTAGCAAATCGGTGGCCACCGCCATATGAAATGACAGAGATAAGGTTGGATCCAATTAGACCAATCCCCCCTCTTAGCGTCTTTACCATAGGCCTAAAGTCAAATAGATCAGCAAGAAGTCACATCTCTCTGTGGAGCTGACCCCCTCAACTTATTAGAATAGAACCCATGGCAAGTAATGATTTGCTACGACAATATAGCCCGAGAGGCTAGGATAAAGGCTACTCTCGGATGGATCAACTACTACAAATAGAAGCCAGGATGATCAAAGAAAGGTACATTCAACCTTACACTTATACACCATTTTACACACTCATTACTTTCCATTATTCACTAATATTTCACTATCTCCCTTATTCATTTCACTCACCATCTCACTTCAACCCCACTCCATAGGAATCCGGTTAACTTACTCTGGATTCCATCTATTTGTTCTGGCTGTATTGACTTAAGCATCAAAGTGACCACAAGGTTCTTAAAGTCACCCACCTCATTGTGTGCTTGGTTCCCTTTTGACAGTTTTCATTTTTTAAAGCACCGAGAAATATCCATCGACAACAGATTAGCGCCTATCGTGAGGCTGAGAAGTGATTTTGTATCAAACCTACCTTTTCATTTGATTTTGTAATAGATCTACCTTTTCTTAAAACCCCAGCCAAAAAAATGAATTGTGATGGCACCATATAGGAGAGGTGAGTATGGGTACAATTTAAGGGGTGTTAATGGAAATGCCCCTCTGGAGCAAGTTTATATCCCAGAAGGACTGGAGGAAAACTTCCCAGATATCCATCTGATGAAAGAAAGAGGACGGTAAAACAACCCCCTACCATAATTCATGACCAAGAACAGCTCCACACGTTGGCGTAGCAACTACTGCATTAACCGAGTTGCTTCAACAGTAAGTGCCTATTGTTGAAATGGCACCTGTAACACCACTTCCTATGGATATCCCAGAGGCACCAGTTTTTCATCCTCAATAATCATGACAGAGAAATGCTCCAGTAACATCTAGCCAATCCCACCATCTTACGTGTTCACATAACAGGAGAGAGGTAACATCTCTCATTGAGCTCATAGTGAATATGTATCTAGCAATTATGTTTTGTTCTGAGGTACCCGACAAATCTCGGTTCATGACTTCATTGGCTTACAAACCAATGCTAAAGCTACCAATGAAGCCCAGAGACGAGTTGATGCTACTCGTTAGGAATGAGATGAGGCCCAAGTTTAGGTAGATGCAACTTGTCAGGAGAGAGCTGCAGTACCCCTGCCACTAGCTCCTACCGATCCTATTCCACAAATGGAGACAAAAGCTTTAAAATAGCAACTAAAGGATCTGCAGGCCTGCATGCAGTAGATTAATAAAGGTGCCAATGCTCCAACACTACATGACTATAACATCGAGTTGGCACTTTCTAATAAAATCATGCAGTACCCACTGTCGAAGAATTATATCATACCAAATGTTGGTCTCTACGATGGCAAGTCCGATCCACAAAAGCATTTGGACAACTTCAAAGTTGGTATGCCGCTATACAGCTATCATGATGCCCTATGCTACCGAGCCTTCTCATTGGCTCTAAGGGAGGCTGAGAGAACTTGTTTCAACAACCTCCCACCGAGGTCAGTAAAATCTTTCAAAGACCTAAGCAATCACTTTCTTTCTCATTTTCAAGGAAGCCGAAGCTTAAAGAAGACATTGACTCACCTCATGGACAACATGAGGATGAGTCGATCCGAGCCTTGACTACAAGGTTCAATGATGCTGCCATGGAGATTAAAAATATTCAATCTGATGTCATTGTGGCTGTGTTGTCATCTACTATTAGAGAAAAAGAGTTAGCCTTCTCCATCAACAATAAACCCCCCGTACCCTCACAGAAATCTTAAACCGATGTGAGCGGTATGCTACTAGATTTGAGGCTGTGTCCTTGATCATGAAAGAGACTACCAGTGGCTTGGTTGGCACGGAGAAAAGAGGTCGGATCAACCGGTAAAAACCTCAAGGAGGGTAAACCGAGCAAAAAGGCCAAACCTGATCAAGATTCATATCCTAAGAAACCTATATACCAAGTACCTGAATACACTCCACTCAATTGGACCATAGTAGAGATAATAAACATCAGGAAGAATGATCCCCTATTGGTTCCGCCACCACCTGTGATGGCTAAACCAAATGAGCAGAATCCTCATCTATATTATACTCATCATTGTGACCACGGTTATGAAACCAACTCCTGTTGGCATTTGAAGGGGTTAGTGGAGGACCTGGTTCAACATGGATATTGGACAGAGTTCATTAACTGAGGGGCCTCGTTTCAATCCCCCGATGGCACCTCTTGTAAGACCTGCACTCTACGAACCCAATCTAAATCTACGTTTCGTATCGTGACAGGTCTTCCAATCGTAATTGGACCAGATGGGATGAACGGATGACAGACCATAAGTTCAAGTATGAAAATAGTCAAAAAGGGACAAATGAGAGGTGTCATGAGACATACCAGTTTCATGATACCGGTTTACATACCGGTTTTATGAATAGTCGACTGGTATGTCTATACCGCCTGACTGTTCAGATTGGGAATGAATCCTAATGGGTCTCACCTTCTAAAGCTCAATCCTAGAGACCT
Organism: Protea cynaroides; assembly: GCA_028583415.1. Lineage (NCBI taxonomy): Eukaryota > Viridiplantae > Streptophyta > Magnoliopsida > Proteales > Proteaceae > Protea > Protea cynaroides. The sequence goes on from CM053269.1 coordinate 86,293,739, forward strand.
TCCTTACATAGTAAACTCTCCTAAAACCTAGCCTAGTCTATATATTGACTCTTAACCCTCCTCAGATCCTTTTGTTGACTCTAACAAACCCTAGAAACGAAAAGAAGATTTGAAGAGGAGAAGGGAGCCAAGGAAGATTACAGAGGAGACTCCGTTGAAAGAAGAACACATAGTTCATAGACCAATGGTGAGTGTCTTTACCTATCTTGTTCTTAGGTTGGACTAGATTATGATCAATACCGTGAAAGACTAGGTATTGATTCAAAATCCTAGTTCATTCGATTAACCCTAGATCTGATTTCTAAACTAAGGTTCATCAGAACGTAGGACTTGAATGGAATAAACCTTAATACATTTCTCAGGCCTAAAATGGTTAGGAGAAACCTTAGAAGTTAAGTTAGAAGACCGACGAAAGACGGAGATCAAATTGGTGGACTTATGGAGGCATACCGGTTGGCATACCGGTGGCACCTGGGTTTGACCAGTACTACGATCGGTACCCCTCAAGAAGCCTGCCAGGTTTGTTTGCTTGGACATACCGGTTGACCCATCTACTATAGTGGTGCAATCGGTATGTACAGAATGGGGTAGTTTTTAATCCAAGTTAGTTTCTGACCAATGTAAACCTTATGAAACTAATTCTACTCAATCCTTAATGTCATGTAAGACATTTTGACAGCAAGGTTGGACTCTGTGATGCAGAGAAGGCTTGCTATCAAGCATCAGGTAAGGGAATCGGACCCAAACCCTAATTAACTAATAACAGTAAAACATTGCTAATTACTCTTGTTTCTGTGGTGTGTTGGTTGTGTATATTAACATGTTATCTTTACTTCTGTTATTATATCTGTTCGTACATACTCGCTATGCTAGGTTGTGATTGTTAGACATGTGATTATTTTCGTTGGTGTATGGAATGAGAAGGGCCTAGGGTCTTAGATCATTCCTCACACTAGTATCTTTTCGTATCGCCACTACCTTAGCATGCGTGGTACGATTAGGGTATCAGGGGAGGATGCGGTACTGTGGTTCTACCTGATCACCAAACTCAAGCCCTATCTCTATTCCATAGGGAACTGTACTAGGGTAGGGCCTTGGATACTATGATGACATATAAGACTGGTTAGTGACAAATCCACTTACAAGCCCTCGCTAGTGTAGGTATTGGTATGGTGTAGGGTATCAGGGGGAGGACATGGTACTATGGTTCAACCTGACCACCAGATTGTAGCTCTATCTTTATATCGGAGTGAGTGATGTAGGGCGATAGCGGTGTGTGATCCATTAGACATGCTCACACTCTCATGCGTGGAGATGTAATGGATGCCTATCCTTACCATAGCACTTTGCAAGTTGTACTAGACCATATATGAATGTTGTCTATGCATGTTGCTTGTTACATTGTTTGATTTTCTTACTGAGCTAAATTATGAGCTCACCCCGTATATATATACTCTTTTTTAGATATTGATGCAGGTTACATTATGGAGGACTACGTGGATGTTCTAATGTACGAAAGTGTGGCTGCTTTAGATGTGCAAGCAGGGGTCAAAGAGTATGACGAGTCATGCGAGTGCCACTTCTTCATGTACCTCTAGGATTCTTTCGTTATTTTATTTCCAGTTGGATTTATAAGTAATGTAATGATATTTATTTTACGTTTTGGTATTTGGAGATAATTGGTTATTTATAATTTATAATGTAAAACTCAGTTCATTTAATTAAAGACTTTCGTTGTATTTATTATTATTTTGATTGTGGTTAGTAGGCATTGGCTTATGTGTCGATACGGTCTTATTGAGATCCTGGTGTGAACCATTGATTTAGTAAAAGTTCACTCACACTTCTGGTTCAGTCGAAATTAGGGTGTGACACCTCTCAACTCGGCACCTACTAACCACCACGTTAAGGAGAGATGAAATAATTCTCAAAGAGATAAATGACCCTGACAGTGATGGTGGTCGGAGAGGGCGTTCCCTTGCCCGAGACAATGTAAGAGTAATCAACACAGCATTGTGGGAAGACACGTTGCCACCAAAGATGGAACACAAAAAAGTTACTCCTCGAAGGCAGGGGTGCAAGAGTCCCCCAAGGGATTCAATTGGGAGAGCAAGACCTAAGCAAGACGTCGGATTAAATGATGATCAGTACATCAACTATGATCATAGTTGTTTTATTGTTATTGTGTGGCTAGAACATATGAGAGGCAAAGTGCTGCCTCTTATGGCTAGCACACTAGTGGAAGACCCATCAAAAGCTATTTTTAAGACATCGTCTAGGGGTTAAGAAGATGAAGTTCTAGAGTTTTCATTAAAGAAACTCCGAAGTGAAGGATATATCTGTTTCGGGGGTGATGACGTCTTTAATGTCACCACTTCTCATGTAAAACCTCTGATTATTACCATGGCTATCAGAGAAAGAGCCAACATGCAACGAGTTCTTGTGGATACAAGGAGCTCAGTAGATATCTTGTACTACGATACATACAAAAGGATGGGGTTCGTGGATCAACAGCTCTTTCCCATTTACTAATTTCTAATCCGCTTCAATGGAGATTCAGTTTTTGTTAAAGGTGCTATCCACCTAGACACCAAATTGGGAACATATCTTGAGAGTACCTGCATCACTCTAAATTACATGGTGGTCAACATGCTGTATCATAACGCGATATTGGGACATCCTAGATTGAAGTGAACATGCCGTATCATAACGCAAAATTGGGACATCCTGGATTGAACCATCTCAAACCATGTCTGTCTACTTTCTACTAGGTGATGAAGTTTCCAACTGAGGTAGAGGTCGGCTTCTACAAAGATGATCAGTTTGTCTAGCACAAGTGTTACATGATAGAGTTGGCTACAAATAAGATGGTTGTACATGTGCAATCCATCTTACTCGATGATTTGAGGGATGATAAGCACAACAACGAGGGACCCTGATGAAGGAACTTATTCATGTTCCAGTCTCAGTGGACAACCCCGAGAAAACTTTTCAGGTCAGGTTGGCTCTACCTGAGGTACAAAAAGAACAGCTGACATCTTTCCTCCAAGCTAATGTTGACATATTTGCATGGATTGCTATGGACATGCCAGATATTCCATGAAGCACCACAGAGCATAGTCTTGCCAACGATCCCCCCACCGACCCATCCAGTAGAAGAAAAGGGTATTTGCCCTTAAACGACAAGTTATCATTGACCAAGAGGTCAATAAGCAACTTACTGTAGGCTTTATTAGGGAGGTCAACTATCCAAAATGGTTGTCAAATGTTGTAATGGTACCTAAAACTGGGGGGGCATTGGCGTATATGTACTGATTTCTTCAATCTCAATAAAGCCTGCCTAAAAGACAACTACCCTCTGCCTCGTATAGAACAATTGATAGATGCAAGACATGAACTCTTATCTTTTTTAGATGCATATTTTGGGTATAATCAAATTAAAATGGCTCGAGAAGATAAAAAAAAGTACAGCTTTTGTAACAAACCAAGGCTTATACTGTTATACGATTATGCCCTTCTATTTTAAATTGTTAGAGCGACCTACCAGAGGCTCATTAATAAGTTCTTTAAGAAAATCGTACGAAACATGAAAGTTTATGTGGATGATTTTTTGGATAAAAGTGCCCAAGCTCGAACCCACCTAGATGATCTTACTGAATTGTTCGAGGCCATCAGAGAAAATCGCATGCTGCTCAATCCAATGAAATGTACTTTTAGAGTTTACTCTGGTAAGTTATCCGGCTTCATGGTTTCTCACAGAGGGATAGAGTCCAATCCTGTTAAGATAGCTGCTAATCAGAGATACGTCATCCCCTATTAAACTGAAGCAAGTCCAAGAATTAACGGGTTAGATTGCTGCCCTTGGAAGATTTATGTCCCGATCAATGGATCGATGTCTTCCCTTCTTCAAACTCTCAAGGGATCAAAAGCTTTCTCCTGGACACCTATGTGTGAGAAGGCCTTTAACGACTTAAAGATTTATCTATCATCCCCTCCACTCCTTGTGAATCCTGAACTAGGGGACGACATACTTCTGTACCTGGTTGTTTCCCTTGAGGCTGTTAGCATTGTACTTGTAAGACCTGTACACCACTAACTTGGTCTAACCGTGTCGTGTCAGGTTTTCCCATCATTCCTAGACCAAGTGGACCGAGCATGTGAAGATAGATCACAAACCATATATGAGAATCAAGTTAAAAACACCAAAAACAAACCTAAGGCCGCAGGCCTGGGTAGGTATGGTCGACCATAAGGAAGGGAACCAAAAATTTCAAATCCAGAATCCCACGGTTGTTGATTTCGACCCTACAGTTGACGGTTTATGCGACCGTATGATCGATTGTGAGAACCCAGATCAGACTTTGAGTTTTGGAAACTTTCCTAAACCAAGGGATTGCTGAAAGAGGACTTTATATGGAGAGTTTTTCTCTATATAAAGGACATCCCTCAGCCCTTTTTCACTCTTTTAGAACATTAGTAAACCCTAGAGAAGGTGAAGGAAGAGAAGGACGAGAAGGAGAAGAAGAAAAAGCTAAGGAGAAGAGTTTGCTGAGAAGAGATTGGCTCTTTATCACAAGCCAAGGTATGAAACGAATATCTAGAGATGTATACTCTAAGGAATAAGACTTCTATGGAAGATAGGTAATATCCACCTATTATGATCTATGTGATTTCCTTGAGAAAATTCGAAGGAGAACCATGAGGAGTGAATTTGATGATTAGGGTTGATAAGAAATTCCTAATGATGGCCATAAGATGACCTTAGAATAAACCCCATTGAAGAACAGGAGAATTAACTCCAGAAGAACTCGAATTTCATGTAGACTCTGACCAGAAATTTCAAGGTCGCAGCTACGGTCGACCATAGCAAGACCAGTATGACTAGAAGATCGACCATAAGCATTCAGGAAGATTTCAGAAATCATATGGTCGCAGCTACGGTCGCACCATATGCGATCATAGGGTATCGACCGTAGACAGTAAGGTCGATACAGCATGAGACCATAGGACTAATCAGACACCTATCAGTGTTTCGTTTTGATTTTTGACTATTGTAACATGTCACATATGAACCCTAACTTAAATTCATATAACTTTTAGGTTGTTAAATCAATTCAAAGAGAATTTCAAGGCTTAGAAGGACATCGAGTATTGCTAACAGGTGAGGGAATAAGACCTAAACTAATTGGATAATAACAAACTGTTTATTTTTATTGAGTCCAATACCATGATTGATTCTATGCTTGAATGCTTATAATGTACATTTCACATGTCATCCAATATTCCTGATATTACTGTTCATGCATATTTAATTCTGTTTATTTATAACATGATGATGATGATGATGCTAGGAACAGGCATGTGAATGTATGTGTGTGGTTGGTGTGTTGGATGCGAGTGGAGCATCAGGGGGAGGACGTGGCATGGTGGTCTTCGACCTCGTCACCAGACTCTAGCTCTATCTCTTCTTAAGCCTTGCCCACTAACATCGTCGTATTGCCATTACCTTAGCAGAACTATTACGTCTAGGGCATCAGGGAAGGTGGTCTTGGACTGTGTGGTCTCTGACTCTGTCGAGGGGCCTTAGCTCTATCTCTATGGACATATTGAGGGATGTTGGGGTGATGCCTTGGATACATTATTTGGCATTAGGATTGGTTAGTTGCGAGTCCATTTTGCAAGCCCTCGCTAATAGGGGCTTACATGTTGGTATGGGTAGGGCATCAGGGAAAGTGTTGGCGGTGTTTGATCCGGACACTTTAGCTTTATCTCTATTGCATGGTGGGTGCATGTGGGACGACAATAGTGTTTGATCCATTGGGCGGATTCACACACCCGTGTATAGAGGTGCGACGACCACCAAACCTTTCTATAGCACATTGCAAACTTATAAATCAGACCAAAGATATGAATTGAATGCATGCATATGTTTGTTGTATTGTTTTGTTTGCTCACTGAGCCGTGATGTGTGCTCACCATTTCAACGTCGAATATTTTTAGTTGATGATGCAGGTCCTACAATTGAAGAATATATGAATGCACCGACGTATGGATACATTGTTGCGATGGATGTAGAAGCTAAAGAAGATGCACATGATTCATCATGCGAGTGCAACCAATGTGTTTTTGCTTAAGTTTAATTATAATTTGAACATCGGATATGTAATTGATTATTTATTTTTATGTCTTGTGGTTTGAAGATAATTTGATTAAATACTTATTTATCATTGTTAAACTCTTAGTTCATTATCTGTAAGACTTCTGCTTATTTGTTTATTACCTTTGATTATTAATGTGGAATGTGTGTATGGTTTGATATGGTGGGTACAACCTATGCGAGATCCTAAGTGAACCGTTGGTTTATTGGCGGTTCATCACACCATTCTGGTTAAATCAGAATTGGGGTGTGACAGTACTGATAAAAGAGCTCAACAGAGTCCAGCATCCAATATACTACATTAGCAAAATCCTACTCGACGGAGAAACCAGGTACTGATCCATTGAAAAATTAGTTCTTGCCTTAGTTACAGCAGCTCAAGAACTCTGACCCTATTTCCAACCTCATTTTATTACCGTCCTTACGGATAAATCATTGAAGAAATTTCTTTCCTGAGCCGATGTCTCAAGATGAATGATCAATAGAGCTGTTGAGCTCGACGAATTTGACTTTAAGTTTCAACCAATGATGGTCATGAAGGCTCAAGCCTTGGCCGATTTTCTGCTTGAGAGTACCTTACCAAATGACGAAACAGGGGTCTCCAACCCAGACACAGACATTCAAGCATATCAGCCGAAGGTTGTGATCGACCCCGAGGAACCCTTGTGGACCTTGTACGTTAGTGGGTCCTCTAATGTGAAAGAAGCAAAGGCAAGGCTCGTCTTGTCAAGCCATGAAGGTTTCATAATTCTAACAACAATCAAGTTCGGTTTCGCTACTACAAATAACATTGCAAAATATGATGCCTTCCTCATCGGCATGTGATTGGTCTAAAAAAAAGGGTAACGCAATTTATAATCTTCAGCGAATCCCAGGTGGTGGTATGACAAGTGACTGGAGTCGATGAAGCCCGACAATAGCATATGTCCGAGTATTTGGCCCAGGTACAAAAATCCATTTCCTCCTTTGAAAGTTTGAGTTATATAGTGTTCCTCGAGAGGAGAAATTCGAGGCCAACATACTATCCAAATTAACTCTATCTGACCTTAGTAATTTTGGGTGGCCTATGTACATAGATTTCCTTCCTAAGGATAGCACAGCCTTACAACCAGAAGTCCTTCCTATAGAGGTTGAATCATGTTGGATTGACCTGATCTTAGCATATTTCAAACATAACACCCTCCCAGAAGAACAAAAGGAGGCTTGACGTATTCAGGCCAAGTTGCAAGCATATGTTGTGTATGAGGGACTCATGTACAAGAAGTCCTCAACTCTACCTCTTCTCCGATGTCTTCGACCCTCGGAAGCTAAGTATGCGATGGTCGAAGTTCGTGAAGGAATCTGTGGGGGTCATCAATGTGGTCGGACTCTCTGTTCTAAAGTGCTCAGTCGAGGGTATTTCTGGCAAAACATGGCCAAAGATTGCGAAGAATATGCAAAGGAATGCAAGCAATGCTAGAAACATGAGCATGTTTGCCATCAGGCTGCTACCCCTCTCCAGCCCATACTGGCATCAATCCCTTACGTGGTATGGGGAATGGATTTCTCGCTCCTTTCCCTATGGTCAAGTATCAACATAAGTACTTGATTGTACCAATTGACTATATCATAAAGTGGATTGAAGTGCAACCACTAACCAAAATCACAACAGTAAGGGTGAAAGAATTTTTCAGACTTTCAGTGGTTTATCGATATGGGCCCACGTATCTTGATCACAGATAATGGTGTACAATTCATGGGTAGTGTATTCATAGAATTCTGTAGGTAATTAATATTGAACATCAAAAGACTTTAGTAGCTCATCCTTAAGCAAATGGCCAAACAGAGGTCACCAACCGAACCATTCTGTAAGGCTTGGCTCGTAAGCTGGGCGAAAACAATAAACTATGGACTAAATAGCTTACTAATGTCATCTAGTTTTATAGAACTACAAGCCAAACTGCTACTAGTGAGACACCTTTCATGTTAGTGTTTGATTCCGAAGCTATTGTACCAGTCAAGATGATTGAGAAAAGTTATCGAATTCTTAATTTCTCTAAAAAACTTAATCATCCGACGTCTTGCACTCAGATCTCAATATATTAGAAGATGTATGGGAGAAAGTGGCTCTTAGAATTGCTGCATATCAGTAGAGAATTGCCCACTACTATGATTCCAAGGTTTGGGAAAATATTTTCACGGTCAGAAATCTTGTTCTCCGAAATACTCTAGCTTACGAGCCCACAAAGCAAGGCAAGTTAATGCCAACTTGGGAAGGTCCATATGGGGAGGCGCAAACCATGCATCCAGGGACGTACTATCTAGAAACAATGGGAGGTTTAGTGATACCATGGACATGGCATTCAACTAACCTTCGAAAATTCTACTAATAATGTACCCTTTGACTCGTTAATAAAGTTAAATACAAATTCTCTATCTTATGATGTTGTTTCCATTATTTAGTATCCATTTACTTGGTTACACCAACTAAAATGGCTTGTGGTGGTCATTGACCCTTTACCCAACAACTGTCATTCTGGACTAGTCGATTTTCCAGACCCTGTAACAAGGTAACCAATATCGGTTCTTCGGAATTTGTCAGCTAGCCCGACCAATCTAAACTGATGATAAAGTTCCACCATATAATATGCCACGTTTGGTAATACATCAAACTTGATAGCTTTAGGAGGTAGATATTGATCCTCCAGTCATGGTTATGTCCATATGGACCTGTCGGTTTCTTTGACCTCAATAAAATCACAAATTTTCTATCTCTCGGGACCTATCAACAAGTCTGACCTAAACTTTAGACGAATAATATACTGCATCTTTTTCGAACCATAAAATCTTGATAATACCTCGACTCCTTGGTTTGGGGGGTGGGGATGTAAGACCCGCACTCCATGAACCCGATCTAAACCTTTAATTTATGTCGTAATAGGTATTTTAATCATCACCAGGCCAGACAAGACGAGGGGATGACAACCAGGTACTAAAAAGGACCTAAAAATATGATATTTTTCATACCGGTCTATGGTACCGGTCGACCGGTATGTCTGCGTGGGCAGACTAGTTAGATCCAAAAATGGATCTCTATGGGTCCCGCTTACCAAATCTCGAGCCTAGGGACTTTCCTAAAGTAGGGAAACTTTCTAAACCCCAACCTAGTTTATCTAAGGACCCTTAAACCTCCTTAGAACTCTTTGATTGTTTATCACAAACCCTAGAGAGGAGAAAGACATCGAAGAAGGAGAAGGAGCTAAGAAAGGTGGGAGAGGAGCGGCCGTTGGACGAAGAACACCATAGTTGCGAACCAACAGTAAGTGCTTGAACTTCTCTCTAAGTTAAGCATTATAGATGATTAACCATGAATTGATCAATACAATGCAAGGCGAAGTATTGATCTAAAACCCTTAAATTGCGTCAAACCCTAATACAGTCGATAAACCCTAGATTCGCATTCTAAGCTAAGGATCATCGAAACTAAGACTTGAATGGAACATGAAACAACTTTAACTCGTTGCTCAGGCCTAGAATGCATAGGAGAAACCCTAGAACCAATAATGGGTGACCGATGGAAGGCAAACACTAAGATTGGTGGTCTTCCGGAGGCATACCGGTCAACCATACCGGTCGCACCATATGCGACCGATACTATGACTAGTACCTCTCGGGAGCTGGTCTGTGGGGGACCGATCGACCATACCGGTGGCACCTTTCCCCACAGTGCAGCGACTGATACCTATGACTGGTATGCACTATGAGGGGTATATTTTGATCCAGTTGATTTTTCGACCAACATAAACCCTAAGAAACTAATTCTAATTCAACCCTAACATCGTATAGGACCTTGTGATAGCAAGTTTGGATTCTGTGACACGGAGCAAGCTAGCAATCAAGCGTCAGGTAAGGGAATCGGACCTAAACCCTAATAACTTAATAACAGTTAAACATTGTTAATAAATATGATTTTGTGGAATGGTGTTTGTGCATACTCACATGTCATCTTTACTTTCAGTTATTATATTGTTCATGCATACTCGCTCTGCTAGGTTTGTGTGTTAGGCATGTAATTGTTTTCATTGGTGTGTAAAATGGGAAGGGTCTGGGGTCTTGAATCATTCCTCACACTAGCACCTTTTCGTATCGCTTCTGTCTTAGCATGCTTGGAGCGGATAGGGAATCAGGAGGAGGAAGTGGCACTGTGGTCTCCAACCTGGCCACTAGACTCGAGCCCTATCCCTATGCCGTAGGGAGCTATGCTGGGATAGGGCCTACTATGATGACATATAAGATTGGTTAATTGCGAGCCCAGTTTCCAAGCCCTTGCCAATAAGGGCTTACGTATTGGTATGGGTAGGGCATTAGGAGAAGTGTTGGCGGTGTGTGATCCAGACACTTTAGCTCTATCTCTATTCCATGGTGGGTGCATTGGGAAGACAATGGTGTTTGATCCATTGGGTAGATTCATACTCTCGTGTATAGAGGTGCAGTGGCCGCCAATCCTTTCTATAGCACATTGCAAACTTAAATCTAGACCATAATGTAAATGTTACTCATGCATGTTGTTTGTTGTATTGTTCGATTTTTTTACTGAGCTAAGTTGTGAGCTCACCCTTGTATATATACATGTTTTTAGATGTTGATGCAGGTTACACTGTCGAGGACTACATGGATGCTCCAGTGTATGGAGGTGCTGCTGCCTTGGAAGTGCAAGCAAGGGAGGACGAGCATGACGCTTCATGCGAGTTCCCTTTCTGCGTGTACCTCTAGGATATGGATGATTTGATTATTTTATTTCAGTTGGATTTTATAAACGATGTAAAGCTCTTTATTTACGTTTTGGTATTTTGAATAATTGGATAATTTATTTATTTATCAATAGAAGTACTCAGTTCATTATTATTAAGACTTCCACTGTATTTAATCGTTCTGATTATGGTTATGTGCAATGTTTGTGTTAGTGGACACGATCTTATTGAGATCCTGGTGTGAACCATTGGTTTAGTGGAGGTTCACTCACACTTCTGGTTCAGCCAGAATTGGGGTGTGACAACTTGGTATCAGAGCTCTTAGCCTCTGTCCAACAGACCATATTTGCACTTAACTGAGTTGATGAACAGAGATAGGAAGAATTAAAAGCTTTAATAAAAACGCACCTTAAGCACTTGTTTGATGCCTGAGACTAAATACTAAATAGCATAATGTACTATATTAAAAAGTGAGAACCTAATAAACAGACATGCTTTGGTTAGAAAATCAAAAATTAAACAAGCAAGAATGATCATAAACTTCCATAACAAGTAAGAAGAAAAAAAAATTGTATCAAAGAGTAATGCACAAAACATTTAAAGAGAAAAGAGTTAATTGTACCACAGGGTACAGTCCACAAACCGGACAGTTACCCTGTTATAATAAAACTGTGTTATCAGGAGAGAGAAAAATAAGATGTTTCATCATGGGGTTGGGGGCATTGGAGGAATAGGGTCAGCAATGTTATAGTCACGCTCATATGTGGCCCTGAGCCAGTATACCTGCTCCTGTGTGACTCTAAGGCTACGAGAGAGGCGCCCTAGGTCAAGGTTCATCTCGCGCTGGGCATCCCAAATCTCCATAAACATACCCATCACGGTATCAGGAGGAGGCTGAGATGGTCCTACTGCAGGTATGGGCTGCGGTTCTGGTGCAGGAATATCCTCCATCTGTTCATCATCATCACCCCCTACCTTCACAGGGAAACCAGGAAAACCATTACGACCTGCACAGTGGGTTACTGAGATGGAGAAGAACTTTTGTCTGATGACTTGCACAGAGGATGAGAAGGTGTTATTTGCCACATACATGCTCAAGGAAGATGCCAATGCCTGGTGGAATTCTACCCGGTCATACTTGGAGACGAAGCACACCCAAATCACCTGGGAAATATTCAAGGGGGCTTTCTCGATAAGTACTTTCCTAAGAGCTTCTGTGATCAAATGGAGAAGAAATTCCTCAACCTGCAACAATCCCAAATGACTGTAGATGCATACCAGCAGAGGTACGAAGAGCCATTTTTCTTTGCTCCAGCGAGCATGCAAGAGGAAGTAACCAAAACCCATAGGTTCACTATGGGATTGCGAGGAAGTATCCGAGAGCACGTTTTGGGTTTGGAGAAGAAGGTATATAACGAAACCGTACAGATTGCTAGAGTGATCGAATCAAGCCAAAAAGATAGCTTTTTTGCTCAAAATAGGCGACTGAAGAGGCCTACTATTGAGACTTTGGGTGGAGGGAACACTAGACCATTCTGCCCCTACAGGGCTCAATTTGTTGTGGTGCCAGCAAGGAATACTATTGCACCACCACCACAGGTAGCTGGTCAAAACCCTAACGTCAAATGTTTCAACTACCAGCAATTGGGCCATTATGCAAAGACTTGCACTCTACCAAGGAAGCAACCTCCACAACAAGGGAAGATATTTGCAGTCACTACAGAGAAGACAGCCACATCACCTGATGTGGTTACAGGAACTGTAGATATAGCTGGTGTACCTGCCAGAGTACTCTTTGACTCTGGGGCTACACACTCTTTTGTTTCTATGTCTTTTGGGAAGAGACTGGAGTTACCTGTTAAGCTCTTAACTCCAAGTTTGATAGTTCACTCTCCGTTGGGAGTAGAAGTGACCTTGAATGAATGCTATGGGCCTTGCCCAGTTATTATTGATGGGGGAAACCTGAAAGCAAGTTTGGTCCAACTCGAGATGGCAGACTTTGACATCATCTTGGGAATGGATTGGTTAGGCCATCATTCAGCTAGCTTATTATGTGCCGAAAAGAAGCTTGCTTTCAAGGATGATAATGGGAAGGAGTTTAGCTTCATCGGAACCAAGTTACCTAGGAAGCAGAAGTTGATCCTCTCTGCTCTAAAAGTTAAGAGATGCTTAGAAGAGGGAGGAGTAGGTTACTTAGTGTCTGTGGTCTACATCTCTACAGAGGTGCCAAAGATAGAAGATCTGGATGTGGTACGAGAGTTTCAAAATATATTTCTAGAAGACCTACCCGGACTACCTCCAGATAGGGCTACAGAGTTCGTGATAGACCTTATGCCAGGGTCGGCACCGGCGTCTAAGGCACTGTACAGGATGGCCCCTACAGAATTAAAAGAGTTGAAGACCCAGTTACAAGAACTACTAGATAAGGGTTTCATACGACCAAGCATAGCGCCTTGGGGAGCACCTGTATTGTTCGTAAAGAAGAAGGATGGTAGCATATGATTATGTACGATTACCATGAGTTGAACAAGTTAACCATCAAGAACTGATACCCTTTGCCTAGGATCGATGATCTGTTCGATCAGTTGTAGGGTGCAAAGGTTTTCTCGAAGATTGATATTAGATCAGGGTATCACCAACTGAAGATCAAGGCAGGAGATATTCTGAAGACTGCTTTCAGGACGAGGTATGAACATTATGAGTTCCTTGTAATGTCGTTCAAATTGACCAACGCCCTAGCGTCGTTCATGGAACTGATGAACCAAGTGTTTCATGATATATTACACTTCAGTCATCATTACACTTCGGTCATCGTATTCATTGACGACATCTTGGTCTACTCAAAGGACAGGGAGACTCATGCAACACACTTGAGAGCAGCCCTACAATGGCTGAGAAGGGAGAAGCTTTACAGCAAGTTCAAGAAGTATGAATTATGACTGAAGGAAGTGGCCTTCTTGGGTCACGTAGTTTCCACAGACGGTATCAAGGTAGATCCAAGCAAGATCGCAGCTATAGTAGGATGGGATGCATCGAAATCAGTTACAGAGATTCGTAGTTTCCTTGGACTGACTGGTTACTATAGAAGATTTGTGAAAGACTACTCAAGAATCACCGTTCCACTCACCAGACTAACCAAGAAAGGAGAAAAGTTCATATGGATAGATGAGTGTGAGAAGTGCTTTCAGACTCTGAAGTCAAGACTAGTCTCTGCACCTATCTTGACCATCCCAGCACCAGGCTTACCGTTCACCCTATATACGGATGACTCAGGGTTGGGTCTTGGATGTGTGTTGATGCAAGGAAAATAGGTGATTGCCTACGCAACAAGATAGTTGAATGAGCATGAGAAGAACCATCCTACGCATGATCTGGAGTTAGCAGCAGTCATTCATGCAATCAAGACTTAGAGGCACTACCTTTATGGTGAAAAGTTTTAGATTAAGTCGGATCATAAGAGTTTGACTTACCTTTTTACTTAGAAGGACCTGAATATGTGACAAAGGAGATGGCTGGAGCTATTAAAAGATTATGATTGTAACATCCAGTACCATCCGGGTAAGGCAAACATCGTAGCTGATGCCTTAAGCAGAAAGTGGGCATTAAAACCTGAGGTAGGACCCAATACAAACGCTGCATTGTGTGCTACAGCATCGGGCTCAATAGAGAATGATGAAGAGCATATATTAAAGACTGCAGAAGATCCAGTAGAACAGGGCTTCATTCATAAGTTCGCATTGATATTCGCAGCTTTGAAGATCTCATCGGATCTAATAGATGAGATAAAAGTAGCAACCTATAGCATCTACACCTCAAGACTGTGCAAGAAGATCTAGAGAAGGATAAAAGCAACCCTGAATTTACCTTGGATTCAGATAAGGTACTCAGTATCGTAGATGATTATGTATACCTGAGAGTGAGAACTCAAATATCAGAGACAGAATTATGACAGGAGCTCATTACACCCCATATTCAGTACATCCAGGAAGCAATAATATGTACCATGATCTAAGAATATTATATTGGTAGAGGGGTATAAAAGCGGATGTAGCTCGATTCATATTCCAATGTCTAAATTGTCAACAAGTTAAAGTAGAAAGGCAAAAACTCGTAGGTTTGCTACAACCACTACCGGAGCCAACATGGAAGTAGGATTGTATCATAATGGATTTCATCACTGGCCTACCCTTAACACCAAGGTCAGTGGATGCAGTATGGGTTATAGTCGATTGACTTACTAAGACAGCTCGCTTCATCATTGTCAGACCTCAATACATCATGGACAAGCTAGCCAAGCTATATGTGGATAATATAGTCAGACTTAATGGCGTCCCAGAGAGTATAGTATCTGATATAGATCCCCGCTTTACATCAAAGTTCTGGGAAGGACTATAGAAAGCCATGGGAACCAAGTTGAAGTTTAGTACAGCTTTTCATCCTCAGACAGACGGGCAGTCAGAAAGAACTATTCAAATCTTGGAGGATATGCTCTGAGCGTGTGCCCTAGACTTCAAAGGAGCTTGGGACGAGAAGCTATCGCTCATCGAGTTTGCTTATAACAATAGTTATCAGGCTACGATCCAGATGGCTCCATATGAGGTACTCTATGAGAAGAAATGCCGTACACCTCTATTATGGAATGAGGTAGGAGAAAAGAGGATTGTAGGACTGAAGTTTGTAGAAGAAACTTGTCGAGCGATTGATCAAATTAAGGAAAGAGTGAAGACAGCTCAAGTTCGACAAAAGCACTACGTAGATAACCAACGTCGAGATCTGGAGTTTGCAGTGGGTGACAAGGTGTTCTTAAAGATATTACCTGTGCGAGGACTGAAACAGTTCGGTAAGAAGGGAAAGCTATGCCCCAGATATGTGGGACCATACGAGATTTTGACCAGACATGGTAATGTGGCATATCAACTGGCCCTACCACCATCCATGTCAAGCGTTCATGATGTGTTACATGTTTCTTTACTGAAGAAATATGTCAGGGATCCATCGCACATCTTGACAGCTGACCCACCAGACTTGACGAAGGATTTGACCTTTGAGGTGATACCTGTGATACTCACAAGCCGAAAGGTACAACATCTCCGAAGCAAGGATATTCATTACGTCAAAGTGCATTGGAAAAACCAAGATGTAGAAGAAATCACTTGGGAGGAAGAGAATGCAATGCGAAAGAAGTATCCTAATCTTTTCGATAAACAAGGTACCTGCAAATTTCGAGGCCGAAATTTCTTTTAAGGGTGGGGGAGTTGTGAGAGCTACATGCAAATTTGGGGGACAAAATTACTTTTAAGGGTGGGGGAGTTGTAAGACCCGCACTCCATGAACCCGATCTAAACCTTTAATTCATGTCGTAACAGGTCTTCCAATCATCATCGGGTCAGGCGGGACAAGCGGATGACAACAAAGTACAAAAATGGACCTAAAAATATAATATTTTTCATACTGGTCTTATGGTACCGGTCTATGGTACTGGTCGACCGGTATGTCTGCACAGGCAAACTAGTTAGATCCGAAAATAGATCTCTGTGGGTCTCGCTTGCCAAATCTCGAGCCTAGGGACTTTCCTAATGTAGGGAAACTTTCTAAGCCCCAACCTAGTCTATTTAAGGACACTTAAACCTCCTTAGAACTCTTTGATTGTTTCTCACAAACCCTAGAGAGGAGAAGGAGATCAAAGAAGGAGAAGGAGCTAAGAAAGGTAGGGAAGAGCCGTCGTTGGATGAAGAACACCATAGTTGTGAACCAACGGTAAGTGCTTGAACTTCTCTCTAAGTTAAGCATTATAGATGATTAACCATGAATTGATCAATGCCATGCAAGACGAGGTACTGATCTAAAACCCTTAAATTACCGTCAAACCCTAATATAGTCGTTAAACCCTAGATTCGCATTCTAGGCTAAGGATCATCGAAACTAGGACTTGAATGAAACATGAAACAACTCTAACTCGTTGCTCAGGCCTAGATTGCATAGGAGAAACCCTAGAACCAATAATGGGTGACCGACGGAAGGCGAACACCAAGATTAGTGGTCTTCTGGAGACATATCGGTCTACCATACCGGTCGCATCATATGCGACCGGTACTACAACCGGTACCTCTCAGGAGCTGGTCTGTGGGGGACCGATTGACCATATCGATCGCACCTTTCCCCACAATGCAATGATTGGTACCTGCGATCGGTATACACTGTAAGGAATATATTTTGATCCAGTTGGTTTTCCGACCAACATAAACCCTAAGAAACTAATTCTAATTCAACCCTAACATCGTACGTGTAGGACCTTTGTCATAGCAAATTTAGATTTTGTGATGCAGAGCAAGCTAGCAATCAAGCGTCAGGTAAGGAAATCGGACCTAAACCCTGATAAGGGAATCAGACCTTAACCCTAATAACTTAATAACAGTAAAACATTGTTAATAATTATGATTTTATGAAATGGTGTTTGTGCATACTCACATGTCATCTTTACTTTCAGTTATTATATTGTTCATGCATACTCGCTATGCTAGGTTTGTGTATTAGGCATGTGATTATTTTCGTTGGTCTGTGAAATGAGAAGGGCCTGGGGTCTTGGATCATTCCTCACACTAGCACCTTTTTGTATCACTTCTGTCTTAGCATGCTTGGTGCGGATAGGGTATCAGGGGGAGGAAGTGGCAATGTGGTCTCCGGCCTGGCCACTAGACTCGAGTCCTATCTCTATGCCATAGGGAGCTGTGTTGGGATAGGACCTACTATGATGACATATAGGATTGGTTAGTTGCAAGCCCAGTTTACAAGCCCTCGCCAATAAGGGCTTACGTGTTGGTATGGTAGGGCATCAGGGAAAGTGTTGGCGGTGTGTGATCCGGACACTTTAGCTCTATCTCTATTCCATGGTGGGTGCATGTGGGACGACAGTGGTATTTGATCCATTGGGTGGATTCACACACTCGTGTATAGAGGTGCGGTGGCCGCCAATCCTTTCTATAGCACATTGCAGACTTAAAACCAGACCATAATGTGAATATTACTCATGCATGTTGTTTGTTGCATTGTCTGATTTTCTTATTGAGCTAAGTTGTGAGCTCACCCTTGTATATATACATGTTTTTATATGTTGATGAAGTTTACACTGTCGAGGACTACATGGATGCTCTAGTGTATGGAAGCGTTGTTGCCTTGGAAATGCAAGCAGGGGGGACGAGCATGACGCTTCATGCAAGTGCCCTTTCTGCGTGTACCTCTAGGATATGGATGATTTGATTATTTTATTTCAGTTGGATTTTATAAACGATGTAAAGCTATTTATTTACGTTTTGGTATTTTGAATAATTAGATAATTTATTTATTTATCAATAGAAGTATTCAGTTCATTATTATTAAGACTTCCACTGTATTCTGATTATGGTTATGTGCAATGGTTTGTGTTAGTGAATACGATTTTTTTGAGATCCTAGTGTGAACCGTTGGTTTAGTGATGGTTCACTCACACTTCTGGTTCAATCGAAATTGGGGTGTGAGAGGGATATATCCAATACTTTGGCCAAGATATGTTGGTTAACCCGACCTTCGCAGAAAGAAAAGGAAGATATTTCATTGATAAGGAAAGAAAGTACAAAAAAAAAACATTTATTAAGTCTTCTTGGTTGGAGAGCCTTTCTCCGGCAAAGTTAAGCTCTTTTTTGGCTAAATTTTGGTAAGACAATAGTTGGAGTTGGAGGAGGAATGGAAGCCAAAGAGCCACTGAATGCACCGGGCTAATTATAAGGGTGGAAAGTATAGTATCAGTAGACATTACCATCACAAGAGCCAGATCATGAGTCTAGCTAGAAGGTGTAGAGGAAGAGGTATATGCTGAGGGCTTCTTCTAAAATTTCTTAGGAAGTGCTTTGGCCAGAAGTTTACATGTGGATAGATCATGTCTCAAAAGCAGAGAGGTGGCGTAATTGTAAAATTGCTCGTCTACTTAACGGATAGAATGCGAGGTTTCAAGACGAACAAGCTTCTTAAACTTTTCAGACTCCAGGAAGTGAGCTAGAATGGCCTTGGTATCTTGAACTTTGACCTCTTTATCTCAAAGTTTCTTTTCCAGAAGTTGAGCCAACTCAGCTTGTAGCGAACTCTCTTTCTTCATCTGTGCATCCCTTTCAGACGATAGTGTATCCTTTTCATCCCTTAGTACATCATGAGAAATCTTCAGTGAATCCCCCTCAGTCAGCTCAGCTTGACTTACGACAACAAGGGCCTCATTTGCAGTCTTCTGTACTTGGACCTCGTCATGGGCTTCCTTTGCCAAGGCCTCAGCAACCTCATGTTCCACCTTCAGATCATCATGAATCTTTTTAACGTCTTCCAGAGCTTCAAAAGCGACGTTGGCGTTAGCTCAAATTCTTTTGCTTCCATCTTTCTAGCAGCTATACTCTTTTGGAATTTGGCAGACCTCAGTTCCATGTCTGTCAATCGTTTCTTCTCAACATCCAAGATGATTTCTATATCTCGATGGGCAACCATGGCCGCCTCCTAAGCCTAAGTCTCTTTCTACTGAGCTTTCTTGGTAGCTTCTCCCATTGCAATTGCTCGATCATATTTCGACCAGAATCTACCTACTCGATGGGCAACCATGGCCGCCTCCTAAGCCTAAGTCTCTTTATACTGAGCTGTCTTGGCAGCTTCTCCCATTGCAATTGCTTGGTCATATTTCGACCAGAATCTACCTATTAGATTCATATGCTAGCAAGATAGAAAAATATCTTAAGTATACTTGAGATAGAAAGTATATATAAAAAAAAAAAAAAAAAAAAGAGAGAAGAGGGAGGTAAGTTCACTTACTGATATAGCATTGCAGTAGCTAGCATATCGAAAATCCCCCATGTTCAAACTTTTAATCAAGGCCATATCCTTAGGCAAACACCCATAGTTCACATACGACTCAGCCACTGAACCATCAGCTATACATCAATCAGCAACAGTAATGTTCCATCTAGGAACAAAGAGCAGAGGTCGGGGGTGCGCCAAGGTCACCTTCCCCTTCAGCGTCCAGAAATTTATTTTTGATTCTATGGGGATGGTTAGGGACATCTGAGCTTGTTATAATAGGGACCGCCAAAGGAGTAATCTCCCTTTCTATCGATGTGGACTCCTCAGTCCTCTCTACCTGCCTCTAGACATTAGTCACTTATTGGGAACTCGGAATCTCAGCCTCGTTCCGAATCAGAGGGGTCATCTTCAAGGGCTCAAGCACTTTCTTTGAGATCTCAGGCATTTTCTTTGGAGTATCCATCAAATGGGGTGCCTTTGCCCTTTTTTACCTCGTAGAGTAGTGAATTCCGTTTCTTCCTCAATAGGGTCGGCTACAAATATGGAAGAAGTAGAGTTAGCTAAATTCAAAGACAAATGAGCATTATGTTGAAAGGAAAAATGTCGCACCATTATCTCAACAGGCAATAGGAAAGTCTGTTTTCCTCTTGACCACTTCGGAGGGTTAAGGGTCGATAATATTTGTGGTTGTAGTAGCGGTATCTTGGGGGCTCGTAGCAGCAGGGTCGTCCAAGCCTCTACTATCTCAATGGCGCACTCATAAATAAACTTAATCTTGATGGTTTGAAGGCTAAAGTACTCGTCAACCCCAAGAAATTCCTCTTAGGAATCGTCATCGACGCCCTCTACTGAAAAAAAAAAAAAGGTTAGAAGACAAGGAAAGGCGAAAGGTAGGTCAGAACCATAAAAAGGAAAGCTTACCGAGGCCGTATTTGTACTGATTGACGTCATACTTCAAATTCTAATACTTCAATGGTTTTTTTTGGTTCATCCTCTCAAGGATCGCTTTCTCCTCGGGAGTCAGCACGTGCGGAAGATTTACCCAAATAGTATCGGCAAACTTCCATTCGTTAGTGATGGGGAATTCAATTTTTCCATCCAGGATCTCACCCTTCTTTATGGAAGCAAAAAAGAAATTGAAATTTCAACCATGGTTGGAGAAAGGAGTACTTGTCACACCCCAAAACCGACATCGTCTTGGTATGATTGGATTCCCTATAGTGCAAGTATATTCATAACCAGGATCACAATTGCATTGCAACTCTCACAACACTTCTCATCCATTTACACTCACAAACAAGGATTCAATTAGAGATAATAAATTATTTAGTGGAATGATTTTCGTTAATACAAGTTGAGAAGTAGAGTGATAGTAACACAATAAAAGTTTATGTATCTGAAAACCATGACATAAAGTAACGCTAACACATAAGCAAAACTAGTCTAACTATCACGGGTCATATTCGCCCGAAGACATTCAATAACTGACCAAGCTAACAAATAAACATAAATCAAATAAAACTGTCCACATCAAACAATATCCTATCCTTGGTCCATAAAGATAGTTTTTACATTCGCACGTAAAGCCATGAGATTCTTCTTCAGACTACTCTTCTTCAGAATTATCAGCAATATCATCAATACCTATAATACACTCAAAAAAATATGTAAGCACAAAGAGTTGAGCGAGCAACATGCTCAGTGAGAAAATCAGCACAGACAAGCACAACATGCATGAATACATTATTAGTGACTCGGTCTATGAATTAGCATTAACTATATCGTGACACACCAAGCACATGTATGAACACTCAAGCATGGGTGAGGTAAATGATCTACAATCATTCACTCTACATGTGAACCATTACCCAAAGAATGAAAAAATCATACCAAGGGTTACGCAGAGGTATTACCAATATTTTCCCAAGATAAGCTTCGTCCTAGCGTCAAATTCTAGGCATCAATATACTTTTCTAAGTAAAAGCCTACTCCATCGGAAAAAGTACTTCGAATAGACATCATCCATAGGTTCACTCCCTAAGGAAGACCACATACCCATATCCATTCACTGAACCCTAAAGGAAGACTACATTCTCATATCCATTCACTCCCTTTAATGGTTGAATCTCTTGTATATAAGCCTATGCCAATACTTAAACCCCTATTGGCAAGAGTTGCTAGTCACGAGATGATATCACTAAACCATGTTCATTACTAACGCAGGTAACCATACCCTAGCTTAAGGACCAAGATGAACCGTCCCATTCTAACCATTTAGATCCACTAAGATACAAGCATATGACAAACGATCATGTTATCATACATCTAACATATTATCAATCCAAAATACAAGTAATATGCAAGAATGCATGAATAGTTATAACAGATATTGGATTGCATGTTATCACACAGTATTCCAAACCAAAATCATAGCATGCACATGAAAAAGAATAAAATAAATCAAGCTAATCCCCTCACCTATGACGGTGAGCTAAATGCTACTCTGTTGCAGATAGAGTGGTTCCATTGTTTCCCATGTCGATTTACCTAATTGTGATTAATACGTGATTAATACCTTAGATTGTTTGTTAATGCTTCAGATAGCTATAAGGTATCCTCATTAGTCTTAGAGTAATATCCTAAGGTCAATTAGTTAGGTCTGATAGTCAATAGTCAAAGAATTCGACAAAACAGTGTTACTGTTATTGTGTGGTCGACGGGTGTGTTCGACCAGCTTGTATGATCGATCAGACACCTTTTGTCAACTTGACAATCCTTATCGACTTCAGTTTGGTCAATTTGAGTTCCAAAGGCTTATACCTCATTGGAAACATGTACGCAAAGGTTTTAGGACGTTCTGGGGTCACTTATCAGAGATTAAATTCCTTCCTATTAATTATATACATGTACAGTTATCGACTATGAACGTCTCTATATAACTATAAGTGTCTACACTTATAGAAAGGCACTCCTACTGAATTATCAATTTAATATGGTCTAAAATAAGTATCTTGAGGTGTTAGTTGCATCTACTAAGTCAGTATAAACATTAGTGGCCGTATGGAAGCAAATCAAAATAAGAGCACCTCACTGTGATCGTGCAATCGATAACAGTAGTGCGGTCGATCAGACAACATTGGTTGACCTAACCGATTTACCTGACGATTCTAGTGAGCTCGGACTATGTTAGTTTTGATCTGATCTCTTTGGTTCGTCATCCACAATGCTTCCAGAGGGTCTCTAAGGGTCTGTACACTATTGGGGAATGATTCCCTTCATTAATTTGCTATCCTTACACCATAATTAAAATAAAAATCCTACCTTTATGTCAATTAGTCAATTCTAGTCTACATTCTTGAATGCGACTGTAATGGCCATCAATGGTTAAGGGAATACATTTTTCACATTACCAGAGGTTGGGGATAACTTCTGTGGTCTAGGGCTTGATGTTCTAACCATTACAACAAGGTTTAGATACTTACCTAAGTTAGTCGATTACTTAATCCAATGATGAGAAGCTTGGAGGAGGTCTTTAATGGAGATCCTTCCTTTTTCTTCCTTCAATCTTCCCTAAGGTTATTATTTCCCAAATGTGTGTCAAAGCTTGTAAAGTTCTCACACATTAGGTTTTTGGTTAATTATATGGGTGGAGGATCAAGAGTTCAAGTTGGAGTCAAACTCTCTCCCTTAACTCAAATTCTAATTCACTTATGATTCATGGGGTTTTATAGGTTGCAAATTGGCACACTAATTCGTCTTAGGATAGGTCTAGAATAAGTCTAAACCGTCTAAGTGTGGTAGGGTACGAGTAGACCCAAATCTAATTGAAAAGGACTTAATTCGGCCCAATCTGTGATCGTACGGTCGATCACAGAGGTGCGGTTGATCGGGCACATTTCATTGATCTGACCCGTCGACCGCACGGCCTGATTCAGTTAAGATTGGCCATGCTTTTACTGGTTCGACAACCTAATAGATTTTTAGCAATTCCTACATATCTTAGGCATGATTTAAGTCTTACTTGAGATCCATTATGCTTCTATACATATATGGATACTAGATCGTATCGGTGGGAAGACCTGATATACGATAAAAAATTCAAATTAGCCCAAAATTTTGGGTGCAGGTTTTATAACCCCCCTTAAAAGAATTTCATCTCTGAAATTGTCTTACCTTGTTCCTTGAACAACTGGGGATATTTCCCACATATCTCATCTTCCTTTTCCTACGACGCTTCATTGTTAGAATGATCCTTCCATTGCACCTTGAAATAAGCAATGAATTTGTTTTTGAGCTCTTAAACCTTTCTATCTAAAATTGCAAGTGGTTCCACTTCATAGTTCAGGCTAGTATCAATAGATAGTGGTTCAGTGTTCAAGACATGGTTTGGATCGTTGATGCACTTCTTCAACATTGACACATAAAATACGTCATGAACACCTGCTAGGGATAGAGGTAGAGCTAACTAGTATGCTACAACTCCACTCCTACTAAGTATCTCATAAGGTCCAATATATCTAGGACTCATCTTTCCTTTCTTGGTAAATCTCCTGATACCTTTGAGAGGATGTATCTTTAGAAATACTTTATTGCCTATCTCGAACTTGAGGTCTTTGCGACGAAGGTCAGCATAACTTTTGTCTTGACTGAGCAGCTTTGATCCTTTCCCTAATCAAATCCATAATTTCTCAAGTTTCTTGAATAATTTATGGTCCAAGAATCCTTCTTTCACCAACTTCATTCCAATATAAAGGAGTCCTACACTTCCATCCATATAGTGCTTCATATGGAGCCATTTTGATCGTAGACAGATAACTCTTGTTGTAGGCGAACCCCATCAAAGATAAATTCTTATCCCAATTTCCTTTGAAATTTATAGCACGTAATCTAAGCATATCTCCTAGAATTTGGATTACTCTCTCTGACTGACCATCTTTCTAAGGGTGATAGGTGGTACTAAACTTTAACTTAGTACCCATGGCATTCTACAATCCTTCCCAAAACTTAGGAGTAAATCTAGGATCACCATCACATACGATATTAGCTGGGACACCATGCAAATGAGTGATGTGATCAATATATAGTTTGGCTAACTTATCCATGGAATACTGAGGGTGAACAGTAATGAATCTCACTATTTTAATAGATCTATCCCCAATAACCTAGAATGCATCGACAGAGCATGATGTCAAAGGTAACCCTGTGACGATGTCCATGGTAATGTGGTCCCATTTTCATTCTGGTACAGGTAGTGGCTATAGCTTACTAGATGATATTTGACATTCTACTTTAACTTGTTGACACGTTAAACATTTTTAACAAACTTAGCTACATCGGCTTTCAAACCTTTGCACCAAAATACTTTCTTCAAGTCATGATACATCTTGATACTACCAAGATGCATAGAGTATAGAGATGAATGGGCTTTAATCAGAATCTCTAACAGATTCTGGTACACATACTCTACCATGATAATATATAATTCCATCATTCATAATGAAATCTATATCTTGCTTTCTATTTTCAAGTTTACACTTTAGTGTGCCTAAGTGATCATCCAATGATGTTGCTGATTTGATTACTTGCAACAATCGTGAGTTATATTTGTAGGGCACCAAGAGTAGCAGTAGCAGCTTCAATCCATTCTTCTAATAAGGAGCTTGCGATAGAGTCTTCTGGTATTGGTAGAGAAATAACATGAGCTTTTGATAAAAAGTAGTCATGGACTCTAGCTTCTTCCTTGCTAACTTGGTTCTCAACCATACATACTGATTTTCTACTAAGGGCATCAGTTACTACGTTAGCTTTCCCTGGATGATACTATGTCACAATCATAATCTTTCAGTAATTCTAACCATTTCTTTGTCTCATATTGAGGTCTTTCTGATTGAATAGGTAAGTGAGAATCCTGTGGTCAGACTTAATCTAAAACTTTTCCTCATAAAGATAATGTCTACATGTCTTGAGTGAAAATACAACTACAGTTAACTCAAGATCATGAGTGGAATAGTTCTTTTCATCTTCTTTCAATTGCCTTGAGGCATAGGCAATAACTTTACCTTTTTGCATCAACATACAACAAGTCCTAGTTTGGATGCATCAATATAGAAAACCAATCCTTCTGATCCGAATGGGATTGTCAATACAGCGGCTGAGACTAACTTCTCCTTCAACAATTGAAATGCTTCCTCACATTTTTCTGACCATTCGAACATGGTTCCTTTCTTTGTTAATTACGTCAAAGGAATGGCTAGCTTGGAGAAATCACTAATGAATATTCTGCAATAACCTCCTAGTCCAAGAAAACTTCTGACTTCTGTAATAGTCTTTGGTGCCTCCCAGTCGAGAACTGCTTTAGCCATGCTTGGATCAACTGATATACCTTCAGCTGAGACAACATGTCCCAAGAAGGCTACCTCTCTCAACCAGAACTCGCACTTTCTTAAACTTAGCATATAACTTCTCTTGTCTAAGTCTCTGTAAGGTTTGTCAAAGGTGTATAGCATGATCTGCTGAACTCTTTGAATATATGAAAACATCATCAATGAACACAATCACAGAGTGATCAAGGAAATCATGAAACACTCTATTCATGAGTTCCATGAATGATGCAGGTGCGTTAGTCAAACCAAACAACATGACTAAGAACTCATAATGATCATATCGAGTTCAAAACACAGTCTTTGCTATATCACATTTTAGAATCTTGAACTGATGATATCTAGATCAAAGATCTATTTTGGAGAATACTTAGGCTCCTTACAATTGATCAAATAGATCATTGATCCTTGGAAGAGGATATCGATTCTTGATGGTGAGTTTATTAAACTCACGATAATCCATACATAAATAGACACATTAGTATAACAGTGGCACACCCCAAGGTGATATACTAGATCAAATAAATCCCTTGTCTAATAATTCTTGGAGTTAGATTTTCAATTTATTCAACTCAAACGATGCCATTCTATAAGGTGCTTAGACGCAGTGCTAATTCTGGCACTAAATCGATCACGAACCCAATTTCACAATCAAGAGATAAACCTAGTAAGTCTTCTGGAAATACGTCTGGGAATTTTCTTACCACATCAATATTATCTATAGATAGAACTTCTAATAGAACTTCTATGGTAGTATCAGTCATAGACGCTAAATTGCCAATACAGCCTTGATTCAATAAGTTACAAGCTTGCATTACAGATATAAATAGTTTCCTCTTCTTCTTAGGTTTATTTTCAGCTGGAAAAGAATTTTCCTTTCAGAACACAACACATTGGCTGGGTGGGTGACGAGCCAATCCATGCCTAATATTGCATCAAAATTTAACATGTCCAACTTGATCAGGTTAACACTTAAATCCTTAACTTCTATCTATACTTGACATGGTCCATAGTACTTTACAAGTTTTGACACACGTTTTGGGGAGAGAGCATTAGCAAATGGTTGAAGGAAGAAGAAGGAAGGAAAAACTTAAGAGAATTTCCTCCCTCAAGCTGTCTAACGTGGAACTAGGAAGATGAACCTGTATGTAAGCATTCAGAAACTAATTCTAAGGATTTAAACAACCTTTGATTCTTTGAGGTCATGCCCAACCTCTGTAGATGGGAAAAGCTCTCCCTTAGCCATTAATGGCCATTGAAGTGGAAAGTAGATTACTTTTTCGTAATTAATCAACTGAAGTTAAGATCATATTTTTAATAGAATTCGTAGGTTGGAACCCAAGATTCTTGAAGAGAATCACTCCTCGATATGTTACAGACCTTTAAAAACTCTTTGGAAGCAATGTCAATGATGAATATAAGAGATGGAGCCAAAGAGGAACAAGTTCAGACTCTCTGTGAGTGATCGGGGAATGACATCCATGAGATAAAACGAGTTCCGTCACCCGCACGTAGCTGGTCTCCCATACTGTCATAAAGAGGTGTGATCTCTCTATCTTTGCCTCCATTTAACCATGAGTGTTACCTAGACCCTATGCACTCATCCTATACCTTACAATACTCATTGTGAACCCTCTGAACCTAATAATCTACTAAGATTGTTATCCTTTGAGTGTAGACATGTATGGTTGCCTAGCCGACATTCACAGTCGACAATCATAGGTGTATATAATCTATAGGAAGAGAATAAACCTTTTACCTATAATCTAACAACATTGTAAACTCACTGTGGATATGCCTCTAGTGACGTATAAGCGTCTGGAACCTCAATTATAGTAAATAGGTGTAATAACCTACATGTGGATGATGAAATATGTCTCGTCGCCTGCATGATCTGGTCACCCGTACCTCATCACCTGCACGTTGACAGCAACGTATGTTCAATTGAAAATCAGGCCATTAAGCCAAGGGCCAAACCTAAAATTAAGACATCAACATAAGGTTAATAAGGATACCTAAACCTAATTGAAGAAATGATACAAGTATTAATTAAGTGCAAACCATGTAATAGGTAAATCGATGTGTGAAACGGAAGAAACCACTCTGACTGCTTTAGAGTAGTATTATTGCTCACCATCAAAGGTGAGGAGATTAGCTTGATTTATTTTATTGTTTCACATGTATGTGTTACCTGTGATTATACTTTTGCTTAATAACATGCCATTCAATATCTGTTATCTGTTATGTATTTGCATTATAATTATTTCTTTGTTTGGAAGCATGATAGTGTATTGTTTGGCATATGCTCGTATCCTGGTGGATCTGGACAACTGGAATAGGACGGCCGTTTTGGTTCATAAGCTAGGCTATTGGCTCTCGCATTAGTAATGGAACATGGTTTGGTTTATAACATCCCATGGCATGCAACCCTTGCCAATAAGGTTTAGGTATTGGCATAGGTTTAATACAAGAGTTCCACCATGAGCACAGTGCTCCCCTTTTGCAGCTGGAGCAGGGGGTGAGACGGACATGGGTCTATGGCCTTCCTCTAGTGTTTTTGGGATGAGACTGTAGCCTTCCTCTAGTGTTTATAGGATGAGACCTAGGGACGATGTCCAGTGCTAGGTGCTTTTCTTTACGGATTGGGCATGTTACCCAATGAAGGGTGGGCCTCAAGGATTAGGCGGGTACCAGCGAAGGGTTGAGGCTTAGTATTCTGATGCCAGGATGAAGCCTATCTTGGGCGAATGCTGGTAGGTGCCTCGGCATGGCCTTGTTAGGTTATCTTCATTCTTTGGGTAATGGTTCGTATGCGGTAGACCAAGTATGGATCATGTACCTCACTTGTGCTTGACAGTTCATGTTTGTGCTTATGTGTCTCGATGCATTACATGTATGTGTCACATACTGGACCACTAATAAGTTATTCATGCATTTGATTGTCTGTGTGTACTGATTCTCTCATTGAGCATGTGGTTTGCTCACCCCTCGTACATACATATTTTGAGATTGTCTTACAGGTGATTCTGTTACTACTGCTTGTGCTGATGTATCTAGTGAACATGAAGATTCAGGAGATGAAGTTCATGGATCTACATGCGAATGCAATGACTATTTCTATGGTTGAAAGACAATGATTTATCTCAGTCTAGGCTAGCTTTATGGGTGTAATTGACCCGTATTGTCTAGGCATAGTTGCTTATGTATTAGGAATTATTTCTGTCTTTGTTAATACTCAGATAAACTTTTACTATGTAATTATCATAGTTAGCTTTCAACTTAATCTTAATATATAAGACTTCTGCAATTTAGTTAAATACTCAAATTTATGATTATGTTTACGAATGTGAATGGAGGATTTGGTTTATGAAGAACAAAGCAAACGTTGATCTTGGTATGGATTACTTGATACGGTAGGAATCTAGTCACTCCTAATAGATTTTGGTTTTGAGGTGTGACAAAAGTAGTAAGACTTGGAGTGCAGAAGCATGTCTAGATCGAACTATCAATCGGAGAACCTAACAATCGACAGATCTATTGACGAAGTATAAGACCCGCACTCTACTAACTCAGTCTAACCGTGTTGTGCTAGGTCTTCCCATTATAGCTGGATCGAGTAGACCAACCGTGTAAAGAAAATCACGAGATCAGGTAAGAGAATCGACTCAAAAATAATTAAAATTAAGTGCATGATCGACTACCTAAGTAGGTATGGTGACCATACGATGAAGAATTAAGATCACTCAAAATGGGATGTGTGGTCGATGCTTTTGAAACATATGGTCAATGGATTTTGCAACCATACGTCCGACCGCACGTTTCCAAATCAGATTCTGGAATTTGAAAACTTTCCAAATCAAAGGGGATCTCTTTCCTATTGTTGGAGAGCTCTATATGGAGAGTTTTTCTCTATATAAAATATGCCCTTTAAACCTTTTTCACTCTTTTGGAACATTATCAAACCCTAAAACTTAAGGGAGAAAGGAAGAGAAAGAGAAGGAGAAGGAGATTTGGAGAAGAAGGCCGAGAGGAGTTCTACAGACTCTCTACATCAGATAAGGTATGAACATTGTATCTATAGCCATAAAATACCTAGAGTAGGAGTTTCTAATGCAAATTGTGATACAAACCCAATGTAAGGATTCAACTATGCAATTTTCTAAGCAAATCTCAAAAGTAGATCATGGAGAATGGGTTAGGGTACTTAGTCTAATAAAACTAAGAATTGTGACCAAAGAATGATCATTAGGGAGAATTACGTTGATGAGCCAAGAGGAGGAACTCATAGGAGGACTAAAATTCAGACCAAACTCATATGGTCATAGCTATGGTCAACCAAAGGGTGATGATAGAGTCGACCACAGCCATTTCAGGAAGAATACAAGAAACGTATGGTCATAGGTGTGGTCGCATATAGTGCGAACACAGGGGGTCGACTGTACATGATATGGTAGACACAAACATGCACCACAGGATCAATCAATCACCTATCAGTGGTCTGTTTCGACTTTCAACCGTTGTAACTTGTCACACATGAACCCTAACTTAAATGTATATAATTTCTAGGTTACTAAATTATTTCAAAGAGATTTACAATGCTTGGAAGGAGATCAAATATCGTTAACAGGTGAGGGAACAAGACCTAAACTAATTGATTAATAATAAGCTACCTTTATTTTATTAAGTCCAATGTCATGAATGATTATATGTTTGTTTGTTTTCAATGTGCATCTCACATGTCATCTAATATTATTGCTATTCTTGTTCATGCATCTTTATTTTATTATTTTATTCTTACTGTGGATGATGGTAGGAATAGGCATATGTTTGTGAGTGTGGTTAGTGTGCTGTATGGGGAAGGGTGTTTGATCCCTAAACCATGCCGTGCATTGACATCGTCGTATCGCCATTATCTTAGCAGAACTATTACGTCGTAAGGCATCAGGGGAGGTGGTCTCGGACCGTGTGGTCTTTGACTCTACCGGGAGGCATTAACTCTATCTCTATAGACATATTAAGAGATGCTGGGGTAAGGCCTTGGATACATTTGGATGGCATTAGGATTGATTAGATGTGAGTCCAGTTTGTAAGCCCTCGCCAGCAGGGGCTTACGTGTTGGTATGGGTAGGGCATCAAGGGAAGTATTGGCTGTGTGTGATCCAGATACTTTAGTTCTATCTCTATTCCATGGTGGGTGCATGTAAGACGACAATGGTGTTTGATCCATTGAGCGGATTTATACACTCGTGTATAGAGGTATGGTGGCCACCAATCCTTTCTATAGCACAGTTGCAAACTTAAAATCAGGCCAAAGATATTGAATTGAATGTATGCATATGTTTGCATATTATTTTGTTTGCTAACTAAGTCGTAATGTATGTTCACCCTTTCGACGTCGAATATTTTTAGTTAATGATGTAGGTCCTACTGTAGAAGACTACATGAACGCGCCATCGTATGGACACATGACAGTTATGGACTTGGAAGACGCGGAGGATGTGCATGATCCGTCATGCAAATGCAACTAATGTGTTTTTGATTAGTTTAGCCATATTTGAATATTGGAACATGTAATGGATTAAATTATGCTATGTCTTGAGTTATTTGAAGATAACTGGATTAAATATTTATTTTATCACTGTTAGACCTCAGTTCATTATTTATAAAGACTTTCGCTATTTTATTTATTATCTCTGATTATTACTGTGGAATATGTTTGGTTTAATACGATGGGTACGGCCTATACGAGATCCTGGTTGAACCATTGGTTCTTACGACAGTTCATCAAACTACTGGTTAGTCCAAAATTTGGGTGTGACACGAAACCTAAGAGGTCTTGTCGTGTTATAGGAAACCTCCTGTGGCTAACCAAATGAGCAGCCAGTTGATCCCTTTAGGGGCTGTTTGATAAAACTTCAACTCTGGGATTCTTATTTCTGGTTCAAATTTCTACTCCAACTTCAAAAGGATTCAAGAGTATGAGGGAGTAGAAACATGTTTGTTAACCTAATTTAATCATGGACTCCAGAGTAGTGGTGGGGGGTGGCGGATGGTGGCACTAATGGTGAGTGGTGAGTGGTGATGGTTGGTAATGGTGGTGGTGGGTGGGAGGTGGTGGTGAAGGGTGGCGGTGGATGGGTGGGTGGTGGTGGTGGAGGATGGTGGCGATGGTGGTGGGTGGTGGTGGATGGTGGTGGCTGTGGTGGTGGCGGTGGTTGGTGGGTGGTGGTGGTGGAGATGGTAGGTGACGGTGGGTGGTAGTAGATGGTGGTGGCGGTGGTGGGTGGTTGGTGGTGGTGGCGATGGGGGGTGGTGATGGTGGCGGTGGTGGTGGGTGATAGTTGGTGGTGGTGGTGGGTGGTGGTGGTGGTTGGTGGCTGGTAGTGGTGGCGATAGTAGGTGGCGGTGGGTGGTGATTGAGGATGGTGGTGGTAGCAGTGGCGGTGGGTGGTAGTGGATGGTGGTGGCGGTGGTGGGTGGTTGGTGATGGTGGCGACGAGGGGTGGTGGTGGTGGCGGTGGTGGTGGTGGCGGTGGTGGTGGGTGATAGTTGGTGGTGGTGGTAGGTGGTGGTGGCGGTGGTTGGTGGCCGGTGGCTGGTGTTGGTGGCGATGGTAGGTAGTGGTGGCCAGTGGGTGGTGGTGGCGGTGGTTGGTGGTGGTGGGTAGTGGTGGCGGTGGGTGGTGGCGGTGTGGTGGTGGTGGTGGTGGTGGTGGTGGGTGGTGAGGGTGGTGGCTGGTGGGTTGTGGTGTTGGTGGTGGTAGTTGGTGGTAGTAGTGGTGTGGGGTGATTTTTACTCCGAAATTGTGTTCTGAAGTCGAAAAATATCTATTTGATGCTTAAAAAATTGGATTTTAGAGCTCATTTGGAGCCGGTTCACTCATGGATTCTCTAAAAGTCCGAACCAGGTTACCAAACAAGCTTCTACTACATTTATACTCTAGAAGTCAGAATCCAACTTTTAAAGTGTTACCAAACACCCCTTAACCAACTGTATCGATCGGACATTGACAGAAGGATTTTCTTGTTATAAGAAACTGTCTGTGGCCAGCCAGATGGTTTTCAAACCCATCGACCGACCCCTTTGACCAGCCTAGGCCGAATGGTCTGCCAAGTAATAGAATCATTCTGGGACCAGTCAGATGGACCTTCTGGTGAATCTTATGACCAGAGGCCATCAATTGACAACCTATAATGACTCAAAAATTGAATTATAACATTATATAAAAATAAGATATGTCCAAATTGCTAACTCCGACACAAACTTAACATTCTTAGGAAACATTTATGGGACATGTAGAACTCTAATATCTACAAAGTTACTGAAATAGTTTCTCACCATTAAAGTGAGTGGGATTTTACTAGATTAATTTACTCTTTAGATAACGATGCATGTGGATTATGCATTACCTTAACTGATTGATTGATAACATGTCATCTAATACTTTGTTTAACTGTTCGTGCAATTGCAATACTACTATTATTTGATGCATGATTGTTGATCCATGATGTCAGTTTAGCTTGTGTAGAGTATAAGGACCGAGGTTTGATTTTCAGTACCATGTACCTCGAGAGCCCTACTTATTATTGCTAGTACATTGGTAGGGTACATAGTCCGATGTGTAATTTCCGATGACATGATTCCCAATGGTGTATGGCCCATATAAAATATGATGACATGTAGAAATGTATGCAGCTAGGTAATCATATCCTATGTGACTGCACCCGTTTCCATTAGGGGAGTTAGGTAATGTCATAGGCCCATATAAAGAGTGAAGGTTTTCCTTGAAACTGATGTGCGATTTTTAAGAGAGGGATGATGTCGAGGTCTGGAACCGAGATGCCAGGACGGGGCCTACAATGGGGACGGAGCCAACACACATGGCTGGGCGACGGTGGTGTTGACTCCTTACTCACGAATGAAGGTTTTTGTCTGAGGTAGTGTGACAATGCCTGAGAAGTCGCTTGTATGTTCACTAAAGCAAACTAATAATATTGTTCATATCATTATTACATGCTTGTATGACCATTTTCCCCAACTAAACTTAGTGAGTCTCCCACCCCCCACCCCCCACCCCCCACCCCCACGCCCACCCCTACCCCCATACCTTTTAAAAATTCTAATGCAGGATATACTATGGCGGATATCATGGTCTCTCCTGTAGTTCCTAACGTTCATGGCGACTCCATCGAGGACCGACGGATGATGAGCATAGCCTGGACTACCAGTGTGACATTTGTGCATATGGACTAAGTATGATTATTATTATATTTAGCTTTTAGAACTTCTTGATCGGACATGGGCCAAAACTCCTTTGCCATATTTAGATATTTACTTGTAGATTTAAATACTTTGTCATGATTATGATTTTCACTTATAACTTTTTACTATTATGATTTTATAACATGAGGGACATGAGCTTTATGCCTGGATATTATTTAGTCTTCCATTGTATATTTTGTCACACCCCGTTTTTGGGTCAACTAAAGTGTGATCAGACCGCTACACAATTTATCCGATCCAACGTAGAATCACATTAAGCCGTGTATACCCACCAACCCTTATCTCTCCAGAACACATTCATGTGCATAAATCAGAGATCATAACCATAACAAGCTGAAGACTTAAGTTAATGTACCAAAGGGAACTAATGATATTAAATATATAATCTCAATTTAAACATCATCAACCATAACATAATTAAATAATTCTAATCCATCTATTCAATGAACCATTGTTTATGAAACCAAGACAAGTCAAATGTTCAAAAATGAAGGGGAATATTGAGAACTAAGAGGGCTGATGTACCCCTCCTAGCGGAACATACAACTATCACATTCGCACATCGGGCCATGCTCTTCTTCTACTTCAACTTGTCTACCCTGTAGGGTCGCACCAGAGATAATTGTTGTGCTGACATAATCGACAGCAGTAGTACCTGCAAATCCATCTAAAAATATTGTATGTACGTGGGTTAAGCTCCTCGACATGAGCTCAGTGAGAAATAGACAAGCAAGCACACAATAATGCATGATCATGTTATTATCAAACAAGTCTAGTAATGTCTGCTATGTGCCATGGAAAGGCCTGGTCATACTCACCGACGCTGACAATGCTTCTATGCACGAGAGAGAATGGATACTCCCCCAGTGATGCTCTAACAATATTGGGGAAGCCACGCGTCTCCCAATTTGAATAGTTTTAGGGTGAAACCTCAACGAAGATGCTACAATGAACATCATTAGGCTTCCCCTCTTCACCTTCTCACATCAGTACCTAACCTACTACTGGCTAGGGTTGCACACATGGGGTAATATGCCACTAATCCATCCAATATGTCATTCGACTACACATATAGTCATACTCCAGTAGATATCCTAGTCTTTCCATCAAACTCCCCCTAGAAGTTGTCAATCCACTAGAGTATAAGCTACGTAAAGCAGTGTCAATGTGGTAAGCGGATTTGGCAGTCCTCAACCCCATTCCATTCTTCACACAGACCAACACATGTTGCCATCACAACAGAATAATATAAAATGTAATGCATGCATCAATACAGATATTGGATGACATGTTATTCATAATATAATATGCATCACAAGCATGCATGTTAATTAAAAACACTCCCATAATAAATCAAGGTTCCATCCCTCACCTATAGACTTGGAATTACGATTCCTCATACTATTGGTTTTGCCTTGGAATGCTTTTATAACACCTATCTAATACATATGAGATATCAGGTTAGGTTACAATGGCCAATGATGAATCGAACCTAACAAGGGTTGTCCGGCTGGAGTCTTTGATTAAAGAATCTAAGCCAGACTTCCTTTTGGATCACTTAAAGGTTCCTTCTGGAAGTGTTTGATCAAATCTTAAATTGCAGAGTCGTGTGACCGGTCCATCAACCACCCCTTCCTAGAGACTCTCGGGTGCTATCCAGCCGGAACTCCAGTTGCATAGTTTTGCGATCGGACCTCTTTAGAGGCCTAGTCTAGGAAAATGGACCCTTCTGGAGGTATGGGTTTTACCTCTGGACCTCCTTCTAGACCTACTTGCGGACCTCTTCTGCAGAAGTCTGTTGCTGACCTTCTAGTTTGATACTTTAATGCACATCAGGGGTCCTTCTACCCTACCCTCGACGATACACTAAGGTCTTACCCCACTTGATTAATCCTTGATGTGTGCACGACACACGGGTAATTTCAGGGTCTTTAAGGAGTATTCAAGAAGAATGGTTTCCCCCCTTTCTTTTACCAGATAAGTAAAACCTCAGTGCTGCCATAATGATTGCAAGAGGACCTCCCTCCCTTAGAGTGAAAGATATCTATAGGAAATGTACTTCACCCTTACCCAGGATGATGACAAAAACTTTACCGACAACTCGTAAGATAAAGTTAAGGGTGGCTGAAGTAGGGCTTTGGTGGCTTAGGCCCCGTTTGATAACACTTCAGCTCCCATGGAGCTACTTCTGGTCTGGAGTCGTTTTTCACTTCTTCTCCAGAGTCAGGATTTTTGGAGTAGAATAGTGTTTGATAACACTGCTCCAAAATCAAAAGACTATGCTTTCAGAATACTGTTTGGTGGTGGTAGTGTTGGCGGCGGTTGGGGGGGTAGTGGTAGTGGTGGTGGTGCTGGTGGGTGGTGGTGGTGGCGGTGGGGATGGGTGGTGGCGGTAGTGGTGGTGGCGGGTGGTGGTGGCAGTGGCTGTAGCGGTGGTGGTGGTGGCGGTGGTGGTAGTAGGTGGTGGGTGGTAGTGGTGGCGGCAGTAGTGGTAGGTGGTGGGTGGTGGTAGCGGCGTCGGTGGTAAGTAGTGGGGGGTGGTAGTGGTGGCGGAGGCGGTGGTGGTGGGTGAAGGGTGGTGGTAGTGGTAGTGGGTGGAGAGTGGTGATGGTGGCAGCGGCTGCGGGTGGTGGTGGGGATGGTGGCGGTGGAGGGGTGGTGGTGGTGATGGCAGTGCCAATGGTGGTGGTGATGGCAGTCGATAGTGGTAATAGCTCCGGAGCAAGAGAAGTAAGTTTTTTTAACTCCAGTTTTTTAGCTCCCATAGACATTTTTGGAGCGGTTCACTCCATGGGAGTCAAAACTTGAACCGTGTTTATATCGCCATTCTACTCTGGATTAGCTCCGGAGCTAAGAAGTATGGAGCTGGAGTGTTATCAAACGGGGCCTTAAAGCTCCTATCTTCCTCTTACCTTCCCTTTCTTCTCTAGTTTTCTCCCTTTCCTTTGCAAAACACATCTGAGAAGAGTGGAAGAGAGAGTGTCTAAGTGAATAAGGAGTCCTCTAGCTGAGCGGGACTTAACTACTGAGGGGTGGAGAATTGGCTGGCTAACAAGTGTTAGCTTAGAGGCAAAAGTGAGGGAAGATAACTCCTCATTATGTGAGTAGGGGAGTAACTATCGGATGGGGCTTCCTAGAGTCATTTGAAACCAAGGAACCTCCCTAATTCGAACTTAGACATGCATAGGACACGTATCAAAATCATAGACTCTATTTTGGTTCCGTCCGGTTGCAGGGTCTGCTCCTATAGTGTCAAGAACCCTGCGATCGGTCTGTGCCTTCAGACTAGGTCTGACTATAGTCAATTGACTAACTTTGAGACAATTCTTACCTGGTTCAATTCGAGGTTCTAAACCACCATTACTTCAATCTCGTCTATAGTAGGAAAACCAAGCACCGAAAGGAAAAACCAACATTAAATTGGGTTTTTGGGGCACGGGTTTTACAATTCTCCCCCACCCCTTAAATGGTCAAACAAGTGGGGGTACTTGTGCTTCATCATGGCTTCTTCCCCTCAGGTTACTTCCTCAATGGATTGGTTCCTCCATATCACCTTTACATAATGGTTGTCACAGTGGCGAAGACGTTGAACCTTCATGTATAATACTTCCACTGGTTCGAGCTCAAATGTCAAATCCTCGTTTAACTAAGGGGGATCCACCTCCAGTACATGGGATGGGTCAATGATATACTTCTTCAGCATGGACACATGAAAAATATCAAGGACATTGGATAGAAAGGGTGGTAAGGCCAGCTAATATGCCACTTCTTTACATCTCTTAAGAATTTCATACGGTCCCACATATCTAAAGTTCAATTTCTCTTTTTTGTCTAACTGCTTAAGCTTTCGCAAAAGTAATATATTTAAAAATACCTTGTCCCCTACTGCAAACTCCAAATCCTTTCACTTGGTGTTGAAATAGCTCTTCTATCAAATTTGGACTGCTTTTATCCTTTCTCGGATTAGGTCAACATCATGGCATGTCTATTGCACAAAGTCTGGTCCTACCATCCTTTGCTCACCAACTTCCTCCCAGTATAAGGATGTACGACACTTCCTCCCATAAAGGGCTTCATATGGGGCCATACCAATGGTAAATTGGTAGCGGTTGTTGTAAGTGAACTTCATCAAGGCCAACTTTTCATCCTAAGCTCCATTGAAGTTGATAGGGTAAGCCCGAAGCATATCCTCTAAAATTTGGATCATCCTCTCTGACTGACTGTCCATTGAGGATGAAAGGCCATGCTGAACTTCAGCTCCGTACCCATAGCACATTGTAACCCTTCCCTAAACTTAAAGGTAAATTTGGATTCCCTGTGGATCCCCCTCAGTTAAAGGTAAATCTGACTATGTGGTCAACGTACAATCGAGCCAATTTGTCCATGGTGTAGTAATCACACCCCAATTCTGGTCTAACCAAATTAGTGTGATGAACCGCCAATAAACCAACAGTTCAATCAGGATCTCGTATAGGTCGTACCCACCATATAAAACCACACACACATTCCACGGTAATAATCAGAGGTAATAAACAAATAAGCGGAAATCTTATAGATAATGAACTGAGTGTCTAACAATGATAATAAATAATTAATCTGATTATCTCAAAACTCAAGACATAAAAATAATTAATCCATTACATGTTCCAATAATCAAATATAGCTAAACTAATCGAATATGCACTGGTTGCACTCGCATGAAGAATCATGCATCTCCTCCGTTAATTCTCCATCCATCGCTGCTACATGTCTATACAACGACGCATTCATATAATCTTCAATAGTAGGTCTTGCATCATTAACTAAAAATATTCGATGTCGAAAGGGTGAGCACACATCATGGCTAAGTTGAGCAAACAAAACAATGCAACAAACATATGCATGCATTCAATTCATATCTTTGGTCTGGTTTTTAAGTTTGCAATGTGCTATAGAAAGGTTTGGTGGCCCCCGCACCTCTATACACGAGTGTGTGAATCCGTCCAATGGATCAAACACCATTTTCGTCCCACATGCACCCACCATGGAATAGAGATAAAGCTAAAGTATCCGGATCAAACACCGCCAACACTTCCCCTGATGCCCTACCCATACCAACACGTAAGCCCTTGCTAGCGAGGGTTTACAAACTAGGCTCGCAACTAACCAATCCTAATGCCAAATAGTGTATCCAAGGCCTCATCCCAGTATCCCTCAATACGTCCATAGAGATAGAGCTAAAGCCCCTGGGCAGAGTTAGAGACCACACAGTCCGAGACCACCTCCCCTGATGCCCTACGACGTAATAGTTCTGCTAAGGTAATGGCGATACGACCATATTAGTGGGCAAGATTTGAGTAGAGATAGAGATAGAGTCTGGTAACGAGGTCAGAGACCACCATGCCACGTCCTCCCCCTAATGTTTTACTCGCATCAAGCACACTAACCACACGCATACAATCACATGCCTATTCCTAGCATCATCATCATCGTCACGTTATAAATAAATAGAATTAAATATACATGAGCAATAATAGTAGGAATATTGGATGACATGTGAGATGCATATTATGAGCATGCATGCATAAAATCAATCATGGCATTGGACTCAATAAAAATAAAACAGTTTTTTGTTATCCAATTAGTTTAGGTCTTGTTCCCTCACCTGTTAGCAATACTCGATCTCCTTCCAAGTCTTGAAATTCTCTTTTAATCAATTCAACAACCTAAAAGTTATATGAATTTAAGTTAAGGTTCATATATAACATGTTACAGTAGTAGAAAATCGAAATAGAGCACTGATAGGTGTCTGATTGGTCCTATGGTCTCATACTATATCGACCTTATGGCCTATGGTCCATCTCCTACGGTCGCATATGGTGCAACCGTAGCTATGACCATATGATTCCTGAATCTTTCTGAATGCCTATGGTCGATCCTCTGATCAGGCTGGTCATGTTATGGTCGACCGTAGCTGCGACCTTTGGATTTCTGATCACAGACTACATGTAATTCATGTTCTTCCTGGGTCAAGTCCTCTGATCTTCAATTGGGTTTATTCTAAGGTCATCCTATGGCCATCATTAGTAGTTTCTTATCAACCCTAATCATCAAATTCACTCCTCATGGTTCTCCTTGGGATTTTCTCAAGGAAATCACATAGATCATAATAGGTTGATATTGCATATCTTCCATAAAAGTCTTATTCCATAGAGTTTACATCTCCAAGGATTAGGTTCATACCTTTGCCTGTGATAGAGA
The DNA here is from genome assembly GCA_028583415.1 of Protea cynaroides. Taxonomy (NCBI): domain Eukaryota; kingdom Viridiplantae; phylum Streptophyta; class Magnoliopsida; order Proteales; family Proteaceae; genus Protea; species Protea cynaroides. The sequence continues at coordinate 86,334,340 of CM053269.1, forward strand.
GCCAATCTCTTCTCAACAAGATCCTCTCCTTAGCCTTTTCTTCTTCTCCTTCTCTTCCTTCTCTTCACTTCTCTCCCTCTAGGGTTTACTAATGTTCTAAAAGAGTCAAAAAGGGCTGAGGGACGTCCTTTATATAGAGGAAAACTCTCCATATAGAGTCCTTTTTCAATTAGGAAAGAAATCCCTTAATTTAGGAAAGTTTTCAAAACTCGGAGTCTGACCTGGGGTCTCACGGTCGATGGCTACGATTGCAGAACCCATCGACCGTAGGGTCAAAATCATCGACCGTGGGGTCCTAGATTTGTGATCTTCATTCTTACCATATGGTCGACCATACCTACCCAGGTATCCGACCATATGCATACAGTTTTGGGTGTTGAGTCAATTTTTATACCTAGTTTGTGATCCATCTTCACACACTCGGTCCACTTGGTCCAGGAATGATGGGAAGACCTGGCACGACACGGTTAAACCGGGTTAGTGGAGTATGGGTCTAACAGTAATGGGGTTGTACCGCTACAAACCTGGCCATCTTGATAAGGAGATCAATAATGACCCAGACAGTGTCTACAGCTCTTGGGGTCATAGGAAACCCAATGACAAAATTCATGGTGATGCAGTCCCATTTCCACTCTGATACTAATAACTGTTGAAGCAACCTTGATAGTTTCTAACGAACTACCTTAACCTACTGGTAGGTTAGGAACTTATACACAAACCCTGCAACATCTACCTTCATCCCCATCCACCAAACTATCTTCTTGAGGCTGTAGTACATTTTCGTGCTTCCCAATGTGCAGAGTAGGGAGCATTGTAAGCTTCCTTCAAAATCTTCGCCTTAATGAAAGTAGCATTTGCAGGAATACGTAGTTGACCTCTAAATCTGAGAGCACCATGATTGAATAGAGTGAAATCTGGATCTGACTTTCCTTTCTCCAAGTCACCCTTCATAGTTCTCAAGTAAGGGTTGTTTGATATTTTCGTAATTACCTCAAAAAATAATCTCAGGTTTGATTTGCAATGTCACGAACAAGCTAGCGAGCTTGCAAATCACCTTGTGCCATAAGGAATCCTCTAACATGTCCAGAGCATTTTTGTAAGACCCACACTCTACTAATCCGGTCTTACTATGCCGTATCACGTCTTCCTATCATGGTTAGACCAAGCGCACCAAGTGCGTGAAGGAACCACAAGGCTAGGTACATAAATCGAACCAAAATCAGCTAATTAGAAGTGTGTGGTCGCATACCTAAAAAGGTGTGGTCGACCACACCTCTGAAAAATGAGACCACTCCATTCTGGAAATTGTGTCACATATTTGGGACATGTAGTCGACGAATTCTGAGACCACAGGTGCGACCACACGATGTCATGATCATTTTCAAAACACTAGGATTTCTTTCCCAATTAAAGTGGGACTCTATATGGAGGTTTTTCCTCTATATAAAGGGCGTCCTTTAGCCTCTTTCATTCTTTTAGAATCCAAAATTGAAAGAGAAAGAAAGAGAGAGAGGGAGGAAAAGAAGGAGAATTGAAGAGGAAGGCCAGGGGAAGGAATTATAGAGAAAGCTCTGATTCTCCAAAAAGCTTAAGGTATGGAACCATTCTCTATACCAGTAGGATGTCTAGAAGAGGTCATAATTGAGATGTTGGGTCAAGGTAGGATCTCAACCATGAGACCCATGGACAAAAATTCAAAGGAGATCCATGAAGAGTAGGTTAGGGTAGATAATTGTGTAAAAGTATGAAATTAAGGCCATAGATCAATTATAGAAAGAACCCTAATGATAAGCCAAGGAATCAAAACATTAAGGGATTGGATTGAGAGTAAAAGTCAACCAAAAACTCGTGTGGTCGCAACTATGGTCGACCACACGAGGTACACATGATCAACCACACACTCTCGGAAAGTCCCAGAGAGGATATGGCCGCATGTGTGGTCTCTTGATATGCGGCCACACGTATCGACCACATACCCTGTGGTCGTAGAAACTGAGACCACAGGTGCAGCTACACCTGCGACCACTCAGCTTTTGAAGGTCTGTTTGATTCCAAATGGGACTTTTAACTACTTTAATTAATGAAAATGAACTCTAACTTAGAATCTACAAATTTATTAGGTTTTCAAGTGGTTCAAAAGTGATTTACAAAGCTTGGAAAAGATTGAACATCGTTAAAGGTGAGGGAACAAGACCTAAACTAATTAGATAATAATAAACTATTTATTTTGTTGAGTCCAATGCCATGATTGATTCTATGATTGTATGCTTGTAATGTGCGTCTCACATGTCATCCAATATTTCTGTTATTACTGTTCATGTATATTTACTTCTGTCTATTTATAACATGATGATGATGATGATGATGATAGGAATAGGCATGTGATTGTGTGTGTGGTTAGTATGTTGAATGTGAGTGGAGCATCAGAGGGTGGACGTGATATTGTGGTTCAGCCTAGTTACTAGACTCTAGCTCTATCTCTACTTAAATCTTTCCCACTGACATCATCGTATCACCACTACCTTAACAGAACTATTATGTCATAGGGCATCAATGAAGGTGGTCTCGTACCGTGTAGTCTTCGACTCTGTTGGGGGACCTTAGCTCTATCTCTATGGACATATTAAGGGAAGATGAGGTAAGGCCTTAGATACACTGGATGACATTAGGATTGGTTAATTGTGAGCCCAGTTTGCAAGTCTTCGCCAATAGGGACTTACGTGTTGGTATGGGTAGGGCATCAGGGAAAATATTGGTGGTGTGATCCGAACACTTTAGCTCTATCTTTGTTCCATGGTGGGTGCATGTGGGATGACAATGGTGCTTGATCCATTGGGTGAATTCACACACTCGTGTATAGAGGTTCTGGGGCCACCAAACCTTTCTATAGCACATTGCAAACTTAAAAACTAGACCAAAGATATGAATTGAATGCATGCATATGTTTGCGCATTATTTTGTTTGCTCACTGAGCTGTGATGTATGCTCACCCTTTCAACGTATAATATTTTTAGTTATTGATGCAAGCCTATTGTTGAATATTATTGTGAGGACAAAGATGGAAATCTTTAGAAGTCGCCACCTAGATTTAGGTCTAGGACCTTAGAAATGTGAAATCTCACCCCAAGGTAAGACTTCGATTGACTCATGACCCTTAGATTGGAATTCTGGTCCATCAGAGATTGGGTAAGTGTCAGGTTACGGTTATGGGAAGGGGTTAGGCACCCAAACCGCCCGATCGAAATCGGTCTCCTATACCTTTCCTATGCTAGACTCTATTTGTTAAGCCAAACCAAACCAAGTGGTTTGATATCATTGAACCGAATCTGTATCCATCAGATTGCCTACGTATCACGGAATTATTCCGAAAATCAGGTTCACCATCGTAGTTCAGGTGTGATTAAAGTTTATGGATGTGATTTATGCTTGTGCATGATTAAGTTCATTGTTCAAGTTGAAATTTATGCTTGAATGGTTGAGAAATCCTATGGGTTAGGATCTGGATAATCCATGTGGACTGATAGATAGTCCTAGTGGATCTAAGGATAACCCTATTTGGATTGGAATGTGGGTAATCCTATGTGGATCTATGGATAGTCCGAGTGGACTAAGGTAAATATCCTAGTGGATTTATGGATAGTCCAAGTGGACTAAGATTTGGATAACCCTTTTTGGGTTAAAATATGGGGGGTATCCTAGTGGATCTATGGATAATCCGAGTGGACTAAGATAAATATCCTAGTGGATCTATGGATAGTCCAAGTGGACTACGGTTATGGATCCGAATCTGGGTTTTTCCCAAATGGCCTACGTATCCTAGGGTTTTACCTAGGAATCAGAATCCGCGTAGTTCGGGATGGATAACCTGTTCTAGGTTAATGATTGAGAACCTATTCTAGGTTTAGGTTTAGAACCTATTCTAGGTTTAGGGTTTGCCGAGGGCAAATCGTCCTAAGTTACCCTTTTCATTCCGAATTCTAATTTTGGAAGGTTTGGCAAGGCATTCTCTTTCTTCATTAAGATTTTTTATCATTCCCATTATGCCCTTCCCAAGAATGTGGGTGCCTAAATGCACGTCCCCACGCCTAGATTGTCTTCTAGAAGTGTGCAGATATGGCAGTTTGACTAGGGTATTGCATAAAATAAGTTATTGCCAAAAAATAGAATATTCTATCTAGACATGGCACATAAAACATTTATGGCAAGAAAATCACATACAGTAAGATTGTTTAGAAATCTTTCGAATATGGCATGTATTGCAAATAAGGCAAGAGCCTATATGGCATGATCTAGTATGCTATCTTCTAAGCATGGCAAGATCCTAATTGCTATTTCTTTCCATATTTAGGGTTTTCTACCCTAATTATTATTTTATTTCTATTTTTTTAGGATTTTCTACCCTAATTGTTACTTTCTTTCCATTTTAGGGTTTTCTACCCTAATTGTAATTTTCTTTCCATTTTTAGGGTTTTCTACCCTAATTATTTTCTTTCCATTTTTAGGGTTTTCTACCCTAATTATTTTCTTTCCATTTTTAGGGTTTTCTACCCTAATTATTTTCTTTCCATTTTTAGGGTTTTCTACCCTAATTATTTTCTTTCCATTTTTAGGGGTTTTCTACCCTAATTATTTTCTTTCCATTTTTAGGGTTTTCTACCCTAATTATTTTCTTTCCATTTTTAGGGTTTTCTACCCTAATTATTTTCTTTCCATTTTTAGGGTTTTCTACCCTAATTGTGACAATAAGCATTTAATATAGCATGTGAGCAAGTGTAGCAGACAAATATGGCAATAAACATGTGTATCATTCCAATCGTGGCAATGTGATTATTTCAATTATGGCAATGTGATCATTCCAATTATGGCAGTGTATGCATACGAGCATCTGAACATAGCATAACATCAAATATGGCATGTGAGAAACAACCAAAGCATATGAGAATCAATCAAAACATGATGGAACATGCAGCAAGATAACAGCTTTGTCAGGCTGGACCAAAATGGGCACATAGGGCACTGTACTTACTCAAAAAATTCTTAAAATATATCCCTGGAAAGAAGACTCAGAGGCCAACATTTTGTCTCAAGGGAGATATTCCTAAAAGAGACCATAGGCAGGTCGAAACATTCCCCAAGTACAGGTAAATACACTGGTCAGATCTGTTCCAGATTTTTGACCAGTTGCACCATAAATTCCAAATAAAATCCTATTCTTAATGAAAATTAAATACAGACATATGTCTATGTAGATAACTATCTGATCTAAAATTTCATTAAGAAAAACAAGTTAAAACAGTATATTTTCTTTGTGAAAAATGACTCTTTTCAACCATGCAAATCAGCACATCATGGCAGATCTGAAATCAAAGCTTTATGCACTTAAAAATTGATATCAATTCAACAAAAAATGGAAAAAATATGAAACCAGTGCCATTTTTTAGAAGACTTTCATGTCTAAAAAGTTCATGTTAAGTGGAATTTCTGATTATGGCCATAAGGCCTTTGTCTAGAGACTTTCCGATGGAGGATTGCATTACATCCGAGAAAAATAGCAATGTCAAAGACAAATTTTTTGATATATTTCCCCAATTCCAAATGGAACGAAATTTTTAGGGTAGTCTTCTATCATATCAGAGAGACTCCCATAAAATTTTGGGCTTCAAAATCTTAGAAAAAATACATATGATGTACGTCCTAAGTTTGAACCCTAAATCTGGAATTTTCAGATCAGAAAATCACTTTATGAAATTTACAAAAAACATCAAACATCATTGTATATCAATCAAAAATTCATCATTGAATAGCTTAGACAAATTATCATTCATGAAAAATGTTAGACATAGGCATCCTAACATTAACAAGCATGTAATAGAGCATTCATGATTGAGATTTCATGAAAATTAGCCTTTTTCAAGCAAAATTGGCATTCGGGCATTATAACGACCTCTAAATTTGTTTAGAGTACTAACCTTGGGCTCAAATCGAGCGAAACCGTTGATGAAGGGTGATTGGGGATTGTATCAATCCCCTTTGAATGTGAATCCTCCTTCTCCTCTCTTCTGCTTCTTTCTCTCTTCTCTTTCTCTCTCTCTTTCACGTTTTCCTCTCTCTCTGCTCTCCTTTCTCTCTCTCCCCACGTTTTCCTCTCTTTTTCTGCTCTCAAAAAAGGATCCTCCTCTTTGCCTATTTATAGTTTTTTCACTCATTTTCTAAAAGATCCTTTTTTCTAAAAATTATTTTTTTTTCCTTTTTCTTTCCTTCCTTTTTTTCTTTCTTCCTTTCTCCTCTCTCCCTTTCACGTTTTCTTTCTAGAAAACGTGAAGGGGAATCTTTTTCTCCTTTTTTCTTTTTTTTTATTCCTCTCTCTTTCCTTTTTTCTTCTCATGATCTTTTGGATTATCTCAAAACCCTAAATCCCCTTCTCTTTCACGTTTTCTCTCTCCCCTCTTTCCTTTTTTTCTCAAAATCTTTTTGGATTATCTCCACAATTGAAATCTCTATTCTTTTCCACGTTTTTTCTCTCCCCTCTTTCCTTTTTTTTCTCAAAATCTTTTGGATTATCTCCACAATTGAAATCTCCATTCTTTTCCACGTTTTTTCTCTCCCCTCTTTCCTTTTTTCTTCTCAAAAATCTTTTGGATTATGATTTACACATGTATATTGCACATATATATATTTAATAACATACATACACATACATACATACATACATGTATATATATATGTATATATATATATTATAATATATATAGAGCCCGACCTAGGTTGACAAGCGATTTGAATTGAGTTTGCCCGGGCCGATTGGAATTCATTGGGTTTCCTCTCCTTGTCATTTCACGGGTCATTTCCATTTGTCATCCCGCATGGAATTTTCCGATGGCCTCTATTCCAAATTTTTTGCGTTCATTTTGTAGAACATAAAAAATGAGAAATATAGGAACTTGAACCACCTCATTTGGAAGTAAAATGGTCAACTTATGAATTTTTGAAGTTTAAACGGACCAATTACCGATAATTTGGTTGACCATTCCGCATGAGATCCTTCGGAAACTTCTACCGAAAATATTTTACGTCCACTTTGTAGAGCACTAAAAATGGAACATAATGAGACCGGAATCACCGAATCCGATGTAGAACGGAAAAGATATGCAGCTTGAAGTTCTAATGATCATTTTGCATGCAAGTTTGCATGGGACCCCTGGCGACTTCTACCCGGGATTTTTTACGTCCACTTTGTAGAACATCATGAATGAAGAATAATGGTCTTGGAATCATCCCGAATCGATGTCGGATGATCAAGATATGATGATTTGAACTGGCAAGAAGGTTTGCTCTTCTTGGAAGATTGGTGAATGCTCTTCTTGTATGAAGCTAGGCTGTGAATACAAGACTCATTTGTAGGCTGGGAACCTCTTCTTGCTGAGGTGACTCATGATGCAAGGTACGTGCGGGCTTGGACCCGGCTTGATCCATTTGTAGGCTGATAAACCTCTTCTTGTATGAAGCTAGGCTGTGAATACAAGGCTCATTTGTAGGGGGACCTCTTCGGAGGGCAAACATGAGGTGGGAACCTCTTCTTGCGAGGTGGAACTCAATGCAAGGTATGTGCGGGCTTGGACCCGGCTTGATCCATTTGTAGGCTGATAAACCTCTTCTTGTATGGAGCTAGGCTGTGAATACAAGGCTGATTGCATGAGCTTGGGCTCGGATTTGATTTGTCTGGATGGAAGACTTGATGTCTTTCCTTGATTAAGATTTTGGCTTGAGTACCTGCATTTGTCAGAACATTGAGAATTTCATAGAGCATATGAATGATTATGTTGAATCAAGTGCTTCTTTATTGAATCTAAGAGACATAGTTCATGAAACACACTAGAATTCAAAAAAAATAACCTAAAATGCTATTGGCTTCTTGATTGGTGCGACTCTAGGGAGTGTTTGAACATTTCTATTGTTCCATTCACGAGCAATGGTATCAACCGGATCTGATGTCAACTTTATGGGAAGTTCATAATCAGTTACTTCTCTGTTGGTGCTTCCGGGATATTGAATTGCTGAGGTAATCTTATTGGAGAGTAGAACGAGGTATGAGTCAACCCCATGATCCGGACATGCAAACTATTTTTTGTATTTGTGACAACCCGCTCTTGCTTCCACCAAGTGCATTTCCATCTGATGTCTGCTGTGGTTATTTCTTTGAGGCGGCTAAACCGGTCCGTGTCCATCGATAAGCCATAGGATCTGCTCTCTTTGCCAATTGAAAAGGGTTGAGGGTCGTCATTTCGGATTCCTCAACTAATCCTAACCTTTACGTTAACCAGATTTGAAGAAGATATGGTGATCCGCTGAAATTGTTCAACTCAAACTGGTCTTGATGAGTTGCCATGAAGTCAAGGCCCTTTAATGTCTCGGCCAACACCGTAGGGATGATATCAAAACCTTGTCTTGCATGCTTTATGAGATCTATTATGATGGGAGATGTACGTATCGTGCAACTTCGTAGCAATAGTCGGGCTATGCTACAATATAGGTAAACATGTCTTCTCCGAACTTGTGCTTCTTTCCTTGTTGGACTTGTATGAGCATATGACTTGATCATGCGCTTTATCTGTAGCCGTTGATCTTGTACAAAAGCGGCACATTTCTTTTCTTATCCCGGTTGAAAAAGTCTTGTATCTCACGCTCCGTAATCTTTTCCCGGATATGGCTTGAAGATCTTCCGCTTAGGTGTGAGCAAAAGGCAAGCTCCAAATTCTTCCACGGTTGGGCATAACTCGACTTCTCCCATCCCGAAAACATGAACTGCCGGATCCCGGCATTGAGCGGCCGCTTTTAAAAGGTCCGGGCATAATTTTACGGTTGTTAATTGAGGAAGTGCCTCCAATTGATGCTTTCGTAAGAAAGAGCTATCTTCGTGAACTCAATACGCCGGCTCCAATTTTTCGAGTGCCCCGTCCATCTCTGTAATTCCGTCGACGGATCAATGTATTATCAGCTTCCCGGCTGTGACCTATAGGAATCCCGACATACAAATAGAGGTTAAAAAATGAATCATTGGAATTACCTTCAATTATTGTTGTTTAGATATATTGAAAATGCCCTTAGAAGGTTGCACATGAAATGTATACATATGATTGACTCGTGCGAGTTTAAAGTACTTAAATCTATAGACATGACGAGCTAAAATGGAGGTCCAAAAGGGACCGACAAGAAACTGTCAGGTGGGTTTGCCGCTGAAGGAGTTTGTGGTTGTTTATGTAGAATGGGCATATCTTCCCGAGAAGATCCCATTTTATGGGCTTTGGAATGGATGGGCTTATTGGAATCTTGGGACGCCGTCGGATGTAATGAACGACGGGATAAGAGTTCCAGCCGGACTTTTCTTCTTCTTCTTTTTTTTTTTTATTTTTTTTTTTTATTTATTTATCAATTGATATACTCATCAGAGTTTACATCAAATGATATGAAAAACGGGCTTTGATATGTAACTCTTGGGAAATCCGTTGGATAGATGGACGGATGAAAGAGTTTAGCCAACAAACAGGAAATTCTTTCTTTGATCATGATGATAAGAAGAACCATTCCTGGGTGAAAGGTGTTGTGCCCCATTGGAGAATCCAGTCAACCATGTCAGTAAGTTCCTCAAATGATTGATGCCTGTTGTTGATATCAGTAGGTGAGAGACAAGCCTTCTACAGCCCCTCTTTTTTTTTTTTTTTTTTTTTTTTTTTTTTTTTTTTTTGAAAGAGCGTAGAGGCTACACATAATACTTCTTCACTTGATCCAAGTTGGTCAAGTATTGTAACTCGATGCCTTCCATGTTGACTAGTCGAACAGCTTTCCCCTGGTAAGATTTCTTTTATCATGAGCGGTCCGCTCCACTTAGGACGAAACTTGCCCCTAGGGTCATGGACAGGTGCTCTTTGTTCTTTCAATACCAAGTCCCCTCTTGTCGGGTGACGAACACGCACCTTTTTGTTAAAGGTTGCCGCCATTCTTTGTTGGTATTTTCTTACATTATCCATTGCCTTCATTCTTCTTTCATCAACGAAGTTCAGCTCGTCATATCCGGATTGCAACCACTCGGCTACGGAATCTTGCATTCCATTAAGACCCTTAGTGAGGGCACCTCTATTTCTCTTGGGAGGACTGCTTCCATACCATATACTAGTGAATACGGCGTTGCCCCGATAGATGTTCTTATGGATGTTCCGTATGCCCGAGTGCATAAGGTAGTTTGTCCGCCCAGTCAACATTAGATTCTGCCATCTTACGGAGGATAACCTTAACATTTTTATTGGCCGCCTCTCTGCCCCATTTGTCCGTGGACGGTAAGGAGAGGACCGATGCCTTTTGATGTGGAACTTGTCACATAATTCTTGGACTCTCCCTCCGAAGTGTTGTCCTTGATCCGAGATTATAGGCGGGGCATTCCGTGCCGGCATATGATATACTCTTGTAGAAATTTAGCCACTTTGTTTCTTTGTGAGCTTGGCGTATGATTGTGCCTCTACCCACTTTGTAAAGTAATCGATGGCAACCAAGATGAATTCATGCCCATTCGAAGCTTTAGGGTGAACCTTTCCAATCACATCTATGCCCCGGGTTGAGAAAGGCCATGGAGAGCTAAGAGTATGCAACTCTGCTTGGAGGCACGTGTATCAAATTAGCATGGATTTGGCACTTGTGACATTTCCTTACGAACTCCTGAACAATCTGCTTCCATTGTGTTCCAATAATATCCCATTACGAGAATCTTCTTTGCAAGCATTCTAGCGTTCATGTGAGGTCCGCATATTCCTTGATGGACCTGCTCGATAACATTTTGCGCCTGTTCCTCATCGATCCGGACTAACCGCACTCCTTCATGGGATCTTTTGTACGGGATATCTTCGCATAGTATGAATTGGGAGGCATATCTCCTAAGAGACTTCCTCTCACCTGTTGTAGCTTCCCTTTGGATACTTTCCTTCTTTGATGAAATCTATGATAGGAGCAAACCATGGCCGACCATCGATTGCCAATGCATTCACTTCTTCCAAGTGGACTGGCCGTACTCTCTTCTCTATGATTAGTGGTTTGATACGTCCCAACGGATCATTTCCAATCATTGAGGCCAAGGTGGCCAATGCATCGGCATACTTATTGGTATCTCTTGGGGAGTAGTCAAATTCAATTTGCTCGAACTTCCGAGCCGGGGTTATTGCACATTCTCGATAAGGTATCGGCTTCTCATCTTTGGTTTTCCAATCCCCTCGACTTGGTAGATAACAATTGATGAGTCACCATAGACTTTTAATCTGCGGACCCCTATGGCCAAAGCTGCTTTTAGTCCCATGATACATGCTTCATACTCTGCAATGTTGTTTGTGCAGTCGAAGTCTAATCCCGAATGAAAATGGTACAAATGCCCCTTACGGATCTATGAATAAGACGCCGGCCCCGTATCCCATATGATTTGCGGCTCCATCGAAGAACATTATCCATGTGTCATTCTTCCCCTCTTCTTGAGTGGTGTAGACTTCTTCATCGGGGAATACATCTTCCAAATGTCCGAGGTTATCTTCAATTGGTAGAGCCGACGGATGTTCTGCGATTACGCTCCCTTTGATAGACTTTTGAGTAGTGTATGTGATGTCAAATTCGGACAACAACAATAGCCACCTAGCCAATCTTCTGTTAAAGCCGGTTTCTCGAATAGATACTTCGGGGGGTCCATTACGGAAATGAGTATGACCTTGTAGGATAACATGTAATGTCTCAATCTCTTTGTTATCCGGACCGGGGCTGTGCATGTCTTCTCCAGGTGTGTATAATTGGCTTCGTATCCCGTGAATTTCTTACTCGAGATAATTATCTTTGCCTTTTACGTCTTTCCATTCGTATCATCTTTGGGCTATCATTGACCCCATAGAAACTTCTAGTCCGACAAGTAAAGGAGTAGCGGTCTTCCGTCCTGGTGGGGCTAAGACCGGTGGGTTCAACGGATATGCCTTAATCTTGTCAAAAGCCATCGACATTGAGGGTTCCAATCCTTTGGCTGGTCCTTCCTGAGTAGTTTGAAAATTGGTTCCCACGTTGCGGTGAGATGTGCAATAAACCGGTTGATGTATTGAAGTCTTCCCAAGAAACCTCTTACTTCCCTTTTCGTTTGAGGAGCTGGCATTTCGGGAGATGGCTTTTATCTTGGTTGGGTCAATTTCAATTCCTCTTTGGCTGACCATAAAACCTAGCATTTTGCCGGCTATAACCCCGAATGCACATTTTTGGGGGTTAAGCCTTAGTTTGTAGTGCTTGATCCTTTCAAAGAATTTCCTTAACCGAGGGATGTGACCTTCTACGGTGAGCGATTTTACAATCATATCATCTACATACACCTCTACCTCCTTATGGATTAGGTCGTGCAAGATTGTAGTAGCCATCCTTTGATAAGTTGCCCCAGCATTTTTCAGCCCAAATGGCATTCCGAGTGTAACATAGGTGCCCGGTGCGTTATGAAGGCGGTCTTCTCCTTGTCTTCAGGTGCCATCTTTATCCGATTGTACCACGAGAATCCATCCATGAAGGACAACAGAGCATGATTTGCGGTGTTATCCACTAGGATGTCTATCTTTGGTAATGGAAAGTCATCTTTAGGGCTGGCCTTATTCGGGTTTACGTAATCAATGCACACCCTCGGTCTTCCATCTTTTTTAGGTACAATGACCACATTTGCTAACCACTCCGGATACTTCGTAACCTCAAGGAATCCCGCATCAAAGCGCTTCATGATATCCTCCTTAACCTTAAGGGTCCATTCGGGCCTTAACCGCCTTAGCTTACGCTACATGGCCTTACGTGCGAGACCAAAGGTATCTTATGCTTTGTACCACTTCGGGGTCTATGCGGGCATATCTTCATAGGACCGGGCAAATACTTCTTGGAATTCCATTAGTAATTCCGTCATTTGTTTGGTTTCCTCTTCCGTCAAGGTAGCACCGATCTTTATTTCTCGAGGTTGCTCTCTTGAACCAAGGCTGATTATCTTGAAGTCTTCACCAACGGGTTGAGCTTTCTTTTCCTCCGAGGCTTGGATGGATTGTAATATTTCGGGAAATGGTTCATCATTCTCATCATTTTCAAAGTTAGAGTTAGAAGGAGAAGGAAAGGAAGAAGTAGACGCAGAGTAATTCAAAATGTCATCTTTATTCATATTCAAAAGCGGTACGAGAGGAAATGGTTCCAAGTGGAACGGACTCAAACTTTGAAACGGACTCAATCTTATCTAAAGACCTCGGGACCCTAGGCTCGGACATAGTCATTATATGTGGATTACATGGCAACCCCTTTGGGTAGACAAAATTATCATGACAACTCCAATTGGGGATTATTCCTTTGATGGGTAGGGTGAATTGTTGTACATCGGGACTCCTATCTTGGTCTTCACCGGTGGCGTCATCACTTGATCATCGTCGAACAGTTTGCTGATGTTGATCACTTCTATCTCAGATTTTTGCTTCTTGCTCTGCTCTTGGATCTTGACTTGCTCGAGCTCTTCCCAATCAAGAGTACAATCATGGAATATTTCGAACCCGGGTACTTGCTTTTGAAGGTGAGTGCTGAACCAAGGTTACGAAAATCCACAATAAATGTTGTTTTCTCCTTCTTTGACAAAATACCCATTTAGGGTCCTTGAAACCTGGATATCTTGTACATTGTATAACCCCTCGGATATTGCATGACAGGCCGCGCCCGTCCGTCCTTTGAGGTCGCCAGTCCCCACTAACTCTATCGATGCTCTTATTTTGTTTGCTACCATACTTAACACTATACTTGTATTTCCTCCTCTCGAACTTCCGAAATCCTTCGTCGGCTCCGCTCTGCTTTTGCTTGATTACTTTCGGATCCCCTTCGGTGGGGGTATATCCCAGCCCAAATCTATACTCATTGATCAATAGAGATAAGAAAGTGGTACTACCATGTTGGTGGGAACCAAGGCCCATACCGGAAAGTAGAGCATGTTAAGTAATTGGCGAAATGAAAAAAGGCGAATGCTTGCACTGTAGGATCTGGCTCGGTTGTGGCTAAGATGTTGTCAACTTGAAACCCTCCAGAGAGAAGTCCTGCCTTGTATTCCCTTGTAACTCTTCATTACTTTGTCCGGTGGCCAATGTATTCCACAGCTGCGGAATCTGCGTGTATTGTCCACGGTTGTACCCTTGTAGATGAATTTAATCTTACGGTATAAAGCGGATGCCACCGCATTGGCCCGATGGATCCAAGGCCTACCCGGAAGCATCTTTGAATGAGGCGAGAGATATCAATGACTTGGAACTCTGTTTCAAACTCAGCCGGTCCTACTTGAATTGGTCCTGTGAAGACACCCAATATAGCCCTTACGGTATTGTCGTATGCCTTGATGGTCATATCCGAAGGTTTCAACTCGTCTCGGTCGAAGCCTAGATGCTTGAGCGTACGGAAAGGGAATACATTTAAGGCTGACCCATTATCGACCAAAACTTGAAAAATGCTATTGCCCGGCATCCGATGGTAATATGCGAGCTTGTATGTGATCCTTACTTCCTTGAGGAAGATGCGCATCTCAAAAACAATTGCATTAACGGCATATCTACCCCCTACTAGCATGGCTAGTTCTTCTCCCTCCATTGAAGCCGGGACCTGAATGCTTGCCGGAGATTTCGAGTACCGCGTCCTGTGGACCTTGGAAGCCATCGAAGTTCCCAAATGGACACATTGGCTTGGGTCTTTTGTAGTTGTTTCAAGGCCGGGTTTGGAGGTTCCGGTTGATTGGCGGGTCCTTTACCTTTCTCTCTTACGGCTTGGGCCGGATCACTTACCATCGGGTGAGATGGTTTGTAGTTCTTCCCTGTTCCGGTTTTACGCTATTTCTTGCTCATCCTGCGGGAATATGAACTCCATCTCAAGGAAAGCGGTTGTCAACTTGATCTACTTCTCTCTCCTCATCCGAGAGGTAGATGATGAATGGTTCTTCTTCTTCTTCTTCTTGTGCTTGTGCTATAAGGTGTGATGAATCTTCTGGAAATAGAAATCATATTCTTCTTCTTCTTCTTCTTGTTGATGACTTCCCAACATGTTTATTTCGTCACCAGATGTGACAACCATATTGCTTACTCCTTCCATGGCTGTAGTAAGGTCGAGGGGTTATCTCCCCACTCTATGAAATTGATCTTTGTGGTGAGGGAGGGGATTATTCGCCACTGACACTTGTCGGGGCTGGACCTTAAATTTGCGGAATCCAACGGATCTTGTATGGCATGCCTTAATGTATAGCAATTGTCCGTATCATGCCCATGCTGATTGTGGTACTTACAAAAAAAGATCCATACGAAAATTATTTGGAAGAGGGCTTGGAGGTGGACGAGGGTCGAGCACGGTCAACTTCTTGGCTTGTATTAATTTATCCGAGCCTTGGACCGGGTCATCCCCAAATCGGTAAATTGCCTCCTTGGTCTTGTCTTGTGTGGTGGGGTGTAATTTGAACTTCCCAAGATCAATGGTTCAGAATTGGTATTAGCTATTTGCTTTACGGATTGATTTCTGGGTTTCTTGGTGGGTACGCCCTTCTATTTGACACTCCTTCGACCTTTCGACTTTCTGGTAATATATCTCCTCGGGTTATGGCGTCCTCCACTTGTTGTCCCGCAACCACGAGCCCTTCAAATGATAGGATGGCCCGGCCGAAGATGTATGTCTTATATGGCCCACTTAAACCTCTCATCATTATCGCACTTGATCTCTTTCGGGAGGGTCGATCCCAAAGCTTCGCTGCAACACTTCGACCGGGTCGGATAGGCCGTGAGCGTCTCTCCTTGTGCTTGGACCATGGTCTCCAACCGCCTACGGTGGGTCTCCAACTCCGTATTGTAGGAATAGAAATTGATAAATGCTTTAGTGATATCTGACCAAGAATGTATCCGTGATGGTTTCGGATTCATCAACCATCGATGAGCCCCACCCGTGAGGGAGAGTTGGAATGCCTGTCCTAGCGCTCATCGGTGAATCCTTCGCCTTGCTTCAATAGACCGTGAATGATCTTAAGTGGGCCCCGGGATCTCTGTCCCATCAAATTTCTCGGTGGTCCATTTAAACTTGGGAGGTAGTTTAGTTTACGGAAAGAAGCATAATCCTTCGGCATCAATAATTTGACTTTCTACTCCTTTCATGCCCCTTAGTATTTTTCCACTTGACTCAATCCGTCCTTTGTATGGGCCATCTTCTTCCTTCGATTTCTTAGTCACGGGGTAGCTTTGAATGATGGACTGTTTATGGGGTCACGACACCTTCCATATCTTCGAATGCCGGGTTTATGAAAATTTTTGATGCAGCTGCATTAGGGGTATTCGGTCCTTGTGGTGATGCCATATTTACCCTTTCGGAGGTCAACCCTTGAGCTGCAGTTGTAATTGGATATCCCTTACTGCGGTAGCTATCATTCCCATGGTATCCTCTATCTTTTCCATTCTAGCATCCATAGTGTTCGGGACTTGGTTTGATCCTTCGGCCATTGATTCGGTTGATGTGGTTGAGATGGGACTAAGCGGCTTTGGTGTGTACACCCTAGATAATCTCCCGATAGAAGGGATCCCTTATCCAAGAGGTAGAAATGGTTGTAGTTTGGGCTGACTCCTTGGCTTGGGTACCGGAAAGGAACCCAAAAGTGATAAATATTAGGACACTAAGATTACGGAAGTGGAAAGAAGTTAAGTACACAATCAAAGATGACTCGACCAAACAAGAGTTAGCTCCCTCATAAGAACGATCGGGTAAACATTGTCCGAGTCAATTTAATCGAATTTGATTAAGCCATGTGTTCGGTCTTGGGACCTCGTGATTCAAAAATGGATAATCGGTGGTACCAAGGTCGCGGCCAATTGGATTACCGAGTTCGATGAAATTGAAATGGATATATTAATCCGTCGTCCTTATTAGGGATGATTAGCAAAAGCGGTTCATAGATGAACAAACTAGTAAATTTCTTCTTGACCATGGTATCTAAGTCTTGGCGGGGGATTTTCTACTCGTTTTTTGAAATCGACGTGTTAACAATGAGAGATTCAACACATCGAGCTTACTTAATGGAGGGTGTATAGTGACCGTCTACTATGATGTAGAACAGGTGTATACATACCCCATGCTCCCAATGGGTGAGAGTTCAAGATGCTCGTCGTGTAGAATCTGACATGTTGACCAGTCGAGGACAAAAACGGGCAGAACCCGGCGTCTTGAACATGGATGTCATGGTTAAGCCGATTTTCTTGGGTCGGTTCGGGGGATGAACCAAAAAATAACAAACATTGGGCTACAATGCGGGTTAGGGACAGAAAAGGCCACCTTGGCAAGGATGGGGTAACCTATCACCGAATGCTCGATGAATAATGGGCCCCCAATCCCTTTATATACTATGTTGCAAGGATCCAAGCGGCGTGGAGTAGCATAACGCATTCCGGGCGGACCCAAGAAACGCTCGTTAGGGGCTGCTCGCCGGTCGTGGTCTCACAAAGTACGGGCCAAGGCTGTGTGTTTCGCCCTAGCGGGCTGCCCCATATGCATGGGACCCGGTTCGGCTACTCGCACGAATGTGTGACTGAACCCATTCCCCCCAAAGCAATAATATACAAGCATAAATATAATATCCTAAAATCTAGCATCCAATTCACACAAGGAAAGTTTTCATTTAGGAGTTTGACATTTATATCCCCAGGGTTGGAATTCCGGTCCATCGGAGATTGGGTAAGTGTCGGGTTACGGTTATGGGAAGGGGTTAGGCACCCAAACCGCCCGATCGAAATCGGTCTCCTATACCTTTCCTATGCTAGACTCTATTTGTTAAGCCAAACCAAACCAAGTGGTTTGATATCATTGAACCGAATCCGTATCCATCGGATTGCCTACGTATCACGGAATTATTCCGAAAATCGGGTTCACCATCGTAGTTCGGGTGTGATTAAAGTTTATGGATGTGATTTATGCTTGTGCATGATTAAGTTCTTTGTTCAAGTTGAAATTTATGCTTGAATGGTTGAGAAATCCTATGGGTTAGGATCTGGATAGTCCATGTGGGTGATAGATAGTCCTAGTGGATCTAAGGATAACCCTATTTGGGGTTGGAATGTGGGTAATGTCCTATGTGGATCTATGGATAGTCCGAGTGGACTAAGGGGTAAATATCCTAGTGGATTTATGGATAGTCCAAGTGGACTAAGGGTTTGGATAACCCTTTTGGGTTAAAATATGGGGGATGTGGCTAGTGGATCTATGGATGGATAATCCGAGTGGACTAAGATAAATATCCTAGTGGATCTATGGATAGTCCAAGTGGACTAAGGTTATGGATCCGAATTTGGGTTTCTCCCAAATGGCCTACGTATCCTAGGGTTTTCCCTAAGAATCAGAATCCGCGTAGTTCGGGATGGATAACCTGTTCTAAGTTAATGATTGAGAACCTATTCTAGGTTTAGGGTTTAGAACCTATTCTAGGTTTAGGGTTTGCCGAGGGCAAATCGTCCTAAATTACCCTTTTCATTCCGAATTCTAATTTTGGAAGGTTTGGCAAGGCATTCTCTTTCTTCATTAATATTTTTTATCATTCCCATTATGCCCTTCCCAAGAATGTGGGTGCCTAAATGCACGTCCCCACGCCTAGATTGTCTTCTAGAGGTGTGCATATATGGCAGTTTGACTAGGGTGTTGCATAAAATAAGTTATTGCCAAAAAATAGAATATTCTATCTAGACATGGCACATAAAACATTTATGGCAAGAAAATCACATACAGTAAGATTGTTTAGAAATCTTTCGAATATGGCATGTATTGCAAATAAGGCAAGAGCCTATATGGCATGATCTAGTATGCTATCTTCTAAGCATGGCAAGATCCTAATTGCTATTTCTTTCCATATTTAGGGTTTTCTACCCTAATTATTATTTTATTTCTATTTTTTTAGGATTTTCTACCCTAATTGTTACTTTCTTTCCATTTTAGGGTTTTCTACCCTAATTGTAATTTTATTTCCATTTTTTAGGGTTTTCTACCCTAATTATTTTCTTTCCATTTTTAGGGTTTTCTACCCTAATTATTTTCTTTCCATTTAATTTCCATTTTTAGGGTTTTCTACCCTAATTATTTTCTTTTCCATTTTTAGGGTTTTCTACCCTAATTATTTTCTTTCCATTTTTAGGGTTTTCTACCCTAATTATTTTCTTTCCATTTTTAGGGTTTTCTACCCTAATTATTTTCTTTCCATTTTTAGGGTTTTCTACCCTAATTATTTTCTTTCCATTTTTAGGGTTTTCTACCCTAATTGTGACAATAAGCATTTAATATAGCATGTGAGCAAGTGTAGCAGACAAATATGGCAATAAACATGTGTATCATTCCAATCGTGGCAATGTGATTATTTCAATTATGGCAATGTGATCATTCCAATTATGGCAGTGTATGCATACGAGCATCTGAACATAGCATAACATCAAATATGGCATGTGAGAAACAACCAAAGCATATGAGAATCAATCAAAACATGATGGAACATGCAGCAAGATAACAGCTTTGTCGGGGCTGGACCAAAATGGGCACATAGGGCACTGTACTTACTCAAAAAATTCTTAAAATATATCCCTGGAAAGAAGACTCAGAGGCCAACATTTTGTCTCAAGGGAGATATTCCTAAAAGAGACCATAGGCAGGTCGAAAACATTCCCCAAGTACAGGTAAATACACTGGTCAGGTCTGTTCCAGATTTTTGACCAGTTGCACCATAAATTCCAAATAAAATCCTATTCTTAATGAAAATTAAATACAGACATATGTCTATGTAGATAACTATCTGATCTAAAATTTCATTAAGAAAAACAAGTTAAAACAGTATATTTTCTTTGTGAAAAATGACTCTTTTCAACCATGCAAATCAGCACATCATGGCAGATCTGAAATCAAAGCTTTATGCACTTAAAAATTGATATCAATTCAACAAAAAATGGAAAAAATATGAAACCAGTGCCATTTTTTAGAAGACTTTCATGTCTAAAAAGTTCATGTTAAGTGGAATTTCTGATTATGGCCATAAGGCCTTTGTCTAGAGACTTTCCGATGGAGGATTGCATTACATCCGAGAAAAATAGCAATGTCAAAGACAAATTTTTTGATATATTTCCCCAATTCCAAATGGAACGAAATTTTTAGGGTAGTCTTCTATCATATCAGAGAGACTCCCATAAAATTTTGGGCTTCAAAATCTTAGAAAAAATACATATGATGTACGTCCTAAGTTTGAACCCTAAATCTGGAATTTTCAGATCAGAAAATCACTTTATGAAATTTACAAAAAACATCAAACATCATTGTATATCAATCAAAAATTCATCATTGAATAGCTTAGACAAATTATCATTCATGAAAAATGTTAGACATAGGCATCCTAACATTAACAAGCATGTAATAGAGCATTCATGATTGAGATTTCATGAAAATTAGCCTTTTTCAAGCAAAATTGGCATTCGGGCATTATAACGACCTCTAAATTTGTTTAGAGTACTAACCTTGGGCTCAAATCGAGCGAAACCGTTGATGAAGGGTGATTGGGGATTGTATCAATCCCCTTTGAATGTGAATCTTCCTTCTCCTCTCTTCTGCTTCTTTCTCTCTTCTCTTTCTCTCTCTCTTTCACGTTTTCCTCTCTCTCTGCTCTCCTTTCTCTCTCTCCCCACGTTTTCCTCTCTTTCTGCTCTCTCCCCAAAAGGATCCTCCTCTTTGCCTATTTATAGTTTTTTTCACTCATTTTCTAAAAGATCCTTTTTTCTAAAAAAATATTTTTTTTTCCTTTTTCTTTCCTTCCTTTTTTCTTTCTTCCTTTCTCCTCTCTCCCTTTCACGTTTTCTTTCTAGAAAACGTGAAGGGGAATCTTTTCTCCTTTTTTCTTTTTTTTTATTCCTCTCTCTTTCCTTTTTTCTTCTCATGATCTTTTGGATTATCTCAAAACCCTAAATCCCCTTCTCTTTCACGTTTTCTCTCTCCCCTCTTTCCTTTTTTTCTCAAAATCTTTTTTGGATTATCTCCACAATTGAAATCTCTATTCTTTTCCACGTTTTTTCTCTCCCCTCTTTCCTTTTTTTTTTTTTCTCAAAATCTTTTGGATTATCTCCACAATTGAAATCTCCATTCTTTTCCACGTTTTTTCTCTCCCCTCTTTCCTTTTTCTTCTCAAAAATCTTTTGGATTATGATTTACACATGTATATTGCACATATATATATTTAATAACATACATACACATACATACATACATACATGTATATATATATGTATATATATATATATTATAATATATATAGAGACTGACCTAGGTTGACAAGCCGATTTGAATTGAGTTGAGTCGGACCGATTGGAATTCACTTGGGTTTCCTCTCCTTGTCATTTCACGGGTCATTTCCATTGTCATCCCGCATGGAATTTTCCGATGGCCTCTATTCCAAATTTTTTGCGTTCATTTTGTAGAACATAAAAAATGAGAAATATAGGAACTTGAACCACCTCATTTGGAAGTAAAATGGTCAACTTATGAATTTTTGAAGTTTAAACGGACCAATTACCGATAATTTGGTTGACCATTCTGCATGAGATCCTTCGGAAACTTCTACCGCAAATATTTTACGTCCACTTTGTAGAGCACTAAAAATGGAACATAATGAGACTGGAATCACCGAATCCGATGTAGAAGCGGAAAAGATATGCAGCTCGAGTTCTAATGATCATTTTGCATGCAAGTTTGCATGGGACCCACTGGCGACTTCTACCCGGGATTTTTTACGTCCACTTTGTAGAACATCATGAATGAAGAATAATGGTCTTGGAATCATCTGAATCTGATGTCAGATGATCAAGATATGATGATTTGAAATTCAAGCAATCCAACTTAGGATAATTTGCATGAAGGCCCCTGGGATTATTATTTTATAATAATTTCTGAAACCTCCCTTATATGTAGCATCCGACTAAAATGATCATATCTTCCTCATTTGATATCAGAATTGAGCAATTCTGGTCTCGTTTCGAAGATAATTCTATGACCTATGCATCCATGCAGATAATAGCCCATGACCCTGTTGTGAGGATCGGTGGAAAATCACAGATCTTTGGGTTAAAGGTCTGAAACCTGCCATATTGGTTCACTTATGCCGAGGGTGGCAAAAATGGGGTGCTTACAATTATATGAACGTGCTGTCGTATGGACATATAGCGGCAATGGACGTGGAAGCTATGGAAGAAGCACATGATCCGTCATGCGAGTGCGATCAATGTGTCTTTGATTAGTTTAGTTATTTTGTTTACCAGAACATGTAACTGGTTATTTTATTTTATGTCTTGAGTTATTGGAGAATAATTAAATTTACTTATTTACTATCACTGTCAGATACTCAGTTTATTAAAGACTTTCACTATTATTTACTTACTCTGATTATGCTTGTGGAATGTATCTGGTTTAATAGGATGGGCATAGCCTATATGAGATCCTGGTTGAACCATTGGTTTATTGATGATTCATCAAACCACTGGTTAGTCCAGAATTGGGGTGTGACAGCTTGGTATCATAGCCCTCAGGCTCTGCTTTATTAAACCAAAATATTCCATGAGAGTCGTGAACTAAGTTAGGATAAATTAAAAAAAGTAATATAAACACACCATAAACACTTGTGTTGTTTGAGACATAAACTAAGAACAAAAATAATGCACATATGTAAATGAGAAACAAATGGATATATTTATATATAGACTCAAGATGGAAATAACAAAATGTACATTAGGAGCCAGAGTACAGTCCACAATCCGGACAGTTACTCTGTAATACAAAAAAAAAGGAAAAATATACATATCATGGTACAAGAAGAGGAAGTGCCTCTTGGCCTCAACCACGGTCCTCAGCATATACCCTCGTGAGCCAGGCTACCTCTGCCTAGGTCACTCGTAGACTCTCAATGAGACTCGCCACTCTCCCATCAGTAGCACGCTGAGCGTCGCGAATCTCACGTAGCAGCTTCATCACATCATCTGGTAGTGGGCACGAAAGGCCGGCCGAATGAAGTCTAAGATGAGCCAGCTCCTGTAGAATGCAGAGGTGATGGAGGAGGGATGGCATCTACATCCATGAACATCCGATCATCATCCTCCTCATCGTCACACTCTGATGCCTTTGCTGCCATCGCTGCTGCTACCTCCGCATAGTGAGAGGACGTCTTATAGAATTTCTCTCCTCGTCGCTAACCTGCACATCTCACATCCTCATCCCCCATATGGCCTCCCAATCGAGGTCAGTGGAAAAGGTGTCCTCACAAATTCTCTCATGAACCAAGTCCACCTATAGGCGAGTGAGTAGTGTAATGATCAAGCGCCCATAGGGTAGGTTATCCCTCAGACCTGGTGTCGTGGCATGGTGCATGGTCTTGATGATGATAAATGATAGGCAGGCTGCCTAGTGCAGATGCAGTAAAGGAGATACTGAGTCAGTTGCGAAACCTTCTCATAGTGACCACTCGGGGGAATCAGGTTGTGCTGGATGATTTTATAGTACACCCAAGGCTCTAGACGAAGGTTAACTACCTTCATCTGCCAGTGGTCATCCCTAAGAAGCTTATTGCACACCTCTGTGCGCATCACCACTGATAAGAACTGGGGCTCCTTTGGTGCATAGTAAACCAAGGGACCATCATTTGAAATACCTAGGAGATCAGCCAACTCCTGACAGTTGAACGAGATCGGTACACTTTTTACTAACCTAGTGACCCAAAGCGCTCTATCCCTATCTATGTCCTCCGGATCAACCTCCATCTATAAATTGTAATAGAACTATTTCACCAACTTAGGATGGATGCAACCCTCATATAAAATCACGGGGAGCCAACCTATATCACCAAACGCCCTCTCCACATCGAATACTTTTAAACTGGCTAGGTTGACACATCAACCCCCTTCATTCTTCTTACGATGGTACCAGGGATACTGTACCTCCGCTTTAATAGACCTAAAGCAATGGAGATCTTGAACTCTAGGGACTTTGGTACAAACCTTGTTACCTGCAAGGAGCATAAACCAACAGGCAACTATCAGATGTAGGAAATTCAAAATTTTGGTATTTTAACGATGTAAATTGGCCAAACGCCTCATTCTCGCTCAAATTCTTGGACTAAAGGACTTATATATGCCATAAGCCATCATACAATGATCAATCAAATGAGTATTTGCCATTAATTAAAACAAAAATTAAAGAAATTTGAGAATTGGGAAAAATCCCCAAATTCTAGGTCAAAAGATAGCTTTTCCAATGATTGACTAAACCGACCAATGAAACCCAAATTTTTCAGAGGTCTTTTGTCCGATGGGTGCCCAAACGCAAGGTCCACCAATAAAAAATGAATTTTTAAGGTTAAATAAAATTTAATTGGGAAAATATTGAAATAGGCAATGAAAACCTAGAATGAACCGACAAAGGAAGCAATGGGAATGTAGAACTTATCATGGAGATGAAGAATCTGGTGGTTGATCGAAGAAAATTCACTCAAGGTGAGTGGTCGATACTATAGCAACTCAGTGGATGCGAGTTGAGTTGTGAACAGTAGAAGACAAAAGAGAAAATGTGAAAAATGGCTCGAAATCGGGTTTAAAAACCTGATTTGAGATCGTGTGGTTGCATAATTCAACCAAAAATGCAACCACACGATCAACCACAGGCTCTCGGTAAGCTTCCAGGGTTCGTGTAGTCGCAACCCTATGGTAGCATATAGTGCAACTACACCTATCGACCACACGATGAAAAATGCACTGTTTGAATGGTTTGACCCTGAAAATTTTAATTTTTGCCTTGTTTGTTGTAAAACTAACAATAGATCATCTTATATTGTACTTGTCTCACATGTTCCTTGATTTTTCAGACACTACCACAGTCGGAAGTAGGAAATGACTGGGCGTAGAATAACATGAGGAAGACACAACCCAAGCCCACCTCCACCACCACCTGTGGAGGTAAATGCCAATGAAAACATAGAGGAACAGGAGAAAAACCTAGAGAATCAGAATGTGGCACCGCCAGGAGTCAACAATCAGGCCAACCAGACAAATTTGCCAGCCCCACCTACGGATTTGGCTACGATTGTTATGAATTTGGCACAACAGGTGCAGCAATTATAGCAAATGCAAGCAAATATACAAGCAACTATGGGAATTGCTCCCCCAGCTAAAAACACAACACCTATACCTGTGGGGCAAGTTAGTACCATACTCGGGGGCAGTAATACTGCACCCCAAGCATCTGCAATGGACAATACAGTACCCTAACCACCTCAAATGCCAATTATTCAAGCTCATGTACATATTCCTAAAGTACCGCAAGGTGGATATAACCAAAGTAACTTCCAGTACCAACCGCCTATATATGGAACATATGCACAGTATCAGCTGGGTCTAGACTGATCGAGAGTTTTCTGAAAATGAAGCCAAAGGAATTCACTGGTAAGCCGTCGGATCCTCTGTGGCCAGCTCACTGGATCGATGAGATGGAAAGGAACTTTATGATGATGACCATCAATGAAGAGGAGAAAATATTATGTGCCACTTTTATGCTGAAAGGAGATACACATGATTGGTGGAAATCCACTCGGGGTTATCCGTTAACTAAGCACACCCAATTGACCTAGGCTATATTAAGGAGGCCTTCTTCGAGACATATTTTTTAGGAATTTCAGAGATCAGATGGAAAAAGACTTTCTGAATCTATATCAAGGACAGATGACTGTAGACGCTTACTAGCAGCGTTATGAAGAGCTATTCTTCTTTGCTCCCTCTAGTATGCTGGAGGAAGATACTAAAATCCGGAGGTTCATCATGGGACTTAGGGGAAGCATTCGAGAGCATGTATTGGGATTGGAAAAGAAGATATATAATGAAGCTATACAGATTTCTCAAGTAATGGAATCGAGCTAGAGAAAGAGAGCTACTTTGCTCAGGACATGGGTATTAAGAGGCTGAATGGGAGTACATTTATTGGAAGGAACACAAAGATATTCAAACCATTTTACACTCAAGGCTTCAATGCTGCAGCCAAGACTACTCCAACAGCCCAACCTCAACAGAAACAGGGTGATACTGGAGTCAAATGCTTCAACTGCTATCAAGTAGGGCATTATTCAAGAGATTACCCTAAACCTAAGAAGCAATTGCAACAAGGCAAGATTTATGCAGTGACTGCTGAAGACGCAGCTGCATCACCTGATGTAGTCACAGGCATGATCTGACCTTTTATTTGTAATATCTTGTGTGAGCATACAGATTAATTAAGAAGAAAAAAATCACAGGTATCATACCTATTAATGGCATAATTGTCAGAGTACTATTCGACTCTGGAACCAATCATTCTTTTATATCTGTGTCGTTTGAAAAAAAGCTAAGTCTACCCCTCAGACCTTTAGACTGCAAACTACTTGTACGATCACCTATGGGATTAGAAGTAGTACTAGACAAGGGTTATGGACCATGTCCAGTTATTATTGACATGAATACTATGGATGCAACCTTAATCCAACTCGAAATGATAGACTTTGACGTCATCTTAGGAATAGATTGATTAGCTCAGCACTCCGCAAACCTATTATGTGCGAAAAAGAAATTGACATTTAAAGGCCAAGACGGTGAAGAACTCAGTTTTTTAGGGACTAAACTCCCTCATAAACGAAAACTCATCCTCTCTACATTAAAGACAAAAAGATGCCTTGAGAAGGGTGGAGTCGGATATCTTGTGTCTGTCATGGATCTTACCAAAGAAGCACCACAAATGAAAGATATAGAAGTTGTATGGGAATTTTCAAACGTATTCCCTGAAGATTTACCTGGTTTGCCACCTGAGAGAGCGACAGAGTTCGTTATCGACCTACTGCTAGGGTCAGCACCTATATCTAAAGCACCATACCGAATGGCCCCTACTGAATTGAAGGAATTGAAGGTTCAATTGCAAAAGCTATTAGACAAGGATTTTATCCGACTGAGCATATCGCCTTGGGGAGCGCCAGTGTTATTTGTTAAAAGAAGGACGGTAGTGTTAGATTATGTATAGACTATCGGGAATTAAATAAGCTCTCGATCAAGAATCGATATCCTCTACCTCGAATCGATGATTTATTTAATCAGTTGCAATGAGCGAAGGTGTTTTCCAAAATTGATTTTAGGTCTGGGTATCATCAATTGAAAATCAAGGATGGAGACATTCCAAAAACAGCATTCAGAACCCGATACGAACATTATGAGTTTCTAGTGATGTCATTCGGATTAACAAATGCACCAGCATCTTTTATGAAACCTATGAATCGAGTATTTCATGACATGTTGAACACTTCGGTTATCGTTAGATGACATATTGATATACTCTAAGGATGAGATAACACATGCAACAAATCTTAGAGCAACCTTACAGCGACTAAGGAAAGAAACACTTTACGCCAAATTCAAAAAATGTGAGTTCTGGTTGAAAAAGTATAATTCTCAGGTCATGTAGTATCCGCAGAAGGAATCAAAGTGGATCCTAGTAAGATTGAAGCTATTGTAAAATAGGAAGCACCTAAGAGTGTTGCAGAAATCAGAAATTTCTTGGGTTTTGTTGGGTACTACAGACGGTTTGTGGAGGACTACTCCAGAATCGCCGTACCTCTTACCAGTTTGGTGAAGAAAGGAGAAAAATTTATTTGGACCGATAAATGTGAAGAGAGTTTCCAAACACTGAAGGCAAGACTGATCTCAGCTCCCATCTTGACCATACCAATACCAAGAGAACCAGTTACCTTGTATACCGATGCTTCTGGGTTAGGATTCGGATGCGTTCTCATGCAAGGAGAGCAAGTAATTGCATATGCTTCTAGACAACTGAAGACACATGAGAAGAACTACCCTACTCATGACTTAGAGTTAGCGATAGTGGTACATGCCGTCAAGATATGGAGACACTACTTGTATGGAGAAAAGTTTCAAATTAAGTCAGATCACAAGAGTCTCACGTACCTCTTTAACCAAAAGAAGTTGAATATGAGACAAAGAAGATGGCTGGAGTTACTAAAGGATTACGATTGTGATATTCAGTATCATCCAGGAAAGGCTAACATAGTTGTTGATGCACTAAGCCGAAAGGCAATGACAAGGACAAAAGAAAAAGCCAATACTAGTGCTACCATGTGTGTTGTAGCAAGAGTATTTAATTAAGGCAATGAGCAATTCGTTGTCGATAAACCAGGAGGTTCGACAAACCTAAGGTTGATTCACAAGTTTTCAAATATGTTTGCGGCACTTAAGATTGTACCCGATTTGTTGGACGAAGTGAAAACAGAAATTAAATTTGATCCTTATCTAAGAACAGTATAGGAAGATCTAGATAAAGGAAGAATCATTCCTGATTTTACTTTGGATTCTGAAATGACATTAACGGGCCGTTTGATAAAACTTCTGCTTCTGGATTCTGGATTCTGGTTCAAATTTGGATTCTACTCCAAGCTACTCTAGGATTATTTTAGAGTAGAAATTTGTTTGATAACGCAATTCTGAAATGGATTTTAGAGCATCTTTGGATTAGAAACATGTTTGATAACACACTATCCCTCCAATCA
Source organism: Protea cynaroides (assembly GCA_028583415.1). NCBI lineage: Eukaryota > Viridiplantae > Streptophyta > Magnoliopsida > Proteales > Proteaceae > Protea > Protea cynaroides. The sequence continues at coordinate 86,362,991 of CM053269.1, forward strand.
AAGTCTAGAAAAATAGTCGTAGTAGTGGTGGTGGGCGGTGGTGTTGGTGGTGGTGGTAGAGGTGGCGGTGGTGGTGGCGGTGGTGGTGGTTATGGTGGTGGTGGTGGTGCTTGTGGTGGTGGTGGTGGTGGTGGTGGGTGGTGGGCGGTGGTATTGGTGGTGGTGGTGGAGGCGGCGGCGGTGGTGGTGGAGGCGGCGGTGGTGGTGTTGGTGGTGGTGGTAGAGGTGGCGGCGGGTGTGGTGGTGGTGGTGGTTGTGGTGGTGGTGGGTAGTGGGCGGTGGTGTTGGTGGTGGTGGTGGAGGCGTTGGTGGTGGTGGTAGAGGTGGCAGCGGCAGTGGTGGTGGTGGTGGAGGTGGTGGTGGTGGTGGGTGGTGGGCAGTGGCAGTGGTGGTGGTGGAGGCGGTGGTGGTGGTGGTGGTGGTGGTGGTAGAGGTGGCGGTGGCGGTGGTGGTCGTTGTGGTTGTGGTGGTGGTGGTGGTGGTGGTGGTGGTGGTGGTGGTTGTGGTGGTGGTGGTGGTGGTGGTCAAGTGATAGTTATGTGAGTGTCGACTCTTTTTTTTCTCTTAAAAAGTTGATCCAACAGCTTGGAGCAAGTATTTATGACTCCAAAATTTTGGATTCTGGAGTCATTCTGAATCCGGTTCACTCTGTGAGAGTTGGAATCTAACTGAACTTATCAAACGCATTTTTACTCCAAAATGGCTCCCTGGGAGCCAGAATCCATAGAATCCATAAGCAGAAGTTTTATCAAATGGGCCCTAAGGTATAAAGAAAGAGTGTGCGAACCTGAAAGTGAAAATATGGATATCAAAATTAGATTTATGAGAGAAGCCCACTCCACATCCTATTTAATACATCCTGAAAGTACGAAGATGTACCATGATTTAAAGAAACTTTATTGGTGGAGAGGAACGAAAATGGATGTAGCCTGATATGTGTCTCAATGCCTAAATTGCCAACAAGTAAAGGCGGAAAGACAAAAACCAGCAGACTTATTACAATCGCTACCTGAACCAGCCTGAAAGTGGGACTGCATTACTATGGATTTCATCATTGGATTATCGTTGACTCCTAGATCGGTAGATGCAGTCTGGGTAATTGTGGATCAACTTACCAAGACAGCTCTTTTCATTGCCATACGACGTCAATATACTTTGGAACGATCAGCTAAGTTGTACATGGATAACATTGTCAGACTGCATAGAGTACCTGAAAGCATCGTGTCTAACAGAGACCCACGCTTTACCTTAAAATTTTGGGAAGGATTGCAGAAGGCTCTGGGAACCACATTAAAGTTTAGTACTATATTTCACCCTCAGACCGATGGACAATCGGAGCGTACCATTCAGATTTTAGAAGACATGCTCCGAGCTTGTGTTATTGATTTCAAGGGATCATGGGATGAGAAGTTGTCATTAGTCGAGTTCACATATAACAACAGCTATCAAGCTACTATACAGATGTTACCCTATGAAGCATTGTATGGTAAAAAGTGTCGAACTCCCTTGTTTTGGAATGAAGTCGAAGAGCAAAGAATTATTGTTCCTGAGTTTGTCGAAAAAACATGCAAAGTAGTGGACATAATCAAGAAAAGAGTTAAGATAACTCAGAACCGTCAAAAACAGTATACAGATAATCGACCCCGAGACCTTGAGTTCGTTGTGGGTGACAAAGTATTCCTAAAAATATTACCTATGCGCGGCCTAAAACGGTTCGAATAGAAAGGAAAGCTAAGTGCAAGGTACGTCGGACCATATGAGATTCTAGCTAAGCATGAGAAGGTGACATATCAGTTAGCACTACCCCCATCCATGTCAAGTGTGCATGATGTATTTCATATTTCATTGCTGAAGAAGTACATCTGAGATCCAACACACGTCCTAATAGCGGATCCATCAGGTCTGACTGAAGATTTGACGTTCGAAGTAGTACCTTTTAAAATTACTAGTCGGAAGGTTCAACGTCTACACAACCATGACATCTATTATATTAAAGTTACTTGGAGAAGCCAAGATGTGGAAGAAATCACATGCGAAGAGGAAAACGCTATGCGGAAACAGTATCCTCACCTTTTCAACTCTGAAGGTATGTGCAAATTTTGAGAACGAAATTTATATAAGAGGGGGGGAGTTGTAAGACCCACACTCTACTAACCCAGTCTTACCATGTCGTATTAGGTCTTCCTATCATGGTCGGACCAAGCGGACCAAATGCATGAAGGAACCACAAGGCTAGGTACGTAAATCAAACCAAAATCAGCTAATTAGGAGTGTGTGGTCGCATACCTAAGAAGGTGTGGTAAACCACACCTTAGAAAAATGAGACCACTCCATTCTGGGACGTGTGGTCGACGGATTCTACGACCACAGGTGCGACCACACGATGTCATGACCAACTCCAAGTTTTGAAAACTTTCCAAAACTCTGGGATTTCTTTCCCAATTAAAGTGGGACTCTATATGAAGGTTTTTCCTCTATATAAAGGGTGTCCCTTAGCCTCTTTTACTCTTTTAAAACCCAAAATTGAAAAAGAGAGAGAGAAAGAGAGGGAGGAAAAGAAGGAGATTTGAAGGGGAAAGCCAGGGAGAGGAATTGCAAAGAAAGCTCTGATTCTCCAGCAAGCTTAAGGTATGGATCCATTCTCTATACCAGTAGGAGGTCTAGAATAGGTCATAATTGAGATGTTGGGTCAAGGTAGGATCTCAACCATGAGACCCATGGACAAAAACTCAAAAGAGATCCATGAAGAGTAGGTTAGGGTAGATAATTGTGTAAAAGTATGAAATTAAGGCCATAGATCAATTATAAGAAGAACCCTAATGATAAGCCAAGAAATCAAAACATGAAGGGATTGGATGGAGAGTAAAAGTCGACCAAAAACTCATATAGTCGTAGCTGTGGTCGACTACATGAGGTACACATGATCGAGCATACACTCTTGGGAAGGTCCCAGAGAGGATATGGTCGCATATGTGGTCACATGATTTGCGACCACACATGCGACCACACGTATCAACCACACACCCTGTGGTCGCAGAAATTGAGACGACAGGTGTAGCCACACCTGCGCTGAAGGTCTGTTTGATTCCAGATGGGACTTTTGACTACTGTAATTAATGAACATGAACTCTAACTTAGAATCCATAAATTTATTAGGTTTTCAAGTGGTTCAAAAGTGATTTACAAAGCTTGGAGAAGATCAAACATCGTTAAAGGTGAGGGAACAAGACCTAGACTAATTGGATAATAATAAACTGTTTATTTTGTTGAATCCAATGCCATGATTCATTTTATGATTTTATGCTTGTAATGTGTATTTCACATGTCATCCAATTTTCCTATTATTACTACTCATGCATATTTATTTCTGTCTATTTATAACATGATGATGATGATGATGATGATGATGCTAAGAATAGGCATGTGATTGTGTGTGTGTGGTTAGTGTGTTGGATGTAAGTAGAGCATCAGGAGGAGGACGTGACATTTTGATTCAGCTAGGTCACGAGACTCTAGCTTTGACTCTACTCAAGTCTTGTCCATTGACTTCGTCGTATAGTCATTACCTTAGCAGAACTATTACGTTGTAGGGCATCAGGGGAGGTGGTCTCGGACCGTGTAGTCTTCGACTCTGTCAGGGGGCCTTAGCTCTATCTCTATAGACATATTGAGGGATGCTAAGGTGAGGCCTTGGATACACTGGATGACATTAGGATTGGTTAGTTGCAAGCCCAATTTGCAAGCCCTCGCCAATAGGGGCTTATGTGTTGGTATGGGTAGGGCATCAGGGGAAGTGTTGGCGGTGTGTGATCTAAACACTTTAGCTCTATCTCTATTCCATGGTGGGTGCATGTGGGACGGTAATGGTGTTTGATCCATTGGGGGATTCACACACTCATGCATAAAGGTGCGGGGGCCACCAAACCTTTCTATGGTACATTGCAAACTTAAAAATCAAACCAAAGATATGAATTGAATGCATGCATAAGTTTGCGCATTGTTTTGTTTGCTCACTGAGTCATGATGTGTGCTCACCCTTTCGACGTCGAATATTTTTAGTTATTGATGCAGGTCCTATTGTTGAAGATTACATGAACGCGCCGACATATGGACATATAGCGGCGATGTACATGGAAGCTACGGAAGAAGCATATGATCCGTCATGCGAGTGCGATCAATGTATCTTTGATTAGTTTAGTTATTTTTTTTTACCAGAACATGTAATTGGTTATTTTATTTTATGTTTGAGTTATTGGAGAATAATTGAATTTACTTATTTACTATCACTGTTAGATACTCAGTTCATTATGATTAAAGACTTTCGCTATTATTTATTTACTCTGATTATGCTTGTGGAATGTATCTAGTTTAATTAGATGGGCACGGCCTATACGAGATCCTGGTTGAATCATTGGTTTATTGAAGGTTCATCATACCACTGGTTAGTCCAGAATTAGGGTGTGACAATTTTACTCCGACTTAACTTTCATAGCACAAGTAAGAGTTTATTGTACTTATTTGGAATTTGAGCTTTCCTCAGGCCTTGATATACTCTTTCTGCTCAAGGCATCAGCTACTACGTTGGCCTTGCCTGGGTGGTATAGAATTTCACACTCATAGTCCTTCAGAAATTTTACCCACCTGTACTGCTTCATGTTCAGATGCTTCTAGGTAAACAAGTAGGTAAGGCTCTTATGGTCTAACTTGATCTAAAGCTTTTCCCCGTACAAATTAGTGTCTCCAAGACTTAAGTGAGAATCACTGCGGCCATTTCCAGATCATGGGTAGGGTAGTTTTCTTCGTGCTTTTTCAATTGTCGGGAGGCGTAGCTATGACTTGGTCCTTTTGCATGAGTACACACCCCAAGCCTAACCTGGAAGCGTCTGTATAAAGGGCGAATGTCTGGTCTGACATTGGAATGGTCAAGACCAGAGTAGACACCAGCCTTGCCTTAAAAGTCTGGAAGCTTTTCTCACATTGTTTCGACTACACAAATTTCTCTCCTTTCTTAGTCAGTTTAGTTAAAGGAATTACGATCCTAGAGTAGTCTTCAACAAACCCTTTATAATATCCAGCTAAGCTCAAACTCAAGCTAGAGCACCTTGTATGGCTTTAAAATGCTAGGATCACACTAACTAAGACTTAATTCTGATTTATAGCATCAAATGTCATCAAGGGAAGGTGAGACACCTAACTTAGATTACCCGTATGAGCACTATAGCTAAATTTTCATAAATTCAAGGCTGCGCACATACACATGTACAATAACGAAATGATTAAGTGATTGTGGGCTTACCTAACATGGGTTTGGTATGACATTGCGTATAACTCGCGAATATGGTATTCAGGAGTCGATGTCGTAATTCCCAATCATCTGCAAGCTGGGGACAGATAGAATATGGGTGTCCAACTCAGAGGCAATAAGAACAAGTTGGCAGCCTCTGTGGGTAATCCTTGTAAGTTAAGAGAGCCGGTCTGGTCTTCCCCTTGTCTCTAGAACGGAGTACCTGCTCCAACTTCTATAGTAACTTCCTTGCTAAGGCAGTAGAGAGCCTTGCTTGTGGGATTGCCACCCCAGTAGTAGTCATCGATGAGGAAGATGATAGTGACTCAATAGTTAGCTCGGGTAACTGCGTGGTATCATAGTGCCTGAACTCTATCCCGCATCACCTGGAGCTCCCTCTACTGGTAACTGCGTGGATATCATTAGCAGACCACTCAAGAAATTCTGATGCGCAATGACCAATCCGGTGGCATTGTAAGCATTTGGGGAGTCCTTTTGGGAAGGTCTAGACAGTGGCCACAGCTAGTCAGGGCTTATATGCGACTTTTGGACGGTAGGTTCGGTACACTATCTTGGAAATCTCTTCAAGGGGCACGAGCGCAACATCTTCCTACTGTAATTCACCGGATAAGCAGATTTGGGAGATAACCGACATGCAAGCGTCGGGGATGTTTGACTGCTGGGACGACATAGAGGCTTGTCCTTGTTGTCCCTACCAGGTGTAGGAGTCTTGCTCAATCGAAAATTTTTTGTAGGCTTCTTCAACCTCCCTAGGTCATTCTCCCCTTTCAATGTGCTACGTGATGGTGGCATGTCCGTAGGAGTAGCTGTCGGTGGTGGGGTCAGTGTGGTTACTCCGTGGTTGGTCACTCCGGATCCAAATCGTCTCCTGCGGCAGGAGGTTCCTGCCGCAGATCCAAGGACCGGAGTTCGGTCTGGCCGCCTGCCAATACATTGGGGGGTGGGCCGGCTGAAATCCGGCCCTTGGCAGGCGGCAGGACCGCAGGAGAGGATTTGGTTGCTGGTCACTCCCACAGGTGTGGTAAGTGGTAGTGATCCAGAAGGTAGCAAACTGCCATTTTATTCCTTCTTCAGACGAAGCATCACATTTATCGCTGTTGTGTCTGCTCGAACAGATGTTAGGTGCCATTTCAAAAATTAACCATACCCTGCATCGATACACTCGGTCTAGGTTAGTATCTGCTCGAAGGATCCATATTGAAAGATTAGATGATGAATATAGACTAATTGACAAACACAAAACGGCATGAAAATCCTACACAAAAGATAAGAAAACCAAGGTCATATACCAAAAATAAGAGTAGCTATAAAAGAAGATAAAGCTATACTCCTGGGTGATGTAGAGACTCAGTGTGAGATCCGTCACACGCTGATCCGTCATCGCTGAGCATTAAGAAAGGATTGTAACCTGACCCCACCACTATCTGGGTCGAGAATGGGTAATGGGAATCCCTTTGAGCAGATGCCAAATAATGATTATCAAACTGGAGCAAATCAAAAGGGGTGAACAACCAGGCCACTCTAGCCAATCTATCTGGACTACCAAGTGCCTTAGCCACGGTTGTAATAAACTTGATCCAACAAAATACAAAAGCAACAACAGATGATATCGGTTATGCAAGTTACCATGAAAATCGCTACCCAAGTTGTCAATACTACACCAATACCTCCAGGTCAAACCATGTATAGCACCAATTGGTATAAACATTGTATTTTCAGCACCTGTTAACCATAATACAGTGTCTACCATACAATAGGTCCCTATAACGTACACCTAAGTGTAGAATCTTGGTGCACAACAAGCAATGTATCAAGGCGGTTACCCTTATCAGCCACCGATGTATGGGATAGCTGCATCGTGGTAGAATGATTAGACAAGGATTGAGGAACATTTTCTAACGATGTAGCCTCGGACGTTTTCAACAAGGAATCAAATCCATTGTGGCCATATAACTAGACAGGTTTATATAGGATGTAGTGCATCATTGACTTACTCTTATAATTATAGAGGATGCACATACCTGATTCTAATTCGTACCTTGACAGGATACCTTCTTGATTCAACCTATCAATTGAGGTTATAGATATTATTTCCTTAGAATTAGTCCTGATTATACCAATCTAAGCCACTCTCATGATCGACAACATGAATGGAGATATGAACTGAATGAACAATTAAAAGTATAATCATGTTGAGCGTACATATTTTCGATTTACACCTGATTTATTGATGTACCAAAACTTTCTTTAGATTTACTCCTGTAGTGTCTTGACCAATGGCATTATATACTCGATAGAACCTGTAACCATAAGGTTAAGAGCTATAGAACCTCTATTTTCATGTATTATGACCCTCGTGCAGCCTAACGATCTTTTGATGCCGGTTGGATTACCATAGATTTACTCCTGATCCTTTAAACCCAAGTTCACTAGATAAAACAAAAGCTCGTCATCATATTGAATTCAAATTAAAGAAATGAATTGCTTTTGGATAAACATTTTGATTCTTACATTTCCTGACCTCCGTTGATAAGATACCTAGTTAATAAGGGAATTATTAGAGGAAAGATGATTGAATTCAGAATAATCTCTATAGCCCAAAAACCTTAGATAAAGTAGTGAAGAAAATTGTTCTAAGATTGTTGGATGAATATGAGTCATGTCTATAAAAAAGTGCATGAGCAAGAAGTGTGAACTACTAAGAGTAGCTAATAAAGAGTAGATAGCACTAAAGAAGAGTTACAGATGGCTATATCGGTATGAATCATGATAAAACAAAAGATTTCAAAAAAACATATCTAAGAGTGGATACAAGGATGAAATCAAAAATCGTGGCATTGATAGTACTCGATTTAGTACAATTACTATTGAGTGAATCCCAAGGTCAATTGAGATGATTGAGTAAAGACCAAGAGAGTTTGGTAGAATTAATGAAATTATAAGCATATACCCTAATGCTTATGGGTAGACTTGGGATATGTAGAGAGTAACTAATCAAAAGATGTTGTTTGGGATGTATGAAAGAGAGATCAGGGTAGAGCAGCAATGATAAAAGAGATGTAAGCTAATGAATAAAATATGAGATTATTATTGTAAGCTAATGAGCTTTTCAAGATGTGAGATTATTGACAATAGTCTTTGAAAAACTAAGAGGTAAAAAGGAGCTAGATGTGCTCTTAAGATCTTTATACCAGATTTTGCTAGTTTAAGCCTTTTTGGACTAGATGGTATTATATGAGTGTTATGAACAATGTTCGAATCATATGGAAGGATGAAACTTGGATGCAACCTAATTCAACTTGAGATGGCAGACTTTGATGTCGTCTTAGGGATAAACTGGTTGTCTCAACACTCTACAAAGTTGTTATGTGCATGAAAGAGGTTGTCATTTAAGAGCTAAGATGGCACATAATTTGATTTTATTCGAAGCATATTCCTTAGGAAGCGAAAGCTTATCCTTTCTGCTCTAAAGGCTAGGAGATGCCCTGAAAATAAAGGAGTTGGATATCTAGTAACTGTGGTAGACGTTACCAAAGAAGCACCACAGAAGGAAGATATTGATGTGATGCATAAATTTCATGATGTGTCTTTAGGAGACTTACTTGGGTTGTTACCTGATCATACGACCGAGTTCGTTATCAACTTGTTACCAGGGACAACACCTATGTCTAAGGCACCCAATAGAATAGCCCCTACAGAGTTGGAGGAACTAAAGAGTCAACCCCAGGAGTTATTAAACAAAGTATCTAATCAGCTAAGTATTTCATCACGGGGAGCGGCAGTGCTATTCGTGAAGGAAAATGATGGTAGTGTTCTGCTATATATAGACTACCAAGAATTGAACAAGGTTACAATCAAGAACCGATATCCACTACCTCAGATCAATGACTTGTTTAATCAGCTGCAAGGTGTAAAGGTATTTTCTAAGATTGATCTTCAGTCAAGATATCAGCAATTGAAGAATTTGGACAACGATATTCTGAAGATAGCTTTTAAAAATGGGAATTGGCATTATGAGTTCCTGGCTATGTCTTTTGGTTTGACCAATGCCCTTACATCTTTTATGGAGCTGATGAACTGGGTGTTTCATGACATGTTGGACACGTCGGTCATAGTTTTCGTAAACTATATATTGGTTTATTCCAAAAACAAAGAAAGTCTTATAACGGACCTTAGAGCAGCCTTACAACTGCTAAGAATGGAGAAGTTTTATGCCAAGTTCATGAAGTGTAAGTTATGGTTAAGCGAGATTGCATTCTTGGGGTCACATAGGGTCCGTTTGATAAAACTTCTGCTTCTGGATTCTATGGATTCTGGCTCCCAGGGAGCCATTTTGGAGTAGATGCGCGTTTGATAAGTCCAGTTAGATTCTAACTCCCACAGAGTGAACCAGATTCAGAATGACTCCAGAATCCAAAATTTTGGAGTCATAAATACTTGCTCCAAACTGTTGATCCACTTTTTAAGAGAAAAAAGAAAGTCGACACTCACATGACTATCACTTGACCACCACCACCACCACCACAACCACCACCACCACCACCACCACAACCACCACCACCGCCACCGCCACCGCCACCACCACCACCACCGTCGCCGCCACCTCTACCACCACCACCAACACCACCGCCGTCGCCTCCACCACCACCACCAACACCACTGCCCACCACCCACCACCACCACCACCACTACAACCACCACCACTATCACCACCATCACAACCACCACCACCACCACAACCACTACCACCACAACCACCACCACCGCCACCACCACCACCATCGTCGCCGCCACCTTTACCACCACCACCAACACCACCACCACCACCAACACCACCGCCCACCACCACTACTATGCCTATTTTTCTAGACTTCGATTGGAGGGATAATGTGTTATCAAACATGTTTCTAATCCAAAGATGCTCTAAAATCCATTTCAGAATTGCGTTATCAAATAAGTTTCTACTCCAAAATAATCCTAGAGTAGCTTGGAGTAGAATCCAAATTTGAACCAGAATCCAGAATCTAGAAGCAGAAGTTTTATCAAACGGGCCCATAGTGTCATCAGAAAGGATAAAAGTGGATCCCAATAAGATAGAAGCAATCGTATGGTGAGAAACACCTAAAACATTGCAGAGATCAGAAGTTTCTTGGGTTTAGCTGGTTATTACGGATGATTCATGGAGGGCTACTCTAGAATCGTAGCAACTCTTAGCAAGCTAACCAGGAAGGGATAAAAGTTTATTTGGACTGATAAGTGTGAAGAATGTTTCTAGACTTTTAAAGCAAGGTTGATATCAGCTCCCATCTTGATCGTTCGGCACCAGGGGAACCTTTTGCCCTACACACCGATGCTTCCGGATTGGATCTAGGATGCGGGTTGATGTAAGGTAAACAAGCGATTGCATATGCTTCAAAATAACTAAAGGAGCATAGGAGAGTTACCTTACTCATGACTTGGAGTTACCGGTGATGAATTATGCAATCAAGACTTCGAGACATTATCTATATGGAGAAAATTTTCAGATTAAATGGGATTACAAGAGTTTCATTTATCTCCACACCCAGAAAGAGTTGAATATGGAGCAGAGGAGATGGTTGGAACACCTGAAGGATTAAAACTGTAATATTCAGTGTTATCCAGGGAAGGCTAATGTAGTAGCTAAAGCTTTGAGCAAAAAGTGGAATAATGAAACCAAAAGGAGGACCTAGTACAAACGTTGTCTTGTGTTCCGCAGAAAGATATTCAAATTTAGAAGAAGAGCAACATATAATAGAAAATTGTGATGATCCAATTGAGCGAGAACTTATGGATGAACTTACGGAGCAATAGTTCCTTGCTTGCATTCGCAGCGTTAAAGATCGTCTCTAATTTGATGGACGAAGTAAAAGCAGTAATTTTGATAGATCCATGTCTAAGAAAGATGCAAGAAGATTTAGAGAAAGGAAAACCTAACCCTAACTTACTTTGGATGCGGAGAAGATCCTAAGATACAGAAGATGATTATGCATACCTAAAAGTGAAAAACTTGGATGTTAGATACAAAATAATGTTAAAATCCCATTCCATTCCATATTGGGTACATCCTAGAAATACAAAAATGTACCAAAACCTGAAGAGATTATTTTGGTGGAAGGGAATGGAAGTAGTTGTGGCTAGATATGTGTTCTAGTGTCTGAACTACCGACAAGTAATGACTGAAAGATAAAGACCAGCAGGCTTACTACAACCACTATCGAAGCCAACTTGGAAGTGAAACTGCATTACAATGGATTATGTCATCGATTTACCACTGACTCCCAGATCAGTTGACGCAGTTTGGGTGATTATTGATCGCCTTATGTAGACAGCTCGTTTCATTGCTATATGACTTCGGTATACTTTGGAGCTGCTAGCTAAGCTATATGTGGATAATATATCCAGATTAAATGTTATGCCTGAGAGCATAGTGTTAGATAGAGGCTCATGTTTTATCTCAAAGTTTTGGGAAGGACTATAGAAAGCGATGGGAACAAAGTTAAAGTTTAGTATCCTATTTCACCCTCAAATCGACGGACAGTCTGAGCGGACTATACAGATCCTAAGAGGTATTCTCCGAGCCTGTGAAATTGATTTCAAAGGAGCTTAAAATGAGAATTTGTCATTGATTGACGTTGCTATCACGCTATCATATAGATGTCACCTATGAAAGCATTGTACAGTAGAAATGTTCAACTCCTCTATTTTGGAATGAAGTTGGAGAATGAGGAATTGTAAGACCTGAGTTTGTCACAAAAACCTACTCAAGTGGCAGACAAGATCAAAGAAAAAGGGCCAAGACATCTAAAGGTTTTCAGAAGAGATACCAAGCCCTCGAGTTCGCTATAAGTGACAAAGTGTTCTTAAAGATTTCACTTATGCGTGGTTTGAAGTGGTTCGGCAATAAGGGAAAGTTGTGCCCTATATATGTTTTGAACCTTATAAAATTTAGAGAGATGTGAAAGAATAGTATATCAACTAGCATTATCACCATCTATTTCGAGTGTGCACGATGTGTTTCGCATGTCACTATTGAAAAAGTACGTTGGAGATCCAACACGCGTGTTAACGATAAATCCACTAGATTTGATAGGAGACTTAACTTTTGAAGTGGTACCAGCTTAGATTACTACTTGAAAGATACAACATCTCTGGAGCTAGGATATTTATTATGTGAAGGTAATCTGGCAAAGCCAAGACGTGAAAGAGATTACATGGGAAGAGGAAAATATAATGTAAAAATGGTATTCCCACCTATTAGACTCGGAAGGTACATGTAAATTTCGAGGATAAAATTTCTTTTGAAGATGGGGGAATTAAGATCCGTACGTATAAATTTTGAGGATGAAATTTCTTTTAAGGGTGGTAGAGTTGTAAGACCCGCACCCCACGAAATCGGTCTAACCTTATGTTTTTGTGTCGTGACCAGTCTTCCCATCATAATCGGCTCAAGTGAATCAATTGTATGAAGAAATCATATGATGAGGTAAGCAACAAGTCAAATTTAGTTGGTGTGGTTGACTATTTAAGTTTGTGTGGAAACAACCAATCAAAAACTAAAAACAATAAATTTTAGACGTATGGTGGCATTTTTTAGGGGTACGGTCACATGTATGGTTGACCATATTGACACCGTACAACATATGGTCAACTGTTTTGACAACGTATGGTCGACGGATTATGCGATCTAATGATCGATCGTACGGACCCAGAACTGACTCCGTGTTTAGGAAACTTTCCTAATTTGAGGGGGGCTCTTTCCTAATTGAAAGAGGACTCTATATGGAGGTTTTTCTCTATATAAAGGATGCCCCTTAGCCTCTCTCACTCTTTTAGAACTCAAATTGAAACTCTAAACCTAAGAGAGAAAGAGAGAGAGGAAGAGAAGGAAAAGGAGATTTAGAAAAGAAGGCTGAGAGGAAGGTTTTCGAGAGAAGAGTTCTATCTCTCTACAGCAAGCTTAAAGTATGGACTTGACTCTGTAGGGTAGATCAAATAGAATATATTCATTTCAAATTGATATATGGAACCTAATACAATGATTTGGTTATAGGTTTTCTATGGGAAACCATAGAGAGTAGGGTGGGGATAATTGATAAACTGTGATTAAGGGCCATAGGATGATTTTAGGATGAATCTCATTGATAAGCCAAGAGGAAGAACTCGTATGAGAAGTAAAAATTTTCCTGACTACGTATGGTTGCAGCTATGATTGACAATAGGATGACCAGAGTATCGACCATAGCCATTCGGAAAGAATTCAAGAAACGTATGGTCGCAGGTACGGTCGCATATAGTGTTACCATAAGGTATCGACCGTATGTCATATGGTGGCATATATTGCGACCATAGGATCGACCATAGGGATCAATCATATGACAACAGCAAGTATGTTTTGAGACCAAACAAGGTTTTTGATTACTGTAACTTGGTACAATCGAACCCTAACTTAAATACATTAATTGTTTAGGTTCTCAATAGATTCAAAGTGACTTCCAAAGCTTGGGAGAGGAACAAACATCAATCAAAGGTGAGGGAACAAGACCTAAACTAATTAGATAATAACAAACTGTTTTACTTTATTTGTCCAATGCAATGAATGTTTCTATGCTTGTATGCATGTAATGTGCATCTCACATGTCATCCAATATTACTGCTATTTCTGTTCATGCATATTTATTCCTGTCTATTTATAACATGATGATGATGATGCTAGGAATAGGCATGTGATTGTGTGTGTGGCTAGTGTGCTTGATGCGAGTGGAGCATTAGGGGGAGGACGTGACATTGTGGTTCAGCCTGGTCACCAGACTCTAGCTCTATCTCTACTCAAGTCTTGCCCACTGACATCGTCGTATCGACATTACCTTAGCAGAACTATTACGTAGTAAGGCATCAGGGGAAACGGTCTCAGACTGTGTGGTCTTTGACTCTGTCGGGGGGCCTTAACTCTATCCCTATGGACTTATTGAGGGATGCTGGGGTGAGGCCTTGGATACATTGGATGGCATTAGTACTGGTTAAGCCTAGTTTACAAGCCCTCGCCAATAGGGGCTTACATATTGGTATGGGTAGGGCATCAAGGGAAGTATTAGCGGTTTGTGATCCGGACACTTTAGCTCTATCTCTATTCCATGGTGGGGTGGATGTAGACGACAATGGTGTTTGATCTATTGGGTGGGCTTACACACCCTTGTATAGAGGTGCGGTGAGCGCCAAACCTTTCTATAGCACATTGCAAACTTAAAAACTAGACCAAAGATATGAATTCAATGCATGCATATGTTTGTTGCATTGTTTTGTTCACTCACTGAGCTCAAGTTGAAGAGCTGACCCTCGCGCTCGTAATTCTTTTTAGTTTCTGATGTTGCAGGTGTTACCGTTAAAGATTATACCGATGCGCTAACGTATGGACATGTGGCAGTTATGGATGAGTAAGCTGTGGAGGACGAATATCACTCATTAAGCGAGTGTTTCAACTATTATTACGCTTAGTATTTAATTTTTGTATTTGATATTTGTAATAGTTTGTTATATTTATGTTTTGGTTACTTGGAGATAACTAGATTATTTAATTATTTATCATGTTAGACCTCAGCTCATTATTAATAAGACTTCCGTTATTTACTTTATTATCTCAGATTATTACTGTGGAATGTATTTTGGTTTAACATGGTTGGCACAGCCTATACGAGATCCTAGTTTGAACCGTTGGTTCTCATGACGGTTCATCACACCACTGGTTAGTCCAGAATTGGGGTGTGACAAGGAAACCCTAGGTATGATCATTCTTGCAATGTTTCTTAACTTCTCTCCCATTGCATCCTCTATAGTGTATCATTTTTTTAGTTGCAAAATGATGCTTTCATGGCTTCAATAGAGCCCCCTTGGCAATAGCCTAATTGCAAGACCCGCACCCGAGATCCCCTATGAACTCGGATCTCTTCTGTGGTGGGTTTTCCAGCACCAACACCTGGGGTACCCGACATGAGTCCAATGGATACATCCAAGTCTTAGTTAAGTGTCACCTACCTGGACTTAGATAGGTCAGTGGACCTTAGGTGGACTCCACATACATTTCCAATGCGTGGGGCCTGAAGCACTGAGTCTAGGGCTATCTTAAGCCCTACTAGTAGCACAATCGACGAATGAGCCAACCGGCTCCTTGCCACCAGCTTAACTATGAAACTCCTTCTTTTTCTCTCCTCGGGTATAAATATGAAACCCAAGGTGTAAGACTCGCACTCCACTAACCCATTTTAACCATGTCGTGCCAAGTCTTCCCATTATAATCGGCTCAAGCAAACCAACTGGATGAAGGAAACCACCAAGCCAGGTAAGAAACTAGTTCTTCGTAGGTTGTCTGGTCGGACAACTTAAGTTGTCCAGTCTACGGATTGGGCAACCGATTAGCCGATCAGTTAAGCCCAGATTGTGTCTCCGAGTTTAGGAAAGTTTCCTAATTTGATGAGACCACTATCCAAATTGAGAGGAGACTCTATATGGAAGTTTCTCTTCTATATAGAGGATGTCCCTTCACTTCTTCTTTCTCTTTTGATCAATCTCAAACCCTAGAGTGGAGAGAAAGAGAGGAAAATAATGAGAAAAAGGCTTGGAGAGGAAGGAAGCTTGAAGAAAGAAGAAGGAGCTCTGCAAAGAGGGGTTGTGCTATCAATTTCCAACCCACCGCATCAAGGATCCATGATAAGTACCTTACCTCTGTAGAAGGTTAGGCTAAGTTAGCATTAGAGATCACAATGTGTGAAATTGGATCCCAATACCATGATTTCAAACCTAAATTCTTCAATATAAATTTGTAATAACATTATAGTTGTTTGGGTTAGAGGGAATGAATTAAATAATGAACATTGGCCATAGAATGACTCTAGGATGAATCCCATTAAGGAGCTGAAGAATGGATTGGGACTGAAGACAGACTAAAGATAGCCTATAGGTTATCCGGTCCCTGTTTATCGGTCGGCTAGATGCCATACCGGATTGGCGATCAATCACTCTTAGGAAGTCTGATAGGGTTTATCTGGATGGCTCATCGTTCGGCCAATGCAAGACCAGTGAGGCAATCGGACAATGTCTGAAAGGCCTAAACTGGAGACCAGACAGTGAGTCTGAATACAATAACCTAAAGGAATGAAACTCTAAGTTAATCCTATTAATTGTTTAGGTGTTCTACTAGACAAAGATAGTTTCTAAAGCTTGGGAGAGGAACTACATCACTGAGGAAACTAGGCCTAAACTAATTGGTTAATAACAAGATACTCTTTATTTTCTATTAATTTGATTGATGCCATGCTTAGTATGATTATTTGTGCATCTCACATGTCATCCAATTAATTGTTATATCTTGTGCATGCATATTTATATTTCTTCTATGATATTGAAGATGAGGATAGGCATGTGTTTGTATGTGGTTAGTGTGTTGAATGGGGAGAGGTTGTAGCAGCGAACCATTCACCACACAGACATCATCGTATCGCTGTTACCTTAATAGACTTAGTGATTCATAGGGTATCAGGGGGATGATCACGGTGTGTAGCTGTAGCTCTGCTAGCAGACCCTAGCTCTATCTCTATGGGCGTACTGAAGGATGCTAGAGTAAGGCCTTGTATACAATTTGATAACATCTAGGATTGGTTAGTCACGAATCCAATTTGCAAGCCCTGACCAGTAAGGGTATACGTACTTGTATGGGATAGAGTATCAAGGAAAGTGTTGATGGTGTATGATCCATTATGTTCTAGTTCTATCTCTATTCTATAATGGGTGATGTGGGGCGACAAAGGTGTGTGATCCATTGGACGTGCTCACAACCTCGTGTATGGAGGTGTGGTGGTCGTCTATCCATACCATAGTACATTGCAAACTTATACCAAACCAAAGATATGAATATGACATCATATATATGTTTGTTGCATTATTTTGTTTACTCACTGAGTTAAGTTATGAGCTCACCCCACGTATATGTTTTCTTTTAGTTTCTAAAAATGCAGGTATTACTGTCGAAGACTATATGAGTGCACCATCTTATGAACACGTGGCAGCTATGGATGTGCAAACAGTAGAGGATGGGCATGATTCATCATGCGAGTGTTTCCATTATATTTACTCTTAGGTTATTTTTCTTATTTGAGTTATGGTTGTAATATGATATTTTATTTAAGTTTAAGTTGATATTGGATAACTGGTTATTTATTACCTAGCTAGGTAGACTCTCAGTTCATTAATAATATAACTTCCGCTATTATTTATTATCTCTGATTACCATGTGGATATGTATGGTTTCGTTGTTGGCACGGTCCTATGTGATCCTGGCTTGAACCGTTGGTTCATATGACAGTTCATTCATACTTCTGGTTCGAGCAGAATTGGGGTGTGCCACAAGGCCTCATTATGTTGGTTATTGAAAGTGAAGAGAGTAAGTGTGTGAGTGTTTAGGAGCCTTGGAGGACTTGGAGCTTTAGAGAACTCTACCTATTCCAAATAGTTCTTTAACTCTTTCCCCTCCTTCATATGTATAAAAATAACCACTAATGATGGTAGTGCCTAGCCACCATTAATAGAGGCCAAGGTCAAACCCTAGAATCTAGATTTGGTTGCCTACACCTCTAATGGAGGTGTTGATTGTTGTAATAAGACTACCTTGGGTGGGAAATATGTTCCCCTACCATACATTTGGTTTGGAATATGCTGGGGAGGCAAAGCTCCCTAAACCCACTTTATCTTCCCTACTGAGTTCGATTTCTAGAATTCAGCCAGCGGATGGGGCAATGCCCTTGCCTCCAGCTCCAATATGATGACCAAATATGGTATGGCTGGTAGATGGGGCTAGTAGGGCTCTCATCCTCCTCTATACCCCATACTTAAGAATATTATTGGCTGAGCTCAGCCGATGGCCCCTTCCGCAAGAAGCTTCCCCAGACTAAGCTCTTGGATCTGGCTTATCATGAAAGGCTGGCTTTGGCCATTTGGTAGGAATCTGGTGGCACTCCAGAGAAGAGAGCTTAATCTACTAACTTGGTGCATCGGCTCACTCACAAAAGGTTTCAAGGCCCAGTCAACGGATAAAACCGGCTGCACCTAGTACGGGAACCTCATCCGTCTGCTGAGATCTTATTTGCCTAGTCTAATTATTTGGGGACCAACTGTAGGGTTCATGGCTTGCTTTGGGACCCACATTGGGACATTTAAAACATGTCTAATATGGTTTAAAAGTTATCTGATAAACATAATGAAACTTATGCACATGAATAGGTAAACTAATGCGTGTAGCTGACGAAGCCTACTGCCAGCTTCTAGGTTTTGCAGCACTAGTAGTGCCAAAAAGTGAATGGTCGAGTCCTAGTTTTAGAACATAATTTGTATGTCTATGATGA
This sequence comes from Protea cynaroides, assembly GCA_028583415.1. Classification (NCBI taxonomy): domain Eukaryota; kingdom Viridiplantae; phylum Streptophyta; class Magnoliopsida; order Proteales; family Proteaceae; genus Protea; species Protea cynaroides. Next base: position 86,381,705 of record CM053269.1, read on the forward strand.
TATGATTTGATAACATGCCATATTTTGAATATGTATATGATCAAGCATTTGCATAATAACAACTATGTATGTTTGATGTCGTAGATAGATGTGTATTGGTTTGTGTAACTTGCAGGTACCAAAGGGATCAATGATGTATGGTCACACCAACCTTGATTATATTGCTAGATTCTTAGCAGGGAAACAGTGGCCCAAAGGGACTGGGGACTGGGGGTCTCTATTGGGATACAGTCCTCTTTATGATCTTGTATGTGTATGCTAGGCATTAGGTGGTTGCATCACCCATAGTCTAAACCCTTACCAATAAGGGGTTACATGTTGGCAGTAAACTTAGTCTATTATGGGAGGTGGCAACCCTTGGATCGTGGGTCTAAGGGTATTTACTTATAGAAATAATTTGGTAAAAGAGACTTGAGCATCCTGTTTTACTTTAGCCCAATACCTAAAAGTTGAAAGCCTTTGATCCGTAGGTGGGGCCGAAAGCTGTGGTGGACATCTTAATATGGTACCTTATAAAATCAATACCAATGACTTAATATTAGGTTCCGTCATCCTTCATTTGTGCATGGCATGTAATACCAGATTTCCTTACTGAGATGGGATATGAGCTTACCCCTCGTATTGATACACCTTTTTAGATTTTGATGCAGGGGATTTCTCTATTGCTAACTTTACGGAGTCCCCTTTGATGGGTGATGCCTCGGCGAGCGAGGACTACACCAGCGACCACTGTAAGGGCTGTGTCTATGCTTGATGTAGCTCTCTCTCTCTCTCTCTCTCTCTCTCTCTCTCTCTCTCTCTCTCTCTCTCTCTCTCTCTCTCTCTCTCTCTCTCATGGATCATATTATTTTGTAAATAGATTATGTACAGTCTATCTATGTTTATTGATACAGATTTACTATTTCTTTTGGATAAATGCATATTTCATCAATATAATATTTTGGAAAACACTTGAGTTTTATTCATTACAAGCACCTTTACTTATGTTATTATAATAGTTAGATGGCATCTGATAATTATGATATTCCTTCCGCTAGTATTTATTCTGATTTTGTAAGACCCGCACTCCATGAATCCGATTTAAACCTCTATTTCATGTCGTAACAGGTCTTCCAATCATAACCAAACCAAACAGGACAAGCGGATGACAATCAGGTACGAAAAAAGACCAAAAATAGAGAAATAATTCATACCGGTCTCATGATACTGGTCTATATACCAGTCGACCGGTATGTCTGTGCGGGCAGACTAGTTAGATCCAAAAACGGATCTCTATGATCCCGCTTGCCAAATCTCGAGCCTAGAGACTTTCCTAACGTAGGGAAATTTCCTAAATTCTACCCTAGCCTATTTAAGGACCTCTAAACCTCTTTAAACCTCTTTGATTGTTATCACAAATCCTAGAGGGGAAAAAGAGATCGAAAGAGGAGAAGGAGCTAAGAAAGGTGGAAGAAGAGCCGCCGTTGGACAAAGAACACCAAAGTTGTGAACCAACGGTAAGTGCTTGAACTTCTCTCTATGTTAAGCAGTATAGATGATTGATCATGATTGATCATACCATGCAAGGCTAGGTATTGATCTAAAACCCTTAGTTTTCCGTTAAACCATAATTGTTCGATAAACCCTAGATTCGAATTCTAGGCAAAGAATCATTCGAACTAGGACTTGAATGGAACATAAAATAGCCTTAACTCATTGCACAGGCCTAGAATGCATAGGAGGAACCCTAGGGATCATAATGTGTGACCGACGAAAGACAAACACCAAGTTGGTGGTCTTTCGGAGGCATATCAGTCGACTATACCGGTTGCACTAGGTGTGATCGGTACTGCGATCGGTGCCTCTCGAGAACTGGTCATTGGGGGACCGGTCGACCATTCTATTGCACCTTTTCCCATACTGTTGCGACCAGTACCTGCGATCAGTATGCACCGAGAGGGGTGTTTTCAATCCCAGTTGGTTATCGACCAACATAAAACCTATGGAACTAATTCTAACTGAACCCTAACATCGTGTAGGACCCTGTGATAGCAAGTTTGGATTCTGTGACGCGGAGCAAGCTAAAAATCAAGCGTCAAGTAAGGGAATTGGACCTAAACCCTAATAACTTATAACAGTAAAACGTTGTTAATAATTATTATTCTGTGGAATGGTGTTTTTGCATACTCACATGTCATCTTTACTTTCAGTTATTATATTGTTCATGTATACTTGCTATGCTAGGATGTGATTGTTAGGCATGTGATTGTTTTCGTTGGTATATGGAATGGGAAGGGCCTGGGGTCTTGGATCATTCCTCACATTAGCACCTTTTCGTATCACTTCTGTCTTAGCATGTTTGGTGCGGGTAGAGTTTCAGGGGGAGGAAGTGGCACTATGGTCTTTGGCCTGGCCACTAGACTCGAGCCCCATCTCTATGCCATAGGGAGCTGTGCTGGAATATGGCCTACTGTGATGACATATAGGATTGGTTAGTTGCGAGCCCAGTTTGTAAGCCCTCGCCAATAGGGGCTTACGTGTTGGTAAGGGGAGGGCATCAGGGGAAGTGTTGACGGTGTGTGATCTAGACACTTTAACTCTATCCCTATTCCATGGTGGGTGCATATGGGACGATCGTGGTATTTGATCCATTGGACGGATTCACGCACTTGTGTATAAAGGTGCGGTGGCTGCCAATCCTTTCTATAGCACATTGCAAACTTAAAACCATACTATAATGTGAATGTTATTCATGCATGTTGTTTATTACATTGTCTGATTTTCTTACTGAGTTAAGTTGTGAGCTCACCCTTGTATTTACACCATTTTTAGATGTTGATGCAAGTTATACTATGGAGGACTACATGGACACTCCAGTGTATGGAGGTGTTGCTGCTTTAGAAGTTCAAGTAGGGGAGGACAAGCATGACGCTTCATGCGAGTGCCCTTTCTGCGTGTACCTTTAGGATATGTTAATTTAGTTAGTTGGTTTATTTCAGTTGGAGTTTTATAAACAATGTAAAGATATTTATTTACGTTTTGGTATGGAGAATAATTGGTTACTATACCTACAATGTAGAACTCGGTTCATTTAATTTAAGACTTCCGTTGTATTTATTTATATTCTGATTATGGTTATGTGCAATGGTTTGTAATGGTGGATACGGTCTTATTGAGATCCTAGTGTGTATCGTTGGTTCAGTGGTGGTTCACTCACACTTTTGGTTCAGTTGGAATTGGGGTGTGACAACTTGGTATCAGAGCCCTTAGGCTCTATCCAACAGACCATACATGCACTTGACTGAGACAATGAACTGAGATAGGAAAAATTAAAAGTCTTAATAAAAACAAACCTTAAGCATTTGTTTGATACCCGAGACTAAATACTAAAGAGCATAATGTATTATATTAAAAGTGAGAACGTAATAAACAGACATGCTCTAGTTAGGAACCATAATAAATAAGCAAGAATGATTATAAATTTTCATAACAAGTAAGAAGAAAAATTGTATTAAAAAGTAAAAACATGAAACGTCCAAGAGTGAAAAGTTAATTGTGCTACAAGGTATAGTCCACAAGCCGGACAATTGCCCTGTTATAATAAAACTGTGCTGTGAGGAGAGAGAAAATAAGAAGATTCATCATGGGGTTGGGGGCATCGGAGGAATAGGATCAGCGATGTCATAATCACGCTCATGTGACCCTGAACCAGTGTACCTGCTCCTGAGTGACTCTGAGGCTGCGGGAGAGGCACCCTAGGTCACGGTTCATCTCGCGTTGGGCATTTCTAATCTCCGTAAACATACCTATCACGGTGTCGGGAGGAGGCTGAGATCGTCCTGCTACAGGTATGGGTTGGGGTTCTAGTGCAAGAATATCCTTCATCTGTTCATCATCATCACCCCCTGCCTCTGCCGCATAAGCTGCATTGGCGGCTGCTGCTGCTACTGCTGCTGCTACTGCCCTCCTAAGCAGACATGGGAGAGCTTCTAACTCCTCATCATTGATCAGCAGGTTGTCCATCTTCATCAGGACAATGGCATCCTAGTCAATGTCTGATGTCATGGTATCCTCGACCACGATCTCATCCCTCATATCTACTCAAGGGCGCTGCAAGAGCATAGTGATAAGCCGGCCATAAGGAAGGTTCCTTATCTGGTCGGGCATGGTAGCCTGAAGCATAGTCCTGATAATGATGTAGGGTAAACAGACCTTCTCTCTAGTACAGATGCAATAGGTGAGGTACTGTGTAAGCTGAGAGACCTCGCTATAGTGGCTGCTTTGAGGAACAATGTCGTGCTGAATAATGCGACAATAGACTCGAGGAAGAGGCTGTAGATTTGCTGCCTTCATGGGTTCCCCTAGGATAAGAATCTGCTCCGTGACCTCCTGGCGCAGATCATCAGTAAAGAAACCTTTCACCTTGGGAGTGCAATAAACCAAGTCACCATCATTGGGAATCCCCAAGAGATCAGCAAGCTGGTGAGTATTGAATGATATGGGAACACCCTTGACAAAGTTGGTGAGGTGGATGCCCCTACAATGGCTGAAATCGTTAACATTCCCCTTGATCTCCAGATTAGCATAGAAGTGCTTTACCAGATTGGGTTGGATAATCACTGAATAGGTAATCATTGGTAACCACCCAAGTGCACCGAAGGCCGCTTCAATGTCGAACTGCTTGAGTTGCTCTAGGTTTACGCAGCGTCCAGACTCTATGTTTTTCTCCTCGAACCATGGGAAACGGGCTTGTGCCGCGGAGCAAAACCACTACTCTTCAAATTACGGAACAGGCGGGTGCGGACGATTCATGCCTGGAGCATATGCATGCTTACCAGCACCACGACGTCAAGACATTGTTTAACTACAAAATAAAATAACACAATGAGAATTAGTCAAGATTTTTCAAAAATTTCGACAGCATAACGACAGTATTTTCATGCAAAAGCCTCAAACTTACCGAAAAATCTGGGTAGGAGGACTTACGTAATCATATAGCAACAAATCGAGGCTAAGTAATCCTCAAACAAGCAACAAATTCAACATTTACAAGAAAAATCGATTTTTGACCAAAACCTAGGTGAAAAATCCAAAAAAAAATTTTGATTTTGAGTAAACCATATGGTGGAACCTCAAATAAATTGAGGGCTTTTGTTCATAGAAGTCCCAAAACTATTTCTAAGCCGAAGAAAAAGAGTTTTTATGGTTAGAATCTTTTAAATCTAGGAAAACCTAGTTTTTAGGTAAGAAACCATGAAGAAACGATGTAAAAAGAGAAAGCGGAAGGAAGAAACTTACTTGGAGAGGTTGTGAGGCACTCTTGGGAGAGAAGAATCACTTTTACAATCATCAATCGGATTGTAGCAACTCACCAAGTCAGAGAGGAATCACCACCAGAGAGGAAATGAGAAGAAAAGTGAGAAATGAGTAAAAAAACCACGATTTTAAACCTTTTTGGGCATACCGGTCGACAGTTTTGCCCTATACCGGTCGACTGGTACCCCCGGGGATCGTCGACCGGTACTTTTCGATCGAGGAAAAAAATTTCTGATCGGTTGACTATACCGATCGCACCATACCATACAGGGTTGCGACCGGTTCATCGATTGGTACCCCTCGGGAAGTTCGAGAGGTTTGTCCGCCTGACCATACCTGTCGCACTATGTTCTATAGTGCCGCAACTGATATGTTGCAACCAGACAAGTATTCTAAGCCCATAAAATTTTGAGAAATTTTTTAAAATTTTGATTTAAAGTTTCCATTACAATTTTCGCCTCACACTTATTAAAGACTAACAATATTATGACAATTGTGACTATTCGAATGTACCTCATGTGTTATGTCTCCTTCTTAAATCCAAACAAGGAAGAGTAATCTGAGATGGCAGGCGAAAATGGTCGCAAAGGTTCATGGAAAGATCACCACTCAAGGGTACGTCAAGCCGAAGACAATGTGGAAATAGAAAATTTTAGTGAGCAGAACATAAACCCAGAAGGTGGAACCCCAATGAGGAATGACGGGGACAGGACACCAATAAGGAACGGTGGAGAAGGGTAGAGTCACAGGGCACCAACAAATCTGCCAGGCCCTCTTCACACCAATTCTGAGACTATAGTGACAAATCTGGTCTATCAGATGGAAGCTCAGCAGAAGGCGTTCTTGAACGAGATGCTGAAGATGTTCAGGCCACCGGGATATATCCCTACAGAAGGTACGCCTAAGTCTGAGGGAAATAACATCGCACTGCCAATGGATGGTAGTACTGGGCCGATGGGCCAAGAACAGAACCCACAACTACCACAGCAATTCCCAACATCATCTGCCTATCAATGGATCTATCCATACCCACCACCATGGTATGGAACTAGTGCATAGGGATAGAATGACCTAAGCCTAGCTGTGGATACTTTTTTGAAACTGAAACCCACTACCTTCACAGGGAAATCAGGAAAATCATTATGGCCTGCACAGTGGGTTGTTGAGATGGAGAAGAACTTCCGTCTGATGATTTGCACAGAGGATGAGAAGGTGTTATTTGCTACACACATGCTTAAGGAAGATGCAAATGCCTGGTGGAATTCTATCTGGACATACTTGGAGACAAAGCACACCCAAATCACCTGAGAAATATTCAAGGGAGCCTTCTTGGGCAAGTGCTTCCCAAAAAGTTTTCGTGATCAAATGGAGAAGGAATTCCTCAACTTGCAATAATCCCAGATGACTGTAGATGCTTACCAGCAGAGGTACGAAGAGTTGTTCTTCTTCGCTCCGACGAGCATGCAAGAGGAGGAAACCAAAACTCATAGATTCACTATGAGATTGCGAGGAAGTATCTAGGAGCATGTTTTGGGTTTAGAGAAGAAGGTGTATAACGAAGCTGTGTAGATCGCTAGGGTGATCAAATCAAGCCAAAGAGACACCTTCTTTGCTCAAAATAGGGGACTGAAGAGGCCTGCTACTGAGACTTCTAATGGAGGGAACACTTGACCCTTCCGCCCATACAAGGCTCAGTCTGCTGTGGTGCCAGCAAGGAATACTATTGCACCACCACCACCACAGGTAGCTGGTCAGAACCCTAACGTCAAATGTTTCAACTGTCAACAATTGGGCCATTATGCAAAGACTTGCACTCTACCAAGGAAGCAACCGCCACAACAAGGAAAGATATTTGCAGTCACCATAGAGGAAGCATTCGCATCACCTGATGTGGTTACTGGTACGATTTCGTCCCTTACTATTTTGCTTATTGTTTTGTTATGTATGAGCATGTAGAACTAAGGGATAAGTAAATTCTAGGAACTGTAGATATAACTGGTGTACCAGAGTACTCTTTGACTCTGGGGCTATACACTCCTTTGTTTTTGTGTCTTTTGGGAAGAGACTGGAGTTACCTGTTAAGCTCTTAACTCCAAGCTTGTTAGTTCTCTCTCCGTTGGGAGTAGAAGTGGCGTTGAATGAATGGTATGGGCTATGCTCAGCTAGTATTGATGGGAGAAACCTAGAAGTGAATCTGGTTCAACTCGAGATGGCAGACTTTGACGTCATCTTGGGAATGGATTGGTTAGGCCATCATTCAGCTAGCTTATTATGTGCCAAAAAGAATCTTGCTTTCAAGGATGATAATGGAAAGGAGTTTAGCTTCACTAGGACCAAGTTACCTATGAAGCGGAAGCTGATCCTCTCTACTCTAAAAGCTAAGAGATGCTTAGAGAAGGGAGGAGTGGGTTACTTAGTGTCTGTGGTTGATGTCGCTGCAGAGGTGCCAAAGATGGAAGATCTAGATGTGGTACGTGAGTTTCCAGACATATTTCCAGAGGACCTACCCGGTTACCTCCATAAATGGCTATAGATTTTGTGATAGACCTTATGCCAGGGTCGGCACCGGTGCTTTAGGCACCATATAGGATGACCCCTATGGAGTTACAGGAGTTGAAGACCCAGTTACAAAAACTACTAGATAAGGGTTTCATACGACCAAGCATATCACCGTGGGGAGCACCTGTAATATTCATAAAGAAGAAGGATGGTAGCGTACGACTATGTATTGACTATCGGGAGCTGAATAAGTTAACCATCAAGAATCGATACCCTTTACCTAGGATCGATGATGTTCGATCAGTTGCAGGGTGCAAAGGTTTTCTCAAAGATTGATCTTAGATCAGGGTATCACCAACTGAAGATCAAGGTAGGAGACATTCCGAAGACTGCTTTCAGGACAAGGTATGGGCATTATGAATTTCTTGTAATGTCGTTCGGGTTAACTAACGCTCCAGCGTCGTTCATGGAACTGATGAACCGAGTGTTTCATGACATGTTGGACACTTCGGTCATCATATTCATTGACAATATCTTGGTCTACTCAAAGGATAGGGAGACTCATGCAACACACTTAAGAGCAGCCCTACAACGGCTGAGAAGGGAGAAGCTTTACGCCAAGTTCAAGAAGTGTGAATTTTAGCTAAAGGAAGTGGCATTCTTGGGTCACGTAGTATTTGCAGATGGAATCAAGGTAGATCTAAGCAAGATCGTAGCTATAGTAGAATGGGAAGCACCAAAATTAATTGTTGAGATTCGTAGCTTCCTTAGATTGGCTGGTTACTATAGAAGGTATGTGGAAGACTACTCAAGGATCGCTGTTCCACTCACTATACTAACCAAAAAGGGAGAGAAGTTCATATGGACAGACGAGTGTGAGAAGTGCTTTCAAACTTTGAAGGCAAGACTAGTCTCTGCACCTATCTTGATAATCCCAGCACCAGGCTCACCGTTCACCGTATATACGGATGCATCAGGGTTAGGACTTGGATGTGTATTAATGCAAGGAGAACAGGTGATAGCCTATGCATCAAGAAAGTTGAAAGAACACGAGAAGAACTATCCGAATCATGATTTAGAATTAGCAGCGGTCATACATGCAATCAAGACTTGGAGGCACTACCACTATGGTGAAAAGTTTCAAATCAAGTCAGACCACAAGAGTTTGACTTATCTTTTCACTCAGAAGGACCTAAATATGGGACAAAGGAGATGGCTAGAACTGTTAAAATATTATGAGTGTGACATCCAGTACCATCTGGGTAAGGCAAACGTTGTGGCAGACACCCTAAGCAGAAAGTGGGCATTAAAACCTGAGGCAGGACCCAGTACAAATGCCGCACTGTGTGCTGTAGCCTTGGGCTCAATAGAGAATGAAGAAGAACATATATTAGAGACTGCAGAAGATCCAGTGGAATAGGGCTTGATTCATAAGTTCACATTAATGTTTGTGCCCTTGAAGATCTCACCAGATCTAATAGATGAGGTAAAAGTAGCAATCCTACAGGATCCACACCTTAAGACTGTGCAATAAGATCTAGAAAAGGGTAAAAGCAACCCTGACTTCACCTTGAGTTCAGACAAGGTACTCAGGTATCGTGGACGATTATGTATACCCGAGAGTGAGAACTCAAATATTAGAGACAGAATTATGACAGAAGCTCATTATACCCCATATTCGGTACATCCAGGAAGCACCAAGATGAACCAAGATTTAAGAAGATTATATTGGTAGAGGGGTATGAAGACAGATGTAGCTCGATTCATATTTCAATGTCTAAATTGCCAGTAAGTGAAGGCAGAGAAACAAAGACCTACAGGTTTGTTACAACCACTTCCAGAGCCAGCATGGAAGTAAGATTTTATCACAATGGATTTCGTCACTCGCCTACCCTTGACACCAAGGTTAGTGGATGCAGTTTGGGTGATAGTCGATCGACTTACCAAGACAGCTCGCTTCATCGCTGTCAAACCTCAGTACATCATGGACAAGCTAGCCAAGTTATATGTAGACAATATAGTCAGACTTCACGACGTCCCAGAGAGTATAGTATCTGACAGAGATCCTCGTTTTACATCCATGTTCTGGGAAGGATTACAGAAAGTGATGGGAACCAAGTTAAAGTTTAGTACAACTTTTCATCCTTAAACAGACTAGTAGTCAGAAAGAACTATTCAAATCTTGGAGGACATGCTCCGAGCGTGTGCCCTAGATTTCAAAGGAACTTGGGATGAGAAGCTATCACTCATCGAGTTTGCTTATAACAATAGTTACCAGACTATGATCCAGATGGCTCCATATGAAGCACTCTATGGGAAGAAATGTCATATACCTCTGTTATGGAATGAGGTGGGAGAGAGAAGGATTATAGGATCGGAGTTCGTAGAAGAAACTTGTCGAGTGATTGATCAAATTAAAGAAAGAGTAAAGACAACTCAAGTTCGACAAAAGCATTTTGCTGATAACCGACGTCGAGATCTGGAGTTTGCAGTGGGTGACAAGGTATTCTTGAAGGTATCACCTGTGCGAGGTCTGAAATGGTTTGGTAAAAAGGGAAAGCTATGCCCCAGATACGTGGGACCATACGAGATACTGACCAGACATGGTAATGTGGCGTATCAATTGGGCCTATCACCGTCCATGTCAAGCGTTCATGATGTGTTCCATGTTTCACTATTGAAGAAGTATGTCAGTGACCCATCGCACATCTTGGTAGTAGACCCATCAGACTTGACAGAGGATTTGACATTTGAGGTGATACCTGTGATGCTTACAAGCCAAAAAGTACAACACTTCCAAAGCAAAGATATCCATTATGTGAAAGTGCAATGGAAAAGCTAAGATGTATAAGAAATCACTTGGGAGGAGGAGAACGGAATGCGAAAGGAGTATCCTAATCTTTTCGATGAACAAGGTACGTGCAAATTTTGAGGCCGAAATTTCTTTTAAGGGTGGGGGAATGGTAAGACCCGCACTCCATGAACCCGATCTAAACTTCTATTTTATGTCGTAACAGGTCTTCCAATCATAACTAGACCGGATGGGATGAGCAGATGACAATCAAGTACGAAAATACACCAAAAATAGAGAAATAATTTATACTGGTCTCATGATACCAGCCTATATATCGGTCAACCAATATGTCTGCTCGGGCAGGCTAATTAGATCCAAAAATCGATCTCTGTGGGTCTCGCTTGCCAAATCTCGAGCCTAGAGACTTTCCTAATGTAGGAAAACTTCTTAAACTCTACCCTAGCCTATTTAAGGACCTCTAAACCTCCTTAAACCTCTTTGATTGTTATCATAAACCTTAGAGGGGAGAAAGAGATGAGCTAAGAAAGGTGGAAGAGGAGGCACCGTTGGATGAAGAACACCAAAGTTGTGAACCAACGGTAAGTGCTTGAACTTCTCTCTAAATTAAGCATTATAGATGAATGATCATGACTGATAAATACCATGCAAGGCTAGGTATTGATCTAAAACCCTTAGTTTTTCGTTAAACCCTAATTGTTCGATAAACCCTATATTTGAATTCTAGGCAAAGAATCATCGAAACTAGGACTTGAATGGAACATAAAACAACCTTAACTCATTGCTTAGGCCTAAAATGCATAGCAGGAACCCTAGGGATCATAATGGGTGACCGACAGATGACGAATACCAAGTTGGTGGTCTTCTGGAGGCATACCGGTCGACTATACCGGTTGCACTAAGTGCGACCGGTACTGTGACCGGTGCCTCTTGGGAACTGGTCATTGGGGGACCGATCAACCATACCGGTCGCACCTTTCCCCACAGTGCTGCGATCGGTACCTGCGACTGATATGTACTGAGAGGGGTGTTTTCAACCCAAGTTGGTTTCTGACCAATGTAAAACCTATTGAATTAATTCTAACTGAACCCTAACATCGTGTAGGACCCTGTGATAGCAAGTTTGGATTCTATGACGCGGAGCAAGCTAGCAATCAAGCGTCAGGTAAGGGAATCAAACCTAAACCCTAATAACTTAATAATAGTAAAACGTTGTTAATAATCATTATTCTGTGGAATGGTGTTTGTGCATACTCACATGTCATCTTTAGTTTCAGTTATTATATTATTCATGCATACTCGTTATGCTAGGATCTGATTGTTAGGCATGTGATTGTTTTCATTGGTGTGTAGAATGGGAAGGGTCTGGGGTCTTGGATCATTCCTCACATTAGCACCTTTTTGTATCGCTTATGTCTTAGCATGCTTGGTGCGAGTAGGGTATCAGGGGGAGGAAGTGGCACTGTGGGTCTCTGGCCTGGCCACTAGACTCGAGCCTTATCTCTATGCCGTGGGAAGCTGTGCTGGAATAGGGCCTACTGTGATGACATATAGGATTGGTTAATTGTGAGTCCAGTTTGCAAGCCCTCGCCAATAGGGGCTTACGTATTGGTATGGATAAGGCATCAGGGGAAGTGTTGGCGGTGTGTGATCCAAACACTTTAGCTCTATCCCTATTCCATAGTTGGTGCATGTGAGACGATAGTGGTGTTTGATCCATTAGACGGATTCACATACTCGTATATAGAGGTGCAGTGGCCGCCAATCCCTTCTATAGCACATTGTAAACTTAAAACCAGACCATAATGTGAATGTTATTCATGCATGTTATTTGTTGCATTGTCTGATTTTCTTACTAAGCTAAGTTGTGAGCTCACCCTTTTGTATACACCATTTTTAGATGTTGATGCAAGCTATACTGTGGAGGACTACGTGGACGCTCCAGTGTATGGAGGTATTGCTGCTTTAGAAGTGCAAGCAAGGGAAGACGAGCATGACGCTTCATGCGAGTGCCCTTTCTACGTGTACCTGTAGGATATGTTAATTTAATTAGTTGATTTATTTTAGTTGGAGTTTTATAAAGAATGTAAAGATATTTATTTACATTTTTATGTGGAGAATAATTGGTTACTATACCTACAATGTAGAACTCAGTTCATTTAATTTAAGACTTTTGTTGTATTTATTTATATTTTGATTATGGTTATGTGCAATGGTTTGTAATGGCGGGTCTTATTGAGATCTTGGTATGGACCGTTGGTTCAGTGGCAGTTCACTCACACTTCTGATTTAGTCGGAATTGGGGTGTGACAGATTTTGTTTATTGATTATTTTGGATATTGCATGTGTAGACTGTGGGTTAGTTTGGTAAATCATAGTAGTTAGTGGATCCTAGGTGGATTCGGGTCACCTTATGGGTCGACCAGAGTATCACGCTTATATTCGAAAATGGGCTGTGCCATAATGGTTCCCATGGGTTATGCACAAAAAGCGATTTTTATCCCATGATTCAACTACAAGACTCAAATTTTATTATTCATTGTTTTTGGCAAAGATCTCTCCACTTATGGTCATTCACTTTATGATCATCCATGATTAAAAGATAAGCATTGTAGGTTGATATAGGATTTCATGAACAATCTATCCCACTGCCTGCATACTAGAACCGTTCGACCACTCATGAAGATTCTAAACTTTCTTGTATTCCTAGTTATGTTTACTGAGAGTCCACTCCTTTATCGTGAATTGATGTAGAATCATTTGTTTTCCTATTATATGGGCCTTACTCTTGGTCCTCCATCCTTATCTCTTGTTTATATTTGTTTCCAGACCAATGACGCCTAAGAAGACAATGGCTATCCGAACCCCATGAGCTCGTATTCTGCCCATGCTTGACAAATTCCCTTTCGTTCTCTAGAGGTGCAGGGGGCCTTTGCAGAATTCGAGAACAAATTTGTGGAAGCGGGTTGGTACGTTGTTTTTGAAGAGTTGGAGAGATTTGATGTCCAGGCCGCCTTCGATGCCATGGGTTGGTCCCTAGTCCTACGATACCGGATCATCATTCATCCTAACTTAGTGCGGCTATTTTGTTGCAACCTACGGGTGGAGGATGAGATGGACAAGTACGATTCGGGGCGTGATCTACTCATTTCAAGTCGGATCAAGGGTGTCGACATCTCCTTCAATGTCAACCAGCTTGTGGGCTTATTGGGTATATCTATGGAGCGTGAGACTGTTTTCAGTGGGCTCAAAGAGAAAGACTTCATGAGTGAGTGCACTCGTCAAGAGATCTAGCAATTAATTCTCAAGCCGGGCACACGTCAATAATCGGCCAACTACCATCCTGTGCCTAGAGTGTACTACCAGATCCTACAGCATAACGTACTCCCTCACGGTGGCTATTATAATGAGGTTTCTACATTCTGCCAGCATCTCACCTACTGTGTACTGACACATCACCCCATCTGCCTTCCCTATGTTCTAATGTGCCAGATGATATTGGTTGCGGAGTGCGATTGGGCCGATAACCTGCCTTATGGTAAGCTTCTTACATAGCTTTTTGTGCATTTGGGCATTGATGTTATGCAAGATGAGGCCTTCGACAAGACCGTTGCCGTGGAGTTCGACTGGATTGCCATTGGCAAAATGTGACTGCAGCAGGAGATACTTTTTAATGAGGAACTGGAAGCTAGGCCTCGCCCTAGAGTGAGAGTAGCACCACCTGTAGCCGCGGTGGCCTAGGCTAAGGGTGTCGGAGTAGGCCAGGAGGATCCTGTAGAGATGGACACGAAGGCGGAGGGTCCTTCGACTGGTCCTTCACGGGATCCCACCACACTAGACTCCCTTCGGGCCTAAATGGACGAGATCCTCCTAGAGGCACATGGAGTGTAGGCCAATCAACGGCAGCACGCCTTCATGGTGGAAAACCATATAAGGAGTGTGAAACCTACATGTAAATTTCGGGACGAAATTTCTTTTAAGGGTGGGGGAGTTGTAAGACCCGCACTCAGTAAACCCAGTATAAACCTTGGTTTCATGTGGTAACAGGTCTTCCGATCATCACCCGGCCAGACGGGACGAGCGGATGACAAACAGGTATAAAATTGGACCAAATACGGTCAAATAATTATGATTTTATGTTGATCGATCGATGGTACCGGTCTTGGTACCGGTCGACCGGTCAGCTCTGCGCAGCTGAGTGCGGAGATCCGGAAATTTATCTCTGTGGGTCCACTTTCTTGATTTCGAATCCTAAGACTTTCCTAATCCTAATAGGGTTACTAAACCCTAATTCTAGCCTATATAAACACCCTTAAACCTCCTCAAATCCTTTCCATTGTCTCTCACAAATCCTAGAGAAGATAAGGAGGTAGGAAATGAGAGGAAGCTAGGAAGAAGAAGGAGGTGCTGCCATTGCCGTTCAACGAAGCTCACTCTACGCCAGTCGACGGTAAGTGTTTTAACCACTCTTCTTACCCTATGACTCTAGGATAGTTGTATGGGTGGATCAATACCACGCAAAGTAGGTATTGATCTAAAACCCTAAATTGGATATTAAACCCTAAGTTGTCGTCTAACCCTAGATTCGAGTTCCGAGATGATGTTCATCGAAATAAGACTTGAATGAGTTGGGGATAACTCTAACTCAAAGATTAGACTTAGAATGGATAGGAGAAACCCTGAAAATCCAAGGAGATCGTTCGACGGCAGTAGAAAAACCAAGTGTATGGTCTTCCAGAGACATACCGGTCGACCATACCGGTCGACAGTTTTCTCACAGTGCTGCGACCGGTATGGTGTGACCGGTCATCTCTGAAAGGCTGGTTTTGGACTTTGTTGGTTTTTCGACCAACGTAAAACCCTAAGAAACTATTCTAATGAAACCCTAATACCATTGTAGGACTTTGTGATATTCCGTTTGGATCTTGCGACGTGGATCAAGCTATCAAACGAGCGTCAGGTAAGGGAATCTGACCTAAACCTAATAATTAATGGACAGTAAATCATTGTTAATAACCTGGATATATATGATTGATGGTTGTGCATATTCACATGCCATCCTTTACTTTCAGTTATTATTGTTATTGTTCATGCATTGATAGGATGTGATTGTTAGGCATGTGATTGTTTTCGTTGGTGTGTGGAGTGGGGCATGGGCCTGGGATCATTCCTCACACTGGTACTTTTGTAGTATTCTATTTCAACATGCTTGGTACGGATGGGGCATCAGGGGAAGGTCGTGGTATGGTGGTCTCCGATGTTGATGTTGGCCTAGCCATGGTTATGTGGCACTATGGTCTCTGATGCCGACGCTGGCTTGTCCACGATGGTTTAGCTCTATCTCTATGCCGTAGGAAGTTATGTTGGGATAAGGTCTACCTGCGTGTTGTTCTATCCTAGTGGGTTAGTTGCGAATAGGGTATCAGGGGAGGTACGGGGATGCCTTAGCTCTATCTCTATGCCGTAGATGGCTATGCTGGGATAGAGCATACATTGATGACATATAGGATTGGTTAGTTGCGAGCCCAGTTTGTAAGCCCTGGCCAGTAGGGGCTTAAATACTGGTATGGGTAGAGCATCAGGGGAGGTACGGGGATATCTTAGCTCTATCTCTATTCCATGATGGGTGCATGTGGACCGATGGGGGTGTGATCCATGAGGTGCCACACACTCTTGTATAGAGGTGCGGGGGCTACCAAACCTTTCTATAGCACATTGCAAACTTAAACCAGACCACAGCATAAAATGATTGTTACTCATGCATAATATTGTGAAACTGTCTGATTGTCTTACTGAGCTAGTTGTGAGCTCACCCTTTGTATATACATTGTTTTTAGATGTTGATGCAGGTTACACGGTGGATGACTACATGAACGCTCCGACGTATAGTGATGTTGCTGCTCTGGGTGTACAGGCAGGAGAGGACGAGCATGACGCTTCATGCGAGTGCCCTTTCTGCGTGTACCTTTGATTGGATTTTTATTTATTTGTTCTAGTTATTTTCAGTTGGATTAAGTGGATGTAAGGATATGATATTTTATGTTTGGATTTGAATAATTGGATATTCTATTTAATTTATCAATAGATTCTCAGTTCATTTATTTAAAGACTTTCGTTGTATTATTTATATTCTGATTGTGGTTACGTGCAATGGGTTTGTATGAGGGGACACGGTCTGTTCGAGATCCTGGTGTGAACCGTTGGTTCAATGATGGTTCACTCATACTATTCTGGTTGGTTCAGAATTGGGGTGTGACAAGGAGACTCCAACATGCCGAGACCCCTACCTCTAATCGCACCAATGCTTTTCGAGTAGATTTGAGGTAGCAGTGTATTGTGATGGTGAGGGCTGGTATTCTTCCTGCCAATGCCACAAAGGAGGGGACGACATCAGCTTCAACTCTAGTGCAAACTTTCCAACGGGTTCGTGGGTCTACACCTCAGCACTCAGATACACAGATGTAGAGATGTTACTCTACATATTTCATTTCTTCCTTTTTGCATGTAATAATCTGACATGTGGATTATACCTAAACACAATATTCTGTATATATATATATATATATATATATATATATATATATATATATATATATATATATATATATATATATATAGTTACACCATGTTTTCGGGTCAACTAAAGTGTGATCAGACTGTTACATAATTTACCCGTTCCAACCCAGAATGATGTTAAGCGATGCATACCCACCAACCCTTAGCCATCCAAAACACATTCATAAGCATAAATCAGAGATCAGATCCATAACAAGCAGAAGACTTATGTTAATGAATCGAAGGGAACTAATGATATTAAATATAATCTCAATTTAAACGTCATCAACCATAACTTAATTAAATAATTTTAGTCCATCCATCCAATGAACCATTGCTTATGAAACCAAGGCAGGTCAACTATTCAAAAATAAAGGGGAATATCGAGAACTAAGATGGTTTATGTGCCCCTCTTAGTGGAACACACAACTGTCACATTCGTACATTGCATCATGCTCTTTTTTTTCTTCACCTTGTCCACCCTGCGAGGTCTCACCGGAGATAACTGTTGTGCTAACATAATCAACAATAGTACCTGCAAATCCATCTAACAAGATTGTAAATACGTAGGGTGAGCTTTCTGACAGGAGCTCAATGAGAAACAGATAAGCAAGCACATAATAATGCATGATCATGTTATTATCAAACAAGTCTGGTAATGTCTACTATATGCTTTGGAAAGGCCTGGTCACCCTCATCAAAGTTGGTCATGCCTCCATGCATGAGAGAGAATGGACACTGACCCAGTGATGCTCCAACAGCACTGGGGAAGCCACGCATCTCCTAATGTGAACGGTGTTAGGGCGGAACCTCAACAAAGATGCTACAATGAATATCGTTAGGCTTCCCCCTCATCCCCCATCTCATACTATTACAAAACCCCCTACTGGCCAAGGTTGCACACATGGGGTAATATGCCACTAATCCATCTTATTTGCCATTCGAGTCCACCTACGGTCATACTCCAATAGATATTCTAGTCTGTCCATCAAACCCCCTAGACGTTGTTAATCCACTGGAGTATAAGCTACATAAAGCAGTGTCCATGTGGTGAGCGGATCTGGCAGTCCTCGACAACCTTTTTTCGTTCCTCACATAAACTAACACAGATTACCATCATAATAGAATAATAAAAAATGCAATGCATGCAACAATAAAGATATTGGATGACATGTTATTCACAATATAATATACATCATAGGAATGCAAGTTAATTGGAAACACTCCCAAAATAAATCAAAGGTTCCATCTCTCACCTGTAGACTTGGAATTATGATTCCTCGTACTACTGGTTTTACCTTGGTATGGGCTTATAATACCTACACGATACATACGAGCTATCAGGTTGGGTTACAATGACCAACGATGAACCGAACCTAACAAGGGTTGTCCGGCTAGAGTCTCCAGTTGGAGAATCTAAGCCAGACTTCCTTCCGGATCACCTAGAGGTTCCTTCTAGATTTTTTCGGTCGGATCTCCGGTTGCACAGTGGTGCAACCGGTCCATCAACCTCACCTTCCCAGAGACTCTCGGGTGCTATCCGATCGGAACTCCGGTTGAACAGTCGTGCAACTGAACCTCCCCAAAGGCCAGGTCTAAGAAAAGGGTCCCGTCTGGAGGTACTAGTTTTGCCTTCGGACCTCTTCTGCAGAAGTTTGTTGCTAACCTTCCAATTTGATACTTTAATGGCACATCAAGGGTCCTTCTACCCTATCCTCGACATCACGCTAAGGTCTTACCCCACTTGATTAATCCTTGATGTGTGCACGACACACGGGTAACTCTAGGGTCTTTATTGAGTATTCGGGAAGACGGGTTTTTCCCCATTCCCTTACCTAGTTAGTACAATCTCAGGATTAGGATTTTGAAAAACCCGGCCCAACCCGGCCTTGTTGCAGCCCTACCTGCTGCCAAGACGCGACATGAGAAGAAGAAGGTTGTGCCATCACTTCCTGCACCCACAAGTTAGATAACAAACGATAAGCCAATTTAACAACAAAAATGCCATTCTTAGACCCCTTCCATATAAGAACATTAGGTTCATCATTCAAACTCAAAGAAATACTAGAAATAGCCTAAATTTCTCCATGAGAAAATAAAGTGTGCAAAACATCCATCCTCTAACTCCCGCTGTAATGGCCAATCAGATCAGACACAAAGTTATAAGAAGTCTGGGATGGTTTAGGTGTAAGAATTTTATGATGATAAAAATTAGGCAATCACCTATCTTCCCAAATAAACAATTAAAACTGACAGAAACAATTCTCATACCCAATTACATCGACTGTTAAGGTTTTCAACAATTTATCAAATCTTAGACTAAAATAATAAAGAGTTGCATGAATGAGTTACCTCCACCCAAGTAACTCCACCACTAGTAACTTCTATGATGTAGAAACCTATGCGTGCTCAGATCGACATGATCACATCCATAATGACCAAAGTAGGTTTTTCCACTAAAAACCACACTTCTGCTCTTCCTTTGCTTCTCTAGACTATTTATTCTCGTTCTGGCTTGAAAAACAAAGCTAAAACAAATTAATTAGGTTCAATTTGGTCTTATATAGGCCTCCAAATCACCATTTAATGTGAGCTATTGATTTGTGTGTTGTAAATAAGCTTCGGATGGCTCAGATCTATTCAAGGAGAATTTCAGCGGCGATTTGTCACTTCGCTCCTAGCACAAGCAAACATTGACCGTTGAATCAAACTTAAAAGGGCGGGTGCAATTACAATCATTGGATCATCATAAACACGCTGCGATTTAGTACATTCACACGAGGGTGTTAAGTGTTTTTTCTTTTCTATTGTGGATGCAAGTGGAATAGTTCTCATTCAATTCTGTCGAGTCTATGCGGTTGTGGGGTCAATATGGGTCCGTGGGATAAATTAAGTTAAAGGTCTGGATACCCATCATTAGCGGAAAAAAATTCCGGTTTAGTATTAACCTCTCAAATAGAATCACACGCCTACGTACGTACTTCTGTGAAGCACCGAATCAAGAGTATTGACATGTAGTGCGGAGTATGCAGAGTATGATATAACCCTACGTGGTGCCTCACGATCTATTCGATTCGCATTAAATAAAACATTGATAATTAAAACAGCCACCAATCGACTTTTCAAATTGCAATTAAGGACAAAATAAATGAGTAATTATGGCACTATATACCCCTGTAAAATACAAACGACCCAAGAGCTTTGAGAAGTGGATTTTTGGGACTTTTTCAACGCATGTTACAAAAATTCTCACAACTCTTTCATATGGTATCGGAATTGAGCGATTCTAGTTGTGTTGAGAAATCAATTCGATGTTCTACATGTTTCATATTTAGTATATTTCATGAAACGTCTGTGGGACCCATCAAACCCTATCTCAGAGTAAAAGATTCAAAACAAAGCTTAGAATTTGGTCATAAAACTATTACCACATGTGCCGTGAGGATCTCACGCATCAAAAAACATATACATTTCACTTAAAACGCTATCAAAATTATATAGAGGTTGATCAATATTGTATTAAATCAAAACCCAGTCAACTCACTGCAGCACTATCTATGAACAAACACCTGTAAACATGTGTAAATCTCAATAAGAATCACCAACACTGTACAATTGCCAATAATGACAACCTGAGCTCCAATCCCAGCTCGACTCTAGACCCAAGATTCCAACAAGGATATATATAAGATTCTAAGGAAATTAAATAATTTAGTTTAAAAATTCATTAAAAATTCGGAATTTTGGAGGTTTCAATAATCCTTGTATTCAAGAATCTACTATTGTGGAGGATTCTATCTGATTTTTCCTTCATATATTATAATAGGGGTCCATAAAATCAGAAAAAGACAAAAAAAAAATATTAGAAAGAGAGAGAGAGTTAGTTATGTAAGGAGGATTGGGAAAGAATCCCAAAGCTATCAAATTAAATTTTATACCTTTTATATATACACTATTAAAATCCACCAAATATACTATCAATATAATTCATTATTCTGGACAATCAGGAGCCTAACCAAACATGTCTTAAATATTTCGAAAGGAAAATGGAGAGCACGGTTTCAGTTTACAGTATCAAAACATATATAAATAATTTTATTTAAATAGAAACAGGCAATTAATATTGGTAAGGTATTGCCTATTATGCTGATGTGGAATATCTTTTTAGTCTCATTCAAATATCAATTACGTATCAACCGATAACAGTCGGTATTAACTAAAAATCGATTATATATCAGTTTCGGTATCATTCATCCCATTTTGGTTAGAAATCTGTATCAATGGATCACTGTCTAGACCGATATGGATATGAATCAGCCGATGCGACCCATCTCTTTCGGATATCTAAAACCATGAGAGAGAAAGGTCATAGATCAAGAGGTTGTAATGCTTTCACCATGTACTATGACCATCCAATGGGGTCACATAAGATGGTAGGGGCCCACTACGTGGATAGGGCAATGACATGACGCATCGGAAGTGGGGTCGGGTCGTCTTGGTCGGTGATTTGTTATTGCGTATTTCCGAAGCCGTGTGCACGTGATACGTTGAAAACCAACTTATTTTAAGACTTTTGTACAGGAAAAGTTGGCTAAGTACCATTGATTGATACTTAATTGGGTCCTACATAATTTTTAAATAAAAAAAAATAATAATAAAAAAATGTACCATCGATTGATAAAGAGAGAAAGAGAAAGATAGAGCAAAGAGGAGGCAGCACGGTGCTCAAGAAGCAATTCATCATAAAGACAAGCCAACCTAAATTTACGGAATGTGGCGTGGTGGCAAGAGGCCGTACAATTGTGGGTCCACATATTGTGGTGGGGTCCACTCAATTCACTGATTCACTCTCCCCAAAGTCCCTACTCCTTCTCAGCACTCCAATAATTTCCCTAATTTTTCTTTCATCCTTCCATATCCAGACTTTCCCATCAGCTTTTTCCTCTTTATTAATTTAATCACTTTTTAAATATATTTTATTATTCTCTCTCTCTCTCTCTCTCTCTCTCTCTCTCTCTCTCTCTCTCTCTCTCTCTCTCAGCTCTCTCAGAGAGAGAGAGAGAGAGAGATAATATTTGCTGAGCTTGTTGGGTTGTCTGGCATTACCAGCAATCTTACCATTTTCCTTCACTATCACATATTAAATTGATTTCTGCATCCGAATCCAAAAGTAGATTGGATGATTATGATTTGATCCAACTACTATAGACAGTGGACTAGATACTATGCACAGGATCACCCACCCCACATATCTCTAGGAAGATCCTCAGATAATAAGCTTTGCTCAACTATGAATCTTTACGGTCAATTAGACTATTTGGATCTTAAGAAAAAAAAAAAAAATGTAAGAAGACGAAAAGACTCATGCTTGTTTAGCAAGATAAAAAATACTTCCAATTAAAATCAACTTGAAAATGGTGAGATGTTTTTCCTCTCTCACATGTTTTTTTTTTTTTTTTTTTAAATTACAGATTTTGCAACACAAATTTGTTTTTTTCTTTTTTGATATCTTTTAATTTTCTATTATTTTCTTTCCAAACAAACTTTAGATGTTCAATTTCAAATTATCTGCATTCATGCTCTGGATTCAAGAGGAGCTTGTCTCATGTTGGACAGTTCCTCCAATCGTGATACAACGGTTATTAGATCACAACTTGACTAACCGTAGAACTTGAGACGAGCTATACTCTCACCCCTGAAATGTATGATTACAGATATAAGCTAATAGGTTATAACGGATAACCTATATGCTACTAGTCTCTCAGTTTTATAAAATATTTTTGGAAATCATAAGATATATCTGAGTGTTATATTTTCATGATTTTATCGTATATTCTTGTTCTCGAAGAACGTAAATAATGCATCGCTAGAGTATATAGACATAACACTAGGTATTCGATTGAATAAGATTTTCAAATTTGACATATGTCTAATTTATAATTTAGATCATGTTCCTTGTATTTAATATGCAAAATGGAAACATAATATGTTCACATTATAGAATAGGTTCCTTGAGAAGTTTCCAAAGGAAGGTAAGAAACTCTTGTAACAATAATATTTTGCCACAGAGGAATAGTCTAATCTAAGTGGAAAACATCTTTTCATAGGAATAAAATTCTACCGGAAATGCATGTTATTAATTCCTCAATTCCCTTCGTCCGTAGTGATTCCTTTGTTTAGTTGGTAGTGGCATCAACCCTTAATGGGTGGTCCTGGCTCTCCCTCTAGGGTATGTACGAATAAAGCTCTTTACACTTAATTGAGTCTCATAAAAATTGGGTGATTCCTTGTTATCTTTCCTTGTTTGGCTCTAACTATGCTTTTTGAGATCAAACCAACATCACATCATCAATGATTTGGTTTAATAATGGGGTTCAAATCTTCTCTTGTCATTAGTCATGATTTGACGGGTGGAGTTCACCGGGTGGAGTTCACCCGATATGCATACTAATATATCAGAATATGCATTATATGAACTCTAGTCGTTGGATCATGGCTAGAGAGACTGGACGACATGAGAGGATCTTTTTTTTTAATACTGTTTTTAAATGGACCTTATAGCTCCCTTTCAAGGGTTTTCGGGATGCTTTTTATCTGGAAGATCTCATTCGCTCTGTAAATGCTTCTCTGGTTTTAGAGCTTCAACTTAATGAATCTTTGTTTCGTGCACACGCACACACACACACACACACACACACACACACACACACACACACACACACACACACACACACAAAATTGATGACTATTGAAGAATAACTAAAATTGCAAAGGTACCTAACTATGGTACGCGTGATTCTATAAATTAAGGTACCAATTCTCGAGAGTTCTTATCCATGGTTTAAGTAATCAGTATCTAATCCAGTGATTCATATCGATTTTGGATCTAACCGATCCTTGATCCTATTTTAATATTATTATATAAAATATCTGATACGTAGCAGTTTCTCATTAGATCTATGCGTTATATCAAATTGATTTTGGATATGATAGATAGGTGGATTTAAATCGTTATTTTTAGCGGCAGATGGGAATTGAGATGGAGAAAAGAAAGAGAAGAAAATCGTATCCTTAAAAAATTTAACATTACCAAAAAAAAAGAAGCCAATAATGATTAGGGTTTAACATATCAGGGCAAGTCCTATAGTATCTTCTTAAAAGTCTTGTTAGGGTCTAGATCCTATTGATCTGAACTCCTTTATATATATATATATAAAGAGAGAGAGAGAGAGAGAGCATGCTACAAGCTTACAATATGAGTAACTTGAAATACCACTAGGGTTAGGTCAGGGTATATATATATATACATATATATATATATATATATATATATAGAGAGAGAGAGAGAGAGAGAGAGAGAGAGAGAGAGAGAGAGAGAGAGAATGCTACAAGCTTACAATATGAGTAGCTTGAAATACCACCAGGCTAGGCCAGGGTGCCAATCTGTATCAAATTTGTCTAGAAGTAGTTAGTAGGTGCTCCAATTATAAGACATAGCTTTTACCAGTATATATAAAGAGCTAGCAGTGTTGTCATAAAAACTTTAGTATTGAGAAAGTACTTGACTTTATATATCATGTTCTAAAATTCATAAATTTGTTTTTTTTTTTTTTTTAATCTTTTAGATAATTTATTTGGATTTTACATTGGAATAATAATAAAGGATTTCTCGCAAGGTGTTAATAATGAATCGAAATGATGAACTGAATCATAAATTATATGTAATTGGTTCGGATTTTATTAAATCTAAATAATAAAAATCAATTCGGATTCAATTTTGAACCAAAAACCGATGGTTCTAAACAAATTAAGGGACTAAAGACTGGTTTATACTCTTCCTCTATTTCTCTGTGAGTTAAAACTTACACAAGGGGAGGAGAGAGAGAGAGAGAGAGAGAGAGAGAGAGTCAATTGGGATACAATAGTCATTAAAATTCTTTGCCCTTCCATGCTTCAGAGATCTCATGCTTCTCTAAACCCTCCTCCAAAACTGCGGCAATCGTCTTATTAGGAGAAGCCAAAAGTTTAGAGGAGTGTCATTACCATGGAAAACATTTTTTGCAACATTTGTATAAAATCGAATAGGAATTGATTAAACCGGATCAATTGGTAATCAGTTTTGATTTGACAACGTAAAGTTAATAATTAATTGATTTAATTTTGATTTATGCCTAATATATATCGAATCGAACCAATTACACTGAAACTCTAGACACTGAAACTCTAGACCAATTCAAACCCTTGGTTGCGATGATAATTATTGTGTCTCAAGAGGCCTCATTTTTACAAATGGTAACCCAAGTGACACCGAAACCTTGTAACATAATTTCCATGTTAACATCCCAAGTGAGTTAAAAATGATAACCGAACTGTGCACCGAAATCAAATCAAACTGTTTATATCGAATCATAAAATCGATTATTAAACGGTTCAATTCTGGTTTAAAAAATGAAACCATTTAGTTAAATGGTTCTGGTTTCAAAAGTAAAATTGTTTTAACAAACTATTTGGTACAGTTAAAACCGATTAAACATTTACTTTAATCCCTTAGTGCTAAATGTTTATATTTATAGAAATAAATTTTATTTTAATAATTTCCAAATAGCGTAGTTCTAAATCATAAATCCAATTTCATATATGATTAAAATTATTTCAATGTTTTCCTTGGTTTTCTCTTTCTTTTATTCGTAACTCTCTTCCTCTCACTCTTGGCAGTAGCGAAACCTTCTAAAAATAAAAAAAGATTAATAATCGATTTTGGTAAACATTTTGAAACCGTTTGATAAATGATTTGGATTTAATTTACTCATTACAATCCAAATCGAAACTAAATTTCACTGTTAAACCAAAACCTCATCGTTTAATACCCTTAAACATGCCCGTTAAAAATATTCTAATTTGTGGACTAATTCCTATTGGTCTAATTTTCATTTGAGGTAATTAGAATTTTCTTCTGATAACACCGAAGATAGAACTTCTAATCTTTTCTCTTGTAATATTTTGTATCTGAGTCTAGAACTCTAGGCATGGACATTAATCCTGGAGCTAGCCTCATTATTTTTTTATCTTGGAAAAAAGACAGTTACCTCCCCTGTATTATACCTTAATGACAGTTAACCCCTAAAGTTTCAAGAAAGAACAAACGGCCCCAATTTTTAACAGTGTTAAAGTTTATTTTTTGTGGACAACTCTACCCTCAACATTTTATCCCTGGATTTTGGCGAGTCTTCATCTGACGTTGCAGATTCATCGGTGCATAAACAAGCTATAATGAGACGAGATGCACGATAACAATCCATTCTTTTGAAATCCCATTTTTATCTGTTGGTATCTTTGGCGTGCCTAAAATGACCTTGTTTTTCAATCTCAAAGTTGGACTCTAGTAGAGGTTATAAAAAAAAAAGTTGAGACAGTTTTCACGGAATTTATGAATGTCAATGAGAAGCTTAATCATTCTTCCAATCTGTCAGCTACGCCTCCTTCAGAGATCTGGTTTCATCCACCAAGAGGTTCTATAAAAATCAACACTGACACCAGTCTTTCGTCAGATTTCAGTGGAATAGGATTTCTATTCCGAGACCACAAGGGCCAGGTTTTAAAATTTGTTTCCTCCCTACTGCAATTTGACTTAGTGAAGGTTGGCAAAGCTCTTGCCATTAGAATGGCAATCCAATATGCACTGGAATATGGTCTAGTCGATATTCAGATTGAGAGTGGTGGTAAAGAGGTAATTGAGATTCTAACTTCATAGAAGTCCAATTATGAGTTTTCGCTGCAGCCTATTGTTCATGATATATTCTTATTAGTAAATAACTTTAACTCGTATTCTTTTTCTTTTATTCCAAGGGGAGCTAATACTGCTGCTCGTACCTTTGCTAGGAATGCCTCAACCATTTCAGAGTTGGTTGATTGGCCCTCTTTCACTCCTTAGCTTTATGAAGTTGCTGTAAATGATGTCTTGGCCTATTCCCGAGTAAATGATCAATAGATTTTCCTATTACCAAAAAAAAAAAAAAAATTCCCATTTTCAAGATACGAATGGAAATAAACTAGGAAACAGAGTTTTGAGAAGAAGCATTGGTATCCCTCTTCTTCTTCTTTCGTATTTGATATGGGAAGGGAAACACGTTGTCGTATCCCAAACTAGCTATGCTTGCTGCAGTACTGAAACTTCTTCTAAAACCATTCTTCTTTTCAACTATCATTCTTCTCAAACTTCAAAGATCATCGTGAATCTTCCCAAAATTATTGAAATCAAAGCTCATCACTACATTCTTCCCAAAACCATTATGTTTTTTTGGTACTGATGAACAACATCAATCTATGACCCCTAACTTTTACTATGAGATTTAACACTGGATTCTCCAAATACAATGTTTTCTTCCATAATAAAAGTAGATGCCTTCAAGTTCTGATTTAGTTTTTGATGGTCACCGGCTTGAAATAAAAGGTAAGTCGGACTCTTATTAGCCTCCCAAAATTGCATCCTCAGTTAAATCATCTGCACATCTAGATGACCACTCTCGTAGCCAAGGTTCTTGAACTGGTTCCCAACTACATACTTCACCTTCCTTAAACCACAAACCATACAGGAAATACTTCATCAAAAATAAATGTTTGATGCTTGAGAAGAATGGTTTGACAAGAATTTTCAATTCCAGCAAGAACCGAAGCTCTATTCGTGGCTTAGGATTAGTGAATTTGTTGCATTCTGATCAGAGATCGAAATGCATGGCGTCTAAATGAGAGAGACGGCTAGAGTGGGGGGATTGAGAGAGACGGCTAGAGACAAAGAGTTAGCAGGGAGGGGAGAAATAGATGAGAGATTGCGGGTAGAAATATGGT
Source organism: Protea cynaroides (assembly GCA_028583415.1). NCBI lineage: Eukaryota > Viridiplantae > Streptophyta > Magnoliopsida > Proteales > Proteaceae > Protea > Protea cynaroides. The sequence continues at coordinate 86,409,711 of CM053269.1, forward strand.
TTGGAAAGAGGGCTTTTCCAGAAGAAAAAAAAACAAAAGAAGAAAGAATGGGAGAAACGAAGCAGGAGAAGAGACGAACTAGGAAAGAGAAGAAAATAAGTAGGAAGAAGAAAGAATGGGAGAAACGAAGCAGGAGAAGAGATGAAGTAGGAAAGAGAAGAGAAGAAGTAGGAAGAGAGAAAATGGAGGGGGTTGGGTCGTCGGCCAGGAAAAGAAAACGGGAGAAGATGAGAGGAAGATTGGAGGAGATCAAGGAGAGAAGGCTGAGAATGGTTCGACTGTTGGGGATCGACTTGGTCAGCAAATAGCAACCCTATTTAAGTAAGGGTAAAATAGGTAGTTCACTTCTCTAAAAGGGTAATTTGGTTATTAAGAAAAAATTACCCTCCCACCGTTAGTATCTAATGAAATATTCCTAATGACGTGGGTCTATTTGTATTTTAGTAATGTTTCTAGGAGAGACATTTGTCTTTTCCTGAAACTTTAGAGATCAACTGTCGTTAATGTATAGTACTGGAGAGGTAACTGTCTTTTTCTCTTTTATCTTTTAATCCCATTTATTGTTAAAAACAAATAAAAATATTCAATTATTAGAATAGAATAATTAATTATCATTTAGTAAAGAAAAGGCTTATTGTAGCTCGTGGTGAGAGTTTTTAAACCAAAATTTAATGCAAACTAAAACTTACAAAAGAAGTTCCTCCTAGGCTTCAATATGCATAGTTAATTACTACCTGCCATGTGACCCACCAATGTACTGCCAAAGATAGTAAAACAGAACAAATACATTGTGAAGTACAAATATTCCATGAGATTCTTCTTTTAGTGGGGTTGAGTCTGGAAGCTTCACTCCTTTTAGAGGTATTTGAGAAGGGGATCTCTTCGCCCCCATCCTTTTTATTTTGTGTGCCCAAGTGTTTTCAGCCTTGATACAAAAATATATGGAAGATGGAAAAATCAAATGAATTAAGTTTAGGCCTTCATCCTCTAAATTAACTCACTTATATGACTGCCTTTTGTCTTCTTAGGCAAAGCCTACTCAAACTTCACACATTAAGATGCCGAATAATGAAGATTTTAAAATCCATCATTGGATCCTTGGTTGGATCAAAATTTTCAGCATTCTAAATTTCAATATAGAGAATCTTTTAGCCTTGCTACTTTAATCTATTGGTATATTTGAAGAACCAGGAATGAGTTATTTTTTAATAGTTAGTGTTTCTTTGAGGTGATTCAGGAGGCAAATTTTGCTATAGGGAATTGACAAGAGCTACAATAGCTGAGAATATGCTATCTGCCCAGGCTTCCATTAATGGTCCCTCAGCTTTTCTTGGTTTCCTCCGTCTGATGGCTTTTGAAGCTCAATATTGACCCCAACTTTGCCCTCAAGTCACCATCTAATGGTATCGACTTTGTTATTAGGGATAATTTGTGTTTCGTTCATGGTGCAGTTTTAGTCTCTAGATCCTTTGAAGCTGCCAAAATCAGTAAGGTCATTGCTATTCGCGATGGCCTGCTTTTCGCTCTTGAGAAAAACCTTACTGCCATACAGGTTGAGTCCGACAATAAGGAGATTATTAGCCTGCTTAATAATAGGATCTCTCAGGGCGTCTTTGTTGTTCAACCTATCATTGATGATGTTTTTCAATTGGTTTCCTCTTGTAATTCAATTTCTTTCTTTTATGTTTCAAGGGGAGTTAATATTCTGGTTCATACTCTTGCAAGGAAGGCCACCACCATTTTCGGGGTTGGTTGAGTGGCCAAATTTTACTCCTTGGCTTCAAGAGTTAAATGTTGTTGATGCCTCGACTGTATGCCGATTTGTTTCTCAATAAAACTTTATTTTACCACAAAAAAAAAATTCTTCATAGGCTTTATTATCTACAATGTGGGCATTCCATGTAATGTCATGTGACAGAAAGTGATTAAACACAACATTTCACCTGGCACAGTGACTAGTTAACTTAGTATCAAAAACTAGATTTTTTTTCCCTTCCCCTTTCTTTTTGTCTTCCCTTTGCAACGAATGATAACATAAAAACAGAAGAAAACTTAGATTTTGTTTTTCAAGATGAATAGATTTTCTTTATTAAGATGAAAAAAAAATAAACCCTCCACTTAAGAGGTTACATCATTTGAAAACTCCTTTAAAACAATGAACACCCAAAATAGCACACCAACTCATCTACACACTAAAAGGGACTTAAGGTCGATTTGACAACAGCCAATGAAACACCACAAAAGCTTTACATTTCTTGGAGAAGACAGAGAGGCCACGGGTGCTTCTTCTCATATAAGAGGCCTCGACTTTATTATATAGTTTATTCCTCTAATCAATTTGTCATTTTCTTCATTATCTCCACTCACTTATGAAATATTCAAATCCTTTACATCTATTCTATTGCTCTCGGTTGCACTTGATCCTTTCAACCTCTCTCCTGAACTTGATTCCAAGTTGATATTAGCCAATGCAAAGTATTTTACACGATCAATCTACCTAGTTAGGAATTCTTTTTTTTTTTCCCTAAAAAATTATTTTTGTATACAATATGAATCGTTTAATCACATGCAAGTTTTTTTTTTTGGTGAAATCAATCTTCTGTAGAAATTTTGCCTTCCATGAACTCTCCAATTGTACTGCAAGGGGTAGCTCAGTTGGGAAATGGATCATTCTCTAAGAAATAGAGATTCTATGTTTGACTCTTATTCTTTACCTTTTTCGGCCACCAACTAGGGTTTAGTAACTGGAATGGAATGGGTTTTCTTATATTCTGATTTGAATTAGTGTGAAATTGTTGATTAATCTTTTTTTTTTTTTTTTGGCTAAATCTCAGTATAAGCTTAATTAATGGAAAAAAAAATGTACAAGAAAAGGAAAGAGAAAAAAAAAAAAAAAAGAGAAAAAAAGTGAAGTCCACCCAGCCTTTGGCCTTGCCATCAACCAGGGGAGACCATCCAAATTAACAAAAATGAGAACGTGGGTGCTCCTGAGCGTCCCACTCAACCTCCCTACACATAAATAGGGGGCAATAATCCCAATTGTGTTTGAGCTTTGAGATCTAGTAGCTGATCTAAATAACGCATCAGCCACTACGTTGATCTCATGAAAACAATGAATAATATGCCATCAAATGCAATCAAGGTAGGAGGAAATATTCATCCATTGCTGCATGCAACCCCATGAGGAGTTACCTCTCTCGAGGCAATCAACAACCGCAGCTGGATCACACTCAATCCAGAGGCGGAAAATACCTTGATCCTTTGCATAACGAATGCTAGTCATCACAACTACAAATTCCGCAATATAGTTGGTTGAGACACGCAGGAAGGAAGCATAGGCAGATCTCACAACACCAATGGTCGTGGAATACTCTATGATTTTCAGGTTGATACTCAGAGGGGGGAGGTGAATCAGTGACCACTAAAATACTTTTTAATTCTGTGAAGTCTGCTCAACTAAAATACATACTGTTACCAAGAGCTGTCTGTTAACACTTTGCTGTCTTGAACTGATTAGGATAGTCATTCATACATTTGTCATTAACATTTCGTATAACACACCATACCACACACCTATAGATATTCATACTAGAGGCTTGGCCTATTAAGTGTGTACACCCAGACCTACATCCCACGCACTTCAAATGCACAACACAGACAAACACATCTACATCCACATAATACACTATGTAACGTGGTTCACCTATCACACACTGTAACGATTTCATATTATACCCAATACGCTACTTTAATGCTATGGTTGCATCTACAACCCAGATGCTACAACACCAACCACATTCTCAGCTGCAATTGAGTCTTAGGCAACAACCCTCATTCATGTCAAGCCCTTAACTTGACAAGTTACAATGTATTTGTCAAATAGATATTATAAACCCTTCCCATATGGCATTGGTATGAATAAATACGGTCTGTGTGCGTGATTACCTTGTCAGCGTGATCACGACATGTGTGGTGCTCATCAAATGGGCTTTTCAGGCTCTCCAATGGTAATAGGTGAGCTTCTTCAACAATATGGGAGTTTGGCACTCTCCCAATGCCTCTTGTGCAATCTGAATCTCACCAAACTCTCACAACATACTCACACTACCTCCCTCATGCTTTATATAACCATTAAACTCAGAGAGAGGTGAGTGGAGATGGACTTTACACACCAAATGAGCTCAATAACCTTTTTTCTTTACAAACCCAGAGCCACTCTCACCAAAACTGATTTTTCTTGTTGCAGGTGAATAGTACTCAAAGAGAGGAGTTTGTGGGACTTTGAATCGCCTCAATCCAACATCGGACAGCTCAGATATCATCATTTGAAGATTGACCACTCAGATTAGATTAAATCTTTGGACTTGATTTGGTGCACCGCGATACATTTAAGCGTTGCCTCCTCTGTCATATCTTACGACGTTGTCGATTTGCGATTGGCGAAGAGGGTATCATGAAAAAATAGCCGTTGGATGTGTCAGATAAAGCGGGAAAAACTGTTGGCCGTCAGAACTTCCTCATCGCGTCAGACGTGATCGGGATTTATTGTGGCCGTCAGATCTGTATATTTCCACCGCCATTTCATATGCGCGCCACACTGAATCAGAACATCACATTCATGTGACGCGATACAGGATTTTAAATTGCATCCGACCAATGGATAATCTCGCAATGGGATCTTGACAGAGCGCCTGTGAAACATCGGATCCCGCACTTTTTTACGCCACTGGATTGGAATCAAGAAGACGTGGTTTGATCTCCGTCGACCATCTCGAATATCCACACTTTTTCATTGACCAAACTGCCCCTGATAACCTGAGTAAAAATTTTCTCTCTCCCCGCATTATGTCGAGCACATGGTGGGGGGGCACCCCTTGTACGTGGCCTTGCGCGCGCATGGGTCCTGCGAGCCTGTGGGCATGCTTGCGGCTGGCAGAGAGCACAAATGCTTGCAGGCTTGTCATGCGGCAGTGCTAAGCATGACATGTTGGCTTGCGCATGGCATGGCTGCCTTGTGCTACTGGGCAGGGTGCCTGCTGTGTGCTTGGCATGGCTGGCTTGGCCTACTGCACCTGCGCTGCCAGTGTTGGCCAAGGCCGCTGCCATGCTAGTCTGGCCTGCTGCCAAGGTGGCAAGCCACCTCAGGTGGGACCCATGGTCCCCACCACTCTCTCTCCTCCTTTCTCTCTCCTCTTTTCTCTCTCCTCTTTTCTTTTATTTCTTTTATTTGTCTTCATTCTCTCTCTTTATTTTTTTTTGTTCTTGAATTTCTGTCATTGTACCATGCATAGTCACCTTGTTAATGGAACTTTAGTGGAGCTCACAGACACTCTCATTCCTCTTTCTCTCTCTATTTTCTCTCTCTACTTTCTCTGTCTTCTTTTACTGAACTGCAAGCACATAGAACTGTTCACTGGCTTCCATATAGGCTTCTGATTGTCCAACCATGTCTACTGACTGTCCACTTTGTCTGTTGACATTCTCTTTCTTCCATTTCACTCTGCTAACTATCTAGAGGTTGTCAAAATTACCAACAATAATAACACACACAAAGTTACTCTCAACTGTTCAATTTGATCAAAGTTCCAACATACTCCAAGTACAATTGCTTTATCCAATCCGCCACCGGTTTTACCCATTGAAGTTGTTGTACCCCCAGCCGCCTTCGAAATCCCGTGTTCTAAGAGAAAGTTAATCGATTGATACATTCTTCGAATCAGCTTGGGCATTGATTGAAAAATATTAAAAAAATAAAATGGCATCAAACTCCCACCCTGGAGAAAGGCTCTCTCTCTCTCTCTCTCTCTCTCTCTCTCTCTCTCTCTCTCTCCTTTAGAACGAAGGTTTTAAAATCCAGAATCAAACAAATGATCATTTCCCATAGATTCTGCTTTGAATAGAAACAACGTAATGGTTAATGAGTCTCATCCCTAGATTGAGCAAATGCCAAGATCCCATAGTTAAATGATCATCTCTAACCTTTATTGACCTTTGATCAAGTGGTTTCTATGAACCTTTCTTAATTACAGTAGTTTTCTTCTTTTTATTATTATTTTTTTTTGATAAACTCTAACTTATTACTTTTTCTTATTTTGCAAATTTTTTGAATTTATGACTAACTTTAAGAATCTTTAGAAATAAAATTACAATTTCCCGTTTCACCATTTTGAGAGGTTAAGTTCATTAGTTTTCTACTATTTTATTTTTCAGGAGATAAAAATAGTATAAAATAAAGATTTTAGTGATTAACTTGAGATGACACTGAGAGGGGGGGTGAATCAGTGTCTGAAAGTTTTCTCTGATTTTTCTTTACTTTCTACTGCTGCCCAGAGCTAATGGAGAACCAAAAATTCAACACATATACAAGCGTATACAAATCTACCTCGCTACCACTTAGTGATCAGGTCTATCAGATTTAAACACAAACCCTACAAGCCATTTTACGTACTCCAAAATATAAAAAAAGAAAAAGAAAAAACAATGAACATAGGGATATTACGTGGTTCACCACCATAGTATGTGATGGCTAGTCCATAGAGTAATACCCAACGGGCTCCGTATTTACTCAATACTCAACTTTTAGTCTCTTATAGACAAGGATACTAACTATAGGTTTTCTCAGCATAAAACTGAGAGGGCAAACAATGCCAAGATTTAGGCTATGACAGCCAGTGTTCAGCATATGCTGCACACACCACGTTTAACCAACACCCATGGGAAGTAAATAATAATTTTTTATGCTTATAACAATGCCTTACAATTTTCTCCCACTAGCTAGGCATTCAACAACTTTCACCTACGTTAGCATACAATATATTGAAAGCATAAACAGTTAGAAAATTGAAAAATTTCACAAACAATGCTTTCAAATGGCAGACAATATCTCTGAAGCTTCATATTGCTTTCCGGAACTCTTCAAAAGCCTTCAATGATGGCAGAACTTGATTCACAAAGCACACATTGCTCACAGGTTTCCAATCTCTTCTACACAACCCATAATCAATACGAATGTAAAAGTAAAAGCTCTACCAATCTCTCACAGGGATTTGACACTCCATTGATGCACAGAGAAGATGTAGTTGATTATTGAACATCCCACATGGCACAAAACCCTAGAAAATCCCTCTGTCTCCCTTCAATATTCTGTTTTATATTTTTCTCTTAGTTTTCATGACTCCCAACGATGCCCAATAGGTAGAGCATTGAATTTCGGACTCGGTGCAACTTGAACCGTCCGATTCCAACCTAAGATGAAGAAGTTATGGAGGTTTGAAGTTCGACCAATCAGAACATTCTAAAAGGAATCTTTCGGAGCTTCACTGTACGCTCGCAACATTGAATCGCCTCCATTGCTGACCGGTTAGACTTCGCTGTCAAAATCTGATTGGCAGATTGCAAAATCTTTATTAATGGCTGTTAGATTACCTTCAAAAAGGTGGGATTTGTTTCGAGCCGCTGGATCTGCATAACTTGCATCTCCGAAAATCTGACAAGCCCGCGGCCATTGGATCTTATTGTAGACGCGCATCATCAAATCACGGTGGCGCAATTATATAACGCAGAACACGATCATAAACTGCTCTCGACCAATGGGAGAGCTCGAGATGGAATCTCGACGCGACCGCCAATCTACACCTAATCCTGCACTTTCTTGAGCCGTCAGATGAGGATTTGAACATCATGGCTTTATTTAGGACGTAGATCTTGGATAGTCTTCTTTTTTGCTTGATGAAAATGCCCTCCACAACACCTCTAATGACCTCTGTAGCCATATGTCATTTAACAAACCCTATAAAGTGGATTTCTTCTCGAGAGATCTTCTCTTTGGACCTGGTTGATTCTCTCTCTAAGCAATACGTCGAGCACTTGAAGGGCTAGCTGGGGGGCGGTCAGGGCCATGTGCGTGGCTATGTGGCAATGGTCCTGCGGGCTAGCTGCTCCTGGTGGCTTCGGCTGCTGGCATGCAGCATGGCCTGTGGATTGCTGCTGCTTGTGAGCATGTGGCTGTGGCATGCCATGGTGCTGGCCTCGGCTATGTGGTGGCTGCTGCCTATGGTGCCGCGGCCCTCGGCCAAGCTAGTTGCCATGGTGGCATACCACCTCAGCATGGTGGGTCCCACCATAACAACTTCTCTCTCTTCTTTCTCTCTCTATAGTCTCTCTCTTCAATCTCTCTCTCTTGTCTCTCTCTCTTCAATCTCTCTCTTCTGAAGATGCCATAACACCTGAATCACTGTCACATTATCAGGAACATTGTCACATCACCAGAAACACTGACAGATCACTAGTAGGGCCCACAGACAGTCTCTCTCATCAAATTTGGCATAGAATCCGATTCAACTCATTGCAAGCTTCTGAAATATGCTGTGGAGGGTGTAGAACATTGTAAAATGTGTATACAAGACTACTTCATTTCTACCAGTGCACAAACACAATTGCCACACTCTGTCACGGCATTGACCCTCATTCTCCTACATAAATTTGAATGTATATTCATTTTCACTGCCTCAATAGTAATAACACAAAATCCTAACATGTAGTAAACTTCAATAACGATTCTAAAAAATGGATTTTAAACGCATGATTAAAGCCCATCTACAGTATTTTGGGATCGAATTGCTTTGCTCCACTCTTGTTATTTTTATTTTATTTTTGTTATAATCCCACTCGAGAATTTCACTTTTCTAGCACACAATCCTCTTGACAGGCCTCTTCACAGGTGGGGTTCTGATATTCCATTAATGAGACATGTATCATATTTTGGCACCAGGGTCCAACCTTATAAACTGAACCCTAGGACTGACCTAGCTCTACTCCTACCAAATACAGAACCTAATCATAGGTACCAGTTTATTTACCCAAAGAAAAAAATAATAGGTATCATTTTGAACCCTTGAGGTAATTTTAATTCACCCATAAACCCAAAAGATAATGACAACAAAAAATATATATATTTTTTGGGTTTATGGGTGAATTAAAATTACCTCAAGGGTTCAAAATGGTACCTATTATTTTTATAAACAGAGTTCTTGCAAGGAAAACAGTTGATAGGGTTGACTTGACAAAAATATTTTTATGATCATAACCGTCCAACTATCTGATTTAAGTTGGATCCATCAAAATATGGGTGTGTGTGATGTTATCAAATACTATCCAATAAGGGTGCAACTAACCTTTTTGCTAGGTCATGCAGTGCTACACCCACTTGGGCTTATGTGGTAATTAATAATTAAGAAGAGAGAGAAAGAGACAGAGGAGAGAGAAAGAAGAGAGAAGAGAGAAGAGAGGAGCTTGCAAAAGCGACTTTCACAGAGTCTATTTTGGAGATGAATGAACCTAGAGAGGGGTAGTGTTGGAAGGAAGAGAGATTCGAGGCCCAAAAGATCTCTTAGTTTTCTCTCTCCATCCATCTCTATCTTTAACGTGCTTAGTTAAAATATTAAAAAAACCTCACGAAATATTGAAGAAGAAACAAGAAAAGGAAGAAAGAGGAACAAAAGGAAAAGACAGAAGTGTACGGACGACCCTTAATCCGATTAGATTATTCTCAAGACACAAACACGACCTGGCAGCTGCCCTTCAAACGTAACGGATGTGTCTTTTTCTTTAGGAGAGTGGAGAGTGGAGAGTGGAGAGAGGAGAGAGAAAGAAGAACCAAATCCAACCCGATACGATTCAAGTCCCGATAAATTACCGAAAAGAAAGATGTCATGTGACTTTTGAGCGGTGACGAGTGAACAGAGCTGCTCTTCCGCTCGTTGCCTAGATGCTTACAAAAAATTAATAAGACCCACAAACAACGAAAAAGGTTTCCTGTAGAGAGAGAAGGAGAATGATGAATGATTAGCTACATAAGCGGAAGCCAGCAAGTTTGGCTTTTGAAGAATCAAAACCCATTACCCAACTCTCTCATCTCACCTAAATAAAGAGAAAGAGAAAGAGAAAGAGAAAGAGAAAGAGGAAGAAAAAAAAAAGCCGAAACCAGAACAATCAAGGAAGCTGAAGTAGAGAACAGACCAGTTTCTTTGAGTATATAAGAATTGAAGCACTAACAACAGAAGCAGAGAAGGTCGGCAGCAGCAGCAACAGAAGTAGAAGAAGATAGGGTCGTTATTACATTATTTGTCTCTCTCTCTCTCTCTCTGTGAGGAAGCTCAGTCGGCTCTGAAGCCTTTTTCCTTTTTCTACAGAGAAGTCAGTGGCAGAAACAGCAACATCAGCAGTAGCAGCAGCGACAGAAGCTGTAGTATAGTATATAGAGTAGAAAAAAAAAAAAAAAAAACCCCAACTCCAATAGGATAGCTTTCACCTCTCTCTCTCTCTCACACAGAAGGAATTTCAGAATCCCCACTATAGATACACAGTAGGAGTAGATTGTTTGGGTTTGGGTTGTTAGATTAAGAACACCAGAGAAATTACATATTTTCTTTTTTGGAAAAATAAAATACAAAAATCATCAAAATTGGATTTTGATTGCTTATCAGAATCCGCAGTTGTGGCTACTACAAGGAGATTCCCTTCAGATTCCGGAGCTTTTGCAGACTGGGTAGCTTCATCTTCTCCAGCCGGCCGTGCAGACGATCTCTCCCTCGGCTTCAATGCTGCACCTGCAAGCGGCGGTGCCGGAAATGGAGCCGGCACCGCCGCTTCTCCATGGTCCTCTGCTGCCTCTCGTCATCAAATCAATTACGGCCTACCGTCGGATATGGGCATGGTTGGTCTTCGAGATGTGTTCCTTGTTGCTCCAGCATCATCGTTTCATCCTAACACACAGCATCAAGAACCTATCATCTCCGACCATCACCACCACCACCACCACCACCAGATTAACAATTCCAACGCTGCTGCTGCTGCTGCTGCTGCAACCACTCTTGGCGTTGGTGTAATCCCTCTCCTCACTGCAACTCCTTGTCTTGCTTCTTCTTCTGGCAACGTTGGAATCAATGACGAAGATAATAATATAAACATCAACATCAACAATCGTAGTAGTAATAATAGTAAAATTCAATTCTGGCAGAATCAGCAGAGCAACTTCTTGAAGAAGCCCATGTTGTTAGATCATACCAATTCTGCTAATTTTCTGAATACCGGGGAAGGGGGTGCTGGTGTAGGATCCAACGCAGGCGGTGGTTTTGGGATTGCTAGCACATCTTCTTCTACTGCAACATGCCAGGATTGTGGAAACCAAGCCAAGAAAGACTGTCCTCATCGCCGGTGTAGGACTTGCTGCAAAAGCCGTGGTTTCGATTGCGCAACTCACGTGAAGAGCACGTGGGTCCCAGCAGCTCGGCGGCGTGAACGTCAGTTATCTGCGGCGGCAGTAACGGCCGCCGGCGGTTCTTCTGGGTCTACGTCTGGGGTGAAGAAGCCGAGGCTTATTAATTCGCAGACTACAACGACTTCACATACCTCTACATCTAATAATACTCCACCAAGAAGCTTTGACACTAGCTCAAGTCATCAAGGTTTGAATTTGATTCATTTTTAAAGGTTTAGAATGTGAATACAACAATAATTTTTACTGGGTTTTTTGGTTATTTGGTTTTTAATTGGACGATGTTAGATGCGAGTTTTAGGGATGCATTGCCGGGACAGATAAGGGCGCCTGCAATTTTCAAGTGTGTGCGAGTGACTGCCATTGATGATGGTGAAGATGAGTATGCTTACCAGGCAGTTGTGAAGATTGGTGGTCATGTGTTTAAAGGGTTTTTATATGATCAGGGTGTGGAGGGGAGAGATGGGTTTCCAAATCTGTCTGAGTTACACTTAAGTGGTGGTGGTGGTGGAGGTGGAAGGAATGGAGGTTCTTCATCGTCGCCAATTATTGATCCTTCGGATGTTTATGCTGCTTCTAGTGGTGGATTGCTTGGAGGTACGGCTTATGGTAACCCATTAAATTGAAGGGCTTGAAGGGGAAGACAATGTTGATCGCTTTAATTAATCTTGTAAAACGTGTTTTATCTTAACTTCTGTATCTCTATTGATTCTAAAAAGGCTTATGCATTATTGAATTTCTTCCTTTTTTTTTTTTTTTTTTTGATAAATTGTTTGTGCAATTCTCAGTTCGTGCAAGTAGTCATTGTTTTGCTATACAAAGTAGAACAGCTCTTTTATATTTAAAAATATGAAGAATGCTGTTTGGGTAGGGGTTGTTACTTTTTGAAGTCTCATGGAACCAAACTTTTTTGATTGAAGTGATTGCTAGTTTGTATATATATCTTACTTTATTAACCTCTCTCTCTCTCTCTCTCTCTATATATATATATATATATATATATATATATATATATATATCTATATATATATATCTATTTGTCCATCTCATATGATACACTGTTTGTTTTGAAGTGATTGCTGTATCAGTTAAAGGGGAAGTGCCTACTGTTCAGCTGATGCTGTATGATATGAACTCTTTATATTTCTTGTAATGTAATTATTTGTTGCAAGCTTCACCTGTTTATACTTTGATGTCCCCCACCCCCCCAAAAAAAAAAAAAAAAAAAAAAAAAAACACGAAACTAACTACTAGTGTATGATTAATGATATGTTCAGTCCTCGCCAACAGTGTTGTAGCAATTCACATAATCTTTTAGTTGGTCGGTTTAATTTCAAGGTTTAAGTTGTGCAGCTTTGGGCACCAGCACGATGGTTACATTGTCGTTGTCATTTTTGGTTTGAAAACACATGGCTGTGTTCTCCTGTACTGTTCATAACATTTTTTTTAATACAGACAACACTGCATGTGTTATCAAGGAAGCAGGTGTTCACGGTGTTCTTGCTTTAGATATTGCAAAAATTGTTTATGATTGACCTCGATTACTTAGATTGTCCCTAACACTTTATGTCCTCTAGACATACTCTAATTTAAGTAGGTTTTTTTATTTTATTTTTTTATTTGAATGCCATGTCTCTAAGTTGATGCATGGATGCTGTTGCCGTTCATGTTCCTTGTTCAGTGAAGTAATATGTTGTCTTTTATCTTTTAGCTTATAATCTTTTAGTCCCACGCTGTTAACTTACCCCATTCGGTTTAGTGCTTAAGATATTATATTTTAAATTTGTCGGTACATTTGCTAAGATTGATAATTTTTGGATCTGTACGCATGTGGTATTTGGAACTTGAATAGATATCCATAGGTACACTCAAGATTCTGTAGCATACTAGAATTGTTAGCTGAACCTTTATTTAATATTTTTTTGTGTACATTGGGGTTAATTTGGTCTCCCAAGTCAGCATGTGCCTACCTGATTTGATTGCTGTCTTGGATGCGTTTCTCCAAGAATTATTCTTTATTTCCTTGGACGGTGTAGGTAATGAGTGTTTTGTTTTTTAGAAGAGCCCTTTTGTGCAACGTTGAGGATATGTAGATAAAATGGTTTCTCTGATATTTGTTTTGTAATGCTTGCTGGACTTTCCACAGTCTGCCAAGCTGTTTCCTTGGATGACTATCTATATCTTGTGACAATTTATAAATTTTTTTGCCATGTTCACACTTCTTCCTAGTGCTATCCAAAGTTAGAATAGGGATTCGTGGTTTCTGGACACTCTTATTTAGATAGAGTACAGGCTAAGAAGGAATTTCTAACTGTACGAATGGTGATTTCTGTATCTATTATTCATCTGAAATAATTGGCTGCTGGAAAATTAATGCATGGTAGATATCGTGTTTTTATGAAGCTATCTCTCATTATAATGAAGTAACATGTTCTTTTTGGACACTAAAGTTCATAAAAATATCACTTTGGCATCAATTTTATTATTTATCTATAAAACAAAAAGTAGGTACTGAGAGATTGGGTACACAGTTGCTATTAGTACCCATTGCATAATAAGGCATTTGTCTGTCTATTTTCCTTGTAGTTCAAGCTTTTTGCTTGCTCATCCCAAAAATAAAAAAATAGGGGAGGGAGGAAAAGAGTGTGTGGAAAGGAGACAAAGACATTTGGATTGTTTTGGCTTGGGATAGTGAAAGAGAGCCTTTTATGCGGTTGCCTATTTGCCAAGCATACATCTAGTTCAGGTAAGAGGGCGGGCCTTGACGCAATGGAATGTTTTCTCCATTGTGACCTGGTGGTCATGGGTTCGAATCTAGAATCATCCTCTCCACAAAGCAGGGATAAGGATTGTGTATGTTAGTCCCTCCCCAGATCCTGCAGTGGCGGGAGTCTCGTGGACTGGGTATGCCCTTATATTCAGTTCAGGTTAAAAGCAGGTAAATGATTTGTAAACTAAGGGAACTGTGTACATGGATACATATATGTAGGTATATGTTAGTACATGCTACAAAAGCAAGGTAATGGTCAACATCTGAAAGAAATATATGCTAGTAAAAACAACAAACTAATTGGGGCCACTTTGGAACATTGTAGGAGTGTAAGGGGAAGAAAGAAATCTGTTTGAGTATCTTTTGTACATAGAAAAAGTAATCAGTTGATGTCTTTTATTCAAGATTTACAGATTAATGTCCAAATGAGTTTCTAGATGTCATACACATGTTTGCAAATGTGGATGCATGAAAATTCCAATGGGAAATTGTTTGTGAATTTTAAGGATTTTTATTTTTCTTTTGGCAATATTGCTTGTCTGGATTAGTGTTAGTTACATAGATTTCAGATGATCTTTATGTTGTTTTTCTGGATTAGTCTACGTTACCATTGTTTTAACCTGTTGGAGAAAAGAATTATGGGTTTGTCAATTTCCCTTGTTCATTATTTCTCTCTGGATCCCTCCACTGCACAAATTATGCAATTTTAGACTATACAATCCTTTAATTGTCAGTGCACGAGCAGGTAAAGTTGAATTTTGAGTAATGCAAAACCTTAGTTGCGTTAATTAATGAGGCTCTAATTGTCAGTTCATTTACTTATTGATATATATTGTTGAGCTGGAGTTTGCCAATGTTGTGAAATCTCAAGGTTGTATGTCCTTGGTATCCATCTTGTCCTATAAGCTCAAAAAAGGGTTCTATAATGTTCAGGAATTGGATTAGTAATCATAATATAACTCGAAAATTAGCATTTCATGGAGATTTTTTTTTTCCTGCATGGGGGTGGGGGTGGTTAAATAATCTAAGTGAGTTTAGTGTGAAATTTTTGATTTGGCCAATGTTGCAATTACGGCAAAGAATTTGAAAGTGTACTAGGCATATTATGCAACAAGCTAATATTTATGTGGAAAAATGGAAATGTTTATGAGATCCAACTATGCATTTTACTTGCAACTGTGACCAACTTTCAAGGGGTCACTTCTCTTATAATCAGTGCTACAATAGTACAATATGAACTACCTTTATTTATGAATTTATGCAAATGAAAGTTGTTGAAAATAATACTTATCATGGACTAAATACAAATCTGTCGAGAGAATGCTATTTTGTCTATGGTTATGTTTTGTTTCTAAGGCTACATTACAATTATTCTCTCTCCAGCAATATTAGGGGAAGCTAACATTAAAAAAGAAAGAAAGAAAGAGCACTTATGGCCTGTTCTGAATGTACTTACCTCCCACATCCCATCATCTTTGGTCTCAATATTTTGTCTCATGTATAATTATTAAATAGATGTCTGGATGATAAAAGCTGAAAACATGATTTTAATGTATGCTATGGCAAGGGTAATATAGAAAAAGGAAGACAAGGAAAAAAAATCAAGCCTTAATTTTTACGAAGTCAACTGTAATTAAATGGTAAAAACAGGAGAGGCTGGTCTCTATAAGCGGGGGTAAGGTTTCATTGTGCTGATGTCAGATTCTTAATTTTGTTTCATTCTTTTATTTGCACTTTCCTTTAAGACGTTGTCATTTACTTGTTGTGATAGATTAAAAGGATAGCGCTGAATAATGTTCATCAAGGTTATTGTCTTGGTGAATATTGTAAGTTCACGAGTTGCCACTTGGTGAGCAATCAGTGGGCATTTTGGTGGGTCCATGTTTTAAAGAACTCTTCACAGATTCACTGTTAAAATGTCCAGTCAACATGAGCATTCTATATGGGTCAAATTGTGTACAAAGATTTGGAAAATTACCCACTTGCCTCCGACATCTATTAATACATAGTGGCATTCTTGTAATTTTCTCAACTTTAAGCCTAGCTGTGACCCCCCTACCAGTTAGATGGCTGTGTGATCCTCTATCATATGGGTGAGGATATGCTAATGCTTATCCTTCCCGTCATATGGAAACTAGTGAGTTTTGGTTCACTGACCTAGGTGAATGTTAATATTACCCCTCAAAGGATGTAAAAAGGGCAAGCATCTCTATTCGAGATGCTAGGGCAAATATTGGAAGATGTTTCTGATGTCAAGTATTTGGGATATCAATTCTGTCATGTTTGTATACGTATATTAATCTCTATGTTTGCTTCTACATTCTTGGATTTGTGAGCTTTGTTTGTCATTTTTTGTAGATAATGATACCTGCATTTTATCTGAAAGTTATGACCTCAATTAGGTCAATCCTATTCAAATGCTTTTTATTTACTCAATCTCCTGCGATATGTTAATTTTGTAATTTTAAAAATGTATTTCATGGGGAAAGAGATAAATGATGGATTATGCTTTTGCTGAGACATGAATATCCGCCAACCATAATAGTGAGTGTTTTTTGGTCAGTCATGATAGTGAGCTTGATATATGGTTGCATCTCATATTAATTCAAGGTTTTGTTGCCTTGATTTTCTTTCGTGTGTTTGGCATTTGGAAATTCAAATTTGTGTGCGATATTGTAAGCACTTTGAACTTTGTTGAAGAGGGTGAGCCTTGCTGTGATGGCAAGGTTGTCACATTGCAATCTGGTGGTCATGGGTGAAAACAAGGAAACAGCCTCTATGCGTTGCAGGGGTAAGGCTGCGTACATTCTACCCTTCCCCAAACTTTGCAGTATCGGGAGGCTCATGCACTGGGATGCCCTTTTATTGTAAACACTTTGAAGTCTTTGGTCCATAGCTGTGTAATGCATTGTCTAAATGTAGTATGATTGTTTTTCTGTGTTCAAATCATGGTTTTCAGGTTGGTAATGGATTGCACATAACTTTTTGAGATTTGTAATATGAACAGGAGAATATGAGATCTCCTTATCATCAGTGGGTTGCTGCATGCAATTCTTCTTTCTCATTATATGGGCCTTCTTGCTAGCATAGAATGTGAAAAGGTCAAAAAGAATATAGGGCTTGGATATCATTTGAATCTGATGATTTATTGTTCTGTTTTTTAATTTATTGTTTCGTTATTTTAATCCTTGTGGTTAACTTTGCATGCTTAATAATGTTTCTCCTTGTTTAGTTTTCTGGAGGACTGCAGATTAATCATCTCGTCTGCATTTATTTGGAAGAAAATTTGATGCTGGAAATTTTTTTATTTACTTTGATTATTCTTACCATGATTATGATGCATTTCTCTTGTTTTCGTCTTTCCTTTTGTGTAGATATTAGGGTGCTCTAGTTGGGGGATTGGTTAATTATGAGACTCCTGAATTTTCCTGGTCGGCATATGTTGTGACAAATGAATGATTTGAACTTCCAATCTTTGTGTTGTAATATGGGAATATGAGTTATGTCCAGGTTTTGATATAGGTGAGGAATGAGTCAGCACTCATATCCCCACATACATCGAACCTAGACATAATCCATATTCCTATATTACAACAGTTCCATATGTTTATAAGGCAGCAGTATTTTCTGTATAAACTACGAAACTAGGTTGGTCTAATCTTTGGATGCCCTTAAAAGACTAATAGAATTAACATTGAAACTACATCCTTGTGACTTGAAATTGAAAAATGTAACATTCATTGTGTTTGATTCTTCTTGTATTTTTTAACCACTTCAAGTTGTTGATTTTTAAGTTTGGATCTAGTGTTTGTCCTGTCACCTTCATTACTTATGTGATCCTTGATCGAATGGCTGATTTCAGTAGCATGATATTTTGCAGGACTACTAGGGTTTATATAGAATCTTTTAAGATTCCTCTATTTCAGAGTGATGAGAATGGCTGTTTGTCATGAATTCCTCATTTTATGTACAATATAGTTGTCAACTTCTGCTAGCTTTTGTTCTGTTGTTTCTGCTGGGAGGACTGTTTATATGCCTACAATGGAGTTCACTTAAGCCCATCTGGTTTCGCCGGTTTTCTGGACGTGAAAAGCTACAAATATTTACAGTTCTAGAGCCAGCCCTTTCTTGATCATCCATCTGATTATGATCAAAGTTGATTCTTCACTGTTTTATACCTTCTTAGACCTTATCGGTTAATCTCATATTCAGCAACTGCCAACCCATGTCCTTCCCAGAGTGATAACCTTTGTAAGTTGACAGAAAGAATGACAGATTTAAATTTTTGTATCTTTAATTGATAGGTAAAACGTTTGTATTATGGTTTTTATTTCTCTGCTGAAACGAGGAATGAAAAACTAGTCGTTCTGGCATTTTTTTTTTTCAGGTTCTTATTGCTTCATAATTGTGATCAGTTCCATACCGACGAGTCTGTATGCAGGTTGTGTTCAGAAGGTTTTAGTCATACCTGTATAGTGTTGCTCCTGCTGCATTATTTTTTATTATTTCTTTTTCTTAGTTTTATAATTAGTTATATATAAGGAATCAATGAAGTATTACCCAGTTCATAACTTACAATAAAAGTGGGATGCAAAGAACCCAAATGATTTTTGGAATCTAATTGAAAGAAAACTTTTCTTTAATTTCCTGCCATTATTCTTCATCCTCTTACCTTTGATGGTGGGTATGTTTCTCTATTTTTAGTAGTTTAATTTTGTGCTCTACTTTCTTATCAAGTTTGCCATTACAGGAAATCTTGTTGTCTCATTTTCTTCTGATCTTCTGCTTGGGGTTTTTGGTGGGGTGGATGTGAATGTGTTATCGTTGGGTAATGTTCTTGGTTGGATGAACGTTGGTCTTGAGTTTAATAACATTTTATTGTACGTAAGTTTACGTACGTCTTTTATGAGTTTCATGTTACGTACGTACGTTGCATTTATGTGTTGAACCTTAACGGTGCTTCCATCTATGGGGCATTGACACGTGGTGTGATTAAGAATATTGGTCTTTTGTGGTATTATTATTTATTATTTTATTCTCATTTTGAAGTTACCCGCTAACTTTAAAGCCCAAGATCGTGGTGGTCGCAGTCACTCGTTTTCGATATGGATCGATGATAGTTTCATAAGGTAAGGTCATGTTGCTGATGAATAAAAAATAAAAAAATCAGTATCGCCCAAAACCGAGATGATTTGGCTGATACGGCTGAGATTTGATATCTGTGGGTCTTGGCTCTTGGTGGTTGCTCTTCATATGTGAGGGTAGTGTCTTCAAATGGTGAATCAGTAACACGAATAGATGGCTGTAGTTTGTTTTAAGTTCCTGTGGAATGTTGATCTTTGCTATCCGATATGGGCCATGTCCAACACCGATCTCGATGGATGTATGATTCCAATTCCAATGGTGTACCAACATGTGGCCGATATGTAGAAAAACTCCAAATGTTGCTCCGACATGTTGCCAGTATTTAATAAAATGTATTAAAAAAGGGGGAAACATAATCAGGATTAGGATTGGTCACTGTTGAAACTGATACGAAAGGGCAATCTGGCCGATACAATCCAGTTCCTAAAACCATGCTCTCACTCTTATTCCCACTCTTTACTCATAACGCTCCCCCAGCAACACCTTTTGTTGTATTGACAGATATTGGGTCGATGCAGTTCCATAAAGGATATAATCAGTGAAGAAATTGTACCGAAGGCTGGTATTAGTTCCTATTACTCGGTGTAATAGTTAAATAGTCTGTGGGCATCGTTCAATTAAGCCGGAATCCTCGAGGAATCGGTTGGGAATCAGCTAAAACTAACCAGAATAGGCACGAACGTAGAAATATCGGTGGATATTTTGAATCTACAATTGGATGGAATCAGGAATCTGATCACCAGCAAATTACAATTGCATTTTTTGGACTAGAATTGGATGGAATCATGAATCGGATCCAATGAATTCCAATTTGATTCGATGGGTCGTCAATTAATCCGATTCTTAGAACCATGACTGTAGGTGGCATTATCACCTTTAGCTTTGGTTTATTAATAAAAGGTGAATGACTGATGATGGTTAACCATGATCAATCTCTTCACCAATACTAAAAACATATTGGGAGATGTTTTGCCTCACTGGAGGTGAAATCATAATCATTTCATCATAAATGTGTTTCTAATTATTGTTTAGCTTTTTGGATTGAATCACACTTATAAAGTACTTAAGCAAGCATTATACCAACCACTTTTATTAAAATTTTTTTTGGGTATAAGTCCTAAAAGTTAGCAAAAATATTTAATGAATAAAGAATAGACACTATAAGAGCACCAAGATGCCCACAACATAGAAAACAAAAGTTAGATGGAGCCCACCTTTGGCATTGTCAGGTACAGAAATTTTGTTCGTTCCCTTTACTTCCTGGTGAGACTCTTGCCAGGAAGGATGGAATGTTCCAGGCTAGTGATTGTATTAGTTGGAGGTAGAATCGGAAAATATGGCTTTAGCAGTCTCCTACCTGATGGCTATCGATCCGTCCCAGCCCACTGCTGTGATGCCAACCCTCAATGATATTGTGCACTTAGCATCATATTTTCAGTGTTGTTCATTTACTCACGTTCCAAGAGAGATCAACATTGTGGCTGACTCTCTTATACACCCTTTTGTGTGAGTAGAATGAACATTATCCACTCTTTTAACTTCAGAAGCTTTGTATTTCTGATTTCATGTGTTTTACAGGACATCAATAGATTCATCATTACCAAAATTAAATGGGACAACATTCCCCAAACCACCCCCACCCCCCAACCCCAATACACACACACCCCTCTTTTTTAAAGAATGTTCTTGCGTAGATATATGAAGGGTTTACAAGTCATTATCATGTAAAATTAAGTATCGGAAGGGTATCATACAGCTATATGTTTTTTCTTCTTCTGAAAATGCCTTGTTTACATAGTAAAAGGGACAGGTTTATAATGATGAGGTTACATGAAGGGTTCATGTGCCGGAAGAGTATCTGAGCTCATAAAAATAAGGGTGACAATTGGTAAAAATGGGCACAGAATAAGCCTTACCTTTACCCTACACAATACTAGGTGATGTGGGTAGAATGAGTCTACACTTATCCTCCCCATTCGGTTGGCTAAACATAAGGATAAGGTAGGTGTTGGGTTAGTGTCTTGTATTCTGTGGGATCCACGTAATTATAAGGGGTAGTATTTGTATTACGGTATGAGTCTATTACATGTATGGGGATAAACTTATAATTGTGGTGGGATTAGGATTTCTAGGTTTTCCTATATATTGTCTCTGTGTGGGAAAACCTAGATAAGGTCTGAGCAAAGGAGGACACTGTGTCAGGTGGAGAGAATTGTAGAGAGTTTTTTTGGCAATAAAGAATCTCTATTTCTCTGTGGTGGAGGTAGGCATTCCGGATTGAGTGCTGAACCACAGCAAATCCTGTGTTGTGTTTGCTTGATCTTCGTTTCTTTCTCGTGGTTACGCGTTCATCCCTAACAAGTGGTATCAGAGCCAAGGTTCGATAGATCGATCAGTGATCTAGGAGAAAGAGAGGGAACGGGTAAAAGAACAAGAAAAAATGGTGAGTTTTTTTTCCCTTTTTTCTCTATATTCCTTAGGAAAAGTTAAGGAATTAAAAAAAAAGAAAAAAGAAGGTGATCATCATTACCGTACAAGAAGAGGGAGTTTTTTTTAAGAAAAAAAAAAAAAAAAAAAACTAAATTGCATTCTCTGTACGGTAATGTGGTGAAAAAAATAAATAAATAAAAAAAAGGATCGTACGATTCGATGTTCGTACGTTGTATCATCCAAAGAGAAGGGGAAAAACATAGAGGTTGTTGTCCCAAGGGTTTTTGGGTGCTACGATTTCATTGGAAGACACGGATCGGACAGATTCGGTGGCTTTGATATCGATCGGACAGTCTTGTGCAAGATCAACGGTGATTGAAGCTATTGGAAGTTGATGGCAGGCACAGAAGGTAAAGATCGAGTTAATAGAATGGCGGCGAAGGGTTCAAACTTCTCCATAGAACCCTTTAATGGCTATAATGATTTTACCTTGTGGCAACAACGGGTAAAGAATATTCTTACGCGGGAGGGGACTGTTAAGGCTCTCAAGAAGAAATCCGACAAGCCAGAAAAGTTGACAGATGATGAGTGGCTAGATTTGAGGGATCTGGCAAATAGTACGATTCAGTTGTTTCTAGTGGATAATACTCTTCGTGAGGTCATTGGTTTGGAGGATCCAAAAGAAGTTTGGACGAAGTTGGAGAGCAGGTACAAGTCCAAATCGTTGACAAATCGATTGTTTTGAAGAAACAATTATATGGCTTTCGTTTGTCAGATGGAGTACTGAAATTTGAGGTGCATATTGATGAGTTCAACAGGATTCTAACGGAGTTGTCTACTCTTGATGTGAAGATCGAAGAGGAGGACAAGGCACTTATCTTGTTGGCCTCATTGCCTCATTCATTTGATCGATCACATTGTGACTACACTGTTGTTTGGCAAGGATACTCTCAAACTTGACGATGTTATTGCTGCTTTGCTAATGAATGAGACACGGCGGAAAAATAGTAGTGAAGGGACGTTAGATGAGGGTAATGCCTTGGTTACAGTTGGTGGTCAGGGTAGAGGAAGATCAAATGGGAGACAGCAATATGGCAAGAATAGGGGTCGCTCCAAGTCACAAGGTCGCAAAATAATTTGTTATTATTGCGATGAGGAAGGTCACATAAGATGGAATTGTCCAAAGCGTAAGGAGGATAAAAAGAAAAAGGAAGACAAGGAGAGTGGAGAAAAATCATCTACTGCTGGTGTCACAGAAGAATGGAGTGATGGAGATCTCCTTCTCACTACTTCATCAGGTACGAATACTTCAGACTAGATTTTAGATTCAGGTTGTTCGTTTCATATGTGTTCAGTTAGAGAACAGTTTGCTACATATCATGAATGTGATAAGGGTACAGTCAGAATGACAAATGATGCTGAAAGAAAGGTTGTTGGGATTGGGACTGTACGGATTCGCATGTTTGATGGGATTGTGCGAACTGTAACTGGGGTTAGACATGTGCCGGACTTAAAGAAGAATCTAATTTCATTGGGAACACTGGATGCGAGAGGTTACAGGTGTTCATCTGAAGGTGGAGTTCTTAAGGTCTCCAAAGGGACCATGATTGTGATACAGGGACAGATGGTTGGCGATCTATACAGACTTGCAGGGAGTGTTGAAACAAATGGTGCTTCTGTTGGAACTCAGGCAAGGAGTATAGATGAAAGACAGAAGATGCAAAATGTTCAAGTTGTGAACAAGTGCAGATCTGGGAAAAAGCGAGTATCTTTTGCTTCGAATTTTGTGAGTGGAAGTGATCTCTCCGGTGATGCTGCAGCAGTGGGAGAGATGGAGACACATCACATCGTGCGGCGGTGAGCTGTACGGGACACCGGACGGGGTGTGGGCTATGCTGGTTTGGGTGTAGCGGTTTGACAGAGACGGGTTTACAGAATCAACATCAACGGGTTTTCTTCATGGTGGTTTGCAGAATCCAAGCCAGGTGGAGATTTGTTGGGTTAGTGTCTTGTATTCTGTGGGGTCCACGTAATTATAAGGGGTAGTATTTGTATTAGGGTATGAGTCTATTACATGTATGGGGATAAACTTATAATTGTGATGGGATTAGGGTTTCTAGGTTTCCCTATATATTGTCTCTGTGTGGGAAAACCTAGATAAGGTCTGAGCAAAGGAGGACACTGTGTCAGGTGGAGAGAATTGTAGAGAGTTTTCTTGGCAATAAAGAATCTCTATTTCTCTGTGGTGGAGGTAGGCATTCCGGATTGAGTGCTGAACCACAACAAATCCTGTGTTGTGTTTGCTTGATCTTCATTTCTTTCTCGTGGTTACGCGTTCATCCCTAACAGTAGGTAGTCAGATAATCGGGTAAAGTTTAGATCGGGGATGGTAGAGATGTGTTATCCATACCATAGCTATTAGCTAGGTTGGTAATATTTATTTATCCTTACCAATGTTCAATTGCACAGAATCGGGCAAGTGATCGGCCCATTGATCCCCAATTTCTTGAATTTGCCTTCCCTCTATGGAATTGGCTCTTGCCAACCATCTTGGCATGTCTGTTGTACAAGATGTTGGATATTATGACATTTGATGTGTGTCCAACCTAATTTATTTGGATCAAATTAATTAATTATTTTTCATTATGTGGTTATTATAATTGTTTGTGCAACTATCCAAAAGTATCATTATTAGTTCACAACTACGGACAAACTTCGGCCTCTGTTCTATGGTTATCACATTGCACATTGCACAAATGGAGATTTGATGCAGATGTGAATGTGGGTACTTTAGTGTGTTCAACATGATCTATTTGAAATTCTTGATAGTTAATCGTTAGTTGTTTAGTAATAGGAATTTTTGGTAGTTTCTTTTTCTCATATCTAAGATGTGCTTACTATCACATTGATGTTTTGTGCACTTGTGGTGGACCAAACATTGATGTCTGCCGACAAGATTGACTACACATTGACTGCTCGGTGTATATGACATGAATGGTAATAGGGGTGACAGTCAACAAGGTTTTAACTGCCCGTTTAGGGATTACATGCAATATTGTGAATTGTCTGACTATGACTAGTTAAATCCAAGGCCTTGGTAGTTATTTTATAAAGAGTTTACAAATCTAGTCACTAGTTATGACACTCCTATGTTGAGTACTGCAATGAGTTTATTTGTTTTGTGGTCATTTCATTCCATTGTTCCAAGGACCATTGCGGATGTTGGTACGATGGGAGAGAAAGTATAATGAACATATCTACCACATAGATTTTTTAGGTTACATTTTTTTAGGATTGTCCTTTACTGCAATTAAGGATAACTTAAGAGATATCCCTTTATGATCACACCACTTGGTACGATCTAAACCTTTGAACCAAATTAGGTTCTTCTATAAAAGAGAGGCTAGGGCTAAAAACCAAATAACCTTTATTTTTTTTGTTGCAATTAAGAGAGAGAGAGAGAGAGAGAGAGAGAGAGAGAGAGAGAAAAGAAGGTCTTTTTTGTTCTTCAAGCTAGGGTTTTGGCCATTGGTGTTCCTTGTAGATCGTAACCTTGTGTTGCATTCCTTTGGAGTAGCATGTCATTTGTGTGCTCTAGATAATTATTTGTTTGATTAATTCAATTACCTTATTGCATACTTTGATCGATATTGTTGAAATAGATTTCCGATGAGAGACTTTCGCCTAACAGCGCACAAAATAAGTCACCAACTTCTTACCATGAAGGGAATTCAAATCAATCCCTTGACAGAGCACATAGTCATTCACCAACCTTCTATCGTGAAAGAAATTCAAATGTCTACAAAGAACGAAATTCAAATGAATCCTTATCCCATGTTTACAAGGAAATGAATTCAAATGAATCCTTATCCCATGTTTACGAGGAAATGAATTCAAATGAATCCTTATCACATGTCGTAAACAAAAAACAAGAATTTGACTTTGTCACAGCTCTTATCCTCTTTTGTAACCAATTATAAAAATTGATATATATCTTGTAGCCATCTATAAATATATACAAAATCTCAACACAAAAGTATGTGAGATCATATTCAAATTCAAACGTTCTTTTATGGTATGAGAGCACTGGTACGCTTAGAATTTTTGTTTATCTCTTTTGGTATTTCTTCCTTTCTCTACTACGTATTCTCTTGGTCATGGCTTCCAACATTGGCTCCTCAACTATTGCTACTGAATACGCATCACGTTCTTTTGGATTTGGTGGCAACATGTCTTAGAGCAACTACCTACTCTGGCGAGCACAGTTCCTTCCTCTATTCAGACTTCATGGATATCTGAAATATGTAGATGGAAGTTACCCCTGTCCACATGCAAATTTAGCACCTACAGCTACTACAACTTCTACAATCATTGCTGCTGAAACAGACAAGCCATCATACATCACATGGCCACAACAAGATCAAATGCTGCTTTATTGCATTTTATCAATGCTAACAGAATCTGTTCTCCCGAATCGTTGGTTTCCATACATCTCATGCGGTATGGAAAGCTCTAGAGAAACATTTTGCCTCTCAGTCATAAGCTAGGATTATGCAACTTGAATTCCAATTGAGATCCCCTCAAGAAAGGTACTCTGTTTATTCCTGAATACATTCAAAAGGCTAAAACACTTGGTGATCACTTAGCTGCAGTAGGACATCCAGTTTCGGATGATCATATGGTCATTAATTAGCACTCTCAGTGGATTAGGACCTGAGTATGACAGTTTTGTCAACTCCATTACCTCTCGGATGGAACCAATTGCTTTAAATGATTTTCTTGGAATTCTCTATAACCAAGTGGTCATCCTAAGCAACGAAAATATGGATATTACTCCTCCAATTTCCGCTGCAAATGTTGTTACAAAGATTAACAACCATGAACCAATTTACAATCCTCGTGGCTATGGTCGCGGACGAAGGAGAGGTCGTGGAAGATTTTATTCTGAGAACAATGATAATAGGCCATGAATTAATTGTTAGGTTTGTAACAAACCGGGTCATGCGGCAATACAGTGCTATCAAAGATTCAATCCAAATTTTTCCATATCTCAACCACTACCAAATGCTATGTATGTTGGCAATCCATCCTATAACAATGATTTAGCATGGTATCCTGATTCAGGAGTTACTCACCATCTCACCTCGGATCTTGGAAATCTGCCAGTCTCTTCACCTTACACTGGGGCCGATCAAGTTCAAATAGCCAACAGATCAGGTTTGTCCATTGATCATGTTGGAACTTCTGTTTTACATACTCCAACTTTTGCCTTCACACATAAAAATCTATATCATGTTCCAAAAATAAAAAAAAAATAAAAAAAAAATTTGCTTTTTGTTTCTCAATTCACAAAGCATAATAATTGTGTGTTTGAGTTTCACCTTGATTTTTGTTGTGTAAAGGATCGATACTCGGGGAGCCTCCTAGTACGCAGCCGGAGTAAAAATGGCCTTTACCAATTCTGTGGTGCATCTTCTTCAAATAAAAACCCATATGTTGTTTCTTCCACTTCACCATCTTCTTACTCAGGATGTATTGGTGAGAGAGTTTCATCCATGGTCTGGCATGACCGGTTCGGCCATCATGTTCAATGCATAAGTTCAGTCTGTTATTTCCAAGCATTCTCTTTCAGTTTTTGGTAGATCTAGTTTTTGGTTTTGTGAACCCTGTTAGATTTGTAAGTCTCATTGACTGCCATTTTTTCCTAGTAATTCTCACTGTACTGTATCTTTGGAATTAATCTATTCTGATTTATAGGGTCCATCACCTATTGTCTCCTCAAATGGCAATAAATACTATATTGCCTTTATTGATGATTTCAGTAGATATACATGGATATTCCCTCTATCAGCCAAATCCAAGGCGTTTTCCACTTTTGTCAATTTCAAATCACAGGTTGAAAAATTCTTTAACACCCATATTGAGACATTTTAATTCGATGGTTGTGGTGAATTCTTGAGCTTTAGAAAATACATAGATGAACATGGAATCATTCATCAGTTTTCCTGTCCACATACTCAGCAACAAAATGGCCGGGTAGAACGTAAGCACAGACAGATTGTAGATTTTGCCCTTACTATGCTAAATCATTCTTATAGCCCAAAATTAGATTGGGACCATGCCTTTACTATAGTAGTTTATTTTTTCAACCACATGCCAACTCCATTACTTTATAATATCTCACCTTATGAAAAATTATTTAAGACGGTATCAGACTATTCAAGCATGAGAATTTTCGGCTGTGCCTATTATACTTAGCTTCGGCCATATAGCAAACATAAGTTGGGTGATAGATCTTTGCAGTGTGTGTTTATGGGATATTCCACTCAACACAAAGGATACAAGTGCTTGTATCGTTCGATTGGTCGCATGTACATTTCATGACAAGTTATTTTTGATGAAAATAATTTTTCATATAAAAAACCATTACCACAACCAAACCCACACAGCTAAGATTCAGCTAGCACCCATCACCCTACCATCCCGGCCATTACCTTCCATTAGTCAGGGGGTGTCACCCATACCAACCCCGCTTGCTAATGCTGAATCATCACAAACCGAAGTAGCTACATCATCTGCTTCAGCAAACCAATCCACCATTCCCAGCATTACTCCTCTTCAAACCGCACAAGCCTCAATCCCCATATCTCCATCCTCTCACATTCCCGTTGACATCCCATTCCAAATTAATCCCCACCAATCCTCCCTAATGTCTCTCAGCCTACTCACCCTATGCAAATTCGATAAAAAAAATAATATATATAAATGCAAAGCCTTGGTTACTACATTTCATCCCATTTGTACATTCTTCCAATTGAAGGTGCTTCCAACCTAGCCGAGCTGTTACACTAATGCCAATAAAGATGTAAAATGGCATGAAGCTATGGCAGATGAGTTCAATGCCTTAATGAAGACGTCATGGGCAATTAAAGCCCATATATTTTTTTTTCTGCCAAAGCCTCCAACAGCTCCAAAGCCCTTAACGGCTCCAAACGGCTAATCACAACGGGTAGTTTTTTTTTTTTAAAGCTCTTTTTATTTTCTTTTCTCCATCCTTCCTCCCCCTATATATATGTAATGTGAAGCAAGAAGGAGGTGGTGAATTGCTTGTAAGCTTATATATTTTGGGAGTGCTTGTAAGGCCCCTTGTGATAGTTTAAGGTCCTCTTGTGGTGAGAGAGTCCCACACTTAAGTTGAGAGAGTCCCCAAGAGACCCTTGGGTTGAGTGGTCCTCGTACAATCCTTATTAGCTTGTTTTTGTCTTCTTATTTCTTATAAAATCACTTTCCATTTCTTATTCGCTCTTCAATTATATTGTGAACTACATCAAGTGGTATTAGAGAAAATTCGATTTGTGAGCACAATGCCTAAAGGTAGAGCAAAACAAGCATCTTTTGAAGAAGTTTCGCTCCGGGATAAGGTGAATGAGCTACGACAAACGCCACTCTTCAAAGAACAATGGAAGAAATCTTGAAGAGGCTATCTTTATCTAGTGACCCACCACTCCCACTGCCACACCCCAATTTCGGCTGAACCAGAAGTGTGAGTGAATCGTCTCCAAACCACGACTCACGTTAGGATCTCAATAGACCGTGTCAACAAACCATTCTAAGCAATTTGACATAATCAGAGAGTAATAAATAGCAGCGGAATTAAATAGACAAATGAACTGAGCTCTAAATTTGTAAATAAAATAAATAACCAATTATGCCATCATTCACAAACTTAAATAATAAATTATTACAATGTATTGTTATAAAATAAACCGTCTCTAAAGGAACACACAGAATGAGCACTCGCATGAGGTGTCATGCTCGTCCTCTACTGGCTGTGTGTCAATATCAGCGACTGTACCGTACGCTGGGGCAGCCATAAAGTCATCAACTGTATACCCTGCATCAAAATTTGAAAAAGAGAATATATATTCGGGTGAGCTCACAACTTAGCTCAGTAAGGTAAAATACCAATGCAACATACAAAATGCATGAGATAACATTACAACTGGGTCAGGTATAACTTGCAAAATGCTATGGTAAGATTTGGCGACCACCGCACCTCCATGCACCAGAGTGTGAGCACATCCAACAGTCAGGCTATAATCCATACTACTGCTGTTGCCCCACATCACTCACTTCGGTATAGAGATAGAGCTAGAGTCTGGCGGTCAGGCTACAATCCACACTACCACGTCCTCCCCCTGATACCCTACACCGTACCAATACCTAAACCCCTATTGGCAAGGGCTTGCAAGTGGGTTCCGTTTCTAACCAGTCCTATATGTCAATACAGTATCTATGGCCCTACCCCAGCACGGCTCCCTACGACATAGAGATTGGGCTCGAGTCTGGTGGGCAGGCCGAACCACAATCCCACATCCTCCCCCTGATACTCTATTCGCACCAAGCCCGCTAAAGTAGACGGCGATACGAAAATGTGTTAGTGTGAGGATATATCCAGGGCTCCACTCCCCTTCGCATTCCACACAGTAACTAAAAACATTCACATGCCTAAACAAACATCATCCTAGCATATGAATATGCACGAACAGATAGTAAGAAATTAAATAACTAAATGGCATATGAAATGCACAAACATCAAATAATAAACCCAAACACAAATGTGAATTACAACAGTTTACTGTTTATTTAGTTAATTAGGGTTTGGGGTCTTGTCCCTTACTTGTCGCGTGATAACAAATTTGCTCTACATCATAGGGTCTACTCACGCTGTCTACGGTCCTACATAAACATACTTATATGTTAGAATTAAATTATTAGGGTTACAGCTAGTTAAAATCAAGTTTGGCCAAGCAAACAGGCCTCGGTAAGCATACCGGTTGCAGTACCGGTCTCAGTAGAGTGAGACCGGTATGTCTTGCGGTATATACTGGTCTCACTCTGAGCGAGACTGGTATGCGCCTGCGGTATATATCGCAGGCCCATACCGCAGGACATTATAGTCCAACCGGTATGTCCTGCGGTATATACCGCTGGACTTAGGTCCAGTCGGTATGTTTGGCGGTCTATACCGTAGGACTTATTGTCCAGCGGTTAGGTCCGGCGGTATGGGTCCGAGAGACCGATCTCGGATCTCCCTCCCCCGTCGATCATCGGCTTGGTTTTTTTTAGGGTTTTTTCTAAACCATTCTAAGGTCCAAATACTCGTTTAGCCATCTAGGTTTCGACTATTTCGTCGCACCATTCCCATATTGGATCTTAATGAGAACTAGGGTTTTTTGGAAGTTCTAGGATTTTGGATTGTTGCGCCGTTTTATGGCTCCGATCCAAAATCCTAACATCACTAAGAAGGTCGAGCACTTACCGGTGTCTGTTGGATGGCGGCACTGCTCCTCAAATGGAAAGATCCTTCTTGCGCGGTCTCCATCCTCTTTGCTCCTTCTCAGATCTCTTCCAGGTGGCCTAGGGTTTGGAAGGACCTAAGGAGGGGTTGAGGTGCATATATATAGTGAGAGACCGTTCTAGAAAGGTTTCCCACGTCTAGAAAATTTTCAATTTTTTGTTTTGGAGTATGGGACCCGCTAGAGTCCGTCTCTAGCCGTTTTTGCACATATCGGTCGCACATACGGTACTGAGACCGGTATGTAAAATTTATATTTTTACACATCGTTTCTCATACCTGGATCTCGTGGTTCGTCACCCAGCCTTGCCTTCCGGTCCAGTTATGATTGGGAGATCTGTCACAATGTAAACCATGGGTTAACCCGGGTTTTCAGAGCACGGTTCTTACAACTCTACCACCCTTAAAAGAAATTTCGTCCCCAAAATTTGCATGTAGGTCTCACAATTCCCCCACCCTTAAAAGAAATTTCGTCTCCGAAATTGTATGTACCTTCAGAGTCGAAAAGATGAGGGTATTCTTGTCGCATGGCATCCTCCTCCTCCCAGGTGATTTCTTCTACATCCTGGCTCTTCCAAACTACCTTGACGTAGTGTATAGCTCACCTTCGAAGCTCCTGTCTCTTTTGACTGATTAGTTTGATTGGTACCACCTCAAAGTTCAAGTCTTCCATCAAATCTGGGGGGTCTGCAACCAGGATATGCGAAGGGTCTCTCACGTACTTCTTCAGTAAGGACACGTGGAAAACGTTTTGGATACTAGATGTCACACCCTAATTTTGATTGAACCAGAAGTGTGAGTGAACCATCACTGAACCAACGGCTCACATCAGGATCTCAATAAGACCGTGTCCACTCATACAAACCATTGCACATAACCACAATCATAATATAATAGATACAACGAAAGTCTTAAATTAAATGAACTGAGTAAGCTATTGATAAATTTAAATAAAATATCCAATTATTCCAAATACCCAAAACATAAATAAATATATTTACGTCAACTGTATTTCCATCTGAAAATAATAAAAATAAATTAAACCAAATCCTAAAGGTACACGCAGAAAGGGCACTCGCATGAAGCGTCATGCTCGTCCTCTATTTCTTGCACGTCCAAAGTAGTCACGCCTCCATACACTGGAGCGTTCATATAATCCTCCACCGAATAACCTACATCAACATCTAAAAATAATGTATACACAAGGGTGAACTCACAACTTAGCTCAGTAAGACAATCAGACAATACAACAAACAAATGCATGAGTAACATTCACATTATGGTCTAGTTTTAAGTTTGCAATGTGCTATAGAAAGGATTGGCGGCCACCGCACCTCTATACACGAGTGTGTGAAGTTGTCCAATGGATTAAACACCACTGTCATCCCACATGCACCCTAACATGGAATAGAGATAGAGCTAAAGCGTCCAGATCAAACACCGCCAATACTTCTCCTAATACCCTACCCATACCAACATGTAAGCCCCTATAGGCGAGGGCTTGCAAACTGGGCTCGCAACTAACCAATCCTATATGTCATCACAGTAGGTCCTATCCCAGCACAGCTCCCTACGGCATAGAGATAGAGCTAGAGTCTAGTGGCCAGGCCGGAGACCACAATGCCACTTCCTCCCCCTGATACCTTACCCGCACCAAGCATGCTAAGACAGAACAATACAAAAAGGTGCTAGTGTGAGGAATGATCCCAGACCCTCGGCCCTTCCCATTCCACACACTAACGGAAACAATCACATGCCTAACATTTACATCATAGCATAACGAGTATGCATGAACAATAACAATAACTGAAAGTAAAGGATGACATGCGAGTATGCATAAACATCAGTCCACAGAATCATAGTTATTAACAACATTTTACTGTTATTAATTATTAGGGTTTAGGTCCGATTCCCTTACCTAACGCTTGATTGACAGTTCGCTCCGCATCACAAGGTCCAAACTTGCTATCACAAGGTCCTACACGATGTTAGGTTTAGTTAGAATAGTTTTTCTTAGGGTTTACGTTGGTCGAAAAACCAACAATGTCAAAATTACTCCTCACAGAGCATACCAGTCGCAGTACCAATCGTGGCACTATGGGGAAAGGTGCGACCGGTATGGTCAATCGGTCCCCACAAACCAGTCTCCGAGAGGTACCGGTTATGGTACCGGTCGCATATGGTGCGATCAGTATGACTCTGGAAGACCATACATCCAGTTTTTTGACTTTCGTCGGTCACCCCTATTGATCCTAGGGTTTCTCCTACACATCCTAGGTCTGAGCATTGAGTTAGAGTTGTTTCCAACTCCATTCAAGTCCTAGCCTTGATGATCTTCGACTTAGAACTTGAATCTAGGGTTTACCGACTAGGTTAGGGTTTGACGGCAAACATGGTTTAGATCAATACCTACTTTGCATGGTATTGATCCAATCATAACTAACAATCCTAGAATACTTAATGTAGAGGAAGGTTTAAACACTTACCATTGACTCGCGGTAATGTGTTATTCGTCGAACGACAATGGCGGATCTTCCCTCTCCTTCCCAACTTCTTCTCCTTTTTCAATCTCTTTCTTCTCTCTAGGGTTTGTAAGGATCAATGAAAGGAATTTTAAGAGGTTTAGAGGTCCTTATATAGGCTAGGATTAGGTTTAGAAAGTCTCCTAACATTAAGAAAGTCCTTCGGTTCGAAATTTGAAAAGTGGGACCCGTAAAGATCCTTTTCTGGATCTAAGCTGCGTAGGCCATACCGATCGTGTAAGACCCGCACTCCGTGAACCCGATCTAAACCTTGATTTCATGTCGTAATAGGTCTTCCGATCATCACCGGACCAGACGGGACGAACGAATGACAATCAGGTACGAAATCGGACCAAACAGACCAACTTAAGTATGGATTTCATTCATACCGGTCGATGGTACCAGTTTATGTACTAGTCGACCGGTATGGTCTACGCAGCAGACTACCAAGATTCAGAATTAGATCTCTGTGGGTCCCACTTTCCTAATTCCGAATCCTAAGACTTTCCTAATCCTAAGAGGCTTCCTAAACCTAATTTCTAGCCTATTTAAACCCCTCTAAGCCTCATAGAATCCCTTCCATTAATCCTCACAAACCCAAGAGAGGAGAAGGAGATTGGAGAAAGAGAAGGAGCTAGGAAGAAGAAGGAAGAGCCGATATTGCTGTTCGACGACGCACACCTTATCGCCAGTCAACGGTAAGTGCTTGAACCTTCCTCTACTCTATGAACGCTTATAGGGTTGATTGTTGTTAAATCAATACCACGCAGAGCGGGTATTGATCTAAACCCTACTTTGCCATCAAACCCTAATTTAGTCGATAAACCCTAGATTCGAGTTCTAGGATGAATACCATCAAAGGTAGACTTGAATGGAGTTGGAAACGACTCTAACTCAAAGCTCAGACTTAGAATGTGTAGGAGAAATGAGAAGGATCGACGACAGTTGAAAAATCAAGCGTATGGTCTTCCAGAGACATACCGGTCGACCATACCGATCGCAGGTCATGCGACCGGTACTGCGACCAGTACCTCTCGGGGAGTAGCCTGTGGGGACTGGCTGACCATACCGGTCGCCAATTTACCCCACAGAGCTGCGAGCGGTACCTGCGATCGATCAGCTCTGTGAGGTGTATTTTGTAACCCCGTTGGTTTTTCGACCAAAGTAAACCTATTCTAATTAAACCCTGATATTGTATAGGACTTTGTGATAGCACGTTTGGATCTTGTGACGTGGAGTAAGCTATCAAACGAGCGTCAGGTAAGGGAATCGGACCTAAACCCTAATAATTAATGGACAGTAAATTGTTGTAAATAACAATGAATATGTGGATTGGTGTTTGTGCATATTGCATGTCATCCTTTACTTTCAACTATTATTATTGTTCATGCATACTCGCTATGCTAGGATGTGATTGCTAGACATGTGGTTATTTTTGTTGGTGTGTGGAATGGGAAGGGCCTGGGGTCTGGGATCATTCCTCACACTGGCACCTTTTTTTTGTAGTATTCTATCTTAGCATACTTGGTGCGGGTAGGGTATCTGGGGGAGGTTGTTGTGGCACTGTGGTCTCTGGCCTGGCCACCATACTCTAGCTCTATCTCTATGCTGTAGGGAGTGATGTTGGGATAGAGTCTACTTGCGTATTGTTCTGTCTTAGTATGCTTGGTGCGGGTAGGGTATCAGGGGGAGGTTGTGGCACTGTGGTCTCCGGCGTGGCCACTACGCTCTAGCTCTATCTCTATGCCATAGGGAGCTGTGCTGGGATAGAGCCTACAGTGATGACATATAGGATTGGTTAGTTGCGAGCCCAGTTTGCAAGCCCTAGCCAGTAGAGGCTTATGTATTGGTATGGGTAGAGTATCAGGGGAGGTAGTGGATGCCTTAGCTCTATCTCTATTCCATGATGGGTGCATGTGGGTCGGCAGCGGTGTGATCTACTGTGCGATGCTACACACTCGTGTATAGAGGTGCGGTGGCCGGCAACCCTTTCTATAGCACATTGCAAACTTAAACCAGACCACGACATAAAATGATTGTTACTCATGCATATAATATTGATATACTGTCTGACTGTCTTACTGAGCTAAGTTGTGAGCTCACCCTTTGTATATACATTGTTTTTAGATGTTGATGCAGGTTACACGATGGACGATTATATGAACGCTCTGGCGTATGGAGGTGTTGCTGCTCTGGACGTACAGGCAGGAGAGGACAAGCATGACGCTTCATGCGAGTGCCCTTTCTGCGTGTACCTTTGATTTTATTTTATTTGTTTCAGTTATTTTTAAAGTGATGTAAAGATATTTAATTACGTTTGAAATTTGGATAATTGAATACTTATTTAAATTTATCAATTGAATACTCAGTTCATTTATTTAAAGACTTCTGTTGTATTTATTATATTCTGATTGTGGTTATGTGCAATGGTTTGTATAAGTGGACACGGTCTTATTGAGATCCTGGTGTGAACCGTTGGTTCAGTGATGGTTCACTCACACCATTCTGGTTGGTTCAGAATTGGGGTGTGACAACTTGGTATCAGAGCTCTCAGGCTCTGTCCAATAGATCATATTGCACTTAACTAAGTCGATGAATTGAGATAGGAAAAAAAAATTAAAAATCTTAATACAAACACACCATAAGCATTGTTTGATACTTGAGACTGATTAAGAAAGAGCATAGTATACTATATTAAATATGGAATTTAATAATGCACATGCTCTAGTTAGGAAGAACCATAAAACTTCTATTAAAGATTAAAAGTGACAAGTTAATAGTGCTACAGGGTACGGTCCACAAGTCGGACAGTTACCCTGTTACATAAACTATAAAGAGAGAGAGAAATAAGGAGATAATCATGGGGTAGGGGGCCTAGGAGGAATAGGGTCGGCAATATCATAATCCCGCTTGTAAATGACCCTAAGCCAGTGCACCTGATCCTGAGTGACTCTGAGGCTACGAGCCAAGTGCCCCAGGTCACGGCTCATCTCACGCTGAGCATCCCTGATCTCCGTGAACATACCCATCACGGTGTCGGGAGGAGGCTGAGATGGTCCCACTGCATATGTGGGCGGTGGTGCTGGTGCTGGAACATCCTCCATCCGATCATTTCCACCCTCGTCATCACCCGCTGCCTCTGCTGCATGAGCAACATTGGCTACTGCTGTTGCTGCTGCCGCGGCTGCTACCCTCCTGAGTGGGCAAGGATGAGCCTCCAAATCCTCATCGTTGATAGGCAGGTTATCCATCTGCATCCGCAGGATGGCATCCCAATCAATGTCAGAGGTCATAGTGTCTTCCACAGCGATCTCACCTCTCATGTTCACTCGTAGCCGCTGTAGGAGAGTAGTGATGAGCCGGCCATAAGGAAGGTTACTGGTCTGAATGGGTAGCGTAGCCTGATGTATGGTCCTGATGATGATATAGGGAAGGCAAACCCACTCCCTAGTGCAAACGTAATAAGTCAGGTACTGAGTGAGCTGAGATAACTCACTATAATGGCCGCTTTGGGGCACAATGTCGTGCTGGATGATGCGGCTATAAACTCGAGGTAAGGGCTTCAAACTAGCAGTCTTCATGGGCGCCCCTGGGTTGAGAAGTTGTTCGGAGATCTCCTGGCACAAATCGTCAGTGAGAAAACCCTTCATCTTAGGGGCACAGTAGAATAAGTCCCCATCGTTGGGAATCCCCAGAAGATCAGCAAGCTGATGGGTGTCGAAGGAGATGGGAACACCCTTGACATAACTAGTGATGCGGAGCGCTCGACATTGATTGAAGTCGTCGACATCCCCATCTATCTCCAAGTTGGCATAAAAGTGTTTGACGAGGTTGGGACGGGTAGTCGTCGTGTAGGTGATGATCGATAACCAACCAAGTCTGCCAAAAGTGGCCTCCACATCGAACCGCTACAACTGCTCCAAATTTACACACCGCCCTGACTCGATATTCTTCCTTTCGAACCAAGGGAAGCAGGTTTGTGCCGCCTCAGATCGAAACCAGTGCTCATCGAGCTGTGGTACAGGTGGGTGGGGAAGGTGCATGCCTAGACCATATGAGCGCTTGCCAGCACCTATGCGTGGAGCCATTATAGCTACAAACAAGGAAAAACAAGTAGAAATGGTTAGAAATTGTCAAAATTTCGACAGCATAAGGACAAAAAATTAAGAAAAAGCCTCGAACTCACCCAAAAACATGGGGAGGAGGACTTACGTAACCCCCACACACTTCATGGAAGCCAAACATAGAACAAACAACAAGAAATTTATAAATTTTAACAAAAATCAATTTTTGACAAAACCTAGGTCAAAACTAGAAAAAATTTGATTTTTCCAAAAACCGTTCGGTGGAACTTTAAATTAGTTGAGGGCTTTTGCTCTTAGGGGTCTCTAAACTCTTTCTAAACCGAAGGAAAATAGTTCCTACGGTTAGAATATTCCAATCAATGAAAACCATAGTTTTTAAGCTTAAAACCATGAAAAAACGATGTGAAAATGGTGAATGGAAGGAGAGAACTTACTTGGAGGCGATATTCTAAGTCTTGATCGGAAGAAAATGACTTCTAGGATCATCGATCGGACTGTAGCAACTCAGGAGCCAGAGAGAAATCGCCACCGGAGAGAAGGAGAAGAGAAAAGTGAGAAAAAAGAAAAGTGAGAATTTTTCTCACTTTTTGCGACTTTAAGGCCAATATGGGCATACCGATCGACGGTCTGCCCATACCAATCGACCGGTATCCCATAGGGGCCGCGACCGCTATGTCTCGGTCAGAATAAAAATTCTGACCGGTCGACATACCGGTCGCCCAACCCCCTACAGTGTCGCGACCGGTATGTCGTGACCGGTCAACAGAAAAAAAAAAGAAAATGTTTTTTTTTTTAAGAAGCTTGTGCTTAAAGACGAAAAAGGAAAAGAATTTAGCTTCACCGGGACCAAGTTACCCAGGAACCGGAAGCTGATCCTATCTGCCCTAAAAGCTAAGAGATGCTTAGAGAAGGGAGGAGTGGGGTACCTAGTGTCTGTGGTCGACATCATTGCTGTGGTGGCAAGGATGGAAGATCTAGATGTGGTACGAGAGTTTCCAGATGTGTTCCCAGAGGATCTCCCAGGTCTACCTCCAGACAGGGCTACAGAGTTTGTGATAGACCTAAGGTCAGGGTCAGCACCAGTGTCTAAAGCACCGTACAGGATGGCCCCTACAGAATTAAAGGAGTTGAAGACCCAATTACAAGAACTACTAGATAAGGGTTTCATTCGACCAAGCATATCGCCATAGGGAGCACCTGTATTCATCAAGAAGAAGGATGGTAGTGTACGGCTATGTATAGACTACCGAGAGCTGAACAAGTTAACCATCAAGAATCGATATCCTTTACCTAGGATCGATGATCTGTTCGATTAGTTACAAGATGCAAAGGTTTTCTCGAAGATTGATCTCAGATTAGGGTATCACCAATTGAAGATCAAGGCCGGAGATATTCCAAAAACTGCTTACAGGACAAGGTATGGGCATTATGAGTTTCTAGTTACGTCGTTCGGGTTGACCAATGCCCCAGCATCGTTCATGGAACTGATGAACCGAGTGATTCATGACATGTTGGACACTTCGGTCATAGTATTCATCGATGACATATTGGTATACTCAAATGACAGGGAGGCTCATACAACACATTTGAGAGCAACCCTACAATGGTTGAGAAGGGAGAAGGTTTATGCCAAGTTCAAGAAGTGTGAATTTTGGTTGAAGGAAGTGGATTTCTTGGGCCACGTAGTATCTGAAGATGGTATCAAGGTAGATCCAAGTAAGATAGCTGCTATAGTAGGATGAGAAGCACCAAAATCAGTTATGGAGATTCGTAGTTTCCTTGGATTGGCTGGTTACTATAGAAGATTCGTGGAAGACTACTCAAGGATCGCCATTTCACTTACCCGACTGACTAAGAAGGGAGAGAAATTTATATGGTCAGATGAGTGCGAGAAATGCTTTCAGACTTTGAAGTCAAGACTAGTCTCTGCACCTATTTTGACCATCCCAGCACCAAGCTTACCGTTCACCTTATATACGGATGCTTCAGGGTTGGGTCTTGGATGTGTATTGATGCAAGGAGAACAGGTGATTGCCTACGCATCAAGATAATTGAAAGAGCATGAGAAGAATTATCCTACACATGATTTGGAGTTAGCAGCGATAATACATGCAATCAAGACTTGGAGACACTACCTTTACGGTGAGAAGTTTCAGATTAAGTCCGATCACAAGAGCTTAACATATCTGTTCACTCAGAAGGACCTGAATATGAGATAGAGGAGATGGCTGGAGTTATTAAAAGATTATGATTGTGACATCCAGTACCATCCGGGTAAGGCAAATGTCGTGGCTGATGCCTTAAGCAGAAAGTGGGCATCAAAACCTGAGGTAGGACCAAGTACAAATGCTGCATTATGTACTACAGTCTCGAGCTCAACAAAGAATGATGAAGAGTACATAATAGAGATTGCAAGAGATCCAGTGGAACAGGGCTTAATTCATAAGTTTACATTGATGTTCGCAGCCTTGAAGATCTCATCGGATCTCATAGATGAGGTCAAAGTAGCAATCCTACAGGATCCACACCTCAAGACGGTACAAGAAGATATAGAGAAGGGTAACAACAATCCTGACTTTACCTTGGATTCAGACAAGGTACTCAGGTATTGTGGACGATTATGTATACCTGAGAGTGAAAACATAAATATCAGAGATCGAGTTATGATAGAAGCTCATTACACTCCATACTCGGTACATCCAGGAAGCACCAAAATGTACCATGATTTAAGAAGATTATATTGGTGGAGGGGTATGAAAGCAGATATAGCTCGTTTCGTCTCCCAAATGTCTGAATTGCCAGCAAGTTAAAGCGAAAAGGCAGAGACCCGCAAGTTTACTACAACCATTACCGGAACCTGCTTGGAAGTGGGATTGTATGACAATGGATTTTGTCACTGGCCTACCCTTGACACCAAGGTCGGTGGATGCAGTTTGGGTTATAATCGATCGACTTACCAAAACAGCTTGATTCATTGCGGTCAGACCTCAGTATACTATGGAAAAGCTGGCCAAGCTATATGTAGATAATATAGTCAGACTTCATGGCATCCTAGAGAGTATAGTGTCTGATAGAGATCCCCGTTTTACATCAAAGTTCTGGGAAGGATTACAGAAAGCTATGGGAACAAAGTTGAAGTTTAGTACAGCTTTTCACCCTCGGACGGACGGGCAGTTGAAACGAACTATTCAAATTTTAGAAGATATGCTCTGAGCTTGTGCCCTAGATTTCAAAGGAGCTTGGGACGAGAAGCTATCGCTCATCGAGTTTGCTTATAATAATAGCTACCAGGCTACAATCTAAATGACTCCATATGAAGCACTCTATGGGAAAAAGTGTCGTACACCTCTGTTATGGAATGAGGTGGGAGAAAGAAGAATTATATGACCGGAGTTCATTGAAGAAACTTGTCGAGTGATTGATCAGATCGAGGAAAGAGTGAAGACAACTCAAGTTCGACAGAAGCACTATGCGGATAACCGACGTCGAGATCTGGAGATTACAGTAGGTGACAAGGTATTCCTGAAGATATCACCTGTACGAGGGCTGAAACGGTTTGGTAAGTAGGGGAAGCTATGCCCCAGGTATGTGGGACCATACGAGATATTGACCAGACATGGTAATGTGGCATATCAATTGGCTCTACCACCATCTATGTCAAGCGTTCATGATGTGTTCCATGTATCATTGTTGAAGAAGTATGTCAGGGATCCATCGCATATCTTGACAGCAGACCCCCCAGACTTGACAGAGGACTTAACATTTGAAGTGGTACCTGTGATGCTCTCAAGCCGAAAGATACAACAACTTCGAAGCAAGGATATCCATTATGTGAAGGTGCATTGGAAAAGCCAAGATGTCGAAGAATTGCTTGGGAGGAGGAGAGCGCGATGAGAAGTACCCTAACCTTTTCGACGATCAAGGTACGTTTAAATTTTGAGGCCGAAATTTCTTTTAAGGGTGGGGGAGTTGTGAGACCTACATGCAAAATTTGGGGATAAAATTTCTTTTAAGGGTGGGAGGGACGTTCTTGTCGTCCCGGAAGGAGAGGCTGCTGCCTGCGGAAAGATAGCTCGATGCCAGGGGATATTGAGGAATTGTCCATACGTAAGATCATAATTATTGATATGGGCCATTTCCACATAAAAAGGGAATCTTTTGTTACAATAGAACCAGAAGTGATGTGGATTATTCAAGAACCTTCCCTCTCTTCTCTCTCTCTTCCGGTGAGATCTGTAGCGGCAGTCGATTCTTTTGAGTTATATATCTGGAAATCCCCGCGGGTTGGATGGGTGAGTAACGCGTAAGAACCTGCCCTTGGGAGGGGGAGTTGTAAGACCCGCACTCCGTGAACCCGATCTAAACCTTGATTTCATGTCGTAATAGGTCTTTCGATCATCACCGGGCCAGACGGGACGAGCGGATGACAATCAGGTACGAAATCGGATCAAACAGACCAACTTAAGTATGGATTTCATTCATACTGGTTGATGGTACCGGTCTATGGTACCGATCGACCGGTATGGTCTGCGCAGCAGACTACCAAGATCCAGAATTGGATCTCTGTAGGTCCCATTTTCCCAATTCTGAATCCTAAAACTTTCCTAATCCTAAGAGGCTTCCTAAACCTAATTTCTAGCCTATTTAAATCCCTCTAAGCTTCCTAGAATCCCTTCCATTAATCCTCACAAATCCAAGAGAGGAGAAGAAGATTGGAAAAGGAGAAGGAGCTAGGAAGAAGAAGGAAGAGCCAATATTTCCGTTCGACGACGCACACCTTACCGCCAGTCAACGGTAAGTGTCACACCCCAATTCTACACCAACCAGAATGGTGTGATGAACCGTCAATAAACCAACGGTTCAACCAGGATCTCGAATAGGCTATCCCACATATGATAAACCAAAACACATTCCACATTAATCAGAGGTAATAAAGTAAATAGCGAAAGTCTTACAGATAATGAACTGAGGTCTAATCATGATAAATAATTAATATTTCATTTATTTTCAAGTAACCAAAACATAATTTAATACATATTACAATATCCAAATACGAAAACTAAACACTAAACGTATCCACCGTTGAAACGCTCGCTTAACGAACCATGTTCGTCCTCCACAGCTTGCTCATCATAGCCGCCACATGTTCATATGTTGGCGTGTCGACATAATCTTCAATCATAGTACCTGCAACATCAAAAACTAAAAAGAATTGCATGCGCGAGGGTCAGCTCTCCAACTTGAGCTCAGTGAGAAAACAAAACAATGCAACAAACATATGCATGTGATTCATTCATATCCATGGTCAGGTATATAAGTTTGCAATGTGCTATAGAAAGGGTAGGTGGCCGCCGCACCTCTATACACGAGTGTGTAAAGCCGCCCAAATAACCCGGTTACTCGTCGTCCCACATGCACCCATCATGGAATAGAGATAGAGCTAAAGTGCTGAGACCCCGCCTATGACACTTCCCCTGATACTCTACCCATACCAACACGTAAGCCCCTGCTGGCAAACTGGGCTCGCAACTAACCAATCCTAATGCCAATCAGTGTATCCAAGGCCTCACCCCAGCATCCCTCAATACGTCCATAGAGATAAGGCTAAGGCCCCCCGGCAGAGTCAGAGACTACAAGGTCTGAGACCACCTCCCTTCATACCCTATGACGTAATAGTTTTGCTAAGGTAATGGCGATACGACGATGTCAGTGGACAAGACTTGAGTTAGAGATAGAGCTAGAGTGCTGAGGCCCCGCCTATGACACCTCCCCCTGATACTTGCTCGCATTAAGCACACCAACCACACACATGCATCCACATGCCTATTCCTATCATCATCATCATCATCATCATGTCATAAACAATAAATAAATATGCATGAACAGTAATAATAGAAATATTGGATGACATGTTGAATGCACATAACAATCATACACGCATAAAATCATTCATGGCATTGGACTCAAGAATAAAATAATTTATTATTAACCAATTAGTTTAGGTCTTGTTCCCTCACCTTTGCATGTTTGTAGGTCATCTTTCAAGCCTTAAGAATCACCTTTATATCAATATTATATCGCTAGAAGACCTAACAAAGTCATTAGAATTTAATTAGAACTTATTCTAATTTTTTCAATTTGCTGTTAACTAGGTGTAGCAGGACGGGTCGATGCTAGGGTAGCAGTATACTACGACCCCCCTGTAGTAGGGTCGATGCCAGGGTCAAAGGTTCCATCGACCCTGGGTGCGACCACCCCTATTCTGGACTTCCCGAATACTGGGGGTCGATGCTAGGGTCAAGTGTTCCATCGACCCTAGGTGCGATCACCCCTTCCTTGGGTTTCCCGAATGCTGGGGGTCGATGCTAGGGTCGGATGTTCCATCGACCCTAGGTGCGACCCCCATGGTTTGAGTCGAGAATATCAAATTCCGTTCATTGTTTCATGTTTGGGTCCTATGGATTCCTTCTATAGTCCATTCCATACATGTTCTATGGTGTAGAACTATTCTTTATTCACCTACATAGTTTCAATGATCTCCTCCATGGTTTCCATTGAAACCTAACCATGGATGGATGATTTGGGTTTCTCTTAGATCATACCCTCTTCATTATCTATACTAAGGTATTTAAAAATTCATGGAAATAGTTTCCATACCTGAGAAGTATGTTTCTTCCTCTGAATCCCTTCTCTTTGGTCTTCTTTTCCACTTTCCTTCTCTTCTCCTTCTCTTCCTTCTCTTCTCTTTCTCTCAATTCAATTAG
Organism: Protea cynaroides; assembly: GCA_028583415.1. Taxonomy (NCBI): domain Eukaryota; kingdom Viridiplantae; phylum Streptophyta; class Magnoliopsida; order Proteales; family Proteaceae; genus Protea; species Protea cynaroides. The sequence goes on from CM053269.1 coordinate 86,454,060, forward strand.
GGTTGTAAAAGGAGTGAAAGAGGCTTAGGGACGTCCTATTTATAGAGTAAAACCTCCCAAAATAAGTCCCATTGAGTTTAGGAATGGTTCCAATTGAAATTAGGAAAGTTTCCTAATTTTCGGTTCGTGCTATTTTTACCTATTACCGGGGGTCGATGGGGGGGTCGATGGGGGGGTCGGACAAACAGAGACCCCTGCGACCCCTGGTCACGGGTCGATGGTGGGGGTCGATGGGGGGGTCGGACCTGCCTGTTTAGGCATGCGACCTTACCCTCATTTTGACTGCTTTTGAGTAAAATTTCATGTTGAGTCTTGGGTTTCTTCACACACTTGGTCCACTTGGCTCGACCATGATATGTAGACGGGTCATGATATGAAATGTAAGGTTAGACTGGGTTCGTGGCGTGCGGGTCTTACAACTCCACCACCCTTAAAAGAAATTTCGTCCTCGAAATTTGAATGTACGGATCTTACAACTCCCCCCTCCTTAAAATAAATTTTGTCCTCAAAATTTGAATTTAGGTGGGAATTCAATTTCCGCATTGCATCTTCTTCTTTCCATGCCATCTTCTTCACGTTTTGTCTTTGCTAGGTTACCTTCATATAATAATTATCCCAGGTTTGGAAACATCATACCTTCCAATTAGTGAACCAGGCTGATACCACTTCAATAGTTAAACATTCTATCTAATCCAGTGATTCCGTGGTCAATACCTTTGATATGGATCTCCAATGTAATTCTTCAATAGAGACACGTGAAATACATCATGCACACTAGACATGGATAGCGGTAATGCTAATTGATATGCAACTTTTCTACATCTCTCCAAAGTTTATAAGATCCAACACATATATAGAATACAATTTTCCCTTCTTGTCTAATCGTTTTAAACTACGCATAAGTGATTTCTTCAAGAACACTTTGTCTTTTATGGTATACTCAAGGTCTTTGTGTCTCTTCTGACATCTTGAGCTATCCTGCCCCTTTTCTTTGATCTTGTTTGCCACTCGATAGTTTTCTTCATTAGACTTAGGTCTCAAAATTCTTCATTCACCGACTTTATTCCAAAATAAAGGAATTTGACATTTCTACCGTACCATGCTTCATAGGTAACATTTACATGGTAGCTTAGTAGCAACTTCTATTCACCGTAACTTCTCAACTCAAGTTCCTTGAAATCAATTTTACAAGCTCGGAGCATATCTCTTAGGATCTGTATAGTCTGCTTCGACTGTCCGTCGGTTTAAGGTAAAGTGCGGTACTAAACTTCAACTTTGTCCCCATTATTTTTTGTAGATCCTCCCAAAACTTCGAGATAAGGCATAAGCCTCTGACCGACACTAAGCTCTCATGCATACCATTCAATCTGACAATATTATCCACATATAGCTTATTTAGCCGCTCCAAAGCATACCGAGGTCGTATAGCAATGGAATGAGCTATTTTCATAAGGCGATCAACAATCACCCTAACTTCGTCAATTGATCTGATAGTCAGTGGCAAATCAGTGACATAATTCATTGTAATGCAATTCCACTTTCAGACTGGCTCCGATAGTTTTTATTGTAAGCCATGGTGGTCTTTGTCTTTCAGCTTTTACTTGCTGATAATTCAGACACTGGAACACGCACTAAGTCACATTCGTTATCTCTTCAGGTCATGATACATATTGGTACTCCAGGATGTCCTGAATATTGAGTACAATGGGCTCTTATCATTATCCTCTTCATAATATCCGAGTCTTTATCTTCATGTATTCAGAATCTACCTCTGTATCTGAGTACCGTCTCTGCATCCAAAGTAACTCAGGGTTGGGTTTTCCTTTTTTTAAATCTGCTTACACCGTTCTTATTTATGGATCTCATAAAATTGCTACTTTTACTTCATCCATCAATTTAGAAATGATCATTAATGCCACAAGCACAGTCGAATTATTACTCCATAAGTTCATTCATAAGTTCTTGCTCTATTGGATCATCACGAGTTTCTATTGTATGTTACTCTACTTCCAAATCTGAATCTGTTGCTGCAGAACATAAGACAGTATTTTTACTGGGTCCTTCCTTGGACTTCATAATTCCCTTTTTTGCTTAAGGTCTTAGTTACTTCATTAGTCTTGCTCAAGAGACACTGAATATCGTAATCTTAATCCTTCAATGTTCTAACCATCTTTTCTGCTTCATGTTCAACTCTTTTAGATGAAGGGATAAATAAAACTCTTGTGTTCCCGTCTAATCTTAAATTCCTCTCTGTATAGGTAATGTCACCAAGTCTTGATTGCATAATTCATCATCGGTAATTCCAAGTCATGAGTAGGGAACTTCTTTTCATGCTCCTTCAGTTTTCTTGAAGCATAGACAATCGCTTATTTACCTAGCATCATCCCGCATCCTAGATCAAATCTAAAGCTATGATGTATAGGGTAAAAGGTTCCCTAGTACCGGAACGATCAAGATGGGAGCTGATATCAATCATTCTTCACACTTGTCAGTCCAATTAAACTCCTCTCCCTTCCTAGTTAGCTTGGTAATAGGTTTTGCGATCTTAGAGTGGTCCTCCAAAAATCGTCTGTAATAACCAACTAAACCCAAGAAACTTTTTATCTTCACAATACCCTTCAGGTGTTTCTTACCATATGATTACCTATATCTTAATAGGGTCCACTTTAATCCCTTTTTATGATGCTATGTGATCTAAGAAGATCATTTTGTTTAATCATGTCTCATATTTCTTGGACTTGACGTGAAGCTTTTCACTTCTCAGCTGTTGTAAAGCTGTTCTAAGATCCATTGTATGAGTTGCTTCATTCTTGGAATAAACCAAAATATCATCTTTGAAAACTATGATTGATGTGTCCAACATGTCATGAAACACCCAGTTCATCCGTTCCATAAAAGATGTAAGGGCATTGGTTAATCCAAACGTCATAATCGAGCGCTCATAATGTCCAATCCCGATTCTAAAGGTATCTTCAAGATATCGCTGTCCAAATTCTTCAGTTATTGATATCTTGATGATCAATCTTAGAAATTTCCTTTGCTCTTTGCAACTGTTTAAACAAGTCATCGATCCGAGGTGATAGATCTCGATTCTTGATCGTGAGCTTGTTTGATTCTTGGTAGTCTACACGCAGACAACACTATCATCCTTCTTCTTCACGAATTGGCGCTCCCCATGATGCAATACTTAGCCTATTGGAACCCTTGTCTAATAACTCCTGTAGTTGAGTCTCAATCCCTTCAACTACATAGGAACTACTCTATAGGTGCCTTTGACACAAGTATCGTCCTTGGTAACAAGTCGATGACGAACTCGGTCATATGATCAGATGGTAACCCAGGTAAGTCTCCTAGAAACACATCAGGAATTTGTGCATCACATCAATATCTTCCATCTGTGGTGCTTCTTTGGTAACGTATACCATAGATACCATATATCCAACTTCTTTCTCTTCAAAGCATCTCTTTGCCTTTAGCATAGAGAGGATCAGCTTTCTTTTCTTAGGCAACATACTTCCAATAATACTAAATTATATGCCGTTTTTATTCTTGAATGATAATCTCTTCTATGCACACAACAACTTTGTAGAGTGTTGATACAACCAGTCTATTCCCAAGATGAGGTCAAAGTCTACCATCTCAAGTCGACTCAGGTTGCATCCAAATTCTGTCCATCCATATGATTTAGACATTGTTTCGTAACACTCATCCCATACAACATCTAGTCCAAAGGGCTTGAACTAGCAAAATCTGGTATAAGGTCTTAAGAGCTCGGGTAGTTCCTTCCTCTCTTAGTTTTTCAAAGACTATTACTGGAAATCTCATATATCCCAAAAAGCTCATTAGCTTACACCTCCTTTTATCATTCTATTATATATCTCGAAAAGCATCTTCTGACTATTTACTCATTACATATCCCAAGTTTAAGCATTAGGGTATATGCTCAAAATTTCATTAATTCTGTCAAACTGTCTTGGTCTTTGCTTAATCATTTCCTTTAACATTGGGCGTAACTCAGTATTACTTATACTAATCTGAATACTATCAATGCTACGATTTTTGACTTTATCCTTGTATCCACTCTTAGATTTGTCTTTAGGAATCTTCTACCTTGTTAAAATTCATACCGATATAACCATCTTTAACTTTACTTGAGTGCTATCTATTTCTTTACTGGCCCTTGATAATTCTCACTTTTGCTCATGCACTCTTTTATGGACATGACTCATATCCATCCATTCAGCAATCTCGAAATAGATCCTCCATTTCTTCATCTGAGGTTCCTTGGCTATAGAATCAAATCTGAATTTAATCATCTTACTTCTCATAATTCCTTATCACTAAACAGCTTATCAATGGATGTCGAGAAATGTAAGAATCAGAATGTTTATCCAAAACAATTCCTTTCCTTCTTTCAATTTAGAATGCCGACAAACACTTTCTTTATTTAGTGAACTTAGGTTTAAAAGATCAAGAGGAAATATGTGGTAATTCAACCGGCATTAAAAGATCCTCAAGTTGCACGATGGTCAAAATATATGAAAATAAAGGTTTTACAACTCTTAACATCATGGTTACAGGTTCTATTGAGTATATATAATGCCATTGGTCAAGGCACTATAGAAATAAAATCTGGAGAAAGTTTTCGTACATCAGTAAATCAGGTAAAATCAAAAGATGTACGCTCGACATGAATAAACATTTAACTGTTCATTCAGTTCATATCTCTGTTCATGTTGTCGATCATGAGAGTGGTTCAGATTGGTATAATCAGGACTAATACTAAAGAAACAATATCTATAACTCCAATTGACAGGTTAAATCAAGAAGGTATCCTGTCAAGGCACGAGAAATTAAAATCTGGTATGTGCATCCTCTATAATCATAAGAGTAAATCAATAATGCACCGCATCCTATATAATCCTATTTAGATATACGGCCATAATAGATTTGATCCTTTGTTGAAAATGTCCGAGGTATCATCTTCAGAAGACATTCTTCAATCCTTGTTGGATCATTCTGTCATGATGCAACTATCCCATACATCGGTGGCTGATAAGGTTAACCACCTTGATACTCGCTTGTTGTGCACCAAACTTCTGCACTGGGGTGTGTATCTCTGGGACTTACTGTGTGGTAGGCACTGTGTTATAGTTAACAGGTGTTGGGGTACAGTGATGCTACCAATTGGTACCGTACTTGGTTTGACCCGGAGGTGTTGATGTAGCATCGACAACTTGGGTAATGATTTACATAGCAACTTGCATAGTCGGTCTCATCTGTTGTTGCTGTTGTATTTTATTGGGTCAAGTTTTTGACAACCATAACCAAGGTACTAAATAGTCCAGGTGGTTGGCTGAAGTGGTCTAGTTGTTCACCTCCTTTGATTCACTCTAATCTGATTATCATTATCTAGCATCTGCTCAGATGAGTTTTCATTACCCATTCTCGACCCAGATAGTGGTGGGGTCAAGTTACAACTTCTACTTAATGCTCAGCGGGTAATGGATCAGCTTGTGGTGGATCTCATTCCGAGTCCCCATGTTACCCAGGAGTATAGCTTTATCTTCTTGTAGTTACTCTTATTCTTAATGTATGACCATTATTCTCTTATCTCTGTTGGATTAGCCCGAGATCTTTCCCTTTATCTCTACAGGGATTTTGGCATTACTAGCCATTTTCCTTCTTCCTCTGTCCTACATCGAGTTTCACATCTTGTGAGTACCAACTCGGTATTCTAATTTTCTGCTGTACAGATGCTTCCTTCTTGCTACAGTACTATATCCCTTGTATACGTAGATAACTATCCAACTTATGGATAGTACCCTATATTATTTATTTATCAGGATAAATTTTGGTCTTCTCTTTCTGTTTGAGTGTATATATATGGTTCCACCTTTTATATGTACATTATCGTCTTGTTTAATTTCTGTTTCAACCAACACAGGTGCTTATGGTTTGTTTGAATTAAAGATTTTAATTTATCCTAACTCAGTTTATGGACTCTAGTGGAAGTATTCAGGTTTAATGGTAAGGCCTATGAGAGCTCTGATACCAAGTTGTCACACCACAATTCTGCACTAACCAGAATGGTGTGATGAACCGTCAATAAACCAACGGTTCAACCAGGATCTCGAATAGGCTATCCCACATATGATAAACCAAAACACATTCCACATTAATCAGAGGTAATAAAGTAAATAGCGGAAGTCTTACAGATAATGAACTGAGGTCTAATCATGATAAATAATTAATATTCCATTTATTTCCAAGTAACCAAAATATAATTTAATACATATTACAATATCCAAATACGAAAACTAAACACTAAACGTATCCACCGTTGAAACGCTCGCTTAACGAACCATGTTCGTCCTCCACAGCTTGCTCATCATAGCCGCCACATGTTCATATGTTGGCGTGTGGACATAATCTTCAATCATAGTACCTGCAACATCAGAAACTAAAAAGAATTACGCGTGCGAGGGTCAGCTCTCCAATTTGAGCTCAGTGAGAAAACAAAACAATGCAACAAATATATGCATGCGATTCATTCATATCTGTAGTCAGGTATATAAGTTTGCAATGTGCTATAGAAAGGATAGGTGGCCGCCGCACCTCTATACACGAGTGTGTGAACCCACCCAAATAACTCAGTTACTTGTCGTCCCACATGCACCCATCATGGAATAGAGATAGAGCTAAAGTGCTGAGGCCCTGCCTATGATACTTCCCCTGATACTCTACCCATACCAACACGTAACCCCCTGCTGGCGAGGGCTTGCAAACTGGGCTCGCAACTAACCAATCCTAATGCCAATCAGTGTATCCAAAGTCTCACCCCAGCATCCCTCAATACGTCCATAGAGATAGGGCTAAGGCCTCCCGGCAAAGTTAGAGACTACACAGTCCGAGACCACCTCCCTTCATACCCTATGACGTAATAGTTCTGCTAAGGTAATGGCGATACGACGATGTCAGTGGAAAATACTTGAGTTAGAGATAGAGCTAGAGTGCTGAGGCCCCGCCTATGTCACCTCCCCCTGATACTCGCTCGCATCAAGCACACCAACCACACACATACATCCACATGCCTATTCCTATCATCATCATCATCATCATGTCATAAACAATAAATAAATATGCATGAACAGTAATAATAGAAATATTGGATGACATGTTGAATGCACATAACAATCATACACGCATAAAATCATTCATGGCATTGGACTCAAGAATAAAATAGTTTATTATTAACCAATTAGTTTAGGTCTTGTTTCCTCACCTTTGCTTGTTTGTAGGTCCTCTTTCAAGCCTTAAGAATCACCTTTATATCAATATTATATCGCTAGAAGACCTAACAAAGTCGATAGAATTTAATTAGAACTTATTCTAATTTTCTAATTTGCTGTTAACTGGAGGTAGCAGGATGGGTCGATGCTAGGGTAGCAGTATACTGCGACCCCCCTGTAGTAGGGTCGATGCCAGGGTCGAAGGTTCCATCGACCCTGGGTGCGACCACCCCTATTCTGGACTTCCCGAATACTGGGGGTCGATGCTAGGGTCGGATGTTCCATCGACCGTAGGTGCGACCACCCCTTCCCTGGGTTTCCCAAATGCTGGGGGTCGATGCTAGGGTCGGATGTTCCATCGACCCTAGGTGCGATCCCCCATGGTTTGAGTCGAGAATATCAAATTTCGTTCATTATTTCATGTTTGGGTCCTATGGCTTCTTTCTATAGTCCATTCCATACATGTTCTATGGTGTAGAACTATTCTTTATTCACCTACATGGTTTCAATGATCTCCTCCATGGTTTCCATTGAAACCTAACCATGGATGGATGGTTTGGGTTTCTGTTAGATCATACACTCTTCATTATCTATACTAAGGTCTTTAAAAATTCATGGAAATAGTATCCATACCTGAGAAGTATGCTTCTTCCTCTGAATCCCTTCTCTTTGGTCTTCTTCTCCACTTTCCTTCTTTTCTCCTTCTCTTCCTTCTCTTCTCTTTCTCAAAATCCAATTAGGGTTGTAAAAGGAGTAAAAGAGGCTTAGGGACGTCCTATTTATAGAATAAAACCTCCCAAAATAAGTCCCATTGAGTTTAGGAAAGGTTCCAATTGAAATTAGGAAAGTTTCCTAATTTTCGGTTCGTGCTGTTTTTACCTATTACCGGGGGTCGATGGGGGGGTCGGACAATCCGTGACCCCTACGACCCCTGGTCACGGGTCGATGGTAGGGGTCAATGGGGGGGGGGGTCGGACCTGCCTGTTTAGGCATGTGACCCTACCCTCATTTTGACTGTTTTTGAGTAAAATTTCATATTAAGTCTTGGGTTTCTTCACACACTTGGTCCACTTGGCTCGACCATGATATGTAGACGGGTCACGACACGAAATGTAAGGTTAGACTGGGTTCGTGGTGTGCGGGTCTTACAGTAAGTGCTTGAACCTTCCTCTACTCTATGAACGCTTATAGGGTTGATTGTTGTTGAATCAATACCACGCAGAGCGGGTATTGATCTAAACCCTACTTTGCCATCAAACCCTAGATTCGAGTTCTAGGATGAATACCATAAAATCTAGACTTGAATGGAGTTGGAAACGACTCTAACTCAAAGCTCAGACTTAGAATGTGTAGGAGAAACCCTGGAATCATTAGAGAAGGATCGACGACAGTCGAAAAACCAAGCGTATGGTCTTCTGGAGACATACCGGTCGACCATACCGGTCGCAGGTCATGCGACCGGTACTGCGACCAGTACCTCTCAGGGAGTAGCCTGTGGGGACCGGCTGACCATACCGATTGCCAGTTTACCCCACAGAGCTGTGACTGGTACCTACGACCGGTCAGCTCTGTGAGGTGTATTTTGTAACCCCGTTGATTTTTCGACCAACGTAAACCTATTCTAATTAAACCCTGATATTGTATAGGACTTTGTGATAGCACGTTTGGATCTTGTGACGTGGAGCAAGCTATCAAATGAGCGTTAGGTAAGAGAATCGGACCTAAACCCTAATAATTAATGGACAATAAACTGTTGTAAATAACAATGAATATGTGGATTGGTGTTTGTGCATATTACATGTCATCCTTTACTTTCAGCTATTATTATTGTTCATGCATACTCGCTATGCTAGGATGTGATTGCTAGACATGTGATTGTTTTTTTTGGTGTGTGGAATGGGAAGGGCCTGGGGTCTGGGATCATTCCTCACATTGACACCTTTTTTTTGTAGTATTCTATCTTAGCCTACTTGGTGCGGGTAGGGTATCTGGGGGAGGTTGTGGCACTGTGGTCTCTGGCCTGGCCACCACACTCTAGCTCTATCTCTATGCCGTAGGGAGTGATGTTGGGATAAAGTCTACTTGCGTATTGTTCTGTCTTAGTATGCTTGGTGCGGGTAGGGTATCAGAGGGAGGTTGTGGCACTGTGGTCTCCGGCCTGGCTACCACGCTCTAGCTCTATCTCTATGCCATAGGGAGCTGTGCTGGGATAGAGCCTACAGTGATGACATATAGGATTGGTTAGTTGTGAGCCCAGTTTGCAAGCCCTAGCCAGTAGGGGCTTATGTATTGGTATGGGTAGAGTATCAGGGGAGGTAGTGGATGCCTTAGCTCTATCTCTATTCCATGATGGATGCATGTGGGTCGGCAGCAGTGTGATCTACTGTGCGATGCTACACACTCGTGTATAGAGGTGCGGTGGCCGCCAACCCTTTTTATAGCACATTGTAAACTTAAATCAGACCACAACATAAAATGATTGTTACTCATGTATATAATATTGATACACTGTCTGACTGTCTTACTGAGCAAAGTTGTGAGCTCACCCTTTGTATATACATTGTTTTTAGATGTTGATGCAGGTTACACGATGGACGATTATATGAACGCTCCGGCCTATGGAGGTGTTGCTGCTCTGGATATACAGGCAGGAGAGGACGAGCATGATGCTTCATGCGAGTGCCCTTTCTGCGTGTACCTTTGATTTTATTTGCTTTGTTTCAGTTATTTTTCAAGTGATGTAAAGATTTTTAATTACGTTTGGAATTTGGATAATTGAATACTTATTTAAATTTATCAATAGAATACTCAGTTCATTTATTTAAAGACTTCCGTTGTATTTATTATATTCTGATTGTGGTTATGTGCAATGGTTTGTATGAGTGGACATGGTCTTATTGAGATCCTGATGTGAACCGTTGGTTCAGTGATGGTTCACTCACACCATTCTGGTTGGTTCAGAATAGGGGTGTGACAGGTCAATGAGTGATCGGTACCAAAGACCGGTACCATCGACTGGTATGAATTATTTTATACTTAAATCGGTCCTTTTTCATACCTGTTTGTCATCCGCTTGCCCCGTCTGACCCAGTGATGATTGGAAGACCTGTTACCACATGAATTAAAGGTTTAGATCGGGTGCATGGAGTGCGGGTCTTACAACTCCCCCATCCTTAAAAGAAATTTCATCCCCAAAATTTGCATGTAGGTTTCACAACTCCCCCACCCTTAAAAGAAATTTTGACCTCAAAATTTGAACGTACCTTGGTCGTCGAAAAGGTTAGGGTATTCCTTTCTCATTGCATTCTCTTCCTCCCAAGTAATTTCTTCTACATCTTGATTTTTCCAATGCACTTTCACATAGTGGATATCCTTCCTTCGAAGATGTTGTACCTTTCGGTTTTTGAGCATCATAGGTACCACTTCAAATGTTAAGTCCTCTGTGAAGTCTGGTGGGTTTGCTGTCAAGATGTGCGATGGATCCCTGACATACTTCTTCAATAAAGAAACATGGACCACATCATGAACGCTTGACATGGATGGTGGTAGAGCCAGTTGATATGCCACATTGCCACGTCTGATCAAAATCTCGTATGGTCCCATATACCTGGGGCATAGCTTTCCCTTCTTATCAAACTGTTTCAGACCTCGCACAGGTGATATCTTCAAGAACACTTTATCACCCACTGTAAACTCTAGATCTCGACGTCGGTTATCAGCATAGTGCTTTTGTCAAAATTGAGCTATCTTCTCTCTTTCCTTGATTTGATCAATCACTCGACAAGTTTCTTCGACGAACTCTGGTCCTACAATCCTTCTTTCTCCCACCTCATTCCATAACAGAGGTGTACGATATTTCTTCCCATAGAGTGCCTCATATGGAGCCATTTGGATCGTAGCCTGGTAACTATTGTTATAAGAAAACTCAATAAGTGATAAATTCTCATCCCAAGCTCCTTTGAAATCTAGGGCACACGCTCTGAGCATATCTTCTAAGATTTGAATAGTTCTTTCTGACTGCCCGTCTGTCTGAGGATGAAAAGCTGTACTAAACTTCAACTTGGTTCCCATAGCTTTCTGTAATCCTTCCCAGAACTTTGATGTAAAATGGGGATCTCTGTCAGATACTATACTTTTTGGGACGCCATGAAGTTTGATTATATTATCCGCATATAGCTTGGCCAGATTTTCCATGCTATACTAAGGTCTAACTGCGATGAATCGAGCTGTCTTGGTAAGTCAATCGACTATAACCCATACTGCATCCATTGACCTTGGTGTCAAGGGTAGGCCATAGACGAAATCCATTGTGATACAATCCCACTTCCATGCTGGCTCCGGTAGTGGTTGTAGCAAACCTGCGGGTCTCTGTCTTTTTGCTTTAAGTTGCTGGAAATTCAGACATTGGAACACGAATCGGGCTACATCCGCTTTCATACCCCTCCACCAATATAGTCTTATTAAATCATGGTACATCTTGGTGCTTCCTGGATGTACCGAATATGGGGTATAATGACCTTCTGTCATAACTCTATCTCTGATATTTAAGTTCTCACTCTTAGGTATAAATAATCGTCCACGATACCTGAGTACCTTGTCTAAATCCAAGGTGAAGTCAGGGTTGCTTTTACCCTTCTCTAGATCTTTTTGCACAGTCTTGAGGTGTAGATCCTGTAGGATTGCTACTTTGACCTCATCTATGAGATCCAATGAGATCTTCAAAGCTGCGAACATCAATGTGAACTTATGAATTAAGCCCTGTTCCACTGGATCTCCCGCATTCTCTAATATATAGTCTTTATCCTTTTCTATTGAGCCCGAGGCTGCAGCACACAGTGCAGCGTTCGTACTAGGTCCTGTCTCAGGTTTCAATGCCCACTTTCTGCTTAAGGCATCGGCCACAACGTTTGCCTTACCCAGATGGTACTGGATGTCACAATCATAATCTTTTAATAGCTCTAGCCATCTCATTTGTCTCATATTTAGGTCCTTCTGAGTAAAAAGGTAAGTTAAACTCATGTGATCCGATTTAATCTGAAACTTCTCACCATAAAGGTAGTGTCTCCAAGTCTTGATTGCATGAATGACCGCTGCTAACTCCAGATCACGAGTAGGATAGTTCTTCTCATGCTCTTTCAACTGTCTTGATGTATAGGCAATCACCTGTTCTCCTTGCATCAACACACATCCAAGACCCAACCCTGAGGCATCCGTATATAGGGTACGGCAAGCCTGGTATTGGGATGGTCAAGATAGGTGCAGAGACTAGCCTTGACTTCAAAGTTTGAAAGCAATTTTCAACTCATCCATCCATATGAACTTTTCTCCCTTCTTGGTTAGTCTGCTAAGTGGTACGGCGATCCTTGAGTAGTCTTCCACGAATCTTCTATAGTAACCAGCCAAACCAAGGAAACTATGAATCTCCGCAACTGATTTCGGTGCTTCCCATCCTACTATAGCTGTGATCTTTCTTGGATCTACCTTGATACCGTATGCAGATACTACATGACCCAAGAAGGTCACTTCCTTCAGCCAAAATTCATACTTCTTGAACTTGGAGTAAAGGTTCTCCCTTTTCAGTCGTTGTAGGGCTGCTCTCAAATGTGTTGCATGAGCCTCCCTGTCCTTTGAGTAGACCAAGATGTCGTCGATGAATATGATGACCGAAGTGTCCAACATGTCATGAAACACTCGGTTCATCAATTCCATGAACGACATTGGAGCGTTAGCCAACCCGAACGACATTACCTGGAACTCATAATGCCCATACCTTGTTCTGAAAGCAGTCTTCGAAATATCTTCAGCCTTGATCTTCAATTGGTGATACCCTAATCTAAGATCAATCTTTGAGAAAACCTTTGCACCCTGCAACTGATCGATCAGATCATCGATCCTGGGCAAATGATATCGGTTCTTGATGGTTAAGTTGTTCAGCTCTCGGTAGTCGATACATAGCCGTACACTACCATCCTTCTTCTTCATGAACAATACAGGTGCTCCCCATGGCGATATGCTTGGTCGTATGAAATCCTTATCTAGTAGTTCTTGTAATTGGGTCTTCAACTCCTTTAATTAGGTAGGGTCCATCTTGTACGGTGCCTTAGATACCGGCGCCGACCCTGGCATGAGGTTTATTACAAACTCTGTAGCCCTGTCCGAAGGTAAACTTGGGAGATCTTTTGGAAATACATCTGAAAACTCTCGTACCACATCTAGATCTTCCATCTTTGGCACCTCGACATTGATGTCGACCACAGACACTAAGTACCCCACTCCTCCCTTCTTTAAGCATCTCTTAGGTTTTAGGGCGGAGAGGATCAGCTTCCGCTTCCTGGGTAACTTGGTTCCAGTGAAGCTAAACTCCTTTCCCTTATCATCTTTAAACACGAGTTTTCTGTCACCACATAATAAGCTAGCTGAATGATGGCCTAGCCAATCCATTCCCAAGATGACGTCAAAGTCTGCCATCTCAAGTTGAACCAGACTTTCTTCTAGGTTTCGACCCTCAATACTAACTGTACACGGCCCATAGTATTCATTCAACACCACTTCTACTCCCAATGGAGAGCGAACTATCAAGCTTGGGGTTAAATACTTGATAGATAATTCCATTCACTTCCCAAAAGAAATAGAAACGAAGGAGTGCGTGGCCCCAGAGTCAAAGAGTACTCTGGCGGGTACACCAGCTATATTTACTGTTCCTGAAAGTTAATATCTCTTAGTTCAACATGCTCACACACAACCAACAGTAAGCCAAATAGTAAGGAATGTAATCATACCGGTAACCACATCAGGTGATGCGGTTGCCTCCTCAGTGGTGACTGTAAATATCTTTCCTTGCTGTGGTAGTTGCTTCTTGGATAGAGTACAGGTCTTTGCATAATGACCCAATTGATGACAGTTGAAGCATTTGACATTTGGGTTCTGTCCATCAAACTGTGACGGTGGTGGTGGTGCAGTAGTGGTCCTTGCAGGTGCCACAGCAGACTGAGCCCTGTATGGGTGGAATGGTCTTGTATTTCCTCTACCTGAAGTTTAATGGCGGGCCTCTTCAGTCCCCTGTTCTGAGCAAAGAAATTGTCTCTTTGGAAAGATTTAATTACCCTAGCAATCTGTATAGCCTCATTATATACTTTCTTCTCCAAACCCAAGACGTGCTCTCGGATACTTCCTCGCAATCCCATGGTGAATCTACAGGTCTTGGTTTCTTCTTTTTGCATGCTTGCTGGAGCGAAGAAAAACATCTCTTCATACCTCACTGGTAAGCATCAACAGTCGACTGGGATTGCTGCAGATTCAAGAATTCCTTCTCCATTTGATCACGGAAGCTCTTTGGAAAATACTTCTCAAAGAAAGCTCCCTTGAATATCTCCCATGTGATCTGAGTGTGCCTTGTCTCCAAATATGTCTGGGTAGAATTTCACTAGGCATTTGCATCTTCCTTGAGCATGTGCATTGCAAACAACACCTTCTCATCCTTCGTACAAGTCATTAGAAGGAAGTTTTTCTCCATCTCAGCAACCCACTGTGCAAGTCACATTGGTTTCCCTGGTTTCCCTGTGAAAGTAGGGGGTTTCAGTTTCAAGAACCTATCCATCGCTCGGCTTAGGTCATTCTGCCCCTGTGCATTAATTCCTTACCATGGTGGTGGGTACGGATAGATCCCTTGATAGGCAGACGACGTTGGAAATTTGTGTGGTGGTTGTAAATTCTGTCCTTG
Organism: Protea cynaroides; assembly: GCA_028583415.1. NCBI lineage: Eukaryota > Viridiplantae > Streptophyta > Magnoliopsida > Proteales > Proteaceae > Protea > Protea cynaroides. The sequence continues at coordinate 86,469,072 of CM053269.1, forward strand.
GCCCATCGGCCCCATACTACCATCCATTGGCAGTGTGGTATTATTTCCCCCAAACTCATCCGTACCTTCTGTAGGGATATATCCTGGTGGCATGAACATCTTCAGCATCTCGTTCAAGAACACCTTCTGCAGAGATTCCATCTGATAAACCAGATTCATCACAATAGTCTCAGAGTTAATGTGAGGAGGTCCTGGCAAATTTATTGGTGCCTGAGAATCTATCCTTCTCCACCCTCCGTGTTTACATTTTGCTCATCAATAGCTCCTGTTTCTAGGTTGTCCTCATCTTGGCGTACCCTGGAGTGGTGACGCCTTCGTGAGCCTCTATGATCATTTCCGCCTACCATCTCAGATTAGTTTTTCCTGCTTGGATCTGAGAAGAAGACATAACACATGAGGTACAATCGAATAGTCATAGTAGTGTTAGTCCTTAACAAGTGCAAGGTGAAAAATTGTAACGAAAACTTAATTTGGAATTTTTTTTTTAAATTTTTCCCAAAATTATCTGGGCTTCAAATAGTTGACCTGTCGCAACATACCGGTCGCGGCACTGTATAAGGTAGTGCGACCGGTATGTCCATGCGGACAAACTTTTGGAGTTCCCAAGGGGTACTTGTCGATGTACCGGTTGCAACCCTGTGGGAAATGGAGTGACCGGTTTAGTCGACCGGTCAGAATTTTCTCCTGACCGAGAGGTACCGGTCGATATACCCTAGGGGGTACCGGTCGACCGGTATGGGAAAAACCGTCGACCGGTATGCCCAGATTCCTCTTTAAAATCGGAAAAAGTGAGATTTTTCTTACTTTTCCTTTCTTCTTCCTCTCCAGTGGCGATTCCTCTCTGGCTTTGTGAGTTGCTACAGTTCGGCCGGTGGTCTTAGAAGCTATTTCTTTCTGATCAAAACCTTGAACATCGCTTCCAAGTAAGTTCCTTCCTTCCATTCTTCCTTTTTACATCGTTTCTTCATGGCTTCATGCCCAAAAACTAGGTTTTTCTTAGATTAGAAGATTCTAACCGTAGGAACTCTTTTCCTTCGGCTTAGAAAGGGTTTAGGGACCTCTATGAGCAAAAGCCCCCAATCAATTTGAGGTTCCACCGGATAGTTTTCAAAAAAAATCAAATTTTTAGGTTTTTGACCTAGGTTTTTAGTAAAAATCAAAATTTTCTTGTAATTTTCAAATTCCTTGATTGTTTGATGGATGATTGGTTTCCATGAGGTGTTTGAGGGTTACGTAAGTCCTCCTCCCCATATTTTGGGTGAGTTCGAGGCTTTTGCTTACTTTACTGTCGTTATGCTGTCAAAATTTCAAAAATTTCTAACCCATTCCTCCTTGTTTTGTCTTTGTTTTGTAGTTACAATGTCTCGACCCAGAGGTGCTGGTAAACATGCCTTTGGTCTTGGCAGGAACCGAAGGATGAGAACCGTCCGCATCCTTTGGTTCCACAGCTCGATGAACGGTGGTTTCGTTCCGAGGTGGCGCAAGCCCGCTTTCCCTGGTTTGAGGAGAAAAATATTGAGTCGGGGCGACGGGTGAACCTGGAGCAGCTGCTGCGGTTTGACGTTGAAGCAGCTTTTGGTAGACTTGGGTGGTTTCCCGTCATTACATACTTTGTGACCACCCGACCCAACCTAGTCAAACATTTCTATGCTAACCTGGAGATAGAGGGAAATGTTAATGACTTCAGCCGAGGCAGGGAACTCTGCCTTACCACTCTCGTCAAGGGTGTCCCTATCTCTTTCGACACTCACCAGCTTGCTGATCTTTTGGGAATTCCAAATGATGGTGACTTGGTCTACTATGCCCCTAAGATGAAGGGCTTTCTCACTGAGGATCTGCGCCAGGAGATTTTGGAGCACATACTTAACCCTGGAGGGCCTGTGAAGGCTGCTAGCTTGAGACCTGTGCCTCGGGTATACTATCGCTTCATCCAGCACAATATCGTCCCTCAGAGCGGCCACTACAGTGAGTTATCTCAGCTCACACAGTATTTGACCTACTGCGTCTGCACTGGGGAACAGGTCTGTCTCCCCTACATCATTATCAGGACCATACGTCAGGCTACTCTACCCGATCAGGCCAGTAACCTTCCATAAGGCCGACTAATCACTACTCTTCTGCAGCGCTGACGGGTGGACATGAGGGGTGAGACTGCAGTTGACGACACCATGACCTCTGAAATTGACTGGGATCCCATTCTTCTGATGAGGATGGACAACCTGCCAATCAGTGATGAGGAGTTAGAGGCTCGTCCTCGTCTACTCAGGAGGGTAGTAGCCGCGGAAGCAGTAGCAGCAGCAGCCAATGCGGCTTATGCAGAAGAGGCAGGGGATGATGGTGATGTTGATGATGAGCAGATGGAGGACATTCCAGCACCGACACCACAGCCCACACCTGTAGCAGGACCATCCCAGCCTCCTCCCGATACCGTGATGGGTATGTTTAGGGAGATCCGGGATGTTTAGCATGAGATGAGCCGTGACCTGGGGTGTCTTGCTCGTAGCCTCAGAGTCACGCAGGAGCAGGTACACTGGCTTAGGGTGGCTTATGAGCGTGACTATGAGATCACCGACCCTATATGCCCCCATCCCCATGATAGATTTCATATTTTTTTGTTCTCTCTCTCAGCATGGTTTTTATATAACAGGGTAACTGTCCGACTTGTGGATTGTACTCTGTAGCATATTACTCACCACTCTTTAAATATTTAATAGAAGTTTATGGTTTTTCTCACTAGAGCATGCGTATTTATTAATTCCACATTTAATATAGTATATTATGCTCTTTCATATTTAGTTTCAGGCATCAAACAAGTGCTTAGGGTGTGTTTTTATTAAAACTTTTAAATTCTTTCTATCTCAGTTCATCGACTCAGTTAAGTGCAAATATGGTCTGTTGGACAGAGCCTAAGGGCTCTGTTACCAAGTTATCACACCCCAATTCTGGTTGAACCAGAAGTGTGAGTGAACCGTCACTGAACCAACGGCTCACACCAGGATCTCAATAAGATCGTGTCCACTCATACAAACCATTGCACATAACCACAATCAGAATATAATAGATACAGCGAAAGTCTTAAATTAAATGAACTGAGTAAGCTATTGATAAATTTAAATAAAATATCTAATTATTCAAATACCCAAAACATAAATAAATATCTTTACGTCAACTGTATTTCCATCTAAAAATAATAAAAATAAATTAAATCAAATCCTAAAGGTACACGCAGAAAGGGCACTCGTATGAAGCGTCATGCTCGTCCTCTCCTGCTTGTACGTCCAAAGCAGCCACGCCTCCGTACACTGGAGCGTTCACGTAATCCTCTACTGAATAACCTGCATCAACATCTAAAAATAGTGTGTACACAAGGGTGAGCTCACAACTTAGCTCAGTAAGACAATCAGACAATGTAACAAACATATGCATGAGTAACATTCACATTATGGTCTAGTTTTAAGTTTGCAATGTGCTATAAAAAGGATTGGCGGCCACCGCACCTCTATACACGAGAGTGTGAAGCCGCCCAATGGATCAAACACCACTGTCATCCCACATGCACCCTACCATTGAATAGAGATAGAGCTAAAGCGTCCGGATCAAACACCGCCAACACTTCTCCTGATACCCTACCCATACCAACACGTAGGCCCCTATTGGCGAGGGCTTGCAAACTGGGCTCGCAACTAACCAATCCTATATGTCATCACAGTAGGCCCTATCCTAGCATAGCTCCTACGACATAGAGATAGAGCTAGAGTCTAGTGGCCAGGCCGGAGACCACAGTGCCACTTCCTCCCCCTGATACCCTACCCGCACCAAGCATGCTAAGACAGAACGATACGAAAAGGTGCTAGTGTGAGGAATGATCCCAGACCCTCGGTCCTTCCCATTCCACACACCAACTAAAATAATCACATGCCTAACAGTCACATCCTAGCATAACGAGTATGCATGAACAATAATAATAACTGAAAGTAAAGGATGACATGCGAGTATGCAAAAACATTAGTCCACGGAATCATAGTTATTAACAACATTTTACTATTATTAATTATTAGGGTTTAGGTCTGATTCCCTTACTTGACGCTTGATTGATAGTTCGCTCCGCGTCACAATGTCCAAACTTGCTATCACAAGGTCCTACATGATGTTAGGTTAGTTAGAATAGTTTTTCTTAGGGTTTACGTTGGTCGAAAAACCAACAATGTCAAAAATACTCCTCACAGAGCATACCAATCACAGTACCGATCGCGGCACTGCGGGGAAAGGTGCGATCGGTATGGTCGACCGGTCCCCATAGACCAGTCTCTGGGAGGTACCGATCGTGGTACCAGTCGCATATGGTGCGACCGGTATGTCTTTGGAAGACCATACATCCGATTTCTCGACTTTCATCGGTCACCCCCTATTGATCCTAGGGTTTCTCCTACACATCCTAGGTCTGAGCATTGAGTTAGAGTTGTTTCCAACTCCATTCAAGTCCTAGCCTCGATGATCTTCGACTTAGAACTTGAATCTAGGGTTTACTGACTAGATTAGTATTTGACGACAAACATGGTTTAGATCAATACCTACTTTGCATGGTATTGATCCAATCGTAACTAACCATCCTAGAATACTTAATGTAGAGGAAGGTTTAAGCACTTACCGTTGACTCGTGGTAATGTGTTCTTCGTCGAACGACAATGGCGGCTCTTCCCTCCCCTTCCTAGCTTATTCTCCTTCTTCAATCTCTTTCTCCTGTCTTGGGTTTTTGAGGATCAATGAAAGGGATTTTAGGAGGTTTAGAGGTCCTTATATAGGCTAGGATTAGGTTTAGGAAGCCTCCTAACATTAGAAAAGTCCTTCGGTTCAAAATTTGGAAAGTGGGACCCGCAGAGATCCTTTTTTGGATCTAAGCTGCACAGGCCATACCGATTGACCAGTGACCGGTACCATAGACCGGTATCATCAATCGGTATGAATTATTTCATACTTAAATAAGTCCATTTTCGTACCTGTTTGTCATCCGCTCATCCCGTCTGGCCCGGTGATGATTGGAAGACCTGTTACGACATGAATTAAAGGTTTAGATTGGGTTAATGGAGTACGGGTCTTACACTAAACATCGCTGGTGGCAATGCAAGTTAATAGGCCACTTTGCTACATCGGGACAAAATTTTATATGGTCCCACATATCTAGGACATAGTTTTCCTTTCTTTTTGAACCGCTTTAGGCCTCTTACCGGTGACACCTTCAAAAATACTTTATCATCAACAGTGAATTCGAGGTCTCAGCGACTGTTATCAGCATAGTGCTTTTGATGCACTTGAGTTGTCTTTACTCAGTTGTTGATCTGATCCACTGCTTTGCAAGTTTCCTCCATAAATTCTGGTCCTACGATCCGTCTTTCTCCAACCTCATCCCATAACAATGGTGTCCAACATTTCTTACCATATAAGGCCTCATATGGGGCCATCTGGATCGTAGCCTGGTAGCTATTGTTGTAGGCAAACTCAATGAGTGAAAGCTTTTCATCCCAAGCCCCCTTAAAGTTGATAGCACATGCTCGGTGCATATCTTCTAGGATCTGGATGGTCCTCTCTGACTGACCATCTGTTTGAGGGTGGAAGGCTATGCTGAACTTTAGTTTCATCCCCATGGCCTTCTGTAGTCCCTCCCAGAACTTTGATGTGAAGCGTGGATCTCTGTCAGATACTATACTCTCTGGGACACCGAGGAGTCTGACTATATTTTCCACATATAATTTTGCTAATCTGTCCATGGTGTATTGTGGTCTGATAGGGATAAATCTTGCAGTCTTGGTGAGGCGGTCTACAACTACCCAAACTGCATTCACTTACCTCAGGGTCATAGGTAGGCCAGTGACGAAATCCATGGTAATACAATCCCATTACCATGCTGGCTCAGGTAATGGTTGCAATAAGCCTGCGGGCCTCTGCCTTTTCTCTTTGACTTGCTGGTAGTTTAGACATTGAAATACATATCTGGCCACATCTGCCTTCATACCCCTCCACCAGTACAACCTCTTTAGGTTATGGTACATCTTTGTGCTCCCAGGATGTACTGAATATGGAGTGGAGTGAGCTTCCAAGATGATTCGATTTTTGATTTCCAGGCCTTCATTCTCAGGTATGCATAACCATCCATGATATCTGAGTACCTTGCCTGTAAGACCCGCACGCCACGAACCCGGTCTAACCTTACATTTCATGTCGTGAACCGTCTACATATCATGGTCGAGCCAAGTGGACCAAGTGTGTGAAGAAACACAAGACCCAATATGAAAATTTACTCAAAAATAGTCAAAATGATGGTAGGGTCGCATGCCTAAACAGGCAGGTCCGACCCCCCCATCGAACCCCACCATCGACCTGTGACCAGGGGTCGCATGGGTCTCGGATTGTCTGACCCTCCCATCGACCCCCGATAATCGGTAAAAACAACATGAACCGAAAATTAGGAAATTTTCCTAATTTCAATTGGAACCTTTCCTAAACTCAATGGGACTTATTTTGGGAGGTTTTACTCTATAAATAGGATGTCCCTAAGCCTCTTTCACTCCTTTAACAACCCTAATTGGATTGAGAGAAAGAGAAGAGAAGGAAGAGAAGAAGAGAAGGAAAACTTGAAGAAAAGGCTAAGGAAGAAGAAGAAGTTCAGAGATAACTTGGAAACTCAGACTACAGAAGGTATGAACCTTAATCCCCATATGAATTAAAAGCTTATAATAGATTATGATGAAGTTAGGTTAGGAGAAACCCTAATACCATCCATCCATGGTTAGGTTTCAATGGAAACCATGGAGGAGATCATTGAAACCATGTAGGTGAATAAAGAATAGTTCTAAACCATAGAACATGTGTGGAATGGATTGTAGAACCAAGCCATAGGACCTCAAACATGAATGAATGGATGAAATTTGATATTTTCGACTCAAACCATGGGGGGTCACACCTAGGGTCGATGGAACATCCGACCCCCAGCATTCGGGAAGCCCAGGAAAGGGGTGGTCGCACCCAGGGTCGATGGAAGGTCCGACCCTGGCATCGACCCCCAGTTAACAGCAAGCTGTAAAAATTATAATAAATTCTAATTAAATTCTATCGACTTTGTTAGGTCTTCTAGCGATATAATATTGATATAAAGGTGATTCTTAAGGCGTGAAAGAGGACCTACAAACAAACAAAGGTGAGGGAACAAGACCTAAACTAATTGGTTAATAACAAATTATTTTTATTTCTTGAGTCCAATACCATGATTGTGATATGCGTGTATGCTTGTAATGTGCATTCAACATGTCATCCAATATTTCTATTATTACTGTTCATGCATATTTAAATTTATTGATTATAACATGATGATGTTGATGATGGTAGGAATAGGTATGTGAATGTTTGTGTTTGGCTGGTGTACATGGTGCGGGTAGGGATGGTGTCAATCGGTACTTCGATGCTGTTCTCATCGGGGTATATTGTGCCATGGTCTATTCAAGTCATGTCCACTAAGCAAGTGTTAGTGTACTTGATGCGAGTGGAGGATCAGGGGGAGGACTTGACATTGTGGTTCAGCCTGGTCACCAGACTCTAGCTCTATCTCTACTCAAGTCTTGTCCACTAACATTGTCGTATCGTCATTACCTTAGCGAAACTAATATGTCGTAGGGCATTAAGGGGGGGGACGTGGCATTGTGGTTCAGCCTGGTCACCAGACCCTAGCTCTATCTCTATGGATGTATTGAGGGATGTTGGGGTGAGGCCTTGGATACATTGTTTGACATTATGATTGGTTAGTTGCGAGCCCAGTTTGCAAGCCCTCGCCAACAGGGGCTTACGTGTTGGTATGGGCAATCGGTACAGCAATACCATTTTCATTGGGTGTATATTATCCATGGTGGGTGCATGTGGGGCGACAATGCCGTTTTCATTGGGCATTTCCACACACTCGTGTATAGAGGTGCGGTGGCCACCTATCCTTTCTATAGCACATTGCAAACTTATTTACCAGACCAAAGATATGAATTGAATACATGCATATGTTTGTTGCATTATTTTATTTTCTCACTAAGCTCAAGTTGGAGAGCTGACCCTCGTGCGCACAATTCTTTTAGTTTCTGATGTTGCAGGTATTATGATTGAAAATTATGTCAACACGTCAATATATGAACGGGTGGAGGCTATGAATGAGCAAGCTGTGGAGGAATATTGTGATTCGTTAAACGAGCGTTTCAACTGTGGATACGCTTAGCGTTTAATTTTCGTATTTGGATATTGTAATATGTATTAAGTTATGTTTTGGTTACTTGAAAATAAATGGAATATTAATTATTTATCATGATTAGACCTTAGTTCATTATCTGTAAGACTTCTGCTATTTACTTTATTACCTCTGATTAATGTGGAATGTGTTTTGATTTATCATATGTGGGATAGCCTATTCGAGATCCTGATTGAACAGTTGGTTTATTGACGGTTCATCATACTATTCTGGTTGGTGCAGAATTGGGGTGTGACAACTTGGTATCAGAGCTCTCGTAGGCCTTACCCATTAAACCTGAATATTTCCACTGGAGTCCATGAACTGAGTTAGGATAAATTAAAAGCTTTAATACAAACAAACCATAAGCACCTGTGTTGGTTGAGACAGAAATTAAACAAGACGATAATGTACATATAAAAGGTGGAACCATATATATACACTCAAACAGAAAGAGAAGACCAAAAAATTATCCTAATAAATAAATAATATAGGGTATTATCTATGAGTTGGGTAGTTATCCAAGTATACAAGGATATAGTACAGTAGCAAGAAGGGTGCTTCTGTAAAGGGTCGATCCTCCCCAGATATCCAGCAGCTGGTATCGTACGCCATTGGAAGGGCGATTGTGTTTGATGCAGAAAAGTGAATACCGAGTTGGTACTCACAAGATGTAAAACTCGATGTATGACTAAGGAAGAAAAAAATGGCTAGTAATGCCTAATTCCCTGCAAAGGTAAAGGGAAAGATCACTGGCCGAATCCAACAGAGATAGGAGAATAACGACCCTCCATTAAGAATAAGAGTAACTACAAGAAGATAAAGCTATACCCCTGGGTGACATGGAGACTCAGAGTGAAATCCACTACACGCTGATCCATTACCCGCTGAGCATTAAGATGAGGTTACAACTTGACCCCACCACTATCTGGGTCGAGAACGGGTAATGAAAACTCATCTGAGTTGGTAATCAGATTAGAGAAAATAAGAGGAAGTGAACAACCAGGCCACTCCAGCCAACCACTTGGACTACTAATTACCTTGGTCACGATTGTAATAAACTTGGCCCAATAAAATACAAGAGCAACCACAAATGAGACCGACTATGCAAGTTGCTATCCAAATTGCTAATGCTACATCAACACCTCTGGGTCAAACCAAGTACGGTGCCAATTGGTAGCATCACTGTACCCCAACACCTGTTAGCCATAACACAGTGCCTACCACATAGCAAGTCCCAATAATGCACACCCCAGTGCAGAAGTTTGGTGCACAACAAGCAGTGTATCAAGGTGGTTAACCTTATCAGCCACCGATGTATGGGATAGTGCATCATGACAGAATGATCCGACAAGGATTGAAGAATGTCTTCTGAAGATGATACCTTGGACATTTTCAGTAAAGGATCAAATCTATTATGGCCATATATCTAGATAGGTTTATATAGGATGCGGTGCATTATTGATTTACTCTTATGATTATAGAGGATGCACATACCAGATTTTAATTTCTCGGGCCTTGACAGGATACCTTCTTGATTTAACCTGTCAACTGAAGTCATAGATATTGTTTCTTTAGTATTAGTCCTGATTATACCAATCTGAACCACTCTCATGATCGACAACATGAACAGAGATATGAACTAAATGAACAGTTAAATGTTTAATCATGTTGAGCGTACATCTACTGATTTATACCTGATTTATTAATGTATGAAAATTTTCTCCAGATTATACCTGATTTACTGATGTACGAAATCTTTCTCCAGATTTACTCCTGTAGTGCCTTGACCAATGGCATTATATATTCGATAGAACCTGTAACCATGAGGTTAAGAATTGTAAAACCTCTATTTCCATGTATTTGGACCACCGTGCAACTTAACGATCTTTTGATGCCGGTTAGATTACCACAAATTTACTCCTGATTCTTTAAACCTAAGTTCACTAGATAAGACAAGTGTCCTACATCATACTAAATTGGAAGAAGGAAATAAATTATTTTTGGATAAACATTCTGAGTTATACACTCCCTGATCTTTGTTGATAAAGATGTTTAGTGATAATGAAATTATTGGAAGAAAGATGATTGGATTCAGATTAAATGCTATAGCCAATGAACCTCAGATGAAGTAATGGAGGATCTATTTTGAGATTACTGAATTGATGGATATGAGCCATGTCTATAAAAGAGTGCATGAGCAAAAAGTAAAAACTATCAAGAGTAACTAGGAAAGAGTAGATAACACTCAAGTAAAGTTAAAGATGGCTATATCGGTAAGAATTTTGACAAGGCAGAAGATTCCTAACGGTAAATCTAAGAGTGGATACCAGGATAAAGTCAAAAATCATGGCATTAATACTACTCAGTTTAATATAATGATAATTGAGTTATGCCCAATGCTGAGTGATATGATTAAGAAAAGACCAAAAGAGTTTGGCTGAATTAATGAATATTATAAGCATATACCCTAATGCTTATAAATAGATTTGGGATATGAGATTTTGACGATAGTCTTTGAAAAATCATAAGAGATGAAGAAACTAGACAATCTCTTAAGACCTTTACACCAGATTTTACTAGTTCAAGCCCTTGTGGACTAGATGTTGTATGGGATGAGTGTTATGAACAATGTTCAAATCATATGGATGGACAGAATTTGGATGCAACCTGAGTCGACTTGAGATGGTAGACCTTGACGTCATCTTGGGAATAGACTAGTTGTCTCAACACTCTACAAAGTTATTGTGTGCATATAAGAGATTATCATTCAAGAATAAAGACGGCATATAATTTAGTATTATTGGAAGTATGTTGCCTAAGAAAATAAAGCTGATCCTCTCAATGCTAAAGGCAAAGAGATGCTTTGAAGAGAAAGAAGTTGGATATATGGTATCTGTGGTATACGTTACCAAAGAAGCACCACAGATGGAAGATATTGATGTAATGCATAAATTTTCTGATGTGTTTCAAGAAGACTTACTTGGGTTACTATCTGATCATGCGACCGAGTTCATCATCGACTTGTTACCAAGGACGATACTTGTGTCAAAGGCACCTATAGAGTAGCTTCTATGGAGTTGAAGGGATTGAGACTCAACTATGGGAGTTATTAGACAAGGGTTCTAATCAGCTAAGTATTGCATCACGGAGAGCGCCAACGCAACTCGTGAAGAAGAAGGATGATAGTGTTGTCTGCGTATAGACTACCGAGAATCGAACAAGCTCACGATCAAGAATCGAGATCTATCACCTCGGATCGATGACTTGTTTAAACAGTTGCAAGGAGCAAAGGTAATGATCTTCAGTCAAGCTATCATCAGCTGAAGAATTTGGATAGCGATATCTTTAGAATCGGGATAGGCCAATTATGAGTTTTCGATTATGATTATGATGTTTGGATTAACCAATGCTCTTACATATTTTATGGAACGGATGAACTGGGTGTTTCATAACATGTTGGACACGTCGGTCATAATTTTCATAGATGATATTTTGGTTTATTCCAAGAATGAAGAAACTCATACAACGAATCTTAGAACAGCTTCACAACAACTGAGAAGGGAAAAACTTTGTGCCAAGTCCAAGAAATTGAGACCTAATTAAGCAAAGTGATCTTCTTAGATCACGTGGCATCATAAAAAGGGATAAAAGTGGACCCTATTAGGATAGAAGTAATCATATGGTGAGAAATCCCTAAAGAACATCGTGAAGATCAGAAGTTTCTTAGGTTTAGTTGGTTATTACAGACGATTTGTAGATGACTACTTTAAGATCGCAAAACCTATTACCAAGCTAACCAGGAAGGGAGAGGAGTTTAATTGGACTGACAAGTGTGAAGAATGATTGATATCAGCTCCCATCTTGATCGTTCTGGTACTAGGGAACCTTTTACCCTATACATCGAAGCTTTCAGATTGGATCTAGGATGCGGGTTGATGCAAGGTAAATAAGCGATTGCATATGCTTCAAGAAAACTGAAGGAGCATGAGACGAGTTACCCAACTCATGATTGGAGTAAAAAATTGTGATTCATATAATCAAGACTTGGAGACATTATTTAAACGGAGAAGAATTTTAGATTAGATCGGATTACAAGTGTTTTATTTATCTCTTCATTAGAAAGAGTGGAACCTGAGGATGAGAGAATGGATAGAACATTGAAGGATTAAGACTGTGATATTCAGTGTCACCTGAGCAAGGCTAATGTAGTAGCTAAGGCTTAAGAAAAAGGAAATTATGAAGTCCAAGGAAGGACCCAGTATAAATGCTGCCTTATGTTTCGCAGCAACAGATTCAGATTTGGAAGAAGAGTAACATATAATAGAAGCTAGTGATGATCCAATTGAGCAAGAACTTATGGATGAATTATGAAACAATAGTTCGGTTGCATTTATGGCATTAAAGATCATCTCTGATTTGATGGATAAAGTAAAAGTAGCAATTTTGTAAGATCTGTACTTTCAAATTTTGAGGATGAAATTTCTCTTAAGGGTGGTGGAGTTGTAAGACCCGCACGCCACGAACCCGGTCTAACCTTACATTTCATGTCGTGAACCGTCTACATATAATGGTCGAGCCAAGTGGACCAAGTGTGTGATGAAACCCAAGACCCAATATGAAAATTTACTCAAAAACAATCAAAATGATGGTAGAGTCGCATGCCTAAACAGGCAGGTCCGACCCCCCCATCGACCCCCACCATCAACCCGTGACCAGGGGTCGCAGGGGTCTCGGATTGTCTGACCCCCCCATCGACCCTCGATAATCGGTAAAAATAGCACGAACCAAAAATTAGGAAACTTCCCTAATTTCAATTGGAACCTTTCCTAAACTCAATGGGACTTATTTTGGGAGGTTTTACTCTATAAATAGGATGTCCCTAAGCCTCTTTCACTCCTTTTACAACCCTAATTGGATTGAGAGAAAGAGAAGAGAAGGAAGAGAAGAAGAGAAGGAAAACTTGAAGAAAAGGCTAAGGAAGAAGAAGAAGTTCAGAGATATCTTGGAAACTCAGACTACAAAAGGTATGAACCTTAATCCCCATCTGAATTGAAAGCTTAGAATAGATTATGATGAAGTTAGGTTAGGAGAAACCCTAATACCATCCATCCATGGTTAGGTTTCAAGGGAAACCATGGAGGAGATCATGGAAACCATGGAGGAGATCATTGAAACCATGTAGGTGAATAAAGAATAGTTCTAAACCATAGAACATGTGTGGAATGGATTCTAGAACCAAGCCATAGGACCCCAAACATGAATGAATGGATGAAATTTGATATTTTCGACTCAAACCATGGGGGGTCGCACCAAGGGTCGATGGAACATCCGACCCCCAGCATTCGGGAAGCCCAGGAAAGGGGTGGTCGCACCCAGGGTCGATGGAAGGTCCGACCCTGGCATCGACCCCCAATTAGCAGCAAGTTGTAAAAATTAGAATAAATTTTAATTAAATTCTATCGACTTTGTTAGGTCTTCTAGCGATATAATATTGATATAAAGGTGATTCTTAAGGCTTGAAAGAGGACCTACCAATAAGCAAAGGTGAGGGAACAAGACCTAAACTAATTGGTTAATAACAAACTATTTTTATTTCTTGAGTCCAATACCATGATTGTGATATGCGTGTATGCTTGTAATGTGCATTCAACTTGTCATCCAATATTTCTATTATTACTGTTCATGCATATTTAAATTTATTGATTATAACATGATGATGTTGATGATGGTAGGAATAGGCATGTGAATGTTTGTGTTTGGCTGGTGTACATGGTGCGGGTAGGGATGGTGTTAACCGGTACTTTGATGCCATTCTCATCGGGGTATATTGTGCCATGGTCTATTCAAGTCATGTCTACTAAGCAAGTGTTAGTGTACTTGATGTGAGTGGAGCATCAGGGGGAGGACACGACATTGTGGTTCAGCCTGGTCACCAGACTCTAGCTCTATCTCTACTCAAGTCTTGTCTACTAACATAGTCGTATCGCCATTACCTTAGCGGAACTAATATGTCATAGGGCATCAGGGGGGGGGACGTGGCATTGTGGTTCAGCCTGGTCACCAGACCCTAGCTCTATCTCTATGGATGTATTGAGGGATCTTTGGGGTGAGGCCTTGGATACATTGTTTGACATTAGGGTTGGTTAGTTGCGAGCCCAGTTTGCAAGCCCTCGCCAACAGGGGCTTACGTGTTGGTATGGGCAACCGGTACAGCAATGCCATTTTCATTGGGTGTATATTGTCCATGGTGGGTGCATGTGGGGTGACAGTTCCATTTTCATTGGGCATTTCCACACACTCGTGTATAGAGGTGCGGTGGCCACCTATCCTTTCTATAGCACATTGCAAACTTATTTATCAGACCAAAGATATGAATTGAATGCATGTATATGTTTGTTGCATTGTTTTATTTTCTCACTGAGCTCAAGTTGGAGAGCTGACCCTCGTGCGCACAATTCTTTTAGTTTCTGATGTTGCAGGTATTATGATTGAAAATTATGTCAACACGCCAACATATGAACGGGTGGAGGCTATGAATGAGCAAGCTGTGGAGGACTATTGTGATTCGTTAAATGAGCATTTCAACTGTGGATACGCTTAGCGTTTAATTTTCATATTTGGATATTGTAATATGTATTAAGTTATGTTTTGGTTACTTGAAAATAAATGGAATATTAATTATTTATCATGATTAGACCTCAGTTCATTATCTGTAAGACTTTCACTATTTACTTTATTACCTCTGATTAATGTAGAATGTGTTTTGGTTTATTATATGTGGGATAGCCTATTCGAGATCCTGGTTGAACCGTTGGTTTATTGACGATTCATCACACCATTCTGGTTGGTGCAGAATTGGGGTGTGACATTGTCTGCATCCAAGGTGAAATCAGGATTGGCTTGACCCTTTTCCAAATCTTCTTGCACTGTCCTGAGGTATGGGTCCTGTTGGACTGCTACTTTTACCTCCTCTTTCAGGTCAGGAAAAATTTTCAGTGCTGCGAACATAAGAGTAAACTTATGTATCAAACCTTGCTCCACTGGGTCATCTGCTGACTTTAATAAGAGCTGTTCTTCATTCTCTGATGAGCCAGAATCTACAGCACACAAAGCAGCATTTATACTTGGCCCTACTTCGGGGTTCGATGCCCATTTCCTACTCAGAGCATCAGTTACAATATTAGCTTTTCCAGGATGGTACTAAATGTCACAGTTGTAGTCCTTGAGTAATTCTAACCACCTCCTCTGCCACATGTTCAGGTCTTTTTGGGTGAAAAGATATGTCAGGCTTTTGTGGTCAGACTTAATCTGAAATTTCTCACCATACAGGTAATGCCTCCAGGTCTTGATAGCATGAATGACTGCTGCCAATTCTAGGTCATGAGTAGGGTAGTTATTCTCGTGCTCCTTCAGTTGTCTTGAGGCATAGGCGATCACCTATTCTCCTTGCATCAGCACACATCTCAGTCCCAAACCTGAAGCATCTGTATACAGAGTGAATGGAAGGCCTAGACCAGGAATAGTCAATATAGGTGCTGAAACCAGCCTTGACTTTAGTGTCTGGAAGCATTTCTCACATTCTTCGGTCCATACGAACTTCTCCCCCTTCTTGGTCAACCTGGTGAGTGGAACGGCAATCTTGGAATAATCTTCCATAAACCTTCTGTAATATCTAGCTAAGCCCAGGAAGCTACGAATTTCAGCAACTATCTTCGACGCCTCCCATCCTACTATGGCTGAAATTTTGCTGAGATCCACCTTAATTCCTTCAGTAGATACCACGTGACCCAAGAAGGCTACTTCGTCTAGCCAAAATTCATATTTCTTGAACTTTGCATAGAGCTTCTCTCTTCTTAGTCTTTGTAATGCCGCTCTCAAGTGCATTGCATACGTTTTCTTGTCCTTGGAGTATACCAAAATATCATCTATAAATGCTATAACAGATGTGTCCAACATGTCATGGAATACTCGGTTCATTAGTTCCATAAACGATGCAGGTGCATTGGTCAACCCAAAGGACATCACAAGGAACTCATGGTGTCCATACCTTGTTGTGAAAGCTGTCTTCGGAACGTCTGCCTCTTTGATCTTGAGTTGATGACCCTGATCTCATATCAATCTTTGTGAATACACTTGAACCTTGCAGTTGATCAAACAAGTCATTTATTCTATGTAGTGGCTACCTATTTTTGATGGTGAACTTGTTTAACTCTCGATAGTCCATACAAAGACGTACGCTACTATCCTTCTTCTTGACAAATAGCACAGGTGCTCCCCAGGGTGAGATACTCGGCCTTATGAAGCCCTTGTCTAATAATTCTTGCAGTTGGATTTTTAACTCCTTCAACTTTGTGGGAGCGATCCTGTAGGGTGCTTTAGACACAAGTGCCATCCCTGGTAGGAGATCTATCACAAACTCAGTCGCCCTGTCTGGTGGTAATCCGGGTAGGTATTCTGGAAACACATCAGAAAATTCCTGCAGTACCTCTATATCCTCTATTTTGGGCAAGTCAGTGGTCACATCCACTACTGATACGAGGTATCCTACTCCCCCCTTCTCTAAGCACTTCCTTGCTTTTAGGGCTGAGAGTATAAGCTTCCTCCTCCTAGGCGACTTAGTCCCTTTAAAGTTGAACTCCGTTCCTTCTCTGTCCTTGAAAACTAACTTCTTCTCAACAGGCTTGCTGAATGCTGAGATAACCAGTCCATTCCCAGAATGACATTGAAATCTGACATCTCAAGCTGGACTAGATTGGCTTCCAACTCTCGTCCTTCAATTTATACTGGGCAAGGCCCATAATACTCTTCTAATACCACTTTCATTTCCATGGGGGATCGAACTAACAGACTTGGTTCCAAAGTCTTGATGGGTTGATCTAGTCCTTTTTCGAATGATACTGACACAAAGGAATGGGTGGTCCCTGAGTCAAACAGGACTCTGGAGGGTACCCCTGCTATATTTACTGTACCTGAGGTTTTTGATTTTTCCTTTAGTTCTATATGCTCAAACAATTAATGCAGTAATTAAGGAGTAAGTATAGAATCATACCAGTGACTACATCAGGTGATGCGGCTGCTTCCTCTGTGGTAACAACATACACTTTGACTTGTTGTGGTTCCCTCTTTGGTAGTGGGCATGTTCTGGCATAGTGGCCCACCTGTTGACAATTGAAGCACTTCACACTGGTTCTGTCTCGTTGCTTATTGTGTCACTACAAGAACAGGTCTGGAAGGCACAGTGCTAGCTGGTGGCCTGAATGGACGATATGGTCTGTTGTTTCTTCTGCCTTAGGCCTCAGGGTTAGGCCTCTTCAGACCCTTATTCTATGCAAAGAAGCTATCTCTCTGGCTTGCTTCAATGACTCGAGCCACCTGTACAGATTCATTATAGATCTTCAGTCCTCGCCCCAACACATGTTCTCTTATGATACCTCGAAGACCCATTGTGAAATGATGGGTCTTAGTTTCTTCTTCCTGCATACTGGTTGGAGCGAAGAAAAACAACTCCTCATAACTCTGTTGGTATGCCTCTACGGTCATCTGAGATTGCTGTAGATTAAGGAACTCCTTCTCCATCTGGTTGCGGAAACTCCTTGGAAAGTATTTTTCAAAGAAGGCCTCTTTGAATATGGGCCAAGTGATTATATGGTGCTTTATTTCCAGATATGCTTTGGTCGAGTTCCACCATCCATTGGCTTCTTCCTTCAGCATATGGGTGGCATATAACACTTTCTCCTCATCGAAACACTCCAGTAAATGGAAGTTCTTTTCCATCTCGGCTATCCATTGTGCTGGCCATAGTGTTTTCCCTTGCTTTCCTGTAAAAATGGTAGCTTTAATTTTAGAAATCCATCCACTGCTCTAGAAAGACTACTCTGTCCATATGGTGCCTGTCCATATGGTGCCTGACCATACCATTGCGACTGATATGAGTAACCACTCTGATTCACTCCCTGATACCCACCATGATATGCACCCTGATATGCATCCTGATATCCACCCTGGTCTTGTTTAGGGGTAGGTGTCCCTGTAACTGGCTGGGGAAATGTATTATGTTGGTTCGGTTGTTGTTGTCCCTCAGTAGCTGTACTAACCCCCACTAGTACCGTATTTGCATTTTTGGTGTTTGTGGGTGGCATATTTGCATGTGTGGGTACATGCCCAGGTGGCCTAAATATCTTTAACATTTCGTCGAAGAACTTCTTCTATTGTGCCTCCATGTGGGTGACCAAATTTGCCACTAGGGTCTCAGAGTTTGTGTGTGTCTGATCCGGCAGTGGAGATTCTTCATTGTCTCTCACCTGATTTCCACTTTCATTGAGAGGGTTAAGTTCTTCCCCATTTTCCCTCTCTTCATTTTCTTCAGAGTTTTCTGTCCCTGAATTTTTTCCATTGGAGGTGCCCTTGAGTGACGGTGTCTGCGAGGAATTCTACGACCATTTCCTCTCACCATTGTAGCCTACTGAATTCTCCTTATGATATCTGAATTCATTGAACACATATGAGACAATTGAGACAATTATTCAAAACGATATTATTTAGTCTCAACATATATAAACGATATATATCAGTTGAAAAGAAAACAAACAAAATTTTTAAATTTTCTCGGAATTTTCTAGGCAAAATCTTTGATTTTGGTCGTACCATACTGGCTTGGGGTTCTGTAGTAGTGGATCGGCCGGTATGGGAAATGGTTTAAAATTTCTAGCCCCCCAGGAGGTACCGGTCGCGGTACCAGTCTCACCTTGAGTGAGCTCGGTATACCTTGCGGTACATACCAGTCGCACATACCACAGGAGATACCGGTCGGACTCACCAGACCATGAGTGCGACCGGTATGACTTAATACCTTTAAAATCACGATTTTTGCTCTCATTTCTCACTTTTCTCTTTGGTGTTTACTCCGGTGGTGATTCATCTTCGTGTTACTGAGTCTCTACAGTCCAACCGATGTTTTTAGGAGTGTTTCCCCTCAACCAAGAGTATCAAACTCATTCCTAAGGTAGGCTTCTCCTTTTCTTCCTCTCTTTGAGAAAAATCTCATCGTCTTTTATGCCCAAAACCTATATTTTCTTGATTTGAAAATGTTTAACCGTAGAAAACTTCTTTCTTTGCTTGAGAAAGGTTCTTGGGGTCTAAATGAGAAAAACCCCTCAACCAATTCGAAGTTCCACCTATTGGTTTGGGAGAAATCCTAAAATTTTCACTTCTTAACATAGGTTTCTAGGTTTTTCAAAATTTTGAAAAATTTTGCTAATATATCTCTATTTCCTTGTCTTATGTTAAATTTGTTCGATCATGTATTAGCATTGTGTCACCACGTAAGTCCTCCTGCCCATATTGGGTGAGTTTGAGGCTTTTATTCCATTTTCTGCCGTTATGCTGTCGAAATTTTGACGATTTTTTTTCTAACTTTCTCATATTTTTCTTTGTTCAACAGTTTACAACATGTCTGGACGTCGTGGTGCGGGTAAACAATCTTATGCGCCGGGTATACACAGGCCACATCCTCCTCCCCATCTATGATGAGAGAATTTTCCGGTCAGAGGCTGCAGCGGTGCGCCTTCCATGGTTCCGAGTTAAAAGCATTGAATTGGGTTGCTTTGTGAACTTAGAGCACCTGCATCGCTTCGATGTTGAGGCCGCCTTTGGGGCAAGGGCTGGTTGCCCATTATTTAGTACAAAGAGACCACTCGTCCCAATTTGGTAAAACTATTCTTTACAAATCTGGAGGTAGAAGGGAACCTGAATGATTGGGAACATGCTAGGGATCTTCAGATTACTAGCTATGTGAAAGGGGTGATGATCTCTTTCAACATGACTGAGTTGGCTATGCTTCTCGAGATCCCAGATGATGGGGAACTTGTCTACTGTCCCCCCAGAGCAAAATGGTATCTTACAGAGGACATGCAAGTAGCGATCACTGATCAGATTTTGTTTCCGGGTAGGGTCATGCTAGCCATGAACCTTCGTCCAGTACCTCGCTTATATTGTCGCATCATACAGCATAACGTCGTCCCCTAGAGTGGTCATTATGGGGAGGTGTACCAATTGACCAAGTATATTACCTATTATGTTACTACCAGGCATCGAGTCTTCCTGCCTTACCTGATCATCCGTACCATAATTCATGCTACTATGCCCAATGTAACACGCAATCTTCCATATGGTAGGTTGATTACAGAGTTGTTGCACCGCTTAGGTGTGGACAGGCGTGGAGAGCCAGATTTTGAGGTTACTATGAGTTCTGACATAGATGCAAAGGCTATCTACAAGATGTAGATGGATAGTCTTGAGCTTAGTGATGGGGAGCTACAGGCTCGTCCTCTCCAACCTAGGAGCCAGGCGGCAGCTGCAGCAGCAGCAGCAACAGCAGAGGTAGGGGGTGGTGGGGATGCACATATGGAGGAATCCCTGCAGCTGCACCCCAACCTTCTCCAGTAGCAGGACCATCTCAGCCTCCTCCAGATACAATGATGAGCATGTTCATGGAGATTCGAGATGCTCAGTGAGAGATGAGTTAGGACTTGGGGCGTCTAGCTCGCAGCCTACGGGTCACATAGGACTAGGTTCATTGGCTTAGAGAGGCGTACGGGCGTGATTATGATATCACAGATCTGATACCACCTAGGCCCGCAACTCCACCATAACCTGATCTTGTTTCATTTGTTTAAATATTTGTGATTTATTTTGCTAACAGAGTAACTGTCTAACTTGTGGACTGTACTGTGTCGTACACTTTGTATTAATTGTTTGTTTATTTGGTTTTCTTCAAAAACTTCAGTGCTTAAAATTGCTCTTTCATTAATAGTATATTATGCATCTTTTCTTAAGTCTCAGGCATCAAATAAGTTTATGGTGTGTTTTTATTAAAATTTTTAATTCCCTATCTCAGTTCATTGGACACAGTTAGATGCATAATGATTAGCTGGACAGAGCCTAGGGGCTCTGATACCAAGTTGTCACACCCCAATTCTGACTGAACCAGAAGTGTGAGTGAACCGTCTCCAAACCATGGCTCACACCAGGATCTCAATAGACCGTGTCAACAAATCATTCCAAGCAATCTAACATAATCAGAGAGTAATAAATAGTAGTAGAATTAAATAGACAAATGAACTGAGCTCTAAATTTGTAAATAAAATAATTAACCAATTATGCCATCATTAACAAACTTAAATAATAAATTATTACAATGTATTGTTATAAAATAAACCGTTTCTAAAGGAACACACAGAATGAGCACTCGCATGAGGCGTCATGCTCGTCCTCTACTGTCTGTGCGTCAACAGCAGCGACTGTACCGTATGCTGGGGCAGCCATAAAGTCATCAACTGTATACCCTGCATCAAAATCTGAAAAAGAGAATA
This sequence comes from Protea cynaroides, assembly GCA_028583415.1. NCBI lineage: Eukaryota > Viridiplantae > Streptophyta > Magnoliopsida > Proteales > Proteaceae > Protea > Protea cynaroides. The sequence goes on from CM053269.1 coordinate 86,490,702, forward strand.
TATATTCGGGTGAGCTCACAACTTAGCTCAGTAAGGTAAAAGACCAACGCAACATACAAAATGCATGAGATAACATTACAATTAGGTCAGGTATAACTTGCAAAATGCTATGGTAAGATTTGGCAGCCACCGCACCTCCATGCACGAGAGTGTGAGCACACCCAACAGTTAGGCTACAATCCACACTACTGCTGTTGCCCCACATCACTCACTCTGGTATAGAGATAGAGCTAGAGTCTGGCGGTCAGGCTACAATCCACACTACCGTGTCCACCCCCTGATATCCTACACCGTATCAATACCTAAACTCCTATTGGCAAGGGCTTGCAAATGGGTTCCGTTTCTAACCAGTCCTATATGTCAATACAGTATCTATGGCCTTACCCCAGTAGGCTCCCTACGACATAGAGATAGGACTCGAGTCTGGTGGGCAGGCTAAACCACAATCCCACGTCCTCCCCCTGATACCCTATTCGCACTAAGCCCGCTAAGGTAGACGGCGATACGAAAAGGTGTTAGTGTGAGGATATATCCAGGTCTCCACTCCCCTTCACATTCCATACACTAACTAAAAACATTCACATGCCTAAACAAACGTCATCCTAGCATATGAATATGCACGAACAGATAATAAGAAATTAAATAACTAAATAGCATATGAAATGCACAAACATCAAACAATAAACCCAAATACAAATGTGAATTACAACAGTTTACTGTTTATTTAGTTAATTAGGATTTGGGGTCTTGTCTCTTACCTATCGCGTGCTAACAAATTCGCTCTGCATCACAGGGTCCACTCACGCTGTCTATAGGTCCTACATGAACATACTTATAGGTTAGAATTAAATTATTAGGGTTACAGCTGGATAAAACCAAGTTTGGCCAAGCAAACAGGCCTCGGTAAGCATACCGGTCGCAGTACCGGTCTCACTCTAAGCGATACCGGTATGCGACTGCAGTATATATCACAGGCCCATACCGCAGGACATTATAGTCCAGCCGGTATGTCCTGTGGTATATACCGCAGGACCATACCGCTGGACTTAGGTCCAGCCAGTATGTCCGGCGGTATATACCGCAGGACCATACCGCAGGACCTATTTTCCAGTAGTTAGGTCCAGCGGTATGGGTCCGAGAGCCCGATCTCGGACTCCCTCCCCCATCGATCATCGGCTTGGTTTTTTTTTTTAGGGTTTTTCCTAAACCATTCTAAGGTCCAAATACTCGTTTAGCCATCTAGGTTTCGACTATTTCATCGCACCATTCCCAGATTTGATCTTAATGAGAACTAGGTTTTTTGAAAGTTCTAGGATTTTGGATCGTTGCGGCGTTTCACGGCTCTGATCCAAAATCCTAACATCACTAAGAAGGTCTAGCACTTACCGGTGTCTGTTGGATGGCGGCGCTGCTCCTCCAACGCAAAGATCCTTCTTGCGCAGTTTCCTTTCTCCTTGCTCCTTCTCAGATCTCTTCCAGGCGGCCTAGGGTTTGGAAGGATCTAAGGAGGGGTTGAGGTGCATATATATAGTGGGAGACCGTTCTAGGAAGGTTTTCCACGTCTAAAAAATTTCCAATTTTTTGTTTCGGAGTGTGGGACCCATTGGAGTCCGTCTCCAGCCGTTTTTACACATACCGGTTGCATATACCGGTCTCATTGTGAGATCGGTATGTAAAATTTAAATTTTTACACATCGTTTCTCATACATGGATCTCGTGGTTTTTCACCCGGCCTTTCCTTCCGGTCCGGTTATGATTGGGAGACCTTTCACAATGTAAACCATGGGTTAACCTGGGTTTTCAGAGCACAGTTCTTACACCCACCATGTCATGTTCCATTTGGAATCCCCAATTTTGATGAAGAACGAGATGATACATCAAGTTTAACTTTATGTCGATCACACCGATCATTGCGATCTCCATCACCACCTTCACAAGTATAATCCGCATGGCAATTGAGCGATTTACACGTGCCTTTGAGAATGCTGACAAAAGTATTCGAGTGGATGTCTCTGACTTTGATGGTAAACTCGATCCTGACTTATATATTGACTGGGTTGTTTCACTTGAAATATTTTTTAAATGGAAAGAAATATCGGAGCAAAGAAAAGTTGATTTTGTTGCTAGAAAACTTAAGGGCATGCCCTACTTTGGAGACAACAATATCAATTAAGACGTGAAAAGAGAGGAAATCATCACATTAGGACTTGGGTGAAAATGAAATAATGTTAGATGACAAATTCCTCCCGAATGATTACCCTCAAACCTTGTACCTATGGTTTCATCATCTCCATCAAATAAATGACCAAAATGTAAATTATTATACGGAGGAAATTTTCAAATATTTGAGTCGGTTATCTTTAGAAGAAACCGATGACCAATTAGTAGGTAGATATATTAGTGGCTTGAAACAAAATATTCAATATGAGATTTCATTACATCATGTACCATGTATTGATAAGGCTCACCGGTTAGCTTCTAAAGACGAAGAAAAATTGAAACGGGTATCATTTAAAAGATTTGATGAATTTTTTCAAAATGAGACCCCTAGAGAAAGAAGAAATACTCAATTTTCCAAAAATAAAGCTCAAATAACCCAAACACCTACATCATATGAAAAACCTAAAAATAGTGGGTTTTCTTCTGGTTGTTTTCGGTGTAGAGAAAAGGGTCACTGTATGCATGAATGTCATAAGAGAAATAGTGACCGTCATTTAAACTTAATTGAGGATATGGAAGGTGATATTGAACATGAGACTGATAATGAGGATGTTGAACCTCAAGAAGTTTGTGACCCCGATCGTGGAGCAAAAAACCTTATTATACGACGAATTTTAACCGCCTCTAAAAGTTTGGATGATGACCATTGGCTAAGAACTAATATTTTTCATACTTATTGCATTTCTTATAGTCGAAAATGTTTACTTTTAATTGATTTCGGTAGTTGTGAAAATATGGTAGCTAAAAGTATGGTTGAAAAATTCAATTTGAAATGTGAACCCCATCCCAACCCATATAATATTTCTTGGTTTAAAAAAGGGGGGGGGGGGGAGGGAGGGTGAGGTTCCCATTAATCAAAGGTGTTTGGTAAAATTTTCAATTGGCAAATATTGTGATGAACTTTGGTTTGATGTTTTACCTATGGATGCTTGCCACCTCTTACTTGGAAGACCTTGACAATTTGATTGAAAAACACAACATGATAGAGAAAAGAATTCTTATGCTTTATCATTTGGTGGGGTAAAATATATTTTCACTCCATTAAAGAAGTTGCCTTCCAAAGACCATAAGAATGAGAAGTCCATTTTCTTGTCGGTAAAATCATTTGAAAATATTTACAAAGAGACTTCTCAAGCTTATGTTCTAATTGATAAAGACATGAGCAAAGAGGAAAATGAGGAAGTACCTAGTGGCATTAAAGAGCTCCTCAATGAGTTTACCGATGTTGCTCCGAAAGAATTATCAAATAGTTTACCTCTATGCGAGATATTTAACATATAATTGATTTGGTTCCAGGAGCAACATTGCCAAATTTACCAGATTATTGGACGAGTCCAAAAAAACATGCCAAACTCCAAAGGCAAGTAGAGGATTTATTTAAGCAAGTCTAAGTCCATGTGCCGTTCCTGCCCTTTTTACACCAAAGAAGGATGGTTCTTGGAGAATGTGTATTGATAGTCAGGCCATAAACAAAATTACGGTAAAGTATAGATTCCTAATACCCTGACTTGATGATATGCTTGATATGCTATATGGTGTGAAAATATTTTCAAAACTTAATCTTAAAATTAGATACCACCAAATCTGTTTCCAATCGGGTGATGAGTGGAAAACCACTTTTAAAACTTGAGAAGGAGTTTATGAGTGGCTTTTTTTTTTATAGGAATCTAAATAATATATTAAAGAGAAAAGATAAAAACAAAACACCCTAATAGGATGGAAAACCCCACCTTCGGCATTGCCATCAACAGGGGCCACCCTAGGTGAAAGATGGATACAATACTATTGGAATTTATAGCGTGGTAAATGGGAAGCATCCCATACCACATCTCTCGCCACTAATGAAGGACATAAGTCCCAGCTTTGAGATCGGCGTTCACAAGCAGCTATCTTAGCTAGTTTATCAGCTACTGTGTTTACTTCTTTGCAACAATGGGTAAAACGAATCTGACAAAATGATAAATCTAACTTAATGGCAAGCCAGTGTTGGAGAACAGACCAAGGAACATTATCTTCCTACAAAATCCTCACTACCGAGCTTGCATCAGCTTAAACCCAAATTTTATGAAATCCTAGCCTAATAGCTACATGCAACCCCAATATCACTACTTTTATCTCAACTATATAATTGGTGCAGACTCCCAACCATTCTGAGAATGCAAACAATACCATCCCACTCCATAAATGAAGGACACCCCCTGCACCTGCGTTGCCCGGATTACCAAAGCTGCATCCATCAGAGTTGATTTTTCACCACTCAATTAGAGGATATTGCCAAAACAAATCAATAATTCGGGCAGGCTTTTGAGTTTTTGTCTCAAAGGAAAACAAACGAGCCAAATAGAGGTCTTGAACAGATCTAATTACAACTGGATGTCGAACTGATATCTCTCTACAACTATTTTTAATCCTCATCCATAAAGACTTAAAAGATATCCTCAAATTTCTATGGTAGGCATCATTTCGAGCTCTCCACATATGTTTTAGGGCAACAAAAAAAAAAAAAAAATACCATCAATTGACATTTACAAAAAAGATGGTTAGCTGACTCCATATGACGTCTACAGAAGTTGCATCGAGAGGCAAGAACAATACCACTCCTCATAACTCTATCTTCTGTAGGAAGACAATTTAGACACCATCACCACGCAAAGCAAGACACAGAAAGAGTCAAGCCTTTCCTCTAAACAGCAATAGATCAACTAGGAATTGGATTTTTTTCTGTAACAAGTTCCAAACCTACGTGATAGAGAACTTGCCTGAGACATCCCTTGTCCAAACCATTTTATCCTTTAAACCCGATCTCAATGGTATCAATTGAGCAGCATAAAATAGATCACACAACTTCAGACAATCCACGTGAGGCCATAATCCACTTATCATCTAGAATAAATTGGTCTAAAGAACATTTCTTCCCCAATAAGACATGCCTTTAACTTTGTAGCTGCTCTGCCCAAGTGAAATCACCTGCCCACTTGTCAGTCCAAACATTTATGTTTCTACTATCACTAACTACCCATTGAATATGCTTCGATATATAATCTCAAACCTTTTTGACACTACACCATACCAGGGAAGAGCACAGAGGGATTCTCATGGAACCTTCTTTTGTAAAGTAATGACCCCGAACATATCTAGCATAAGGAGACCCCTCAGTTTTAACTTTATACACTAACTTACAAAGAAGAGCATCATTCATCAGAGCCAATCTTCTCACACCAAGGCCCCCCTCTCTTTTTTTTGGAGTACATACCACATCCCATTTCACTATCATACTTTTCTTTTTATTTGTATCCCCCGACCATATGAAGTTTCGCATCATGCGTTCAGTTGTTTTAACTAATGCTTTTGGCCATTTATATACACAAAAAGAATGCAAGAAGGAGCTACTCAGCACAGAGTGAACCAGCTCCACTCTCCCAACAAAAGATAACAACCGACCCTTCCAAGCTGAGAATTTTGTCCTGAATCTATCCATAATTGGATTAAATATCTCCCTTCTAATCCGCCCATGAAATAGGGTTACCCCCAGATAAGTTGTTGGGAATGTACCTTGGACAAAATGCAAACAATCAATCATTTTCTGCCTTCTAGTACTCTTCACATTAGAAGATAAATATTTTTTTTGCTTTTTGGAGCACTAACTTTCTGACCAACAGCGGAACCATAAACATTAAGGAGATCCATCAGCTTCCTACAAGATTGAAGACTCGCCTTTATGAAAATGAAAATGTCATCTACAAACATCAAATGTGTTAGAGCCACTACATGACGACCCTTGAAAATGGATTCCATCTCCCCATTAAGTACTAGCTTTTGCAACCCATTACACAGAACTTCCTTTGCAAGGACAAATAGCCAAGGAGATAGAGGGTCACCTTGACGAAGTCCTCGCTCCGCACCAAAAAATCCCACAGGTCCACCATTAACCATGACTGAAAGTCTGACTGACTGCAAAAGAGACTTAACTCTATCCACAAAAATTGATGAAAACCCAAACTTTAACAACGTTTTAAAAAGGAAAGGCCACTGAAGAGTGTCATAGACTTTATGAATATCAAGTTTCATGGTCACATTTCCTTTCTTGGTTTTCTTATGCATAACAGTTACCAACTCCGAGGCCAGACCAATATTATCATAGATAACACGACCCTTTATGAAAGCCCCTTGTTCCATTGAAACCAATTTGCCCAAAAATTTCCATAACTTGGATGTTAGAAGCTTGGGAATAATCTTATACAAGAAATTTCCAACACAAATAAGACAAAATTTAGAAAGAAGCAAAGCTCCATCTCTTTTCAAAATTAGAGAAATATAATTGCAGTCTACTCCATTTCCCATACCATGCACAAAAAAGGAGAGAATAACAGCACACACATCTCTTCCAACAATATCCCAATAGTGAACGAAAAACTTACCAGAATACCCATCAGGACCTGGCGAACTATTTTGGTCCATTCAAAAATTATATCCTTAATCTCCTCTGCCGAAGGCATCATGTCTAAAAGAAGACTATCATCCGCATCCACAAGCAAAGGAATATCAGCTAAGCAATCAGATAATTGGCATTGATCCGATTGTTTATAGAAATCCTCATAATAATAAATAATATACTTATTAATATCATCTTGTTTATCCAGAAGCACGCCATCCTCACGCTTAATTTCCTGGATTATACTCTTATTCCGTCTAGCTTTAGCAAATGCATGAAAGAACTTAGAGTTTTGGTCCCCACCTTTTATCCAACTCAACCTGCTTTTCTCCCTCCACATTGCCTCTTGAAGCATACATGCCTCATCATACTCTAGAATAGCTTTCTCTTCTTGTTCCTTTAACACAGAATTACACCCCACCACATCTAGTCTCTTGAATGTCTTCAAGAATAACCTTCATATGCATAACCTTTCTGTCAACATGTGAGAATGTATCCTTAGACCATGCTTGTAGTCTGATTTTTAGATTCTTTAATTTGGAAGTTATGACATAATATGGGTTTCCCCGAATCTGCTGTTGCCATATTTCTTTCACCACCTTCTTAAAGTCACAGTGATCCATCCAGAATCTTTGAATTCAAAAAGGGACATTATGAGGCATTGAAATCAAAGAACAACCAACAATAATGGCTGCATGGTCCGACCCATTCTTGGACAAAACACACTGATAGGCTTGATCATACCTGGCAAACCAAACAGTACCAAAACCACGATCCAGGACTGCATTCACTCTACCCACAATCCGATTATTAGACCAAGTGAATTTCGATCATGAAGAAGGAATATTCAGTAGAGATGCCGAACTAATAAAAGCTTCAAACTCTTCAGCCACAGACAAAGAAAATAAACCAGGCCCAATATTCTCATGAGCCGACAGCAGTTAAAATCCCCTACCACTAACCATAGGTAGGAACTAATACATAGCTGTACTAGATCCGACAATAAATCTCTCCGACGGACCTTTCTATTATTAGCATGAATAAAGAAATAAAACTTTTACCACCATCATAATTAATCTCAATAGTGAGTTGTTGGTCAGACAAACTCACAACAACAGGCTTTTGGATGCCCTTCTTCCAAAAAACTCAAAAATTTGGATGTTTCCCAGGTTTATCATTATAAATAATATCAGCCATGTAGCCCTTCCTATCCAACAAAAGAGCAGGAAATTTACACGGATCCACCATTGGCTCTGCAATACCCACAACATCAGGGCAATGAACACTCAACAAATTCCTTAGAACTCTTCTCGACTTCGGGCTCGAGATGCGTCGAATATTCCAAAAAAGAATTTTCATTTTTCACCCTTATGCCGCCAGGTCTCCAACTTGGATTGTCGAGTTTCATTTGCACTCAACTCATCCCCCTATTTCTTTCCCTTCCCAGGAGGATGCCCAAGAGGTCTTTTCCCTACCTGAACAAATTCTTCTCCTTGTCCAGAGAGCTTTCCTACCACTGTGGCAACATTATCAAACAAAACTTCAACCCTTCCAGGAGAGGATGTAAGCACAGCATCACCGTACCGCAAATCAATCCTCAACTCTGTGTTTTGCACCTCAGTATCATTCTCCTGATCCACAATTCGTGCTACTTGGTCACCATTTCCAGTATTAACAACCTCCAAACCATGTACCATTGTCTCTTCATCCTCCTCATTATGTGCAAATAACACATTATCAACCGAGGCCACAGATGTACCATTAATCTCACCTTCCTCGACTTCCTCAGGATCCTGCTTGTCCTCAGCATCTGCCCAGCTACCTATGTTTTCATTTCCTCCATTATTAGCTGCCTAAACTTTTCCTGCATCATTCCCTTGGCCCTTGACACCTGGTTGCATTGGCGATTCTGTAGCAGAAGGCTGCCTTTTCTTCATAGGACAACCGGCCACCCCATGTCCAAAAACTCCATAGCTGGCACATCTAACCATCGTCTCTTCATATTCAATGGGCTGTTTAAAAAATATCCGCTGTCCATTACAACGACTCTCAACTATAACTTCTTAGGGTCTTTTCAACATTGTCCATGTCCACTGAAAATCTGGCATAATGACCAAATATCTTAAACTGAGTATTATGGTCTAAACGAATTGGTTTGCCCAACGCCTTCCCAATCGAGAATATTACATCCTCATCCCATAATTCTACACCTAGAGTAGGCAGTCTGACCCACTGAAGATGTCTACTAGGCCGAACATTGTTAACATCAAAGTTATGTTCCCATCTCTGCAATCGCATAGGCTGGCCGTTAATTCGAGTTACTCCTATTCCAAACCGCCATTAAAGATTCGTGCGAAAGGAAACGAAAAAGAAGATAGCCTTTACCCAGGGCTGTCATCTCAAACCGATTGGCTACTCCCCACTGGTTTGCTAATATACGTGATACTTCTCTCAACTGAAGCCCATAATAAATACCCATCTTATAATGGCCAATTTATACTTCTCCACCTGTCTCTCCTATATATGCTGGGGAATCACCACACGGGTCAGACCACCCTCCGTTACTGGCTCAGGCAAGCTGCTCAAATCAGTCATACCCGAAAGAATAGATGCAAAAGTTCTACGGCCAATAATATTTTCTTCAAAAGACCCAATTGCACACTTCTTAGAAGGAGCACCAACACTAGCATCTACAGTATCATCAACACCCTTCCCCTTATGGCCTTATCACGATCCACACCACGCTGTCTCTTCCTAGCACGTCTATTTTTCTCAGAACCACCAAAGGATTTTTTACCATAAAAAATTCCTTAGCTCTGAGTCTCTTTTGATTTATTGCCATCTATATCACATTCGGTTTCCAATGAAGGGAGCCCCAGATATTTTCCAAGATCCACCATAGATCTTACCATAGAAGGATCATCACTTGCAACACTGTTGCCCTTCTCAGAGATCCGATCTACCAGCGCCTCCAGCATTGGCACCCAAAAAGATTCATCAGAGGCTCTTCTAACTGCGTTCAAACTCACCTTTGATAAAGATCCCTTAACATTTAAACTAACGTCATCTCCATTTGTCTCACCGGGGAAACTATAAGATCGAACCGAAGCATTAGACACTGCTACATGAATTCCGGTAGCCACTCTCAAACCAGCATTAACCCTCGCAATCGCAGAACCATGCACTCCACCCTGATCACCAGTCGAACTCCTAGGAATATCGGGTGCAACCCTAATCATAGAGTTCTCAGATTTGACCTCCTCCAACCCTGATCGAACACCTTGATTTGCCGCATCCTCCACTACCGAATCAACAAATCTAACTGTGATTCCCAGGTTGACACTGAGAGGGGGGGGGGGTGAATCAGTGGCCACTAAAATTCCTTTCCACTATTCAGATGTGGCCTGATGCTATGCAAGTGGCTGCCAAGAGCCGATGATCACTTTGTCTTTGTCTTGCCTTGAGCCGACTACTTGAGATTTTCACGGACAATCGTCAAACACATTTCGTGCACACACCAACCACACACCCACGGTATCCATACCGGGGGCTTGGCCCGCCAAGTGTGTACACCCGCACTGCAGACACGGACTTCTAATGCACACACAATAACATCCACATGACACACGATATAACGTGGTTCACCAATCACACACGTGTGATGGCTACTCCACGGGGCAATACCCTAACCGGGGGTTTCGTATATACCCAATACACAACAGAATACTATGGTTGCACCCACAACCCCCGATGCTACAACATCACCCGCATTCACGACCACAACCGTATCCTAGGCACCAACCCAAATTCCGGTCAAGCACCCACTTGACAAGGCTACACAATTTTTATATCAAATATTCATACAAACCCTTCCCATATAGCAAGCGATTACAAGAAATAGGATTTGCGTGCGGGTATACCTTCCGGTGTTGCTCACTCGATGCAAGCCTCTCTCGAGCTAGCATTTCGGCCTCCTCTTGGGCTCCACAGCTTATTCCTCAACACACCAACTCCATAGGACGCTCACAGCTGGTCCTCACATTCTCTTCAAGCTTCAACGAAGCTTTCATGGCCTCACACTGCCAGTAGGAGTCTCTCTCTCTCTTGGAGAAGCTTCAATGGAGGGTTTCCTTCAAAATCGCCATTAGAGGCCTTCAAATCGAGCTCAAACCACTGCCAAAATGTTCTACTCGGAGAGAGAAGCTCGTGGGCTTTTGAATCACCTCGATCGGAGCTCGGACGGCCAAGATATGGCCATTTGAAGTTCGGCCGATCAGATTATTCCAAATGGAATCTTCTGGGATGATTCCGTGCGCCGCGACACACTCTAGCGCTGCCGCATCTGACGCAACGTACAACGTTGTCGTCCTTTGATTGGCGGAGAGGGAATCATCTCCTTCGGGCCGCTGGATCAAAGAGCAAAGGGCGGGATCTCCTCTAGGCCCTCCGATCGGCCTCATCGCGTCAGGCGCGATCGGAGTCTACGAGATCCATCGGATGCGCATCTTTTGCGCATGTGCATCATGCATGCGCTCTACCGAATCACGGATCCGCTTACGTGCTTCGCAATTCACTGTTTTAAATTGCTCCCGACCAATGAGAGACTGCGCGATGGAATCCTAGCGCAAATCCGACGCTACACCGAATCCCGCCTTTTTGCAAGCCCTCCATTTGGAATCTCGCTGTCGTGGCTTGTTCCAAGCCTCCCATATGGAATATGCTCTTTTCAAAAAGACCAAAATACCCCTGTGAATGTGTGGTAATGCCCTGTAAGTCGATTTTTTCCAAAGTAAGGTTCGGACATTTTCCTTCATTGCGGCATTTCGTCGAACAAGGCTGCGTGCATGCCCTCGCCCGGCGCATGCGCGGCAGCGCTGGCTTGCTGCGGCGTGCGGGCTGCGCTGCGCGGTGCTGCCGAGCAAGCCTTGCGCCGCGGCATGCCTTGCGCGCGCAGCGCTGGCTTGCCGCGCGAGGCATGCCTTGCGCGCACGCCGGCTGCCGCGACGCGGCATGCCTTGCGCGCGGCGGCCGCTTGCTGCGCGCGGCATGCCTTGCGCGCAGCGGCCGGCTTGCGCGCGCGGCATGGCCTTGCGCGCGCGGGGCTGCTGCTGCGTGGCCCCTGCTGTGCGTGGCCCCGCTGCGGCGTGCTGCTGCTGGCTTGCTTGTGGCATGGCCCCGGCATCCGGCAAGGCTCGGCGGCCCGGTGCCGCGGGCTTCGGACCGCTGTCCCCGGGCTGGCTGCCATGCTGGCCTGGCCACCCAAGGTGGGACCCACCTGGTCCCCACCCATTCTCTCTCCTCTTTCTCTCTCCTCCATTTTCTCTCTCTTATTTCTCTCTCTTCACCTGGAGACTATCTCACCAGCTGAATTTTCTCATCAACTGGGCTTCATTCTCTTCGGCTGTTGCATCAACCCAGTCACCCTGTCTTGACTGCCTGGTCACCTTGTCTGTCAGAGAGTCCTACAGACACTCTCTCTCTTCTTTCTCTCTCAGATAAGAGCTGTCCACCTGTCTGACCATGTTTGCTGCTGTCTGGACTGTCTGCTATGCCTGCTGAGCTGTCCACTCTGTCCACTGTGCAATCTACTCAGTCTGCTGTGTCTGCTGACATTCTCTCTCCTCCATGTCATCCTGCCAACTGTCTAGAGGTTGCCAACAATGACAACACATACAATACAAAGATGCTGACAGCATCACAACTTGGCCAAGGTTCCAACACTAACATGTCGAGATACCCTGTGTTCAGATCGGTTCCACGAAACACCGTTATTGCCAGCAGTGAAAACCAAAGATGGTAAATCACCACCGAAATCACCTCAGTCGGCAAGTCCAATCTCATAGAAACAGGACCCTGCAAATCATTCATACTACTGCTATGATTCAAAAATACATCTCTATCCCACAAAACGATTGCATTAGGATTAGATAAACCTGCTCCACTGCCATAACCCTTCTCACCCCCTATGATACCAGCCCCCGGCACCCACGGCCGAGAGCTACCGGCAGACATTAGAGAGAGACAATCAATAACCCTAAACCACCATTAGTCATGGAACCTATAGGAGCTTGACACAAACAAAGAACCTTCCTTCTACAATACAGACCTATGCTTCAATGGGTTACTTTCATGGAGCATACGATTTTGCATATTTGTTGAAAATACAGCCATTACCTTGTTCAATAAGGATATACACTTAAGGTTTTGTTTTATTTTTGATTTTATGAGTGACTTGTCATGCCATTTGGTTTATCCAAAAGTACTTTCATGCGACTAATGACTAAAGTTCTTACTCCTTTCATTGGAAAATTTATAGTTTTTTTTTTTTTTTATGATATTATCATTTTTAGCTCTTCTTTTAATGAACACATTAACCATGTGCGCCAAGTTCTTGGTGTTTTGTGTAGGAAAAAGCTTTATGTCAATCTAAAGAAATGTTCATTCATGACTGAAAATGTATCTTTCTTGGGGTTTGTTATCTCTTTTTAAGGAGTCAAAATGGATGAGACAAAGATCAAAGCAATTGTGGGTTGGCAAACTCCAAGATCAATTATAGAAGTTCAACGTTGTCATGGATTGGTTGCATTCTATCGACGATTCATCAAGAATTTTAGCACCATTGTTGCACCTATAACAAATTGCTTGAAGTTCAAGGAATTTGTGTGGACTAATGAAGTCGATGAGAGATTCAATTTAATTAAACGGAGATTGGTTGAAGCACCCAGACTTATTTTACCCAATATTGAGGAAGTCTTTGAAGTAGAGTCTGATGCATCCCATATTGGGATTGGGGGTGTCTTAAGCCAAAACAGGCACCTTATTGCTTATTTTAGTGAAAAACTCAACAATGCTAGGATGAGATACTCCACTTATGACCTTGAGTGTTATGTTGTGGTGCAAGCATTGAGGTTTTGGCGCCATTACTTAATTTATAAGGAGTTTGTTTTATACTTCGACCATGAGGCCCTTAGGTTCCTTAATGCCCACAGTGCGACTTAATGCTAGGCATGCTAAGAGGGTATCTTTTATTCAAGATTATGACTTTGTGATCAATCATAAATTCAGAACTATGAGCAAAGTGGTGGATGCACATAGTCGCAAGCTCTATCTTCTTAATAACATGTCTTATGAAGTAATTGGGTTTAACCTTTTACCTAGTAATTATGAGATCGACCCACATTTTAGATCAATTTGGAAAAAATACAAGAATAATCAAAATGATGAGTTCATGATTTTAAACAATTATCTTTTCTAAAAGAACCAACTTTGTATTCCCCAAGTTTCTTTAAGAAAAAAGATCATCTCTGAATTACATGTCGGAGGCTTAAGTGGTCATTTTGGTAGAGACAAGACCTTCGCTTTGGTTAAAAACCATTACTTTTGGCCCAAATTAAACCATGATATAGAACGGTTTACCCAAAATTATTTAATACGTCAAAAGGCCAAAGTTGGGACCTAAAATTATGGGCTTTACCAACCTTTACCAATACCTGACCACCCATGGGATGATATTAGTATGGATTTTTATTCTTGGGTTGCCTAAAACCTAACGTGGCTTTGATACAATCTTTGTTGTTGTTGATGGATACTCAAAGATGACACACTTTATTCCATGTAAGAATACTTTCGATGCTTCACGTGTTGTTTATCTCTTCTTCAAGGAGATTGTTCAACTTCATGGAGTGCCAAAGCCCATAACCTTCGATTGTGACACAAGATTCATGAGTTATTTTTGGTGTACTCTTTAGAGGCTCATAGGCACCAAATTTTAATTTTCAAGTGTCAATCATCCTCAAACTGATGGACAAACTGAAGTGGTTAATCGCTCTCTTGGAAAACTTTTAAGATGTCTTGTAAGTAATCATCCGAAGCAATGGGATTTCATTTTACCTCAAGTTGAATTTGCCTACAATAGTTCAAAGTGTCGATCAACCAAAAGACACCATTTGAAGTGGTTTATGGGAGAAATCCAAGCCATGTTTTAGATCAGGTATTTATTCCTAATCCAGGAAAGGTTATTAGCATGGAAGCGGAAGAATTAGTCAACCACATCAAGGACATGCAAGTATAAGTGAAGATCCAACTACAACATGCCAACAACCGTTATAAAGAAGCTTATCGATGACACTTTGAATTCAAAGAATGAGACTTGATAATGGCATACTTAAAGAAAGACAGGTTTTCAAAGGGTATTGGGATTTGGTCATATTTAGTCCAGACCCATGGGAGTGTTTGGAGTTGATCCCATATGGAAGTTATGAGCGCATATGGAAGTAAATTTTCTTTATTTGAAAATTAGATTTCAAATTTGAAATTTGAATTTCAAATTTCCTTTTAAGTGAGTTGGTGAAAAATGAAAACTCTTACTTTGGAAATAACCAATAGGAGTTATTTCTTTCAAGGAAAGAAAGAGATTTAGTAGGAATTGGTATGGAATGTGAGATCGCTTTTAGAAGAGCCATTGACGTTGTTTTGCAGCTCTCTTTGGGATTTCTCTTAGAGAAGAAAAAATACAATTTTTTTATCAAAGGTTCTTCCTCAAAGTTTTTGCTTTCTCTCTTACGCTCTTATTTTATTGATGGATCAAAAAAGCAACGTGTGCATTTCAGTGGTTTTCTCTAATTGATTGAAGGATTTTTTATGACTTCTAAAGGTGAGAAAGTACCAATAATGGTGGTTGAGAGATGACCTTGTATTCCTCTAAGTTATTTGTTTGTATTACATTTTCTTTTGATCCTCAAACTTGGGTACAAAACCTAAGAATATTGAATATTGTAATCCTATTATCATTATAGTGGAAGTTTTTTTATTGGACTAGGTGGTTTTTTCCCTTCACATTAAAGGGTTTTCCACGTAAAAAAAAATATTGGTGTTGTGGTTGTGCTTTGTGGATTACTTATTTGTTTCTTTCATTTTATATTTTGGCTTAATATCTTTGATTCACACATAGATGGAAAATATTTGGTTCCTAACAAGTGGTATCAGAGCTTGATTGCTTTTATTTGTGTGTGAATTAGAGATGGATGCTAATACATCTTCTAGGATGATTAGTTTAAATAGAAACAATTGGTTGATTTGTAAAGCGAAGATGGAAGATCTCTTCTATTCAAGAGATTTATATTTACCAATTGATGAGATAGAGAAGAAATCAGATACTATGTCTGTTGATGATTGAAAAAAACTTGATAGGAAAGTTATTGCTTGTATCTGACAATGGTTGGATGATGTTGTATTCCACTATGTGTCAATTGAAACTAGTACGAGTTCTGTGTGGAAGAAATTACATAGTTTATATGAAAAAAAAACTACTACAAATAAAGCTTTTTTTTTATTAGAAAGCTTGTTAACTTGAAATTTAAAGAGAATGGTTCTGTTGCAGAGCACTTGAATAAAATATAGAGCATTGTAAATCAATTGACAACTATGAAGATGGTACTAGATGATGAGCTACAAGCATTGTTATTACTAAGCTCATTACCTGATAGTTGGGAGACTCTGGTTGTCTCTCTTAGCAATTCAACACCTGAAGAGGTTGTCACTATGAACCAAGTTACAAGTAGTTTATTGAATGAAGAAATGAGAAGAAAATCTTCAGATTCCTCCCATCTACATGCATTGGTTATAGAAAAATGGGGGAGATCAAAACACAAGAAAAATCATAGCCGAAGTAAATCAAAAGGGAAATCCAAATCAAGAAAAGAAATTACTTATTTTTATTGCAAGAAACCCGGTCAAATGAAGAGGGAGTACCGAAAGCTTAAACAAAAGGAAGAAAAAGGTGGTGGTGAAAATAAAGAATAAAAGAAACCACTGTAGTTGCTCGAAATAAAGTTTTAATTTTCTCTATATGTGGTGATGGTTGTGTTAGTACAGTTTGTGATAAATCTAGTTGGGTCATTGATTTAGGAACATCATTTCATGCCACTTTACATATAAATTTCTTTACCATGTACAAGTTAGGAAATTTTGGTTTAGAAAAGATGGGAAACAATGGTGTTTCTAAAATTGTTAGAATGGGTGATGTTTGTATCACAATTAATGTTGGTTGTAAGATGATTATCAAGGATGTGAAACATACACCAGATCTCAGATTAAATCTCATCTCAATTGATAAGCTTGATGATGAAGGGTATGAGTCATAGTTTGGCAATGGAGTATGGAAGCCGAAAAAGGATTCTCTTATTGTAGCAAAAGGCAAGAAATATTGTTTTCTCTACTAGACTGAGGCACGATTATCCAAAGGTGAGGTGAATACTACTTTTGAAGACTTTCCATCAGCTTTGTGGCATTGACGACTTGGTCATATGAGTGAGAAACGTAAGACCCGCACTCCACTAACTTGGTCTAACCGTGTCGTGCCAGGTCTTTCCATCATTCCTGGACCAAGTGGATTGAGCGTGTGAAGATAGATCACAACCTAGGTATGAGAATCGAGTTAAAACACTAAAAACATACCTAAGGTCGCATGCTTGGGTAGGTATGGTCGACCATAAGGAAGGAAACCAAAAGTCTCAAATCCAGAACCCCACGGTCGATGATTTTGACCCTACGGTCAATTATTTATGTGACCGTATGATCAACCATGAGAACCCAGATCAAACTCCGAGTTTTGAAAACTTTCCTAAACTAAGGTTGCTTTCCTAATTAAAAGAGGACTCTATATGGAGAGTTTTTCTCTATATAAAGGACATCCCTCAGCCCTTTTACACTCTTTTAGAACATTAGTAAACCCTAGAGAAAGAGAAGGAAGAGAAGGAAGAGAAAGAGAAGAAAAAAAAACTAAGGAGAAGAATTTGTTGAGAAGAGATTGGCTCTCTATCATAGGCAAATGAATGAAACAAATCTCTGGAGATGTAAACTCTAAGTATAAGACTTCTATGGAAGATAGGGAATATCAACCTATTATGATCTATGTGATTTCCTTCAGAAAATCCCAAGGAGAACCATGAGGAGTGAATTTGATGATTAGGGTTGATAAGAAATTACTAATGATGGCCATAGGATGACCTTAGAAAAAATCCCATTGAAGAACAAAAGAATTAACTCAGGAAGAACTCGAATTTCATGTAGACTGTGACCGAAAATTTCAAGGTCGTAGCTACAGTCGACCATAACATGACCAGTATGACCAGAAGATCGACCATAGGCATTCGAGAAGATTTCAAAAATCATATGGTCGCAGCTATGGTCGCATCATGTGCGACCGTAGGGTATCGACCGTAGACAGTAAGGTTAATACAATATGAGACCATAGGATCAATCAGACACCTATCAGTGTTCTGTTTCGATTTCTGACTACTGTAACATGTCACATATGAATCCTAACTTAAATTCATATAACTTCTAGGTTGTTAAATCAATTCAAAGAGAATTTCAAGGCTTGAAAGGAGATTGAGTATTGCTAATAGGTGAGGGAACAAGACCTAAACTAATTGGATAATAACAAACTGTTTATTTTTATTGAGTCCAATGCCATGATTGATTCTATGCTTGTATGCTTGTAATGTGCATCTCACACCAATATTCCTGCTATTACTGTTCATGCATATTTAATTCTGTTTATTTATAACATGATGATGATGATGATGACGATGATGATGCTAGGAATAGGCATGTGAATGTATGTGTGTGGTTAGTGTGTTGGATGCGAGTGGAGCATCAGGGGGAGGACGTGGTAAGGTGGTCTTCAACCTCGTCACCAGACTCTAGCTCTATCTCTACTCAAGTCTTGCCCACTAACATCATCGTATCGCCATTACCTTAGCAGAACTATTATGTTGTAGGGCATCAGGGGAGGTGGTCTCGGACCGTGTGGTCTCTGACTCTGTCAGGGGGCCTTAGCTATTTCTCTATGGATGTATTGAGGGATGCTGGGGTGAGGCCTTGGATACACTGTTTGACATTAGGATTGGTTAGTTGCGAGCCCAGTTTGCAAGCTCTCGCTAATAGGGGCTTACGTGTTGGTATGGGTAGGGCATCAGGGGAAGTGTTGGCAGTGTTTGATTTGGACACTTTAGGTCTATCTCTATTCCATAGTGGGTGCATGTGGGACGGCAATGGTGTTTGATCCATTGGGCGGATTCACACTGTAAGAACCATGCTCTGAAAACCCGATTTAACTCATGGTTTACAATGTGACAGGTCTCCGAATCATAACCGGACCGGAAGGCGAGGTTGGGTGACGAACTGCGATATCCAGGTATGAGAAACTATGTGTAAAAATGTAATTTTTACATACCGGTCTCAGTACCTGAGTGAGACCAGTATGTGCGACCGGTATGTATTTCTCTAGTGGAAACGGACTCCAGCAGGTCCCACACTCTGAATCAAGTTTAAGAAACCTTTTAGACGTAGGAGACCTTCCTAGAATGGTCTCCCACTATATATATACACATCATTCCTTCTCCTTAGATCTTTCCAAACATTCTCAAACCCAAGACCATCTAGAAGAGATCTGAGAAGGAGCAAGGAGGAAGGAGACTGCGCAAGAAGGGGGATCCTTCCGTTGGAGGAGAACACCGCCATTCAACAAACACCGGTAAGTTCTCAACATCTATATTGATGTTAGGATTTCGGATCGAGGCCGTGAAACGACGTAACGATCCAAAATCTTAGAACCACAAAAAATCCTAGTTCTCATTGAGATCCAATCTGAGAAGGATGCGACAAAATATTTGATGTAAGACCCGTATCAAACTAACCTGGTCTTACCACCTTGAACCAGGTCTACCCATCATGGTCGAGCCAAATGGATCAAGTACGTGAGGGAGATCGCGACCCCAGGTATTAAACTGACCCAAAAACAATAAAAATAGGGGGAGGGTCGCACACCCAGCTAGGTAGGGTCGGCCCTCCCAAGATAGAAAGTCAAACCCTGAGTTTTTAACCGGGGGTCGGACATTTTACAACTAGGGGTCGTTGGGATCTCCGACCCCCTCATCGACCCCCAATCTGTCGACAGAAATCGTGAATTAGGAACTTTCCTAATTTCAATGGGATTCTTTCCTAATCTCAATGGGACTTATTTTGGGAGTTTCTACTCTATAAATAGGATGTCCCTAAGCCTCTTTCACTCCTTTTAGAACCTTAATTGGATTGAGAGAAAGAGAAGAGAAGGAGAAGAGAAAGAGAAGAGAAGGAAAGTGGAGAAGAAGATCAAAGACAAGGCTTCAAAGAAACCAGCCTAATTCTTAGGTATGGATACTATCTCCATGTAATTCTACAGACCTTAGAATAGATAGTGAAGAGGAAATGATCTAGGAGAAACCCAAATCATCCATCCATGGTTAGATTTTCATGGAAAACCATGGGGAAGATCATAAAAACCATATAGATGAATGAACTACGGTTCTAGACCATAGAACATGTGTGGAATGGATTGTAGAAGCAAGCCATAGGACCCCAAACACGAAGTAATGGATTGTAGGATGAAAATTTGACTAAACCCACAGGGGGTCGCACGGGGGGTCGATGGCCAATCGACCCTACCAGACCCTAACAATCGACCCCCAGTGTTCGGGAAGTCCAGACTGTGGGTGGTCGCACCCAGGGTCGATGGAACCTCCGACCCTGACATCGACCCCCAGTTAACAGCATGCTTTTTAAAATCTAAATTAATTCTAATTAAATTCTATCGAATTGATTTGGTCTTGTAGTGATATAATATTGATATTTATTTGATTCATAAAGCTTGAAAGAGGACCTACGATCAAGCAAAGGTGAGGGAACAAGACCTAAACTAATTGGTTAATAATAAACTGTTTTATTCTTGAGTCCAATGCCATGATTGATTCTATGCGTATATGCTTGTTATGTGCATTCAACATGTCATCCAATATTTCTTTTATTACTGTTCATGCATATTTGAATTATTATTTATAACATGATGATGTTGATGTTGATGATGATAGGAATAGGCATGTGGATGTATGTGTGTGGTTGGTGTGCTTGATGCGAACGAGTATCTGGGGGAGGTGTCATAGGCGGGGCCTCAACACTCTAGCTCTATCTCTAACTCAAGTCTTGTCCACTGACATCGTCGTATCGCCATTACCTTAGCAGAATTATTACGTTGTAGGGTATGAGGGGAGGTTGTCTCATACCGTGTAGTCTCTGACTCTGTCGGGGGGCCTTAGACCTATCTCTATGGACGTATTGAGGGATGCTGGGGTGAGGCCTTGGATACACTGATTGACATTAGGATTGGTTAGTTGCGAGCCCAGTTTATGAGCCCTTGCCAGCAGGGGCTTACGTATTGGTATGGGCAACGGGTACAACAATAAATGTGACCTTTGCGTGTACATTGTCCATGGTGGGTGCATGTGGAACGACAATAAACATTATCTTTGGGCGGCTTTACACACTCATGTATAGAGGTGCGGCGTAAATAAACGTGACCTTTGACCATCTATCCTTTCTATAGCACATTGCAAACTTATTTACCAGACCAAAGATATGAATTGAATGCATGCATATGTTTGTTGCATTATTTTGTTTGCTCACTGAGCCATGATGTGTGCTCACCCTCTCGACGTCGAATATTTTTAGTTGATGATGTAGGTATTACAGTTAAAGATTATATGAGTGCTTCGGTGTATGCGCGTATTGCTGCAATGGAAGCCGAAGACTTAGTAGATACGCATGACCCCTCATGCGAGTGCAACTCATGCGTATTCTATTAGGATTTTATTTGAATTTATAAAGGGATGTAATTGATATTTTATTTATTTATATCTCAGTTTATACAATAATAACTTGATATTTTAATTATGATTATTACAGTTAGAGTTTTCAGTTCATTTACTATAAGACTTCCACTATTGTGTATTTATTTTGATTATGCTTATGGATGTGCATGATTTTATTTTTAATGGATATGGCCTATTAGAGATCCTAGTTGAACCGTTGGTTTATTAGCGGTTCATCACACCGTTCTGAATGGTGCAAAATTAGGGTGTGACAACTTGGTATCAGAGCATCTCAGGCTTTATCTGTGAAATCATATACTTCCACAAAAGGGTCGTGAACTGAGATAAGATAAAAATTTAAAAGATGTAATAGTAACACACCATAAGCATTGTGTTGTTTGAGACTAAACTGAAAGAGAATAATACATCTATTAAATGAGAAATAAATTTAAATACAACCAAAAGGAAGAACAAATGTTTATATATATATGATTAAAGAAGAGTACAGTCCACAGTCTGGACAGTTACTCTGAAATACAAAAAGAAAAATAAAAAAAGTACATCAAGAAGCTGGAGGTGTTGGAAGAGGCGGTGCCTTACGGTCTCTATCATAGTCCTCAGCGTAGACTCTAGTCAACCAAGCTATCTGAGTCTGGGTCGTCTGGGGACTAGCTGTGAGATCAGCCACCCGCTGGTCAGTCACACGCTGAGCATCCCTAAGCTCTCCCATCCTCAGGTCAGACATATGTTGAGCCTCTCATATCTAATGCAATATCCTCATCATGTCATCAGATGGAGAATACGAAGGACCAGCTGAATGCGAAGGACCAGCTGAAGAAGACGGACCAGCTCCAGTAGCATGAGTAGATGAGGGAGGAGGTATGGCATCTACATCCATGTATAGCCGATCGTCATCATCCCCATGAACCCCTGCTCCAGCGGCTGCTGTTGCTGCCTCAGCGTCAGCCATCTCCACTCGAGTGCGAGGGCGCACCATCGCGTTCCTCTCCTCATCGCTGACTTGGGCATCCTGCATGCCCATCTTGCAAATAGCCTCCCAATCTAGAGGCATTGAGAAGGATTTCTCCTGAATCTTTTCATCCAATAAATCAACCCCCAGGCGGGTAAGCAAGGTAGTGATCATGCGTCCATAAGGAAGGTTGCCAGTGTGACTGGGCAACGTGGCACTGATCATCGTCCGCATGATGATGTAAGGATGGCAGACGGGCTGCCTAGTGCATATGCAGTACAGCAGGTACTGGGTCAACTGGGAGACCCTCTCGTAGTGTCCACTCTGCGGTATCAGATTATGCTGAATGATCTTGCAGTATACTCGTGGATCTGAACGCAGATAACTCGCTTTCATCTCCCAGCGATCAGGTCTGATGAGCTGACGATCGATCTCAACCCTCATCTGTAATGAAAAGAACTGGGGCTCTCCAGGATCACAGAACACCAAGGGGCCAGCATAGGAAATGCCCAACAAGTCAGCCAGCTACCGATAATCAAAGGAAACATCAACCCCCTTGACGTAACTGGTGATCCGAAGCTCACCACCCCTCTCAACATCATTGTAATCTCCTACCACTTGGAGATTACAGTAGAACTGGCAAACCAAGTCAGGACGGGTACATGCGTCATAGGTGATGACGGGAAGCCATCCCATATCACCAAAGGCCCCCTCTACATTGAACAAGGCTAAGCTAGCCAAGTCCACTTTGCGGCTGCCCTCTACCTTCTTGCGAGCGTAGTGGGCATACTGTGTCTCGACTTCATTGGAACGGAAGCGAAGACGGTCGCAAACTCTAGGTACCTTGGTACGAGCCATGATATCTACAAATAAGAAAGAAAAACAAATAATGGCTTAGTGGAGATGAAAAATCCAAAATTTCGACATAATAACGACGTAAATTGGTCAAAAGCCTCACTTTTCACCCATACACGTGGGCAGGAGGACTTACATAGATCCTAGACTATCCTGTGAGACTCATATAGTCGAAAATTTTAACTAATTAGATTGAATTGCAAGAAATTTCAAGAAATTTCAAGAAATTCAAAATCTCGACAAAATTAGGGTAAAAAGTGTAAATTTTGAGTTTCTCGATAACCAACCGATGAAACTCAAATATTTTTGAGGGCTTTCGTTCCTCGAGTCACCAACAACAAAAGCCCCCAATAAAAATTGAATTTTTACGGTTGGAAAAAGTTTAATTTGAAAAATACGAGATAAACGAGCAAAAACCTAGGTAAAGAAACCTAAAAACATGAAAAGGTAGAAGACATACCTGTAGCGGAGGTGTAGACGACGAAACAAGGAGTGCAAACCACCAACGGATCGGATTTGTTACTGTAGCAACTCAGGGGATGAGTTGAGTCGAAGCGGAGAAGAAAGAATGGGAAATGGACTTTGAATCGGAACTTAAAAATCAGATTTTTAGTCCGGGGGTCGAAAAATTCGATTAAAACAATCGACCCACCCATCGACCCCCGCATCGACCCTCGGCTCTCGGGAATCTGACAGAGAACCAGGGGTCGCACCCTGGGTCGGACATCCTCCGACCCCCCCATCGACCCCCAACTATCGAGAAGAATGGGTGATTTCCCAGGGTCGCAGATTGAGGGTCAGACACCCATCGACCCCACTATCGACCCTGCAGTGAAAACACAGCATTTTCGACAGAATGATCTGAAAGATTTGAAATTTGCAATTGTTAGTGGTTTTAAAATATGAGAATGAAGTATTTAATGATTGTCTCTCGTGTTCAATGATTTTCAGGCAATCCCACTATCAGATTAATTAATGGCATTCCCGCCAGAGTACTCTTTGATTCAGGAGCTACTCATTCCTTTATATTTGTGACATTTGGAAAGAAGTTAAATCTATCCCTTAAATCCTTAGACTACAAACTACTTGTACGATCACCTATGGGATTAGAAGTGGAGCTAGAAAAAGGTTATGGACCATGTCCAGTTCTTATTGGTGAAAAGACCTTGGATGCAACCTTGATCCAACTTGAGATGGAGACTTTGACGTCATCTTGGGAATGGACTGGTTAGTTTGGCATTCTGCAAACCTATTGTGTGCCGAAAATAATCTGACATTTAAAGACAAGGAAGGAGCAGAGTTTAGTTTTTTGGGAACCAAACTTCCCCGTAAACGAAAGCTCATACTCTCGGCGCTAAAGGCTAAGAAGTGCCTTAAGAAAGGAGCAGTCGGGTATTTAGTATCTGTGGTCGACCTTATCAAGGAAGCACCACGAATGGAAGATATTGATGTCGTGCGGGACTATCCAGACGTATTTCTTGAAGAATTACCGGGATTACCACCCGACCGAGCTACAGAGTTTGTTATAGATCTTATACCTGGAGCCGCACCAGTATCAAAAGCACCTTATCGAATGGCTCCTACTGAACTGAAGGAATTGAAAGTACAACTACAAGAACTGCTGGACAAGGGTTACATTCGCCTTAGTATATCACCATGGGGAGCGCCAGTATTATTCATGAAGAAGAAGGACGGTAGCGTTCGCTTGTGTATAGACTACCGAGAACTGAATAAACTGACAATCAAGAATCGATATCCATTTCCTCGGATCGATGACCTGTTCAATCAGTTGCAAGGTGCCAAAGTGTTCTCCAAGATTGATCTTCGATCAGGCTACAATCAGTTGAAGATTAAGGATGGTGATATTCCTAAGACAGCATTCAGGATTAGATATGGATATTATGAATTTTTGGTCATGTCTTTTGGATTGACAAATGCACCAGCAACCTTTATGGAACTTATGAACCAGGTTTTCTAGGACATGTTGGATACGTCGATTATTGTATTCATTGATGATATACTAGTCTACTCCAAAGACGAGGAAACTCATGTTAAGAATCTAAACGTCGCTCTACAGCGACTATGGAAGGAAAAGCTCTACGCCAAATTTACAAAGTGTGAGTTTTGGCTAAAGGAAGTCGCATTCCTAGGCCATGTAGTATCCGCTGAAGGAATTAAAGTGGATCCCAGCAAGATCGAGGCTATTGTAAAGTGGGAAGCACCGAAGAGCGTTGCAGAAATTAGAAGTTTTTTGGGTCTAGCTGGGTATTATCGACGATTTGTGGAAGACTATTCCCAAATTTCCGTACCTCTTACCAGTTTGACTAAGAAGGGCGAAAAGTATGTTTGGACGGATAAATGCGAGAAGAGTTTCCAAAACTTGAAGGCTAGATTGATATCAGCTCCAATCTTGACCATCCCGATTCCAGGACAACCATTTATGTTGTAGACCGATGCGTCAGGACTGGGATTAGGATGTGTACTTATGCAAGGAGAACAAGTAATTGTTTATGCCTCAAGACAACTGAAGACACATGAGAAGAACTATCCTACACATGATTTGGAACTAGCGGCAGTAGTACATGCTGTCAAAATATAGAGACATTATCTGTACGGGGAGAAGTTTCAGATTAAATCAGACCATAAAAGTCTTACTTATGTATTTAATCAGAAGGAGCTGAATATGAGACAAAGAAGATGGCTGAAACTATTGAAAGACTATGATTGTGATATCTAGTATCATCCGGGGAAATCTAATGTAGTAGCCGATGGATTGAGTAGAAAGGCAATGATAAAATCTCAGGGAGAGATTAGCACAACCGCCACAATGTGTACTACCAGAAAGGTATTCAAACACGGTAATGAGCAGTTTGTGATAGATGCACCAGATGGATCAGCCAACCAAGGATTTATTCATCGGTTTTCAAATATATTCGCCGCATTGAAGATTATACCGGATATAGTTGATGAAGTAAAGACAGCTATCAAATCAGACCCTTACCTAAGAACGGTACAAGAGGACATCGAAAAAGGTAGGACTAACCCTAAGTTCACCTTGGACGAAGAAAAGGTACTGAAGTACAAAAGAAGAATATGTGTACCCGAAACAGAAAGCTTGGACATTAGACACCGATTGATGAAAGAAGCCCATACCACCATCTATTCGATACATCCTGGAAGTAAAAATATATCATGATCTAAAAAAATTATATTGGTGGAGAGGAATGAAAGCAGATGTAGCTAAGTTCGTGTCTCAAAGCCTAAATTTTCAGAAAGTAAAGGCTGAACGACAAAGACCGGCAGGACTGTTACAGCCGTTACCGGAACCAGCATGGAAATGGGATTGCATCACTATGGACTTCGTCACAGGATTACCATTGACTCATCGAGTAGTTGACACAGTTTGGGTGATTGTAGACCACCTGACTAAAACAGCTCGCTTTATATCGATTCGACCTCAGTATACACTGGAGAGGTTAGCTAAGCTGTATGTGGATAACATTGTGCGATTATACGGTGTACCTAAAAGCATTGTGTCCGATAGAGATCCACGATTTACTTCAAAATTTTGGGAAGGATTGCAAAAGGCTATGGGTACAACATTGAAGTTTAGTACCGTATTCCATCCGCAGACAGACGGACAGTCAGAGCGTACAATTCAGATTCTAGAAGATATGCTTCCAGCATGTGTGATTGATTTTAAAGGATCATGGGATGAAAAGTTAACATTGATTGAGTTCGCTTATAACAATAGCTATCAGGCTACTATACAGATGTCACCCTATGAAGCACTGTATGGCCGAAAGTGTCAAACTCCTTTGTTTTGGAATGAAGTTGGGGAACGTAGTATTGTTGGACCAGAATTTGTTGAAGAGACTTGTCGAGTGGTCGACATTATCAAGGAAAGAGTGAGAATAGCTCAGAATCGTCAGAAGAAATATGCAGATACCCAACGTCGAGACCTTGAATTCATCGTGGGTGATAAAGTATTCTTAAAAGTATCGCCTATGCGAGGATTGAAATGGTTCGGACAGAAAGGGAAACTAAGTCCAAGATATGTCGGGCCATATGAGATCCTAGCTAAGCATGGGAAAGTGGCGTACCAGTTAGCACTACCACCATCTATGTCAAGTGTGCATGACGTATTTCATATTTCCTTATTGAAGAAGTATATCAAGGATCCAACGCATCTTCGAACAGTAGATTTACCTGATTTGACTGATGATTTGAC
Source organism: Protea cynaroides (assembly GCA_028583415.1). NCBI lineage: Eukaryota > Viridiplantae > Streptophyta > Magnoliopsida > Proteales > Proteaceae > Protea > Protea cynaroides. Next base: position 86,518,097 of record CM053269.1, read on the forward strand.
ATTTGAGATAACACCAACTAAGATCACCAGTCAAAAGGTTCAACGACTACGCAACCGTGATATCTATTATGTTAAGGTCATCTGAAGAAGTAGAGATATGGAAGAAATTACATGGGAAGAAGAGAATGCTATGCGAAAGCAATACCCTCATTTATTTGACTCGGAAGGTATGTATAATTTTGAGGACCAAATTTTTATAAGTAGGGGGGAGTTGTAAGACCCGTATCAAACTAACCCGGTCTTACCACCTTGAACCAGGTCTACCCATCATGGTCGAGCCAAATGGATCAAGTACGTGAGGGAGATCGCGATCCCAGGTATTAAACTGACCTAAAAACACTAAAAATAGGGGGAGGGTCGCACACCCAGCTAGGCAGGGTCGGACCCCCCAAGATAGAAAGTCAGACCCTGAGTTTTTAACCGGGGGTCAGACATTTTAGAACCAGGGGTCGACGGGATCTCCGACCCCCTCATCGACCCCCAGTCTGCCGACAGAAACCGTGAATTAGGAACTTTCCTAATTTCAATGGGATTCTTTCCTAATCTCAATGGGACTTATTTTGGGAGTTTCTACTCTATAAATAGGACGTCTATAAGCCTCTTTCACTCCTTTTAGAACCCTAATTGGATTGAGAGAAAGAGGAGAGAAGGAGAAGAGAAAGAGAAGAGAAGGAAAGTGGAGAAGAAGATCAAAGAGAAGGCTTCAGAGAAACCATTCTAATTCTCAGGTATGGATACTATCTCCATGTAATTCTACAGACCTTAGAATAGATAGTGAAGAGGAAATGATCTAGGAGAAACCCAAATCATCCATCCATGGTTAAATTTTCATGGAAAACCATGGGGAAGATCATAAAAACCATATAGATGAATGAACTACGGTTCTAGACCATAGAACATGTGTGGAATGGATTGTAGAAGCAAGCCATAGGACCCCAAACACGAAGTAATGGATTGTAGGATGAAAATTTGACTAAACCCACAAGGGGTCGCACGGGGGGTCGATGGCCAATCGACCCTACCAGACCCTAACAATCGACCCCCAGTGTTCGGGAAGTCCAGACTGTGGGTGGTCGCACCCAGGGTCGATGGAACCTCCGACCCTGACATCGACCCCCAGTTAACAGCATGCTTTTTAAAATCTAAATTAATTCTAATTAAATTCTATCGACTTGATTTGGTCTTCTAGTGATATAATATTGATATTTATTTGATTCATAAAGCTTGAAAGAGGACCTACGATCAAGCAAAGGTGAGGGAACAAGACCTAAACTAATTGGTTAATAATAAACTATTTTATTCTTGAGTCCAATGCCATGATTGATCTATGTGTGTATGCTTGTTATGTGCATTCAACATGTCATCTAATATTTCTATTATTACTGTTCATGTATATTTAAATTATTGTTTATAACATGATGATGATGATGATGATAGGAATAGGCATGTGGATGTATGTGTGTGGTTGGTGTGCTTGATGCGAGTGAGTATCAGGGGGAGGTGTCATAGGCGGGGCCTCAGCACTCTAGCTCTATCTCTAACTCAAGTCTTGTCCACTGACATCGTCGTATCGCCATTACCTTAGCAGAACTATTACGTCGTAGGGTATGAGGGGAGGTGGTCTTGGACCGTATAGTCTCTGACTCTGCCGGGGGGCCTTAGCCCTATCTCTATGGACGTATTGAAGGATGCTGGGGTGAGGCCTTGGATATACTCATTGGCATTAGGATTGGTTAGTTGCGAGCCCAGTTTGCGAGCCCTCGCCAGCAGGGGCTTACGTGTTGGTATGGGCAACGGGTACAACAATAAACGTGACTTTTGCGTGTACATTGTCCATGGTGGGTGCATGTGGAACGACAATAAACGTTACCTTTGGGCGGCTTCACACACTCGTGTATAGAGGTGCGACATCAATAAACGTGACCTTTGGCCACCTATCCTTTCTATAGCACATTGTAAACTTATTTATCAGACCAAAGATATGAATTGAATGCATGCATATGTTTGTTGCATTGTTTTGTTTGCTCACTGAGCCATGATGTGTGCTCACCCTCTCGACGTCGAATATTTTTAGTTGATGATGCAGGTACTACAGTTGAAGATTATATGAGTGCTCTGGTGTATGCGCGTGTTGCTGCAATGGAAGCTGAAGACTTAGTAGATACGCATGACCCCTCATGCGAGTGCAACTCATGCGTATTCTATTAGGATTTTATTTGAATTTATAAAGGGATGTAATTGATATTTTATTTATTTATGTCTTAGTTGATACAACAATAACTTGATATTTTAATTATGATTATTACAGTTAGAGTTCTCAGTTCATTTACTATAAGACTTCCACTATTGTGTATTTATTCTGATTATGGTTGTGGATGTGTATGGTTTCATTTTTAATGGATATGGCCTATTAGAGATCCTGGTTGAACCGTTGGTTTATTAGCGGTTCATCACACCGTTCTGAATGGTGCAGAATTGGGGTGTGACAGTTGAAACCTAGATGACTAAACAAGTATTTGGATCTTAGAATGGTTTAGGAAGAACCTTAAAAACTAAGCCGATGATTGACGGGAGAGGGAGGTTCGAGATTGGGCTCTCGGACCCATACCACTGGGCATACCGGCTGGACAATAAGTCATGCGGTATGGTCCTGTGGTATATACCGCAGCCACATACCGGCTGTAGTGTACTGAGATCGGTACTGAGATCGGTACTGAGATCGGTATCGAGACCGGTGTATACTACAGCACATACCGGTCTCACTATACTAAGACCGGTTTATGATATGTATGCTTATCGAAGCCTGTTCGCTTGGCCAAACTTGGTTCTGACCAATTGGAACCCTAGCAACCAAATCCTAATCTATAAATATGATCTTGGAGGACTTGTAGACGGCGTGAGTGGATTCTGTGACGTAGAGCAGACTTGCAATCACGCATCAGGTAAGGGACAAGACCCCAAACCCTAAGTAACTAAATAACTGTAAACCGTTGTGATCATATCTGTATCTGTGTTTATTGTTTGTTGTTTGTGTATTTTACATGCCATCTAGTTATTTAAATTCTTATTACCTGTTCATGCATATTCGTATGCTAGGATGTTGTTTGTTTAGGAATGTGAATGTTTTTTGTTAGTGTGTGGAATGTGAAGGGGAGTGGAGCCCTGGATATATCCTCACACTAACACCTTTTCGTATCGCCGTCTACCTTAGCGGGCTTGGTGCGAATAGGGTATCAGGGGGAGGATGTGGGATTATGGCTCCACCTGCCCACCAGACTCGAGCCCTATCTCTATGTCGTAGGAAGCTGTGCTGGGTTGGGCCATAGATACTGTGTTGACATATAGGACTGGGTAGAAACGAAACCCACATGCAAGCCCTTGCCAATAGGAGTTTAGGTGTTGGTGCGGTGTAGGGTATCAGGGGGAGGACGTGGGATGGTGGCTCAGCCTGCCCGCCAGACTCTAGCTCTATCTCTATATCAGAGTGTGATGTGGGGCAACAACATTAGTGTGGATCGTAGCCTGACTGTTGGGTGTACTCACACTCTCATGCATGGAGGTGCGGTGGCCGCCAAACCTTACCATAGCATTTTGTAAGTTATACCTAACCCAATTGTAATGTTATCTCATGCATTTTGTATGTGGCATTGGTCTTGTGCTTTACTGAGCTAAGTATGAGCTCACCCGAAAATATATATTCTCTTTTTCAGATCTTGATGCAGGTTATACGGTTGAAGACTTTATGCCTGCCCCAGCGTACGGGATAGTAGCTGCTATTGACATACAGGCAGTAGAGGACGAGCATGACGCCTCATGCTAGTGCTCTTTCTGTGTGTCCTTTAGGTATTGTTTATTTAATTTGTTTTTCTTTCAATTGGGTATAGACAATGTAATAAGTTATTATTTATGATTGTGGATGATGGCATAAGTGGATAATTATTTAATTACAAATAGAAAACTCAGTTCACTTATTTATTTAAATCTGTTGCTATTTATTATTCTCTGATTATGGTTGGTTTGCTTGGAATGGTTTGTTGACACGGTTTATTGAGATCCTGGTGTGAGCCGTGGTTTGGAGACGGTTCACTCATACTTCTGGTTCAATCGGAATTGGGGTGTGACACACACACTAGTGTATAGAGGTGCGGCGGCTACCAAACCTTTCTATAGCACATTGCAAACTTAAAAATCAGACCAATGATATGAATTGAATGCATGCATATGTTTGTTGCATTGTTTTGTTTGCCCACTGAGCCGTAATGTGTTCTCACCATTTCGACGTCGAATATTTTTCGTTGATGATGTAGGTCCTACTGTTGAGGAATATATGAAAGCGTCGACGTATGGACACGTGGCTGCGATGGACGTAGAAGCTGAAGAAGATGCGCATGATTCATCATGCGAGTGCAACCAATGTGTTTTTCCTTAAGTTTAGTTATAATTTGAACATCAGATATGTAATTGATTATTTATTTTTATGTCTTGGGGTTTGGAGATAATTGGATTAAATACTTATTTATCACTGTTAGACTCTTAGTTAATTATCTGTAAGACTTTCGCTTATTTGTTTATTACCTCTGATTATTAATATGGAATGTGTGTTTGGTTTGATATGGAAGGTACGACCTATGCGAGATCCTGGGTGAACCATTAATTTATTAACGGTTCATCACACCATTCTGGTTAGACCAGAATTGGGGTGTGACAACTTGGTATCAGAGCATCTCAGGTTCTATCCATTGACCCAACTACTTCCACATGAGTCATGAACTGAGTTAGGATAAAATTTAAAAACTGTAATAAGAACACACCATAAGCACCTATGTTGTATGAGACATAAACTATGAAAGAAAATAACGCACATATGTACAGGAAAAACCAATTATATATATATATATATATATATATATATATATATATATCCAAATGGGAATAAGACAAATATACATCCAAAGTAGAGTACAGTCCATAATTCGAAAAGTTACTCTGTAGTATAAAAAGGAAAAAAGAAAGATATAAATGATATCATGGAGCTGGAGGTGCTGGAGGAGGAGGCGCCTTACGATCTCTATTGTAGTCCCCAGCATATACTCTCATGAGCCAGGCCACCTGAGTTTGAGTCGCTCAGAGACTAGCTGTCAGATCTGCTACCCGCTGGTCTGTAGAGCGCTGGACATCTAGAAGCTCTCCTACTCTCCAATCATCATACGCTGAGCCTCCTAAATCTCACGTAACAGTCCCATCATGTCATCTGGTGGTGGGCGTAAAGGGCCAGCTGAATGAGAAGCCCTAGAAGGGCCAGCTCCAGTAGAATGCTGTGGCGATGGAGGAGGGATGGCATCCACATCCATGTACATCAGATCATCATCCTCCTCATCATTACCCTCGTGTGCCTCTACTGCTATCTCTGCTACTGCTGTTGTTGCCGCCTAAGACGTCCCATAGCATTCCTTTCATCATCACTGACTTGTATCTCTCTCATGCCCATCCTGCTGATGGCCTCCCAATCAAGGTCAGCTGAGAATGTGTCCTCAAGGATCCTTTCATCCACTAGGTCCGCCTGTAGACGAGCGAGCAAGGTGGAGATCAGCTGCCCATAGGGCAAGTTACCTCTCCAGTCAGGCAACGTAGCTTGGTGCATAGTCCAGAGAATAATATATGGAAGGCAGATAGGCTGCCTAGTATAGATACTATATAGCAGGTACTGGGTCAGCTGCGAGACCATCTCATAATGTCTGCCCTGGGAAATCATATTATGCTGGATAGTCTTGCAGTAGACACATGGCTCTGGACGCAGGTTGACTACTTTCATCTCCCAGCTGTCATCCTGAAGAATCTGGCTATCTATTTCTGTACACAGCTGTGTAGATAGAAAGTATGGCTCCCTGGGTGCACTATAAACCAACTGCCCATCATTGGAGATACCTAGGAGATCAGCCAACTCCTGGCAGTTGAAAGAAATCAGAACCCCTTTCACCAAGCTGGTGATCCGAAGCTTTCTACCCTGTCAACATCTTCTAAGTCACCCTCTACCTATAGGTGACAGTAGAACTGTTTGACCAAGTCTGGGAGAGTGCAAGCCTCTTACAAGATCACTGGAAGCCAACCCACATCACCAAACGCTCTTTCCACTTCAAATCGGGCTAAATGGGCTAGGTTCACACACCGACCCGCTTCAACTTTCTTCCGATCAAACCAAGGATATCGCACCTCTGCTTCAACGGACCTGAAGCATCATGGGTCATGAACTCGAGGAACTTTAGTGCGAACCAATATAACTGCAAGAGAAGAAAATAAGAAAATAAGTTAGATAAATTTGAAAGAAAATTTGATAGCATAACGATGTAAAATGGAAAAAGCCTCACTTTTCACCCAAACATTTGGGCTAGAGGACTTACATAGGTCCCAAACCATCCTGTAAGGCTCATACAATCGGAAATTTAAACTAGGTAGGTCAAATTTGAAGAAATTTTGATAATTGGGAAAAACCCCAAAATTTAGGTTAAAAATGAAAATTTTCAAGTTTCTACTAAACTAACCGATGAAACTCAAATTTTCTTGAGGGCTTTCATCCATTGGGTGGTCAATAGCAAAAGCCCCCAATAAAAATTAAATTTTTACGGTCAGAAAAATATTAATTAGGAGAAAACCCTACAAATAGCAAGAATCCCAGGAATGAAAGCTTAAAAATGGAGAAAAGTAGAGAACATACCTCAAGGAATGGAGTGACGGATGTTGATCGATGAAAATATCACCAAGTTGGTATGGTCAAAACTGTAGCAACTCACTGGTGGCGAGTTGAGTAGAGACCGTAGGAGGAAGAAGGAGAATGAGAGGAAAAAATTTCGAAAAATAGGTTTAAAAACCTGATTTTGAATCATACGATCGCATAATTCGACCAAAACCATTGACCGTATGATCGACTGTATGAACGACCATAGGGTCTCGGTAAGTTGCCAGGGTTTTGAAGGTCGAACCTATGGTCACACAACATGCGACCGTAGGCCATTGACCGTATGAATGACTGTTGTCTGCATTTTGATTCTGCTTGAACTTTTACCTATTGATTTTGTTTTTCTCTCGCTTTCCATTGTGAGATTAACCCAATACTACCATTATATTTTGTCTCACATGCGTAGCTTTGCCGATAACATACCACCCAAGAGTTTAAATGGCTAGACGCAGAGTAAGTAGAAGGAGACAAAATGCAAACCCATCTCCACCACCTATGGAGACTAATGACAATGAGGGTCAGCAAGGACAGGAAGGAAATATTGGAACTCAAAATGCTGCACCTTAGAATGTGTACACCCAAGCCAATCCAACCAACCTACCTGCACCACCTACAGATTTGGCTACTGTGGTGATGAATTTAGCACAACAAATGCAACAAATACAGCAAGTGCAAGCCAACATGTAAGCTGCTATGAGAATTACTTTTCCATCTGCAAACACAACACCTCTACCTGCAGGAAAAGCTAGTATTGCACTTGGTGGTAGCAACACTGTACCTCAAGCACCACAGACACCAGTAGTACAAGGCCAAGTGCAAAACCCTGAAGCATCGCAAGGCGGGTATAACCAAGGAAATTATCAGTACCAACTGCCTATGTATGGAACATAAGCACAGTATCAGCTTGATCACTCCAGACTGATCGAGCGTTTCCTGAAGTTGAAGCCGAAGGAATTTACAAGCAAGCCATCAGATCTGTTATGGCTAGCTCTTGGATCGATGAGATGGAAATAAACTTTATGATGATGACTATAAATGAAGAAGAGAAGGTATTATGTGCCACTTTTATGCTGAAAGGTGGTGCGCACCATTGGTGAAAATATACTCGGAGTTATCTATTGACAAAGCACGCCCAACTGACCTGGGCTATCTATAAAGAAGCTTTCTTCGAGAAGTATTTTCCCAGGAGTTTTAGAGATCAAATGGAAAAAGAGTTTTTGAGTCTGTATTAGGGACAAATGACTGTAGACACATATCAACAGTATTATGAAGAACTATTTTTCTTTGCTCCCTCTAGCATGGAGGAGAAAAATACCAAAACCCGAAGGTTCATCATGGGACTTAGGGGAAGCATCCATGAGCATGTATTGGGACTGGAAAAGAAGATTTATAATAAAGCTGTATAGATTACTCGAGTACTGGAATCGAGCCAGAGGGAAAGTTATTTTGCTCAGATCAGAGGTATTAAAAGGCCTAATGGAAACTCATACAACGGAGGGAACACAAAGACATTTAAACCCTTCTGTACTCAAGGCTTCAATGTTGCGGCCAAGACTACTCCGACAGCCCAACCTCAACAGAAGCAAAGTAGTGCTGGAGTTAAATGCTTCAATTGTGATCAAGTAGGACATTATTCAAAAGAGTGTCCTAAGCCAAGGAAGCAGCTACAACAAGGAAATATTTATGCAATTACATCTGAGGATGCTATCACATCGCCTGATGTGGTCACAGGTATGACCTGAACCTTTCATTTTGTACTACCTTGTGTGAGCATGCAGACTAAATTAAAATCAAATCACAAGTATCATACCTATTAATGGCTTATCCGCCAGAGTACTCTTTGACTCTAGAGCTACTCATTCTTTTATATCTGTGTCGTTTGAAAAGAAGTTAAATCTACCTCTTAGACCTTTAGACTACAAACTACTTATACGATCACCTATGGGATTAGAAGTAGAACTAGACAAAGGTTATGAACCATGTCCAGTTCTTATTGGTGAGAAAATTTTGGATGTAACCTTAATTCAACTTGAGATTGCAGACTTTGATGTTATCTTGGGAATGGATTGGTTAGTTCAGTACTCTACAAACCTATTATGTGGAGAAAAGAAATTGGCATTTAACAAGGAAGGAGCAGAGTTTAGTTTTACGAGAACCAAACTTCCCCGTAAACGAAAACTCATTCTCTCTGCATTGAAGGCTAGAAAATGTCTCAAAAACGGAGGAATTGGGTATCTAGTATCCGTGGTTGACCTCACCAAGGAAGCACCATGAATGGAGGATATTGAAGTTGTGCATGAATTTTTGGATGTATTTTCTAAGGAACTACTAGGACTACCACCCGACCGAGCGACAAAGTTCGCTATAGATCTTATACCCGGAGCCACACCAGTATCGAAAGCACCTTATCGAATGGCTCCTACTGAACTGAAGGAACTGAAGGTACAATTACATGAATCATTGGACAAGGGTTATATTAGACCCAGCATATCACCATGGGGAGTGCCAGTATTGTTCGTAAAAAAGAAGGACGTTAGCGTTCGACTGTGTATAAATTATCGAGAATTGAATAATCTAACAATCAAGAATCGATACCCGTTGTCTCGAATCGATGACTTGTTTGATCAGTTGCAAGGTGGCAAAGTGTTCTCCAAAATTGATCTTCGGTCAGGATACCATCAATTGAAGATTAAGGAAGGTGATATTCCAAAGACAGCATTCAGAACCAGATGTGGACATTATGAATTTTTAGTCATGTCTTTTGGATTAACTAATGCACCCATAACTTTTATGGAACTCATGAATTTGGTATTCCATGATATGTTGGATACGTCAGTCATTGTATTTATTGATGATATACTAGTCTACTCTAAGGACAAAGAAACTCATGTCACAAATCTAAGATTTGCTTTGCAGCGACTAAGAAAAGAGAAACTTTACGCAAAATTTACAAAGTGTGAGTTCTAGCTAAATGAAGTCGCTTTCTTAGGCCATGTTGTATCCGCTGAAGAAATTAAAGTGGATCCTAGCAAGATTGAAGCCATTGTGAAATGGGAAGTACCTAAGAATGTTGTAGAAATCAGAAGTTTCTTAGGTTTAGCTGGTTACTATCGATGATTCGTGGAAGACTACTCTAGAATCGCCGTACCTCTCACCAGTCTGACAAAGAAAAGAGAAAAGTTTGTTTGGACCGATATATGTGAAGAGTGCTTTCAATCATTGAAGGCTAGATTGATATCAACTCCCATCTTGACTATTTCGATCCCAGGACAACCATTTACCTTGTACACTGATGCGTCTGGGTTAGATTTAGGATGTATGCTTATGCAAGGAGAACAAGTAGTTGCGTATGCCTCAAGACAACTGAAGACACATGAGAAGAACTATCCCACTCATGACTTGAAATTAGCAGTAGTAGTACATGCTGTTAAGATATGGAGACATTATATGTATGGAGAGAAATTTTAGATTAAATCAGATCATAAGAGTCTCACTCATCTTTTTAATCAGAAGGAGTTGAACAAGAGACAAAAAAGATGGCTGAAATTATTGAAGGATTATGATTGCGATATTCAGTATCATCCAGGAAAAGCTAATGTAGTTGCTGACGCATTAAGCAGGAAAGCTATGATAGAATCCCAAGAAGAAGTTAGTGCAAATGCTATGGCATTTGTCATAGGGAGAGTATTTAATCACGGTAAAGAGCACAGTTCATGATTGATATTCTGAATGAATCAACTGACCAAGGGTTTATTCATCTATTCTCAAACATGTTTGCTACATTAAAGATTGTACTTGATCAATTAGATGAAGTGAAAGCCGGTATTAAATCAGACCCTTATCTGAAAACGGTGCAAGAAGACCTCAAAAAAGGTAGGATTACTCCTGAGTTCACCTTGGACATTAAAAAGGTACTAAGATACAAAGGAAGGGTATGTGTTCCTGAAAATGAAGACTTGGATATTAGACACTGACTAATGAAGGAAGCTCACACCACCGCTTATTCGGTACATCCTGGAAGTACGAAGATGTATCATGATCTAAAGAAACTATATTGGTGGAGAGGAATGAAAGCGAATATAGCTAAATTTGTGACTCAATGCTTGAATTGTAAGCAAGTAAAGACTGAAAGATAAAGACCTGCAGGATTGTTGCAGCCACTGCCAAAACCAGCATGGAAATGAGACTGCATCACTATGGACTTCGTCATTGGGTTACCATTGACACCCCGAGTAGTTGACTCGGTCTGGGTGATTATGGATCGTCTGACCAAGATAGCTCGTTTCATAGCTATACGACCTCAGTATACCCTAGAGAGGTTAGCTAAGCTTTATGTAGATAATATTATCCAATTACATGGTGTACCTAAAAGCATTGTGTCCTACAGAGACCCACGTAGTACCTCAAAGTTTTGGGAAGGATTACAGAAGGTTACGGGTACAACATTGAAGTTTAGTATTGCATTCCATCCTCAGACAGAAGGACAGTCAGAATGTACCATTCAGATTTTAGAAGACATGCTCCGAGCTTGTGTCATTGATTTGAAAGGATCATGGGATGAAAAATTACCATTGATTGAGTTCGCTTGTAACAATAGCTATCAAGCGACTATACAAATGTCACCCTATGAAGCACTGTATGGTAAGAAATGTCGAACTCTTTCATTTTGGAATAAAGTTGGAGAACGGAGTATTGTTGGACCAGAGTTTGCTGAAGAGACTTGTCGAGTAATCGACATTATCAAGGAAAGAGTCTGAATAGCTCAGAACTGTCATAAACAATATGCAGATAATCGACGTAGATATCTCGAATTCACCGTAGGTGATAAGGTATTTCTGAAAATATCTCCTATGCGTGGTTTGAAAAGGTTTGGACAGAAGGAAAAGCTATGTCCCAGATATAACGGACCTTATGAAGTTCTAAATAGACGTGGAAAAATAGCATATCAGTTAGCACTACCATCATCCATGTCATGTGTGCATGATGTATTTCATATCACATTACTAAAGAAGTATGTCAAAGATCTAACACACGTGTTAACAACGGATCCACCGGATTTGACTGAAGCTTTGATGGTCGAAGTAGTACCTTTTGAGATCACTAGCCGGAAGGTGCAACGTCTTCCCAACCGCGACATTTACTACGTTAAGGTTACTTGGAGAAGCCAAAATGTAGAAGAAGTTACATGGGAAGAAGAAAACACTATGCGAAAGCAATATCCTCACCTATTCGACTCGGAAGGTATGTGCAAATTTCGAGGACGAAATTTATATAAGGGGGGGGGGGGAGTTGTAAGACCCATACTCCACTAACTTGGTCTAACCGTGTCATGCTAGGTATTTCCATCATTCCTGGACCAAGTGGACCGAACGTGTGAAGATGGATCACAACCAGGTATGAGAATCGAGTTAAAAATACTAAAAACATACCTAAGGTCGCATGCCTGGGTAGGTATGGTCGACCATAAGGAAGGGAACCAAAAATCTCAAATCTAAAACCCCATGGTAGATATTTCGACCCTACAGTCGACGATTTATGCAACCATATGATCGACTGTGTGAACCCAGATCAGACTCTGAGTTTTGGAAACTTTCGTAAACTAAGGGATTGCTTTCCTAATTGAAAGAGGACTCTATATGGAGAGTTTTCCTCTATATAAAGGACATCCCTCAGCCCTTTTACACTCTTTAGAACATTAGTAAACCCTAGAGAAAGAGAAGGAAGAAAAGGAAGAGAAGGAGAAGAAGAAAAAGCTGAGGAAAAGAATTTACTGAGAAGAGATTGACTCTCTATCATAGGCAAAGGTATGAAACAAATCTCTGGAGATGTAAACTCTAAGTATAAGACTTCTATGAAAGATAGGCAATATCAACCTATTATGATCTATGTGATTTCCTTGAGAAAATCCCAAGGAGAACCATGAGGATTGAATTTGATGATTAGGGTTGATAAGAAATTACGAATGATGGCCATAGGATGACCTTAGAATAAATCCCATTGAAGAACAGAAGAATTAACTCAGGAAGAACTCGAATTTCATGTAGACTGTGACTAGAAATCTCAAGGTCGCAGCTACGATCGACCATAGCATGACCATAGGACCAATCAGACACCTATCAGTGTTCTATTTTGATTTCCAACTATTGTAACATGTCACATATGAACCCTAACTTAAATTCATATAACTTTTAGGTTGTTAAATCAATTCAAAGAGAATTTCAAGGCTTGAAAGGAGATCGAGTATTGCTAATAGGTGAGGGAACAAGACCTAAACTAATTGGATAATAACAAACTATTTATTTTTATTAAGTCCAATGCCATGATTGATTCTATGCTTGTATGCTTGTAATGTGCATCTCATATGTCATATAATATTCCTGCTATTACTGTTCATGCATATTTAATTTCATTTATTTATAACATGATGATGATGATGATGCTAGGAATAGGCATGTGAATGTATGTGTGTGGTTAGTGTGTTGGATGCGAGTGGAGCATCAAGGGGAGGACGTGGCATGGTGGTCTTCAACCTCGTCACCAGACTGTAGCTCTATCTCGACTCAAGTCTTGCACACTAACATCGTCGTACAGCCATTACCTTAGCAAAACTATTACGTCGTAGGGCATCAAGGGAGGTAGTCTCAGACTGTATGGTCTCTGACTCTGCCGGGGGGCTTAGTTCTATCTCTATGGACGTATTGAGGGATTCTGGGGTGAGACCTTGGATACACTGTTTGGCATTAGGATTGGTTAGTTGCGTGCCCAGTTTATAAGCCCTCGCCAATAGGGGCTTATGTGTTGGTATGGATAGGGCATCAGGGAAAATGTTGGCGGTGTTTGATTTGGACACTTTAGCTCTATCTTTATTTCATGGTGGGTGCATGTGGGACGGCAATGGTGTTTGATCTATTGGATAGATTCACACACTCGTGTATAGAGGTGCGGTGGCCACCAAACCTTTCTATAGCACATTGTAAACTTAAAAACCAGACCAATGATACGAATTGAATGCATGCATTTGTTTGTTGCATTGTTTTGTTTGCTCACTGAGCCGTAATGTGTGCTCATCCTTTCGACGTCAAATATTTTTAGTTGATGATGTAGGTCCTACTATTGAGGAATATATGAATGCACCGACGTATGGACATGTAGCTGCGATGGACGTAGAAGCTGAAGAAGATGCGCATGATTCATCATGCGAATGCAACCAATGTGTTTTTGCTTAAGTTTAGTTATAATTTGAACATCAAATATGTAATTGATTATTTATTTTTATGTCATGTGGTTTGGAGATAATTAGATTAAATACTTATTTATCACTGTTAGACTTTCAGTTCATTATCTATAAGACTTTCACTTATTTGTTTATTACCTCTGATTATTAATGTGGAATATGTGTGTGGTTTGATATGGTAGGTACGACCTATGCGAGATCTTGGGTGAACCGTTGATTTATTGACAGTTCATCACACCATTCTGGTCTAACCAGAATTGGGGTGTGACAACTTGGTATCAGAGCATCTCAGGTTCTACCCATTGACCTAACTACTTTCACATGTGTCATGAACTGAGTTAGGATAAAATTTAGAAGCTGTAATAATGGTATAGCAGAAAGAATGAACCGTACTATTATGGAAAATATTAGATGCATGCTCTCATATGGTTACCAAAATATTATTGGGGAGACGCTATGAAAGTAGCTGTATATTTAATTAATTTATCTCCATCAGCTCCCTTGAATGGAGATGTTCCCCAAAGGATATGGAGTGGAAAAGATATTTTCTATGAACACTTGAGGTATTTGGTTGCAAGGCTTTTGTATATATCCCAAAAGATGAGAGGACCAAGCTTAATGACAAAGCCAAGCAATATATTTTTTTAGGATATGGAGATGACAAGTTTGGTTATAGGCTATGGGATCCAATTAAGAAGAAATTGTTTAGAAGTCGAGATGTAATTTTTTGAAAAAACCAAACAATTTTAGATTTTGACAAGGAAGAACTACCAAAGATTATTGTAGATGAGCTACCAAATCCAGTCACTTTTACCCATGCATGAAAATCATGGACAACAAGTTCATGGTGAAGAAAATCAAGGTGATGGTGATGAAACTCCTCAAATTATTGATGATGAATATGCAAATGATGAGGTAAATGGTGATGTTGAATAGGGTGAGCAACCTCTTCAAGAAGAACCACCTTTATTGAGAAGGTCACAAAGAGATAGAGCACCTTCATCAAGATATCTATCAACAGAGTATGTTACATTTACTGAAAGTGGTGAGCCAAAAATTTTTAAAGAAGCTACGGTGCATGAACAAAAAGACCATTGGAAGAAAGCTATGTAAGAAGAGCTTGAATCCTTGCATAAGTACAAAACTTATGAGTTGGTTGAACTACCAAAGGGTTGAAAAGATTTGAAGAAAAAATGGGTGTACAAGCTGAAAAATGAAGATGATAACAAGAAAATGAGGTATAAGGCAAGGCTAGTTGTTAAAGGATTTTGGTAGAAAAAGGGTATTGATTTTGATAAAAAAATTTCTCTCGTTGTGAAGATGTCTTCTATTCGAACTATCATTCGTTTAGCTACTAGTCAAGACTTGGAGATTGAGCAGTTGGATGTCAAAATAGCTTTCTTGCATGGTGATTTAAAGGAAGAAATTTACATGAAATAGCCGAAAGGTTATGTTGTAAAAGGCAAAAAACACATGATATACAAGTTGAAGAAGAGCTTGTATGGGCTGAAGCAAGCTCCAAAACAGCTTTCTATTCGAACTATCATTGGTTTAGCTGCTAGTCAAGACTTGGAGATTGAGTAGTTGGATGTCAAAACAGCTTTCTTGCATGGTGATTTAAAGGAAGAAATTTACATGGAACAATCGAAAAGTTATGTTGTAAAAGGCAAAGAACACATAATATGCAAGTTGAAGAAGAGCTTGTATGGGCTGAAGCAAACGCCAAAGCAATGGTACAATAAGTTTGACTCATTCATGATGAGTCATGAGTTCACTAGAACTACTGCAGACCACTGTGTCTATTTAAAAAAAAAATTCAGATTCTTCCTTTGTTATTCTCTTGTTATATGTTGATGACATGCTTATTGTGGGTCAAGATACTAACTTGATTAACAGGTTGAAAGAGGAAATGAGCAAGGTCTTTGACATGAAGAACCTTGGACATACAAAATAGATTTTGGGCATGACAATCAAGCTTGATAGGAAGAACAAAAAATTATGTATGTCACAAGAAAAATATATTAAAAAGGTGCTTAAGAGGTTAAAGATGAAGAATGCTAAACCTGTAAGTATACCATTAGCCGGTCACTTCAAGTTGAGTGTTAAGATGTCTTCAAGATGAAGAGAAGAAAGAAATGAAGAATATTAGCTATGCATCAGCAGTAGGGAATTTAATATATGCTATGGTATGCACTAAACCTGACATAGCACATGCCACTGGTGTTGTTAGCAGATACTTAGCAAATCCAGGTAAGCCACATTGGGAGCTGTAAAATGGATTTTAAGGTATCTAAGAGACACATCCAAAATGTGCTTAAGCTTTGAAAATTTACAATCAACGATCGAAGGCTATACATATTCGGATATGGCAAGAAATTTAGAGAAAAGAAAGTCTACTTGTGGTTATTTGTTTACCTTTACAGGGAGAGCCATCTCTTGGCAATCAAAGCTACAAAAATGTGTTGCACTTTCAACTACAAAAGTTGAATATATTGCTGTCATAGAAGCTTGTAAGGAGATGCTATGGTTGAAGCATTTTCTTATAGAGTTGGTTTTGGAATAGAATGAATATGTGGTTAGGTGTGACAGTCAAAGCGCCATTGATTTGAGCAAGAATGCTACATTCCACTCTAGGACTAAGCACATTGAGGTGCGATATCATTGGATTTGAGATGTCCTAGAAAATGGTTTGATGAAGATCAATAAAATTCATACTGATAGGAATCCATCAGACATGATGACGAAGACAGTGCCAAAGGATAAGCATGAGTTATGTAGAGCTTTGGCAAGTATTGATAGCATGTGAGTTTTCAGTATGGGGGAGCCCTCTTCATGGATCTAAAGGGGAGTTTGTTAGGATTAGGTCATATTTGGTCCAGCGCCATAGAAGTGTTTGGAGTTGATCCCATATGGAAGTTATGAGCCCATATGGAAGTAAATTTTCTTTATTTGGAAATTAGATTTGAAATTTAAAATTTAAATTTCAAATTTCCTTTTAAGTGAGTTGGTGGAAAATGGAAACTCTTACTTTGGAAATAACCAACATGAGTTATTTCTTTCAAGAAAAGAAAGAGATTTAGTGGGAATTGGTAGGAATGTGGGATCTCTTTTAAAGGAGCCATTGACATTGTTTTGAAACTCTCTTTGGGATTTTTCTTAAAGAAGAAGAAGTGCAGTTTTTCATCAAAGGTTCTACCTCAAGTTTTTTGCTCTCTCTCTCTCTCATGCTTTTATTTTATCTACTAATTGGAAAAGCAACATGTGCTTTTTGATGGTTTTATCTAATTAATTAGAAGATTATTTGGGGCTTCTAGAGGTGAGAAAGTACCATTAATGGTGGTTGAGAGGTAACCTTGTACCCTCTAAGTTATTTGTTTGTGTTACAGTCTCTTATAATCCTCAAGCTTGAGTACAAATCTTGAGAATACTAAATCTTGTAGTCTCATTATCATTATAGTAGAAGTTTTTTGACTGGACTAGGTCCTGTGGTTTTTCTCTTTCACATTGAAGGATTTTTCACGTAAAAAATATTGTATTGTGGTTGTGCTTTGTAGATTACTTATTTATTTCTTGGCTTAATATCTTTGATTCACACATAGACGAGAAATATTTGGTTCCTAATAAAGGGGACATACAACAAGATCAAAAATAAGAAGATGGGACCGTGTCGTATTCTTAAGAAGCTAGGGCCTAATGCATATCTTATTGAACTATCCAATGGAGTTAGAATTAGTCCCATCTTCAATGTCGCCGATCTCTACCTTTTCCATGGAGACCTCAACCAACATCTACCAAATGATGATGATCTTCCACCAATCGATCTTCTCAAGATTTTAGAGCTTCTTGATTCGTGATCTACAACCATTAAGAATGGAACCTACACCTGGTTACGTGTCGAATGCACCAAATTAATTATGTATTTCTTCACTAACCTAATTAATAAACTATAAACAGCGTAAGCAAAGGTCGATCCCATAGAGAGAGATTTGATCAAGATTTATATTCTATTCAAACTAAATATACTAATTAATGCTAAGCAAACACAATAACAAAGAGAGATTTTGGTTGGTTGAATCAAACTGAAAGTAAAGAGATAGAATTTAAATGAGAAAATAATTAGAAAGAAAGAATTTAGTTTTTGGTTTAATATCCACCCACACATGTAATATGTAAAATTAATCGTAACGCTACTCTCTTCCTTACAATTAGAATTAAAGATCCTAGATAACAATATGTTCTGTTATCTGAATTTTTTCTTGATTATCTCTACAGAAACAAGCTCTTCAGAGAGATCTAACCATTGAATAAGCTCTCAATGTTTAATTCAATGACAACATTAAGAGAGAGAAAAACCAATAAATCTAAGCAACAATCACACACAAGCGGGGATTATTTAACTTACATTATATTATTCACAATGATGAGATGAAAACTTGGATATAATCATCTATCACTGTTTACTACTTGTGATTAAAAACAAGACAATTATGGATCATAGTTTCAAGATCTAGCAATCAATATCAATTTAACCGATTCAATAGACCATTACTGAATTATTCAGACAAACATCGTAGATAAAGATAAAAAAATAACATAAGCAATTATAATAAAAGAGAGAAGAAGAACAACGTTACTAAATAGAGATTATATCATTCACATGAGTTTGGGCTTCAATATTCCCTTGAACTGAATGAGAAAACTAGCTAGATATTACAATCCTTTTAGAGAAAGAGAAAATAAAAATTATAGAGAAAGAGGGAGAGAGATGCTATCTTCAATACTAGTGCTCTATATATAGAGCATTGATAATCCTTTATAGCTTAGAATTCCTTCTTTGTTTAGAATTCTAAAATCGTAGAGTTTTCTTCCTTTCTTGGAGTCTTCTAGAATGATAGTTTTCCTATCTCCAAAGACCAAATCAATTCAACTTCTTCTATTTCAGGTTTTCTAATTTGATTCAAATACCAAATCGATTCAACCTCTTCTATTGTAGGTTTTCTAACTTAATTAGGAAACTCTTTATAGAAATTTCATCCACTGTTGAATGCTTTAATCAGATCGTGCAGTTACTCCGATTTGGATTTGGATAAGATTTTCATCTTAGATTACGAGGCAACATTTGGAGGTCCAAACGAAATAGGATTTTTCTCCACAGTACCATTCTAAAAAGCTTGAGAAGTCCTCTATAACTTTACTAAGGATCACTTTAAATTTTGGAACTCTTTTCATATCAAAAACCTGTATAAAAATTAAAATATCAATATTAAGAATGCTAGAATTTTCTTATCTTTTAGCAATTAATTCACAGTCTCTAAAATATGCCAAACTTATAAAATAAATTTTAATCAACTCAATAAGGCATAAAACACATTAAAAAGCATAGTACAAAGAGAATAAAAATATAAAAATCACAAAGTTATCAAATACCCCTATACTTAGCTTTTGCACGTCCTCAGGCAAAATTAATTTTCAACAAACTTTTCTTATTTTTAACCCAATGGAATTTAAAGAATATGCACATCACAAATCAAGAACCAGTCCGAGAAATCAAGAAAAACCATATGTCATAGTCGAAGGTCACTTGGAAAGCATAGACAAAACTCAACATAACAATTTTATTCAAAAGCAAGAATGCTAATGTTTAGTAGATTTCTTCATGAGATTCTTTCTTCTCACTCAAGAATTCAAGGTTTCACTATTTTACTCAAGATCTTACTATGAAGATGTACTACCATAAGCTTGCTTATTTATTAAAAATCTCCACTACTTAAAAAATATTCACATATGAATTAAAAGGTCTTTATAAAGGTTGTAAGGGGGCTAGGGTTTGAGGTAAGGATAAGAAAAAGTACTGATGTAAGAACCCAAAAAACTAATAGAGCATTAAGGCAAAAATTGAGTAGTTAAAACAATAGGATTCACAAATAAAGCTCTTCAACAAAACTTCCCAAACTTCAGTCTTTTTTTTTCTCATTCCATCATTCTTTTTTTTACTACATTCAAGAGCTATGCTTTTCTTCTTGAATAAATTTTTTTTCTTTTTTTTATCTGATAACATAATAACAAGGATAAATCATTCCCATTATATTTTACTTTCTGAAATATAACTTTCACATGTACCAATAGCACCCCTACACTTATTCAAGATATATTTTTTTTTAAAATCCATTAAATAATTTTCAATGCTCTACTAGCTCAAAAATTAATAAAACATGAGGAAAATAAACATTACAAGGCTCATAGTTTAGGGTGTAATTAATAATAGTTTAAAGGCTCAAAGTGGACTCACTAAAGGTAAAAATACATAAAATTGGCTTTTGAAGCTAAGTGGTTATAAATCCTAATTGCCTTTATCATTTTCATGCATACACATATCAATATAATCTTGAAACAGTTCAAAGCAAGTTCTAGAGATACAAAATCATAGCAGAAGATCATTCTTCCAAGAATAATGAAGACTAATATGGATGTTTTAGTCTATTTTAGCTCAAAAGCTCTCTTGGGTATGATTCCATCTACTAGACATGCATGCTTTACTTTTGAATACAACTATCAATGAATATCAAAGCTCATGTAGCAAGTTATTTCAACTAATTCATATATGCATCTTTTCACACACAAATAACTCCAATCTATAGCATACATGCTTTCTTTTGTCAATTGAAGTGAAAATTTTGAAAAATTTAGCTTAAAATTTTTTGCTCTTTGGACGTAGAAATAGCACCCAACTCTCAAAGCACATTGCCACTAAAAGAAACTAAAAATAAAAACATGACACAAAATAGAACTAAATAAAAAAAAATTTAAAGCTAAGTAAAACTTAAAACTAAATTTTCTAAGACAGATCCTAATTTCTCCCCCTACACTTAAATCTGACATTGTCCTTAATGGAAAATAATAACGCAAAAGAATGCAATTAGTAGAGAGAAGAAAAACAAATTTATTTTCTTAGGTTGCCTCCCAAGCAGCACATTTGTTTAACAACATTAGCTAGACTCTAGCTTTGTCCATCACTCCTCATAAGTAGGATATGCTAGTCCCACTTCTTTAATATTGTCTATTTGAAAATCATCATAGTAAGGTTTAAGTTTATGACCATTTACCTTAAACATCTTGTTTGTTTTCAAGCTGTTTATTTCCACTACACCATGATGGAAAATATTAGTTACAACAAAAGGACGAATTCAATGAGAACATAACTGTAAGACCCATACTCCATGAACCCAATCTAAACCTTTAATTCATGTCGTAACAGGTCTTCTAATCATCACCGGGCCAGACGGGACAAATGGATGAAAACCAGGTACAAAAATGGACCCATGTATGATAAATATTTCATACAGGTCGATGGTACCGGTCTATGGTACCAGTCGAACGGTATAGCCTGCGCAGGCATGCCACTTAGATCTTGAAACGGATCTCTGCGGGTCTCACTTTCTAAATTCCGAACCAAAGGACTTTCCTAATGTTAGAGGGCTTCCTAAACTCAACCCTAGTCTATATAAGGACCCCTAAACCTCCTTATATCCCTTTCATTGATCCTCACAAACCCTAGAAAGGAGAAGGAGATTGAAGAAGGAGAAAGAGCTAAGAAAGGAGAGGAAAGAGCCGCCATTACCGTTGGACAAAGAACACATTATCGCTAACCAATGGTAAGTGCTTAAATCTTTCTCTATGTTAAGCATTATAGAATGGTTAGTCATGATTAGATCAATATCATGTAAGGGAAACTGTTGATCTGTTGATTTAAATATGAAATTGCCGTCAAACCCTAATCAAGTCGGTAAACCCTAGATTCAAGTTCTAGGTTGAGGATCATCGAAACTAGGACTTGAATGGAGTTTAAAACAACTATAACTCATTTCTCAAACCTATAATGTATAGGAGAAACCCTGGAATCAATAGTGGGGGATCGATGGAAGGCGAGAACCGGGTGTATGCTCTTCCGGAGACATGCCGGTCGACCATACTAGTCGCACCCTATGGGACCGGTACTTACGACCGGTATCTCTCGGAGACTAGTCTGTGGGGGCCGGTCGACCATACCGATCGCACCTTTCCCCACAGTGCCGTGGTCGGTACCTGCGATCAGTACATGTGATCGGTCTGCTCTGTAAGTAGTGTTTTTGACCCAGTTGGTTTTTCGGCCAATGTAAACCCTAAGAAAAATTATTCTAACTCAACCCTAACATCATGTAGGACCTTGTGATAGCAGGTTTGGATTCTATGACACGGAGCAAGCTATCAATCAAGCGTCAGGTAAGGGAATCAGACCTAAACCCTAATAATTTAATAACAGTAAAACGTTGTTAATAATTATGATTCTATGGACTGATGTTTGTGCATACTCTCATGTCATCTTTACTTTCAGTTATTATTATTTATGCATACTCGCTATGTTAGGATGTGACTATTAGGCATGTGATTGTTTTCATTGGTGTATGGAATGAGAAGGGCCTGGGGTCTGGGATGATTCCTCACACTAGCACCTTTTCGTATCGTTCTGTCTTAGCATGCTTGGTGCGGGTAGGGTAACAGGGGGTAGAAGTGGCACTGTGGTCTCTGGCCTGGCCACTAGACTCTAGCTCTATCTTTATGTCATAGGGAGCTGTGCTAGGATAGGGCCTATTGTGATGACATATAGGATTGGTTAGTTACGAGCCTAGTTTGCAAGCCCTAGCCAATAGAGGCTTATGTGTTGGTATGGGTAGAGTATCAGGGGAAGTATTGATGGTGTTTGATCCGAACACTTTAGCTCTATCTCTATTCCATGGTGGGTGCATGTGGGACGATAGTAGTGTTTGATCCATTGGGCGGCTTCACACACTCGTGTATAGAGGTGCAGTGGCCGCCAATCCTTTTTATAGCACATTGCAAACTTAAAACCAGACCATAATGTGAATGTTACTCATGCATATGTTTGTTGCATTGTCTGATTGTCTTACTGAGCTAAGTTGTGAGCTCACCCTGTATATATATACATGTTTTTAGATGATGATGCAGGTTATACTATGGAGGACTATATGGATGCTCCAACGTATGGAGGTGTTGCTGCTTTAGAAGTATAAACATGAGAGGACGAGCATGACGCTTCATGCGAGTGCTCTTTCTGCATGTACCTCTAGGATCTTGATTTAATTTATTTTTATTTATTTTTAGTTAGAAATACAATTGATATAAGGATATTTATTTATATTTTGGTGTAGAGAATAATTAAATATTTTATTTAAATTATCAATGGAGAATTTAGTTCATTTAATTTAAGACTTTCACTGTATTTTATTATATTCTGATTATGGTTATGTGCAATGGTTTGTATGAGTGGACACGAACTCATTGAGATCCTGGTGTGGCCGTTGATTCAGTGACGGTTTACTCACACTTCTGGTTTAGCCAGAATTATGGTGTGACAACTTGGTATCAGAGCTCTTAGGCTCTGTCCAACAGACCATACATGCACTTGACTGAGTCAATGAACTGAGATAGGAAAAATTAAAAGCTCTTAATAAAAACACACCTTAAGCACTTGTTTGATGCCTGAGACTAAATACTAAAGAGCATAATGTACTATACTAAAGGTGGAATTAATAACTACACATGCTCTAGTGAGGAAACCATAGTGACAAGTAGAATGATCATAAATTACCATAACAAGTAAGAAGAAAATTGTATAAACATAAAATATCCAATGAGTAAAAGTTAATTGTGCTACAGGGTACAGTCCACAATCCAGACAGTTACCCTGATATATAAAAACCATACTGAGTGGGGAGAAAAATAAAGTGATCTATCATGGGGTTGGGGGAAATAACACCACACTGCCAACGGATGGTAGTACTAGGCCTGGGCCAAGGACAGAATCTACAACCACTACACCAATTTTTAACATCGTCTACCTATCAAGGAATCTATCCGTACCCACCACCATGGTATGGAACAAATGCACAGGGGCAGAATGACCTAAGCCAAGCAGTGGATAGGTTTTTGAAGTTGAAACCCCTTACCTTTATAAAAAAACCAGGAAAACCACTATGGCCTGCACAGTGGGTTGCTGAGATGGAGAAGAACTTTCGTCTAATGACTTGCATGGAGGATGAGAAGGTGTTGTTTGCTACGCACATGCTCAAGGAAGACGCTAATGCCTGGTGGAATTCTACCCGGACATACTTAGAGACAAAGCACACTCAGATCAATTGGAAAATATTCAAGGGAGCCTTCTTTGATAAGTACTTTCCGAAGAGCTTTCGTGATCAAATGGAGAAGGAATTCTTAAACCTACAACAATCCCAGTTGACTATTGAAAGGTACTAGCAGAGGTATGAAGAGCTATTTTTCTTCGCTCCAGCAAGCATGCAAGAGGAGGAAACCAAGACCTGTAGGTTCACCATGGGATTACGAGGAAGTATTTGAAAACACATCTTGGGTTTGGAGAAGAAGGTTATAACGAGGCTGTGCAGATTGCTAGGGTGATTGAATCAAGCCAAAGAGACAGCTTCTTTGCTCAAAACAGGGGATTGAAGAGGCCTACTACTGAGACTTCAGGTGGAGGGAACACTAGACTAAGGGTGTCATCGGGCCGGTCCGGGCCGGTGTCGGTCCGGGTTGAAACAGTGCCGGGCTTTATAACCCCAACCCAAAACATGTCCATTAAGGGTTCGGGTTGGGGTGGGCTGCGCTGGACACGTTAAATAACGGGTTGGTCCGGTGTCGGTTTGTTATCGGTCTGGGTTTTTCAAATTGATTTCGGGCTGGCTCGTTCTGGTCCGGGCTTATCGGGCCTATCGGGCCCATTTTATTTACCCTATCTTCTTCTATGTTTATGGGAACAAAATCCAAAAAATTAGTTTTTTAAAGACAATTTCTTTGAAATACTGAAACAAATGGTGGGAAAATAAAAATGCAACACAACATCCCCAACCCAATAGATTACTCTACCCAATTAATAATTAAGATAACAATGCATCCCCACACATTCTGTTTAGCTACTTCTATTGTCATTGGTCAAATCCAACACTAAATCGATGGTAACCGCCTAACCGGCCTGGGCTGATCTCATCAGTGATCGTGTGTTCTTGAACTATAGTTGAATCTGGAGGCTGAATTAAACTTGTTTATTATCCTGAGAGAGAATTTTCTTATTTTATCTATTGAGAAATTTACATAACCCTGGATAGAGAAAACACTGATCGTCGGCATTAATAAATGATCCATCTTCATTATGCCTAATGCAATAATATATTATGGCAATTTTGACCATCAGAATATCAGATAGAGATTATACCATTTGAATTAATCACATGTAAAAAAATCAATGTTTAATTCCATCAACTATCCTCACAAGTTCTTACCTAGAAAAAAAAAAACTATGCTCACAAGTATGATACTCCAACCATCCGTCATTGAATTCTAGAAGTTTTTTTTTCACTTAACAAACTCTATTTGAGGGACTCGGATAGAGAACCGAGATTTATCAGAGATTGTGAAAGTGAGAGAGAGGAAGTAAGAGTGAGTAGAGAACTGAGAATGGAGTGAAATCTTACCTGAGAGTCTGAGATTGAGAGGCGGAGAGGCTGAGAGTGAAGAGAGTTGGGAGAGGCCAGAGGGATTGAGGCTGTGAGGGAGAGGCTTGAAGCCTTGACTCTTGAGCTTCACACAATCGCACTCCAACCTTGCATAGCAGAAAGCCAGAGAAGGAAGAGCCGAAGAGCAGAAGAGGGCAAGAGTCTTGCCGCAAGACTCAAGAGGCAGCGGCGCAGCTGAACTGAAGAGAAGGAAGAGGCCCACCGCGGCACCGCCAAAGAGGGCAAGCCGGCAAGATCAAGAGGCAGTGCCGCTGCTGAAGCCTGAGGAGTGAGGCCCTGCCAGTTGCCGCCCTGAACTGAAGTGAACTGTAAACATTCCAGAAGCAGAAAGAAACGAAGAGTGAGCTGTGAGAATCTCAGAATCCTTAAAATGTTTATATACTAGGATTTGGGATTTAGGGTTAAATTAGGTTCGGTCCATACCGGGTTTTCGGTCCGGGCCAATTGGATCGGGCTATCATCGGGTTTTTTAATGGGGTGCCCAACGGGCTAGACCGGACCGGACTGAACCCGATAAGGATTCCATGCTTGTGTCCGAAACACATCCAATAAGTTTTCGGTCCGGGCTGGGTTTGGGTTAGTTCGGTCCGACTCGGTTCAGGCTACCGGTTCGGTCCCAATATTGACACCCTTACACTATATAATTCTGCCCATACAGGGCTCAGTCTGCTGTGGTGCCAGCAAGGAATACTAATGCACAACCACCATCACAGGTAGCTGGACAAAACCCAAACGTCAAATGTTTCAACTGTC
The DNA here is from genome assembly GCA_028583415.1 of Protea cynaroides. Classification (NCBI taxonomy): domain Eukaryota; kingdom Viridiplantae; phylum Streptophyta; class Magnoliopsida; order Proteales; family Proteaceae; genus Protea; species Protea cynaroides. The sequence continues at coordinate 86,544,399 of CM053269.1, forward strand.
AACAATTGGGCCATTATGTAAAGACCTGTACTCTACTTAGAAAACAATTGCCACAGCAAGGGAAGATATTTGCAGTCACCACTGAAGAGGCAGCCGCATCACCTGATGTGGTCACTGGTATGATTTCATCCCTTACTATTTTGCTTACTGTTTTGTTATGTATGAGCATGTAGAACTAAGGGATACTTAAATTTCAGGAACGGTAGATATAGCTGGTGTACCCGCCAGAGTACTCTTCGACTCTGGGGCTACACACTCCTTTGTTTCTATGTCCTTTGGGAAGCGAATGGAATTACCAGTCAAGTATTTAACCCTAAGCTTGATAGTTTGCTCTCCGTTGGGAGTAGAAGTGGGGTTAAATGAATGCTATGGGCCGTGTTCAGTTAGTATTGAGGGGCGAAACCTAGAAGCAAATTTGGTTCAACTCGAAATGGTAGACTTTGACTTCATCTTGGAAATGGATTGGCTAAGCCATCATTCAACTAGCTTATTATGTGGTGAAAGAAAACTTGTGTTTAAAGATGATAAGGGAAAGGAGTTTAGCTTCATTGGAACCAAGTTACTTAGGAAGCGAAAGTTGATCCTCTCTGCCCTAAAAGCTAAGAGAAGCTTAGAGAAGGAAGGAGTGGGGTACTTAGAGTCTGTGGTCTACATCACTGCAGAGGTGCCAAATATGAAAGATCTAGATGTGGTACGAGAGTTTTCAGATGTATTTCTAGAGGATCTACCAGGTCTAACTCCAGACAGGGCTACAGAGTTCGTGATAGACCTCATGCCAGGGTCGACACTGATGTCTAAGGCACCATATAGGATGGCCCCTACAGAATTAAAAGAGTTGAAGACCCAGTTACAAGAACTACTACATAAGGTTTTCATACGACCAAGTATATCGCTATGGGGAGCACCTGTATTGTTCTTAAAGAAGAAAGATGGTAGCGTATGACTATGTATCGACTATCGAGAGTTGAACAAGTTAACTATCAAGAATCGATACCCTTTGCCTAGGATCGATGATCTGTTTGATCAGTTGCAGGGTGCAAAGGTTTTCTCAAAGATTGATCTTAGATTAGGGTATCACCAATTGAAGATCAAGGCAATAGATATTCCAAAGACTTCTTTCAGGACAAGGTATGGGCATTATGAGTTCCTGATAATGTCATTTGGGTTGACTAACGCTCCAACGTCGTTCATGGAACTGATGAACCAAGTGTTTCATGACATGTTCGACACTTCGGTCATCGTATTCATCGACGACATCTTGGTCTACTCAAAGGACAAGGAGACTCATGCAACACATTTGAGAGAAGCCCTACAATGGCTGAGAAGGGAGAAGCTTTACGCAAAGTTCAAGAAGTGTGAATTTTGGCTGAAAGAAGTGGCCTTCTTGGGTCACGTAGTATCTGCAGATAGTATCAAGGTAGATCCAAGCAAGATCGCAGCTATAGTAGGATGGGATGCACTGAAATCAGTTGCATAGATTCGTAGTTTCTTTGGATTGACTGGTTACTATAGAAGATTCGTGGAAGATTACTCAAGGATCGCCGTTCCACTTACCAGACTAACCAAGAAAGGAGAAAAGTTTATATGGATAGATGAGTATGAGAAGTTCTTTCAGACTTTGAATTCAAGACTAGTCTCGACACCTATCTTGACCATCCCAGCCCCAGACTTGCCGTTTAACCTATATACGGATGCCTCAGGGTTGGGTCTTGGATGCGTATTGATGCAAGGAGAACAGGTGACTGCCTACGCATCAAGACAGTTGAAAGAGCATGAGAAGAACTATCCTACGCATGATCTGGAGTTAGCAGCGGTTATTCACGCAATCAAAACTTGGAGGCACTACCTTTATGGTGAAAAGTTTCAGATTAAGTCGGATCACAAGAGTTTAACTTACCTTTTTACTCAAAAGGACCTGAATATGAGACAGAAGAGATGGCTGGAGCTATTGAAAGAATACGATTGTGACATACAGTACCATCTGGGTAAGGCAAATGTTGTGGCTGATGCCTTAAGCAGAAAGTGGGCATTGAAACCCGAGGTAGGACCTAGTACAAACGCTGCATTGTGTGCTACAGCCTCGGGCTCAATAGAGAATGATAAAGATTATATATTAGAGACTGCAGGAGATCCAATGGAACATGGCTTAATTTATAAGTTTTCATAGCTTTGAAGATCTCATCGGATCTAATAGATGAGGTCAAAGTAGCAATCCTACAGGATCCACACCTCAAGACTGTGCAAGAAGATCTAGAGAAGGGTAAAAACATCCCTGATTTGACCTTGGATTCAGACAAGGTACTCAGGTATCATGGACGATTATGTATACCTGAGAGTGAGAACTCAAATATCAGAGATAGAGTTATGACAGAAGCTCATTACACCCCATATTCAGTACATCTAGGAAGCATTAAATGTACTGTGATTTAAGAAGACTATATTGGTGGAGGGGTATAAAAGCGGATGTAGCTCGATTCGTAATCCCAATGTCTGAATTGCCAGCAAGTTAAAGCAGAAAAGTAGAGACCCACAGGTTTGCTACAACCACTACCCGAGCCAGCATGGAAGTGGGATTGTATCACAATGGATTTCGTCACTGGCTTACCCTTGACACCAAGGTCGGTGGATGTAGTATGGGTTATAGTCGATCGACTTACCAAGACAGCTCGATTCATCACTGTCAGACCTCAGTATACCATGGAGAAGCTGGCCAAGCTATATGTGGATAATATAGTCAGACTTCATGGCGTCCTAGAAAGTATAGTATCTGACAGAGACCATCGTTTTACATCAAAGTTCAAGAAAGGATTACAGAAAGCTATGGGAACCAAGTTAAAGTTTAGCATAGCTTCTCATCCTCAGACAGACGGGAAGTCAGAAAAACTATTCAAATCTTAGAAGATATGCTCCGATCGTGTGCCCTAGATTTCAAAGGAGCTTGGGACAAGAAGCTATCGCTCATCGAGTTTGCTTATAACAATAGTTATCAGGCTACGATCCAAATGGTTTCATATGAGGCACTCTATGGGAAGAAATGTAGTACACCTCTATTATGGAATGAGGTGGGAGAGAGAAGGATTGTAGGACCGGAGTTCATTCAAGAAACTTGTCGGGTGATTGATCAAATTAAGAAAAGAGTGAAGACAGCTCAAGTTCGACAAAAGCACTATGCAGATAACCGACGTCGAGATCTGGAGTTTGCAGTGGGTGACAAGGTATTCTTGAAGATATCACCTATGCGAGGTCTGAAATGGTTTGGTAAGAAGGAAAAGCTATGCTCCAGGTATATGGGACCATACAAGATTTTGATCAAACGTGGTAATGTGGCATATCAACTGGCTCTTCCACCATTCATGTCAAGCATTCATGATGTGTTCCATGTTTCTTTATTGAAGAAGTATGTCAGGGATCCATCACACATCTTGATAGTAGACCCACCAGACTTGACAGGGGACTTGACATTTGAAGTAGTACCTGTGATGCTCATAAGCCAAAAGGTACAACATCTCCGAAGCAAGGATATCCATTATGTAAAAGTGCATTGGAAAAGCCAAGATGTAGAAGAAATTACTAGGGAGGAGGAGAACGCAATGTGCAAGGAATACCCTAACCTTTTCGACGACCAAGGTACGTACAAATTTCGAGGCCAAAATTTATTTTAAGGGTGGGGGAGTTGTGAAACCTACATGCAAAATTCGGGGATGAAATTTCTTTTAAGGGTGGGGGAGTTGTAAGACCCGCACTCCATGAATCCGATCAAAACCTTTAATTCATGTCGTAATAGGTCTTCCAATCATCACCGGGCCAGACGGGACGAACGGATGACAACCAAGTACGAAAATGGACCCATGTATGATAAATATTTCATACCGGTCGATGGTACCGGTCGACTGGTATAGCCTGTGCAGGCAGACCACTTAGATCCTAAAATGGATATCTACGGGTCCCACTTTCTAAATTTCAAACCAAAAGACTTTCTTAATGTTAGGGGGCTTCCTAAACTCAACCCTAGTCTATATAAGGACCCCTAAACCTCCTTATGTCACACCTCAATTCTGACTGAACCAGAAGTGTGAGTGAACCGTCACTGAACCAATGGTTCACACCAGGATCTCAATAAGACCGTGTCCACTCATACAAACCATTGCACATAACCATAATAAGAATATAATAAAATACAACGAAAGTTTTAAATTAAATGAACTGAGTACTCTATTGATAATTTAAATAAAAATATCCAATTATTCTCCACACCAAAACATAAATAATTATCCTTAAATCAATTGTATCTCCAACTGAAAATTAATAAAGAAACAAAACCAACATCTTAGAGATATACGCAGAAAGGGCACTCGCATGAAGCGTCATGCTCGTCCTCTCCTGCTTGCACTTCTAAAGCAGCAACACCTCCATACGTCGGAGCATCCATGTAGTCCTCCACAGTATAACCTGCATCAACATCTAAAAACAAGTATATATACAACGGTGAGCTCACAACTTAGCTCAATAAGACAATCAGACAATGCAACAAACATATGCATGAGTAACATTCACATTATGGTATGGTTTTAAGTTTGCAATGTGCCATAGAAAGGATTGGTGGCCACCGCACCTCTATATATGAGTGTGTGAAGCCGCCCAATGGATCAAACACCACTGTCATCCCACATGCACCCACCATGGAATAGAGATAGAGCTAAAGCATCCGGATCAAACATCGCCAACACTTCCCTTGATACCCTACCAATACCAACACGTAAGCCCCTATTGGCGAGGGCTTACAAACTGGGCTCACAACTAACCAATCCTATATGTCATCATAGTAGGCCCTATCCCAGCACAGCTCCCTATGATATAGAGATAGAGCTAGAGTCTAGTGGCTAGGCTGGAGACCACAGTGCCACTTCCTCCCCCTGATACCCAACCGCAACAAACATGCTAAGATAGAATGATACGAAAAGGTGCTAGTATGAGGAATGATTCTAGACCCTCGATCACATGCCTAACAGTCACATCCTAGCATAATGAGTATGCATGAACAATAATAATAACTGAAAGTAAAGGATGACATGCGAGTATGCACAAACATCAGTCCACAGAATCATAGTTAATAACAACGTTTTACTGTTATTAATTATTAGGGTTTAGGTTTGATTCCCTTACTTGACGCTTGTTTGATAGCTTGCTCCGCGTCACAGAATCCAAACTTGCTATCACAAAGTCCTACATGATGTTAGGATTGAGTTAGAATAGTTTTTCTTATGGTTTACGTTGGTCGAAAAATCAACTGGGTAAAAAACACTCCTCACAGAGTAGTCTGATCACGGGTACCGATCGCAGGTACCGACCGCGGCACTGTGGGGAAAGGTGCTACCGCTATGGTCGACCGGTCCTCACAGACCAGCCTCCGAGAGATACCGGTCGCAGGTACTGATCGCATAGGGTGCGACTGGTATGGTCGACCAGTATGTATCCGGAAGACCATACATCCGGTTCTCGCCTTCCGTCGATCACTCCCTATTGATTCTAACATTTCTCCTATACATTCTAGGTCTAAGCAATGAGTTAAAGTTGTTTCCATCTCCATTTAAGTCCTAGTTTCGATGATTTTCAACCTAGAACTTGAATCTAGGGTTTACCGACTAGATTAGAGTTTGACGACAAAATATGGTTTAGATCAATACCTCGCTTTGCATGGTATTGATCCAATCATGACTAACCATCCTAGAACGATTAAAGTAGAAGAAGGTTTAAGCACTTACCGTTGGTTCACGGTAACGTGTTCTTCGTCCAACGGCAATGGTGGCTCTCCCCTCACCTTCCTAGCTTCTTCTCCTTCTTCAATCTCTTTCTCCTCTCTAGGGTTTGTGATGATCAATGAAAGGGATTTTAGGAGGTTTAGGAGTCCTTATATTGGCTAGGGTTGAGTTTACGAAGCCTCCTAATATTAGGAATGTAAGACCTGGATCAAAGTAACCGGTCTTACCACCTTGTACCAGGTCCACCTATCATGGTCGAGCCAAGTTGACCAAATACGTAAAGGAAATCACAAGACCAGGTATGAAATTGACCCAAAAATAGTAAAATTGAGGGTAGGATCGCATGCTTAAACAGGTAGGGTTGACCCACCTGAACAGAGTCCAACCCATGACTTTTCAGTCCTAGGGTCAGATGACTTGAGACCCTAGGGTCGACGGATCCTGCAACCCTCACATCGACCCTAGGATAACAGACTGAAACCGTAATTAGGAAACTTTCCTAATTTCAAGGGGGGTCCTTTTCTAATCTTGATGGGACTTATTTTGGGAGGTTTTTATCTATAAATAGGATGTCCCTTAGCATTTTTCACTCCTTTTGAAACCCTAATTGAAAGTGAGAGAAAGAGAAGAGAAGGAGAAGAGAAGGAGAATTGAAGAAGAAGACTAAGGAGAAGAAATTCAGAGAAATCTCTGAATCTTAGCAACCCTAAGGTTTGAATATATTCTCCATGAGTTATGTAAGACCCTAGAATAGTTCATGAAGAGGGTAGGATCTAGGAGAAGCCAAATCATCCATCCATGGATAGATTCCAATGGAATCCATGGAGGAAATCATTGTAAACAAGTAAAGTGTGTAACTTGGAGTTTTGAGCCATAGAACAATCATAGAATGGACTATAAAAGTAAGCCAAAGCATTCAAACATGAAAGAATGGACTGTAGGATGAAAGGTCGACTCAAACTACGTGTGGTAGCAAGTAAGGTCGATTGGTAACCGACCCTACCAGACCATAGGATCGACCCCATGCTCTCGGGAAGTCCAGGGAGGCTGTGGTCGCACATAGGGTCGATGGATAACCGACCCTACACCCTGGGGTCTAAGAAAACTGCTACCCTACCTGCGACCCTAGCAGTACAACAAGCTTAAAACTATTGGAATTAATTCTAATTAAAATCTATCGACTTGTTTGGTTTTCCTAGTGATCTAAAAGTGATTCTTAAATCTTAAAAGAGGATCTACACTCAATCAAAGGTGAGAGAACAAGGCCTAAACTAATTGGCTAATAATAAACTGTTTTTATTTATTGAGTCTAATGCCATGACTGATTCTATGCGTGTATGCTTGTAATGTGCATACAACATGTCATCCAATATTTCTGCTATTAATGTTCATGTATATTTAATTCTGTTTATTTATAACATGATGATGATGATGCTAGGAATAGACATGTGAATGTATGTGTGTGGTTAGTGTGCTTGATGCAAGTGGAGCATCAGGGGGAGGACGTGACATTGTGGTGTGTCCTGGTCACCAAACTCTAGCTCTATCTCTACTCAAGTCTTGTCCACTAACATCGTTCTATCGCTATTACCTTAGCAGAGCTATTACGTCGTAGGACATCAGGGGAGGTGGTCTCGGACCGTGTAGTCTCTGACTCTGCCGGGGGGCCTTAGCTCTATCTCTATGGACGTATTGAGGGATGCTAGGGTGAGGCCTTGGATACACTGTTTGACATTAGGATTGGTTAGTTGCGAGCCCAGTTTGTAAGCCCTCGCCAATAGGGGCTTACGTGTTGGTATGGGAGCATGTGGTACTTTAATGCTGATACCCATTGAGTACACTGTTTTCATGGTGGGTGCATGTGGGACGGCAATGCCGATATTCATTGGGCAGATTCGCACACTCGTGTATAGAGGTGAGGCGGCCACCAAACCTTTCTATAACACATTGCAAACTTATATACCAGACCACAGATATGAATTGAATGCATGCATATGTTTGTTGCATTGTTTTGTTTGCTCACTGAGCCGTGATGTGTGCTCACCCTTTTCGAATTCGAATATTTTTAGTTGATGTTGCAGGTATGATTGTGGAAGATTATATGAGTGCTCCCGCATTTGGGCATGTTGCGGCGATGGACGCAGAAGATATAATGGAGACGCATGATTCGTCATGCGAATGCAACTCATGCATTTTCGATTAGATTTTAGTTGTATTATTAAATAAATATAATTGATTATTTTATTTACTTATGTCTCAGTCAATGATAGATAATTGGTATTTTATTTATGATTATCACATTTAGATTCTCAGTTCATTTATTATTTAAGACTTCCGCTATTGTGTATTTACTCTGATTATGGTTGTGGATGTATATGGTTTAAGCAAACGGACACGGCCTATTTGAGATCCTGGTTAAATCATTGGTTTATTAGCGGTTCATCACACCATTCTGAACAGTACGGAATTGGGGTGTGACAACTTGGTATCAGAGCTCTCAGGCCCTGTCTATTAAACCGATATACTTTCACAAAAGTTCATGAACTGAGTTAGGATAAAATTTAAAAGCTTTAATAAAAACACACCGTAAGCACTTGTGTTGTTTGAGACAAAATTAAGAAAGAGAATAATGCACATATAAAGGGATAAACAAGTTTTATATACATCAAATTAAAAGCAAGTTTATATACATATCCAAAGCAGAGTACAGTCCACAACCCGGACAGTTACTCTGTATTACAAAAGAAGAATAAAAGAAAAATACATCATGGAGCTGGAGGTGAAGGAGGAGGCGGTGCCTCGCGATCTTTGTCATAGTCCTCAGCATAGACTCTAGTCAACCAGGCTACCTGAATCTGGGTTGTTTGGAGACTAGTTGTCAACGCAGCCATCCGCTGATCAGACGCACGCTGAGCATCTAGAAGCTCTCCCACTCTCAAATCCGTCGCTCACTGAGCCTCCCTGATAACGCAGTAATCCCATCATATCATCAGATGGTGGGCGTGAAGGACCAGCCAAGCGTGAAGCTGTCTGAGATGGACCAGCTGTAAGACCCGCACGCCACAAACCCAGTCTAACCTTACATTTCGTGTCGTGACCCGTCTACATATCATGGTCGAGTCAAGTGGACCATGTGTGTGAAGAAACCCAAGACCCAATATGAAATTTTACTAAAAAAAATAGTCAAAATGTGGGTAGGGTCGCATACTTAAACAGGCAGGTCCGACCCCCCCATTGACCCCCACCATTGACCCGTCACAGGGGTCGCAGGGGTCTCGGATTGTCCGACCCCCCCATCGACCCCCCCATCGACCCCCGATAATCGGTAAAAACAGCACGAACCAAAAATTAAGAAACTTTCCTAATTTCAATTGGAACATTTCCTAAACTCAATGGGACTTATTTTGGGAGGTTTTACTCTATAAATAGGACGTCCCTAAGCCTCTTTCACTCCTTTTGCAACCCTAATTGGATTGAGAGAAAGAGAAGAGAAGGAAGAGAAGGAGAAGAGAAGGAAAGTGGAGAAGAAAACCAAAGAGAAGGGATTTAGAGGAAGAAGCATACTTCTCAGGTATGGATACTATTTCCATGAATTTTTAAAGACCTTAGTGTAGATAATAAAGAGGGTATGATCAAAGAGAAACCCAAATCACCCATCCATGGTTAGGTTTCAATGGAAACCATGGAGGAGATCATTGAAACCCTGTAGGTGAATAAAAAATAGTTCTAAACCATAGAACATGTATGGAATGGACTATAGAAGGAAGCCATAGGACCCAAACATGAAAGAATAGATGAAATTTGATATTTTTGACTCAAACCATGGGGGGTCGCACTTAGGGTCGATGGAACATCTGACCCTAGCATCGACCCCCAGCATTCGGGAAGCCCAGGAAAGGGGTGGTCACACCCAGGGTCGATGGAAGGTCCGACCTTGGCATCGACCCCCAGTTAACAGCATGCTTTTAAAAATTAAAATTAATTATAATTAAATTATATCGACTTGGTTAGGTCTTCTAGTGATATAATATCTATATATAGTTGATTCTTAAAGCTTGAAAGAGGACCTACGAACAAGCAAAGGTGAGGGAACAAGACCTAAACTAATTGGTTAATAACAAACTATTTTTATTTCTTGAGTCCAATACCATGATTGTGATATGTGTTTATGCTTGTAATGTGTATTCAACATGTCATCCAATATTTCTATTATTACTGCTCATGCATATTTAAATTTATTGATTATAACTTGATGATGTTGATGATGGTAGGAATAGGCATGTGAATGTTTGTGTTTGGTTGGTGTACATGGTGCGGGTAGGGATGGTGTCAACCGGTACTTCGATGCCATTCTCATCGGGGTATATTGTGCCATGGTCTGTTCAAGTCATGTCCACTAAGAAAGTGTTAGTGTACTTGATGCGAGTGGAGCATTAGGGGGAGGACATGACATTGTGGTTCAGCCTGGTCACCAGACTCTAGCTCTATCTCTACTCAAGTCTTGTCCACTAACATCGTCATATCGCCATTACCTTAGCGGAACTAATATGTCGTAGGGCATTAAGGGGGGACGTGGCATTGTGGTTCGGCCTGGTCACCAGACCCTAGCTCTATCTCTATGGATGTATTGAGGGATGCTGGGGTGAGGCCTTGGATACATTGTTTGACATTAGGGTTGGTTAGTTGCAAGCCCAGTTTGCAAGCCCTCGCCAATAGGGGCTTACGTGTTGGTATGGGCAATCGGTACAGCCATGCCGTTTTCATAGGGTGTATATTGTCCATGGTGGGTGCATGTGGGACGACAGTGCCATTTTCATTGGGCAGATTCATACATTCGTTTATAAAGGTGAGGCGGCCACCGAACCTTTCTATAGCACATTGTAAACTTATTTATCAGACCACAGATATAAATTGAATGCATGCATATGTTTGTTGCATTGCTTTGTTTATTCACTGAGCTCAAGTTGGAGAGCTGACCCTCGCGTGCTTAATTATTTTTTGTTTTTGATATTGTAGGTACTATGATTGAAGATTATGTCGACACGCCAACATATGAACATGTGGCGGCTATGATGAGCAAGCTGTGGATGATGAACATGGTTCGTTAAGCTAGCGTTTCAGTGGTGGATACATTTAGTGTTTAGTTTTTATATTTGGATATTGTAATATGTATTAAATTATGTTTTTGGTTACTTGGAAATAAATGAAATATTAATTATTTATCATGATTAGACCTCAGTTCATTATCTGTAAGACTTCCGCTATTTACTTTATTACCTCTGATTAATGTGGAATGTGTTTTGGTTTATCATATGTGGGATAGCCTATTCGAGATCCTGGTCGAACCGTTGGTTTATTGACGGTTCACCACACCATTCTGGTTGGTGCAGAATTGGGATGTGACAACTTGGTATCAGAGCTCTCGTAGGCCTTACCCATTAAACTTGAATACTACCACTGGAGTCCATGAACTGAGTTAGGATAAATTAAAAGGCTTAATACAAACACACCATAAGCACCTGTGTTGGTTGAGACAGAACTTAACAAGACAATAATGTACATATAAAAAGTGGAACCATATATATACACTCAAACAGAAAGAGAAGACCAAAATTTATCCTGATAAACAAATAATATAGGGTATCATCTATAAGTCGGGCAGTTATCTAGGAATACAAAGGATATAGTACAGTAAGAAGAAGGAAGCATCTGTAAAGCAGAAAAATTGAATACTGAGTTGGTACTCACAAGATGCGAAACTCGATGTATGACAAAGGAAGGAGAAAATGGCTAGTAATTCCTAATTCCCTGCAAAGGTTAAGTAATATTTTTTGAAGATTAAGCCTCAAATGTTTTCAGCAAGAATCAAATCTATTGTGGTCATATAACTAAATAGTTTATATAGGATGCGGTGCATTATTGATTCACTCTTATTATTATAGAGGATGCACATACCATATTTTAATTTTACGTACCTTGACAGGATACCTTCTTGATTCAACCTGTCAATGGAAGTTATAGATATTGTTCTTTAGTATTAGTCCTGATTATACCAATCTGAACCACTCTCAAGATCAACAACATGAACAGAGATATGAGCTGAATGAATAGTTAAATGTTTAATCGTGTTGAGTGTACATCTTCTGATTTATACCTGATTTATTGATGTACGAAATCTTTCTCCAGATTTATACCTGATTTACTGATGTATGAAAGCTTCTTCAGATTTATTCTTGTAGTGTCTTGACCAATGGCATTATATACTCAATAGAACCTGTAACCATGAGGTTAAGAGTTGTAAAACCTCTATTTTCATATATTTAGACCACCGTGCAACTTAACGATCTTTTGATGCCGGTTGGATTACCACAGATTTACTCCTGATTCTTTAAACCTAGGTTCACTAGATAAAGCAAGTGTTTGTCATTATGCTAAATCGACAGAAGGAAGTGAATCACTTTTGGATGAACATTTTGATTCATACACTCCCTGACCTTTGTTGATAAATATGATTAGTGATAATGGAATTATTGGAAGAAAGATGATTGGATTCAGATTAAATGCTATAGCCAATGAACCTCAGATGAAGTAATGGAGAATCTATTTTGAGATTGCTGGATATGAGTTATGTCTATAAAAGAGTGCATGAGCAAAAGTGAGAACTATCAAGGGTAGCCAGTAAGGAAATAGATAGCACTCAAGTAAAGTTAAAGATGGTTATATCGGTATGAATTTTGACAAGGTAGAAGATTCCTAAAGACAAATCTAAGAGTGGATACAAGGATAAAGTAAAAAAATCATGGCATTGATAGTATTCAGATTAGTATAAGTAATACTGAGTTACGCCCAATGTCAAAGGAAATGATTAAGCAAAGACCATGACAGTTTGGCAGAATTAATGAAATTTTAAGCATATACCCTAATGCTTATAGATAGACTTGGGATATGAAGTAACTAACAATCACAAGATATTTTTCGAGGTATATGAAAGAGAGATCAGGGTAGAACAACAAGGATAAAAGAAATATAAGCTAATGAGTGCAATATGAGATTCTGACGATAGTCTTTGAAAAATCATAAGAGATGAAGGGACTAGACAAGCTCTTAAGACCTTTACACCAGATTTTGCTAGTTCAAGCCCTTTGGACTAGATGTTGTATGGGATGAGTGTTATGAACAATGTCCAAATCATATGGATGAACGGAATTTGGACGCAACCTAATTAGACTTGAGATGGCAGACTTTAACGTCATCTTGGGGATAGACTGGTTGTCTCAACACTGTGCATAGAAGAAGTTATCATTCAAGAATAAAGACGACATTTAATTTAGTATTATTGGAAGTATGTTGCCTAGGAAGTGAAAGCTGATCCTCTCTATGCTAAGGGCGAAGAGATGCTTTGAAGAGTAATGAGTTGGATATACGGTATCTGTGGTATATGTTACCAAAGAAGCACCACAGATGGAAGATACTGATGTGATGCATAAATTTTCTGATGTGTTTCCAGAAGACTTATTTGGGTTACCATCTGATCATGCGATCGAGTTCGTCATCGACATGTTACCAAGGACGATACTTGTGTCAAAGGCACCTATAGAGTAGTTCCTATGTAGTTGAAGGGATTGAGACTCAACTACAAGAGTTATTAGACAAGGGTTCCAATCGGCTATGTATTGCATCACGGGGAGCGCCAATTTGTGAAGAAGAAGGATGATAGTGTTGTCTACGTATAGACTATCGAGAATCGAACAAGCTCACGATCAAGAATCGAGATCTATCACCTCGGATCGATGACTTGTTTAAACAGTTACAAGGAGCAAGGGTATTTTCTAAGAATGATCTTCAGTCAAGATATCATCAACTGAAGAATTTTGATAGCGATATCTCGAAGATAGTTTTTAGAATCGGGATAGGCCAATTATGAGTTTTCGATTATGATTATGATGTTTGGATTAACCAATGCCCTTACATTTTTTATGGAACGGATGAACTGGGTGTTTCATAACATGTTGGACACATCGGTCATAGTTTTCATAGATGATATTTTGGTTTATTCCAAGAATGAAGCAACACATACAACGGAGCTTAGAACCGCTTCACAACAGTTGAGAAGTGAAAAGCTTTATGCCAAGTCCAAGAAATATGAGACCCGATTAAACCAAATGATCTTCTTAGATCACGTAGCATCATAAAAAGGGATTAAAGTGGACCGTATTAAGATAGAGGTAATCATATGGTGAGAAACACCTAAAGAGTATTGTGAAGATAAGAAGTTTCTTGGGTTTAGTTGGTTATTACAGACGATTTGTAGAGGACCACTCTAAGATCGTAAAACCTATTACCAAGCTAACCAGGAAGGGAGATGAGTTTAATTTGACTGAAAAGGGTGAAGAATATTTCTAGATTCTAAAGTAAGATTGATATCAGCTCCCATCTTGATCGTTCCGGCACCAGGGAAACCTTTTACCCTATCCATCAGAGCTTTCGAATTGGATCTAGGATACGGGTTGATGTAAGGTAAATAAGCGATTTCATATGCTTTAAGAAAATTGAAAGAGAATGAGAAGAGTTACCCAACTCATGATTGGGTAAACAATTGTGATTCATGCAATCAAGACTTGGAGACATTATTTAAACGGAGAAGAATTTTAGATTAGATCGGATTACAAGTGTTTTATTTATCTCTTCATTAGAAAGAGTGGAACCTGAGGATGAGAGAATGGATAGAACATTGAAGGATTAAGACTGTGATATTCAGTGTCACCTGAGCAAGGCTAATGTAGTAGCTAAGCCTTAAGAAAAAAGGAATTATGAAGTCCAAGGAAGGACCCAATATAAATGCTGCCTTATGTTCTGCAGCAACAGATTCAGATTTGGAAGAAGAGTAACATATAATAGAAGCTAGTGATGATCAAATTGAGCAAGAACTTATGGATGAATTATGAAACAATAGTTCGGTTGCGTTTATGGCATTAAAGATCATCTCTGATTTGATGGATGAAGTAAAAGTAGTAATTTTGTAAGATCCGTACTTTCAAATTTCGAGGACGAAATTTCTTTTAAGGGTGGTGTAGTTGTAAGACCCGCACGCCACGAACCCGGTCTAACCTTACATTTTGTGTCGTGACTAGTCTACATATCATGGTCGAGTCAAGTGGATCAAGTGTGTGAAGAAACCCAAGACCCAATATGAAATTTTACTCAAAAAAAAAAACAGTCAAAATGAGGGTAGGGTCGCATGCCTAAACAGGCAAGTTCAACCCCCCCATCGACCCCCACCATCGGCCCGTAACCAGGGGTCGCAGGGGTCTCGGATTGTCCGACCCCCCCATCGACCCCCGGTAATCGATAAAAACAGCACGAACCAAAAATTAGGAAACTTTCCTAATTTCAATTGGAACCTTTCCTAAACTCAATGGGACTTATTTTGGGAGGTTTTATTCTATAAATAGGACGTCCCTAAGCCTCTTTCACTCCTTTTGCAACCCTAATTGGATTGAGAGAAAGAGAAGATAAGGAAGAGAAGGAGAAGAGAAGGAAAGTAGAGAAGAAGACCAAAGAGAAGGGATTCAGAGGAAGAAGCATACATCTCAGGTATGGATACTATTTCCATGAATTTCTAAAGACCTTAGTGTAGATAATAAAGAGGGTATGATCTAAGAGAAACCCAAATCACCCATCCATGGTTAGGTTTCAATGGAAACCATGGAAGAGATCATTGAAACCATGTAGGTGAATAAAGAATAGTTCTAAACCATAGAACATGTATGGAATGGACTATAGAAGGAAGCCATAGGACCCAAACATGAAAGAATGGAAGAAATTTGATATTTTTGACTCAAACCATGGGGGGTCGCACCTAGGGTCGATGGAACATCCGACCCTAGCATTGACCGCCAGCATTCGGGAAGCCTAGGAAAGGGGTGGTCGCACCCAGGGTCGATGGAAGGTCCGACCCTGGCATCGACCCCCAGTTAACAGCATGCTTTTAAAAATTATAATTAATTCTAATTAAATTCTATCGGCTTGGTTAGGTCTTCTAGTGATATAATATCGATATATAGTTGATTCTTAAAGCTTAAAAGAGGACCTACGAATAAGCAAAGGTGAGGGAACAAGACCTAAACTAATTGGTTAATAATAAACTATTTTTATTTCTTGAGTCCAATACCATGATTGTGATATGCGTGTATGCTTGTAATGTGCATTCAACATGTCATCTAATATTTCTATTATTACTGTTCATGCATATTTAAATTTATTGATTATAACTTGATGATGTTGATGATGGTAGGAATAGGCATGTGAATGTTTGTGTTTGGCTGGTGTACATGGTGTGGGTAAGGATGGTGTCAACCGGTACTTCGATGCCATTCTCATCGGGGTATATTGTGCCATGGTCTATTCAAGTCATGTCCACTAAGCAAGTGTTAGTGTACTTGATGCGAGTGGAGCATCAGGGGGAGGACGTGACATTGTGGTTGAGCCTGATCACCAGACTCTAGCTTTATCTCTACTCAAGTCTTGTCCACTAACATCATCGTATCGCCATTACCTTAGCGGAACTAATATGTCGTAGGGCATCAGGGGGGGACGTGGCATTGTGGTTCTGCCTGGTCACCAGACCCTATCTCTATCTCTATGGATATATTGAGGGATGCTGGGGTGAGGCCTTGGATACATTGTTTGACATTAGGGTTGGTTAGTTGCGAGCCCAGTTTGCAAGCCCTCGCCAACAGGGGCTTACGTGTTGGTATGGGCAACCGGTACATCCATGCCGTTTTCATGGGGTGTATATTGTCCACGTTGGGTGCATGTGGGATGACAGTGCCATTTTCATTGGGCGGATTCACACACTCGTGTATAGCGGTGAGGTGGCCACCGAACCTTTCTATAGCACATTGTAAACTTATTTACCAGACCACAGATATGAATTGAATGCATGCATATGTTTGTTGCAATGTTTTGTTTATTCACTGAGCTCAAGTTGGAGAGCTGACCCTCGCGCGCATAATTCTTTTTTGTTTTTGATATTGCAGGTACTATGATTGAATATTATGTCGACACGTCAACATATGAATATGTGGCAGCTATGATGAGCAAGCTATGGATGACGAACATGGTTCGTTAAGCGAGCGTTTCAGCGGTGGATACGTTTAGTGTTTAGTTTTCATATTTGGATATTGTAATATGTATTAAATTATGTTTTTGATTACATGGAAATAAATAGAATATTAATTATTTATCATGATTAGACCTCAGATCATTATGTATAAGACTTCCGCTATTTACTTTATTACATTTGATTAATGTGGAATGTGTTTTGGTTTATCATATGTGGGATAGCCTATTCGAGATCCTGGTTGAACCGTTGGTTTATTGACGGTTCATCACACCATTCTGGTTGGTGCAGAATTGGGGTGTGACACCAGCTCCAGTAGAATGTAGATGCGATGGAGGAGGTATGGAGTCCACATCCATGTACATAAGATCCTCATCCTCAGCATCACCCCCATGAACCCCTACTCCAACGGCTGCTGCTGCTACTGCCTCAGCGTGTGCTACCTCCACCCGAGTACGAGGACGCACCAAAGCATTTCTCTCCTCATCACTGACCTGAGCATCCCGCATGATCATCCTACAGATGGCCTCCTAGTCCAGAATCGATGAGAAGGTCTTCTCTAGAATCTTCTCATCCACTAAATCAACACCTAGGCGGGTAAGCAGGATGATGATCAGACGTCCATAGGGCAGGTTGCCTATCTGACCAGGCAGTGTAGCACAGATCATCGTCCTCATAATAATATAAGGGAGGCAGACAGGATGCCTAGTGCAGATACAGTAAAGTAAGTACTGGGTCAACTGGGAGATCCTCTCATAATGTCCACTCTGGGGTATTATGTTGTGCTGGATGATCTTACAGTACACCCGAGGCTCTGGATGTAGGTTGATCGCTTTCATCTCCCAGCGATCCTCTCTGATAAGCTGACGGTTTATCTCAGCCCGTATCTCCAAGGAAAAGAACTGGGGCTCCCTGGGAGCACAGTACACTAGAGGGCCGTCATGTGATATGCCCAAAAGATCAGCTAACTGCTGGCAGTCAAAGGAAACCTCTACTTCTTTGACGTAGCTCGTGATCCTGAGCTCCCTACCCCTCTCAGTGTCATTGTGATCTCCCACCACCAGAAGACTACAATAGAACTGTCTCACCAGATCCGGACGGGTACAGGCGTCATAGGTAATCACGGGAAGCCAGCCCATGTCACCAAATGCTCTCTCCACGTCGAACAAGGCTAGACTAGCCAAGTCCACACGACGACCTCCCTCTACCTTCTTACGAGCATAATGAGCATACTGAGCTTCGACCTCGTTGGAGCAGAAGCGGACTAGGTCATGAGACCTAGGAACCTTGGTACGAACCATGTTATCTGCCAAAATAAAGAAAAATGGATAATGATCAGTAATGGTGAAAAACCCAAAATTTTTGGCATTATAATGGCATAAATTGGCCAAAAGCCTCACTTTTCACCCATACACTTGGGCAGGAGGACTTACATAGGTTCTAAACTATCCTGCAAAGCTCATACAGTAGGAAATTTAAATTTGAGAGATCAAATTTAAAGAAATTTCAATAAATTAAAAAAATATCAAAAATTAGGGAAAAATGGAAAATTTCATGTTTCTCGACAACCAACCGATGAAACTCAAATATTTTTGAGGGCTTTCGTCCATTGGGTGACCAATAGAAAAAGCTCCCCATAAAAATGAAATTTTTACGGTTGGAAAAAGTTTAATTTAAAGAAAACGATGTAAATGGGAAAAAACCTAGCTAGAAAGCAATAAAAACATGAAACAGTAGAGAACATACCTGTAGAGGAGGAGTGGTAGTCGTGAACAAAGGATAGGATCACCAAACAGGTAGGGGTCGTTACTGTATCAACTTAGAGAAACGAGTTGAGTTGGAAAACAGAAGGAAGAATGGGAAATGAATCCAAAATCGGGTTTAAAAACCTAATTCTGGATCGTAGGGTCACTCAACCAAGACATGCGACCCTACCTCCGACCCACCCATCGACCCTAGCCTCTCGGTGATCTGACAGAGAACTAGGGGTCGACCCTAGGGTCGAACATATACCGACCCTACCATTAACCCTAGGCTCTCGGTAAGCTGACAGTGATTCTCAGGGTCACATACCCTAGGGTCGCAGAATGATCGACCCTACCGTCGACCCTACGATGGAAAATACAGTATTGTTGACAGAATGATTTGAAAATTTTGAAAATTATCTTGATTGGTTGGATTTTTGACTGGAGAATGACTATATTGATTGCCTCACATGTGCTATGATCGTTTACAGGCACTACCATCATCAGAACAGAAAATGGTTGGGTGAAGAGTGACCAGACAAAGCCGTAACTCTATTCCACCACCACCACTTGTGGAGGAAGACAGCCATATACATCCGGAGACACAGGAGAATCTGAATACGGCACCGTCCGTGGTTAATGGCCAGACAAATACTACCAACTTGCCTGTAAGACCCATATCAAACTAACTCGGTCTTACCACCTTGAACCAGGTTTACCCATCATGGTCGAGCCAAATGGACCAAGGGCGTGAAGGAGATCGTGATCCCAGGTATTAAATCGACACAAAAACACTTAAATTAAGGGGAGGGTCGCATACCCAGCAAGGGAGGGTCGGACCCCCAAGACAGAAGGTCAGACCCCCAGTTTTACAGAGAGGGGGTCGGACACTTTAGCAACCAGGGGTCGACGGGATCATCGACCCCCTCATTGACCCCCAGTTGCCGCCAGAAACAGAAATTAGGAAAGTTTCCTAATTTCGGTTGGACTCTTTCCAAATCTCAATGGGACTTATTTTTGGAGTTTTTACTCTATAAATAGGACGTCCCTAAACCTCTTTCACTCCTTTTACAACCCTAATTAAAGTGAGAGAAAGAGAAGAAAAGGAAGAGAAGGAAAGAAGAGAAGAAGGCCAAAGGAGAAGAGTTGCAGAGAAGGAGTATTCTTCTCAGGTATGGATACTAATTCCATGAGTTTCTACAGACCTTAGGTTAGATAATAAAGAGAGTATGATCTGGGAAAATCCCAAACCATCAACCCATGGTTAGGTTTTCATGGAAAACCATGGGGAAGTCATGAAAGCCATTTAGGTGAATGAATCATGGTTCTAGGTCGTAGAACATGTGTAAAATAGACTGTAGTAGCAAGCCATAGGACCCCAAACACGAAGAATGGACTGAAAGCAGGAAAATCAACAAAACCCACAGGGGGTCGCATGGGGGATCGATGGCCAATCGACCCTACCAGACCCTGAGCATCGACCCCCAGTGTTTGGGAAGTCCAGAATAGGGGTGGTCGCACCAGGGGTCGATCATTACTCTGACCCTACCTCCGACCCCCAGTTAACAGTATGGTTTTTTTTTAATTCGGAATAAATTCTAATTAAGTTCTATCGACTTTGTTAGGTCTTCTACCAATATAATAACAATATAAAGGTGATTTTAGAGCTTGAAAGATGATCTATTAACAAGCTAAGGTGAGGGAACAAGACCTAAATTAATTGGTTAATAATAAACTGTTTTATTTCTTGAGTCCAATGCCATATTGATTCTATGCGTGTATGCTTGTATGTGCATTCAACATGTCATCCAATATTTCTATTATTTGTTCATGCATATTTACTTTATTGTTTATGACATGATGATGATGATGATGATAGGAATAGGCATGTGAATGTTTGTGTTTGGCCAGTGTATATGGTGCGGGTAGGGATGGTATCAACCGGTACTTCGATGCCATTTTCATCGGGTATATTTTGCCAAAGCCTATTCAAGTCATGTCCACTGACGTCGTTGTATCGCCATTACCTTAGCAGAACTATTATGTCGTAGAGTATCAGGGGAGGTGGTCTCGGTCCTTGTAGTCTCTGACTCTACCAAGGGACCTTAGCTCTATCTCTATGGATGTTTTGAGGGATACTGGGGTGAGGCCTTGGATACACTGTTTGGCATTAGGATTGGTTAGTTGTGAGACCAGTTTGCAACCCTAGCCAGCAGGGGTTTATTTGTTGGTATGGTATCAACCGGTACAGCCATGACCATTTTTCATGGGGTGTATATTGTGCCATTCTGGGTGTATGTGGGGCGACGATGCCGTTTTCATTGGGCGTTTCCACACACTCGTGTATAGAGGTGCGGCGGCCACCTATCATTTCTATAGCACATTGCAAACTTTAAACCAGACCAAAGATATGATTTGACTGCATGTGTATGTATTGTTGCATTGTTTTGTTTGCTCACTGAGGTATGATGTGTGCTCGCCCTTCGATGTCGAATATTTTTAGTTGATGATGCAGGTGTTACCGTCGAAGATTATATAAATGCTCCAGTGTACGGGAACGTGGCGGCGATGGAAGTTGAAGATGCAGTGGATACACAAGACTCCTCTTGCGAGTGCAACTCATGTGTATTCGATTAGATTTTTAGTTTTCTTTATTTGGATTTATTAAAGACATGTATTTGATATTTATTTATGTCTCAGTTGATACATAATAGTTTGCTATTTAAATATTAATATCACAGTAGATTCTCAATTCATTTTACTATAAGACATCTGCTATTGTGTATTTACTCTGATTATGTATGTGGATGTCTGAGGTTTAGATCAGCCGGATACCATCTGTACGAGATCTTGGTTGAACCGTTGGTTTGCTAGCGGTTCATCACAGCATTCTGAATAGTGTGGAATTGGGGTGTGACAACTTGGTATCAGAGCATCTCAGACCGTGTCCGCTAAACTAGCATACATTCACGACGAATTGTGAACTGAGATAGGATAAAAGTAAAAACTGTAATAGTAACACACTATAAGCACAAGTGATGTTTGAGACCAAATTTGAAAATACAGTAATGCATCTATTAAAGGAGGAACCATTTTAAGTACAATAAGAAAGACACAAACGTATATACATAGCTAAAGCAGAGTACAGTCCACAACCCGGACAGTTACTCTAAAGTACAGAGAAAGAAAATAGGTACAATCATGAAGCTAGAGGTGAAGGAGGGGGCGGTGCCTCACGATCTCTGTCATAATCCTCAGCGTAGACTCTAGTCAACCAAGCTATCTGAGTTTGGGTCGCCTGAAGACTAGCGGTAAGATCGGCTACCCGCTGATCGGATGCATGCTGAACCTCTATGAGCTCATCCACTCTTATACGCTGAGCGTTTAGTAACTCCTCCATCCTCAGATCAGATCTGCGCTGAGCCTCTCTGATCTCATGCAACATCTCCATCATATCAGAAGGTGGGTGTGAAGGACCGGCCGCATGAGAAGGACCAGCCTCATGAGAAGGATACCAGCTCCAGCCGCATGCGTAGGTGAAGACGGTGGTATCAAGTCTACATCCATGTACATGCGGTCATCATCATCAGCAGGCTCCGCATGAACTCCAGCAGCGGCGGAAGCTGCCTCAGCGTCAGCTATCTCTACGCGAGTGTGAGGGTGCACCATCACGTTCCTCTCCTCATCACTGACCTGGGCATCCCGCATGCCCATCTTGCAAATAGCCTTCCAATCTAGAGGCGACGAGAATGTCTCTCCTGAATCTTCTCATCCACTAAATCAACCCCCAGGCGGGTAAGTAGCATAGTGATCATATGTCCGTACGGAAGGTTGCCAGTGTGACTGGGCAACGTAGCAATGATCATAGTACGCATAATGATGTATGGAAGGCAGACGGGCTGTCTAGTGCAAATGTTGTACAGGAGATACTGGGTCAGCTGGGAAACCCTCTCGTAATGACCACTCTGCGGGATCAGGTTATGCTGAATAATCTTGCAAAATACCCGTGGAGCTGGACGCATATAGCATGCCCTCATCTGCCAGCGATCAGGTCGTAGGAGCTGATTATCGATCTCAGCCCTCATCTATAAAGAGAAGAAATGGGGCTCTCCAGGAGCACAGAAAACCATGGGGCCATCATAGGAAATGCCCAGTAGGTCGGCCAGCTGCCGATAATCGAATGAAATGTTCACCCCTTTGACATAGCTTGTGATGCGCAGCTCATGACCCCTCTCAACATCATTGTAATCCCCCACCACCTGGAGGTTACAATAGCCAACCCATATCACCAAATGCTCTCTCCACATTGAACAGGGCCAACTCAGCCAAGTTCACCATACGACCACCCTCCACTTTCTTGCGAGTGTAGTGGGCATACTGTGCCTCAGCTTCGTTAGAGCAGAAACGAAGATGATCACAAACTCTAGGTACTTTGGTACAAGTCATGATATCTGCAAATAAGAAAGAAAAACAGATAGTATGTTAGTAGGGTAGAAAAAGTCGAAATTTTGACACTATAATGACGTAAGTGGGCCAAAAGCCTCACTTGTCACCCATACACGTGGGCATGAGGACTTATGTAGGTTCTAACATATCCTACAACACTCACACAGTAGGAAATTCTAACTAATGGGATCCAATTTGAAGAAATTGTAAGAAATCAAATTTTCGACAATTTAGGGCAAAAAGAGCAAAAATTCAAGTTTCTCGATAACCAACCGATGAAACTCAAAAAATTTTGAAGGCTTTCGTTCCTCAAGCCACCAATAACAAAATCCCCCAATAAAAATCGAATTTTTACAGTTGAAAAAAGTTTAATTCGAAAAATACAAGTTAAACGGGCGAAAACCTAGAAATGGAAACCTAAAAACAGGTAAAAATGAAAAAACATACCTGTAGGAACGATGTGGACGTCGAAACACGGACCCAAATTAACCAATATAGCGGAGTGGCACTGTAGCAACTCAGAGGTGGGAGGCGAGTCGAAACGGGGAAGAAATAATGGGAAATGAACCCAGAATCGGACCTTAAAAATCTGATTTTTGGTCTGGGGGTCGGACAATTCGTCCAGGATCATCGACCCCCATATCGACCCCCGTATCGACCCCCAGCTCTTGGGAATCTGACAGAAAACCAGGGGTCGCACCTGGGGGTCGGACATCCATCGACCCCATATCGACCCCCAGCTCTCAGGAACTTGACAGTAAACCAGGGGTCGCACCTGGGGGTCGGACACCCATTGACCCCCGCATCGACCCACGGCTCTCGGGAAAAACAGGTTATTCCCAGGGTCGGATACTGAGGGTCGGACATACCATCGACCCTGTATAGAAAAGATAGTATTTTTCACAGAATGATCTGAAAATTTTGAAAATAACATCGGTTAGCGTGTCTACATGAAGTATAAATGATTGTCTCACGTTTGTCAATGATTTTTCAGGCATCACCAATATCAGAGGAAAATGGCTGGACGTAGAGTAACCAGGCAAAGCCGAAACACAGTTCCACCACCACCACCTGTGGAGGAAACTAGTCAGGAAAATATATATGCACAAGGAAATCCACAGATTACACCACCAGTAAATCCGGTTCAGGAAAATCCTACAAACTTGCCACCTCTACCATCGGAGCTAGCAACCGTAGTTATGAACCTAGCACAGCAGCTGCAACAAATGCAACACGCACAGGCTCAAATGCAAGTGGCAATGGGGATTATGTTCCAGGCCGCACATGCTACATCCATGACGACTGGACAAGCCAGTGCAGCACCGGTGGGTAACCACCCAGCACCTCAAACACCTCAACCACCAGCTGCACAGATTCGAGTACCAGGTACGGAAGCAGCTCAGGTTAATTATCAGTATCCACAACCTATGTTTGGGGCATACCCCCAAAATCAGATGGATCACTCTCGACTGGTTGAGAGATTCTTGAAGATGAAGCCCAAGGAATTTAATGGTAAACCGTCTGATCCTTTATGGCCAGCACATTGGATCGACGAGATGGAGAAAAATTTACTTATGATGACTATTACAGAAGAAGAAAAGGTATTATGTGCCACCTTTATGCTAAAAGGCGATGCACATCATTGGTGGAAATCTACCAGGGCCTATCTATTGACCAAGCACGCCCTATTGACTTGGGCTATTTATAAAGAAGCTTTCTTTGAGAAGTATTTTTCCCGAAGCTTCAAAGATTCTATGGAGAAGGAGTTCCTGAGTTTATGTCAGGGCCAGATGTTCGTGGATGCATATCAACAGCGTTATGAGGAGCTGTTTTTCTTTGCACCACTTAATATGCAAGAAGAAGACACTAAGACCCATAGGTTTGTCACGGGACTTAGAGGAAGCATCAGAGAGCATGTTCAGGGTTTGGAAAAGAAGATATATAATGAAGCTGTCCAAATTGCTTGAGTTATAGAATCGAGCCAGAAGGAAAGTTATTTTACACAGAACAGAGGCATAAAAAGGCCAGCTGAAAATGCGTATAACGGAGGTAACTACAAGACATTTAAACCCTTTCGTGTTCAAGGCTTTACTGCTGCATCCAAGACTACCCCAGTAACTCAACAGCAGCTAAAGCCAAATTCTGAAGGTTCGAGATGTTATAACTGCAACCAAATGGGACATATGGCAAGGGAGTGCCCTAAGCCCAAGAAGCAATTACAACAAGGACGAGTATATGCTGTTACATCCGAGGATGCTGCCGCATCACCCGATGTGGTCACAGGTATGACCAAAAACTTTTTTTTAAGTTGTATTACATTGAATGAGCATGTAGACTAAGTAAAATAAATCACAGGTATCGTACCTATAAATGGCATACCCGCCAGAGTACTCTTCGATTCAGGAGCTACTCATTCTTTTATATTTGTGTCATTTGGAAAGAAGCTGAATTTACCCATCAAAACATTGGACCACACACTACTTGTACGGTCACCGATAGGGTTAGAAGTGGAGTTAGAGAAAGGTTATGGGCCATGTCCAGTTCTCATTGGCGAGAAAACCTTATATGCAACCTTGATCCAACTTGGGATGGCAAACTTTGACGTCATCTTGGGAATGGACTGGTTAGCTCGGCATCCTGTGAACCTACTATACACCGAAAAGAAGTTAACGTTTAAAGACAAAGAAGGAGCAGAATTCAGTTTTGTGGGAACCAAACTTTTCTGTAAACGCAAGCTCATACTCTCAGCACTAAAGGCTAAGAGGTGCCTTGAGAAGGGGGCAATCGGGTATTTAGTATCAGTGGTCGACCTCACCAAGGAAGCACCATAGATGGAAGATATTAAAGTCGTGCGGGACTACCCCAACGTATTTCCTGAGGAACTACCAGGATTACCACCCGACCGAGCCACAGAGTTTGTGATAGATCTTATACCTGGAGCCGCACCAGTATCAAAAGCACCTTATAGAATGGCTCCTACTGAACTGAAGGAATTGAAAGTGCAACTACAGGAACTGTTGGACAAGGGTTATATTCGACCCAGTATATCACCATGGGGAGCACCAGTATTGTTCGTAAAGAAGAAGGACCGTAGCGTTCGATTATGTATCGACTATCGGGAGCTGAATAAACTGACAATCAAGAATCGGTATCCACTACCTCGGATCGTCGACTTGTTCGATTAGTTCCAAGGGGCAAAAGTATTTTCTAAGATTGACCTTCGGTCAGGCTATCATCAGTTGAAGATTAAAGATGGTGATATTCCTAAGACAGCTTTCAGGACCAGATATGGACATTATGAATTCTTGGTCATGTCATTTGGACTAACAAACGCACCAGCAACTTTCATGGAACTTATGAACCGGGTTTTCCACGATATGTTGGATACGTCGGTTATTATATTTATTGATGATATATTGGTATATTCCAAGGACAAAGAAACCCATATTAAGAACCTAAGCCCTACAATGTTTAAGGAAAAAGAAACTATATGCCAAATTTACCAAGTGTGAGTTTTGGCTAAGTGAAGTCGCCTTCCTAGGCCATGTAGTATCCGCTGAAGGAATCAAAGTGGATCCCAGCAAGATCGAGGCTATTGTAAAGTGGGAAGCACCAAAGAGCGTTGCCGAAATTAGAAGCTTTCTGGGTCTCGCTGGTTATTATCGAAGATTTATGGAAGACTATTCCCGGATTGATGTACCTCTCACCAGTTTAACTAAGAAAGGTAAAAAGTTTGTGTGGACGGATAAATGTGAGAAGAGCTTCCAGACATTGAAGACCAAATTGATATCCGCTTCGATTTTGACTATTCCCGTTCCCGGACAGCCATTTACCTTGTACACTGATGCGTCAGGATTGGGATTAGGATGTGTGCTTATGCAAGGAGAACAAGTAATTGCTTATGCCTCGAGACAGTTGAAGACACATGAGAAAAATTATCCCACTCATAATTTGGAGATAGGAGTAGTAGTACATGCTGTCAAGATATAGAGACATTACCTATACGGAGAGAAGTTCCAGATTAAATTGGACCATAAAAGTCTTACTTATTTATTTAATCAAAAGGAGTTGAATATGAGACAAAGAAGATGGCTGGAACTATTGAAAGACTATGACTGTGATGTCCAGTATCATCTGGGGAAAGCTAATGTAGTAGCAGATGCGTTGAGCAGAAAGACAATGATAAAATCTCAAGGGGAGGTTAGCACAACTGCGGAAATGTGTACTACAGGAATGGTAATCAATCACAGCAATGAGCAGTATGTGATAGATACAATGGATGGATCAGCCAACCAAGGGTTTATTCATCGGTTTTCAAATATGTTCGCTGCATTGAAGATTATACCGGATATAATTAATGAAGTAAAGACAGCTATCAAATGAGACCCTTACCTGAGAACGGTGCAAGAAGACATCGAAAAAGGTAGGACTAACCCTGAGTTCACCTTGGATGAAGAGAAGGTACTGAAGTACAAAGGAAGGATATGTGTACCCAAAATAGAAAGTGTGGACATTAGACACCGACTGATGAAAGAAGCCCATACTACCATCTATTTGATACATCCTGGAAGTACAAAAATGTATCATGACCTAAAGAAACTATATTGGTGGAGAGGAATGAAAGCAGATGTAGCCAAGTTCGTGTCTCAATGCCTAAATTATCAGAAAGTAAAGGCTGAACGACAAAGACCCGCAGGACTGTTACAGCCGTTATCGAAACCAGTATGGAAATGGGACTGCATCACTATGGACATCGTCACGGGATTACCACTGACTCTTCGAGTGGTTGACGCAGTTTGGGTGATTGTAGACCGTCTGACTAAGATAGTTCGCTTTATACCGATAAGACCTCAGTATACACTGGAAAGGTTAGCAAAGCTGTATGTGGATAATATTGTTTGATTACATGGTGTACCAGAGAGCATTGTGTCAGATAGAGATCCACAATTTACTTCGAAGTTTTGGGAAAGATTGTAAAAGGCTACGGGGACAACATTGAAGTTTAGCACTGCATTCCATCCACAGACAGATGAGCAGTTAGAGTGTACAATCCAGATTCTAGAAGATATGCTATGAGCATGTGTAATTGATTTCAAAGGATCATGGGATGAAAAGTTACCACTGATCGAGTTTGCTTATAACAATAGCTATCAGGCTACTATACAGATGTCACCCTATGAAGCACTGTATGGCATAAAGTGTCGAACTTCTTTATTTTGGAATGAAGTTGGGGAACGTAGTCTCGTTGGACCAGAATTTGTTGAAGAGACTTGTCGAGTGGTCGACATTATCAAGGAAAGAGTGAGAACAGCCCAGAATCGTCAGAAGCAATATGCAGATACTCGACGCAGAGATCTTGAGTTCGTTGTGGGTGAAAAAGTATTATTGAAGGTATCACCTGTGCGAGGTCTGAAACGGTTCGGACAGAAAGGGAAACTAAGTCCAAGATATGTCAGGCCATATGAGATTCTAGATAAGCGTGGAAAAGTGGTTTACCAGTTAGCACTACCACCATCTATGTCAAGTGTGCATGACGTATTTCATATTTCCCTATTGAAGAAGCATGTCAAGGATCCAACGCACGTTCTGACAATAGATCTACCGGAGTTAACTGATGATTTGACATTTGAAGTGACACCAACTAAAATCACCAGCCGAATGGTTCAACGACTACGCAACCGAGATATTTATTATGTTAAGGTCACTTGGAGAAGTAGAGACATGGAAGAAATTACATGGGAAGAAGAGAATGCTATGCGAAAGTAATACCCTCACTTATTTGATTCAGAAGGTACGTACAATTTTGAGGACGAAATTTTTATAAGTAGGGGGGAGTTGTAAGACCCGTATCAAACTAACTCGGTCTTATCACCTTGAACCAGATTTACCCATCATGGTCGAGACAAATGGACCAAGGGCGTGAAGGAGATCGTGATCCCAGGTGTTAAATCGACCCAAAAATACTTAAATTAAGGGAAGGATCGCATACCCAGAAAGGGAGGGTCCGACCCCCAGTTTTATAGAGAGGGGGTCGGACACTTTAGGAACCAGGGGTCGACGGGATCATCGACCCCCAGTTGCCGTCAAAAATAGAAATTAGGAAAGTTTCCTAATTTTGGTTGGACTCTTTCCAAATCTCAATGGGACTTATTTTAAGAGTTTCTACTCTATAAATAGGACGTCCCTAAGCCTCTTTCACTCCTTTTACAACCCTAATTAAAGTGAGAGAAAGAGAAGAAAAGGAAGAGAAGGAAAAGAGAAGGAAAGAAGAGAAGAAGGCCAAAGGAGAAGAGTTGCAGAGAAAGAGTATTCTTCTCAGGCATGTATACTAATTCCATGAGTTTCTACAGACCTTAGGTTAGATAATGAAGAGAGTCTGATCTCGGAGAATCCCAAACCATCAACCCATGGTTAGGTTTTCATGGAAAACCATGGGGAAGTCATGAAAGCCATTTAGGTGAATGAATCATGGTTCTAGGCCGTAGAACATGTGTAATCTGGACTGTAGTAGCAAGCCATAGGACCCCAAACACGAAGAATAGACTGAAAGCAGGAAAATCAACAAAACCCACAGGGGGTCGCATGGAGGGTCGATGGCCAATCGACCCTACCAGACCCTGAGCATCGACCCCTAGTGTTTGGGAAGTTCATAATAGGGGTGGTCGCACCAGGGGTCGATCATTACTCCGACCCTACCTCCGACCCCCAGTTAACAGTATGATTTTTTTTAAATTTGGAATAAATTCTAATTAAGTTCTATCGACTTTGTTAGGTCTTCTACCAATATAATAACAATATAAAGGTGATTCTAGAGCTTGAAAGAGGATCTATTAACAAGCTAAGGTGAGGGAACAAGACCTAAACTAATTGGTTAATAATAAACTGTTTTATTTCTTGAGTCCAATGCCATATTGATTTTATGCGTGTATGCTTGTATGTGCATTCAACATGTCATCCAATATTTCTATTATTTGTTCATGCATATTTACTTTATTGTTTATGACATGATGATGATGATGATGATAGGAATAGGCATGTGAATATTTGTGTTTGGCCAGTGTATATGGTGCGGGTAGGGATGGTATCAACCGGTACTTCGATGCCATTTTCATCGAGGTATATTGTGCCAAAGCCTATTCAAGTCATGTCCACTGACGTCGTCGTATCGCCATTACCTTAGCAGAACTATTATGTCATAGAGTATCAGGGGAGGTGGTCTCGGTCCTTGTAGTCTCTGACTCTACCGGGCCTTAGCTCTATCTCTATGGATGTTCTGAGGGATGCTGGGGTGAGGCCTTGGATACACTGTTTGGCATTAGGATTGGTTAGTTGCGAGCCTAGTTTGCAACCCTAGCCAGTAGGGGTTTATTTGTTGGTATGGTATCAACCGATACAGCCATGTCCGTTTTTCATGGGGTGTATATTGTGCCATTCTGGGTGCATGTGGGGCGACGGTGCCGTTTTCATTGGGCGTTTCCACACACTCGTGTATAGAGGTACGACCGTCACCTATCCTTTCTATAGTACATTGCAAACTTTAAACCAAACCAAAGATATGATTTGACTGCATGCATATGTATTGTTGCATTGTTTTGTTTGCTCACTGAGCTATGATGTGTGCTCACCCTTCGACGTCGAATATTTTTAGTTGATGATGCAGGTGTTACCGTCGAAGATTATATAAATGCTCCAGTGTACGGGAACGTGGCGGCGATGGAAGTTGAAGATGCAGTGGATACACATGACTCCTCTTGCGAGTGCAACTCATGTGTATTCGATTAGATTTTTAGTTTTCTTTATTTGGATTTATTAAAGACATGTATTTGATATTTATTTATGTCTCAGTTGATACAGAATAATTTTCTATTTAAATATTAATATCACAGCAGATTCTCAGTTCATTTTACTATAAGACTTCCGCTATTGTGTATTTACTCTGATTATGTATGTGGATGTATGAGGTTTAGATCAGCCGGATACCATCTGTACGAGATCCTGGTTGAACCGTTGGTTTGCTAGCGGTTCATCACACCATTCTGAATAGTACAGAATTGGGGTGTGACATTGCCAACACCACCTACAGACCTGGCTACAGCCGTAATGAACCTGGCACAATAGCTGCGGCAAATACAACAGGTACAAGCTACTATGCAAGCTGCCATAGGCATGGCTTTCCCAGATGCACAGACGACACCGATGCCAGTAGGACAGGCAAGCACAATATCGGGGGGAAGTAACATGGTACCCCATGCACCTCAAACTCTGGTCATGTAGGCTCAAGTGCAGAACCCAGAAGTAGCTCAAGGTGGCTATCAGTACCAACCACCTATGTATGGGCCTACGCTCCGTATCAGCTGGACCACTCCAGGCTGGTCGATCGCTTCTTGAAGATGAAGCCCAAGGAATATAATGGTAAGCTAGCTGATCCTTTGTGGCCAGCACACTGGATTGATGAAATGGAGAGGAATTTCATGATGATGACAGTTACTGAGGAGGAGAAAGTACTGTGTGCAACATTCATGCTGAAAGGCGATGCACATCACTGGTGGAAGTCCACATGGACTTATCTGTTAACAAAGCACGCCCAACTGACTGGGGTATATATAAGGAGGCATTCTTTGAGAAGTATTTTCCTAGAAGTTTCAGAGATTCTATGGAGAAAGAGTTCTTGAGTTTGTATCAGGGACAGATGACTGTCGATTCATATCAACAGCGTTATGAGGAGCTGTTATTCTTTGCACCAGTTAGTATGCAAGCGGAGGAAATGAAGACCTGAAGGTTCATTATGGGACTTAGGGGAAGTATTCGTGAACATGTTTTAGGACTTGAGAAGAAAGTCTACAATGAAGTTGTACAAATTGCTCGAATGATAGAGTCGAGCCAGAAAGAGAGCTATTTTGCTCAAAACAGGGGTATTAAAAGGCCAACTGGAACTTCATATAACGGAGGGAATACAAGGACATTCAAACCCTTCCGTACTCAAGGCTTCAATGCTGCAGCCAAGACTACTTCAGCAGCCCCATTGCAACCAAAGCAAAATAGTGAAGGAATAAGGTGTTTTAACTGCAATCAAGTGGGACATATTTCAAGGGAGTGTCCTAAGCCCAGGAAGCAACTACAGCAAGGACGAGTTTATGCTATTACATCTGAGGATGCTGCGCCATCACCTGATGTGGTCATAGGTATTGTACCTATTAATGGCATTCCAGCCAGAGTACTTTTTGATTCAGGATTTTATATCTGTGTCATTTGGAAAGAAGTTGAACCTACCCCTAAAATCTTTAGACTATAAACTGCTTGTACGATCGTCGATGGGATTAGAAGTGAAATTAGAAAAAGGTTATGGACCATGTCCAGTTCTTATTGACGAGAAAAACTTGGATGCAACCTTGATTCAACTTGAGATGGCAGACTTTGACGTCATCTTGGGAATGGACTGGTTAGCTCGGCATTCTACAAACCAATTATGTGCCGAAAAGAAGCTAACATTTAAAGACAAAGAAGGAGTGGATTTCAGTTTTGCGGGAACCAAACTTCCCCGTAAACAAAAACTCATCCTCTCTGCATTAAAGGCTAGGAAATGCCTCGAGAAAGGAGGAGTTGGGTATCTAGTATCAGTAGTCGACCTCACAAAGGAAGCACCACGAATGGAGGATATTGATGTCGTGCGTGACTTTTCAGATGTATTTTCTGAAGAACTACCAGGACTACCACCCGACCGAGCTACAGAGTTTGTTATAGATCTGATACCCGGAGCCGCACCAGTATCTAAAGCACCTAATCGAATAGCTCCTACCGAACTGAAGGAATTAAAAGTACAGTTATAGGAACTACTGGACAAGGGTTACATCAGGCCTAGCATATCACCATGGGGAGCGCTAGTATTATTCGTAAAGAAGAAGGACGGTAGTGTTCGACTGTGTATAGACTATCGGGAACTGAATAAGCTGACAATTAAGAACCGGTACCCATTGTCTTGGATCGATGACTTGTTCGATCAGTTGCAAGGTGTCAATGTTCTCCAAGATCGATCTTCGGTCAGGATACCATCAGTTGAAGATTAAGGATGGTGATATTCCCAAGACAACATTCAGGACATGATATGGACATTATGAATTTTTGGTCATGTCTTTTGGATTGACTAACGCACCAACAACTTTTATGGAACTTATAAATTGGATATTTCATGATATGTTGGATACGTCAGTCATTGTATTCATTGATGATATATTGGTCTACTCTAAGGACAAGGAAACTCATATTATGAATCTAAGCGCCGCTCTGCAGTAATTACGAAAAGAGAAGATTTACGCCAAATTTACAAAGTGTGAGTTTTGGCTAAATGAAGTCGCTTTTCTAGGCCATGTTGTATCCGCTGAAGGAATTAAAGTGGACCCTAGCAAGATTGAAGCCATTGTGAAGTGGGAAGCACCGAAGAGTGTTGCAGAAATTAGAAGTTTTCTAGGTCTAGGTGGGTATTATCGAAGTTTCGTAGAAGATTATTCCTGAATTGTCGTACCTCTCACTAGTTTGACTAAAAAGGGTGAAAAGTTTGTTTGGACTGATAAATGTGAGAAGAGTTTTCAAACGTTGAAGGCTAGATTGATATCTGCTCCGGTCTTGATTATTCCTATACCAGGACAGTAATTGCATATGCCTCAAGACAACTGAAGACACATGAGAAAAACTATCCCACTCATGACTTGGAATTAGCGGCAGTAGTACATGCTGTCAAGATATGGAGACATTACTTGTATGGAGAGAAATTTCGGATTAAGTCAGATCACAAGAGTCTTACTTATCTCTTTAATCAGAAAGAGTTGAACATGAGACAAAGAAGATGGCTGGAACTATTGAAAGACTATGATTGTGATATCCAGTTTCATCCGGGAAAAGCTAATGTGGTAGCTGATGCGCTGAGTAGAAAAACAATGATAAAATCTCAAGGAGAGGTTAACACAAATGCCGCAATGTGTACTATCGGAAAAGTGTTCAATTAAGGTAATGAGCAGTTCATGTTAGATGCACCAGGTGAACCAACCAACCAAGGGTTTATTCATCGGTTTTCAAATATGTTTGCCACATTGAAGATTGTACTTAATATAATTGATGAAGTAAAAAATAGCTATTAAATCAGACCCTTATCTAAGAACGGTACAAGAGGACATTGAAAAAGGTAGAACTATCCCTGAGTTCACCTTGGACGATGAAAAGGTACTGAAGTATAAAGGAAGAATATGTGTACCAGAAACAGAAAGTTTGGACATTAGACACCGACTAATGAAGGAAGCCCATACCATTGCCTATTCGATACATCCTGGAAGTACAAAAATGTATCATGATCTAAAGAAATTATATTGGTGGAGAGGAATGAAAATAGATGTAGCTAAATTCATGTCTCAATGCCTAAATTGTCAAAGGGTGAAGGCTGAACGACAAAGACCTGTAGGACTGTTACAGCCATTACCGGAACCAGCATGGAAATGGGACTGCATCACTATGGACTTCGTCATCGGGTTACCATTGACTCCCCGAGTAGTTGACGCGGTTTGGGTGATTGTAGACCGCCTGACTAAAATGGCTCGATTTATAGCTATACGACCTCAGTATACACTGGAGAGGTTAGCTAAGTTGTATGTGGATAATATTGTCAGATTACACAGTGTACCTGAAAGCATTGTGTCCGACAGAGATCCACGATTTACTTCAAAGTTTTGGGAAGGATTGCAAAAGGCTATGGGTACAACATTGAAGTTTAGTACTGCATTCCATCCTCAGACAGACGGACAGTCGGAGCGTACCATTCAAATTTTAAAGGACATACTTCGAGCCTCTGTAATTGATTTAAAGGATCATGGGATGAAAAATTATCATTGATCGAGTTCGCTTATAGCAACAGCTATCAGGCTACTATACAGATGTCACCCTATGAAGCACTGTATGGTAGGAAGTGTCGAACTCCTTTGTTTTGGAATGAAGTTATAGAACGTAGCATTATTGGACTAGAATTTGTTGAAGAGATATGTCGAGTTGTTGACATTATCAAGGAAAGAGTAAGAACGGCTCAGAATCGTCAGAAATAGTATGCAGATACTCGACGCCGAGACCTTGAATTCGTTATAGGTGATAAGGTATTCTTGAAAGTATCACCTATGCGAGGTTTAAAACGGTTCGGATAAAAAGGGAAACTAAGTCCGAGATATGTCGGGCCATATGAGATTATAGCCAAACGTAAAAAAATGGCTTACCAGTTAGCACTACCACCATCTATGTCAAGTGTGCATGATGTATTCCATGTTTCATTATTGAAGAAGTACGTTAGAGATCCAACACATGTTTTGACAGTAGATCCACCTGATTTGACTGATGATTTGACATTTGAAGTAGCACCAACTGAAATCACCAGCCGAAAGGTTCAACGACTACGCAACGGTGACATCTATTATGTTAAAGTCACCTGGAAAAGCAGAGATATAGAAGAAATCACATGGGAAGAAGAGAATGCTATGCGAAAGCAATACCCTCATCTTTTCGACTCGGAAGGTATGTACCAATTTCGAGGATGAAATTTTTAATAAGAAGGTGGGAGTTATAA
Source organism: Protea cynaroides (assembly GCA_028583415.1). Classification (NCBI taxonomy): domain Eukaryota; kingdom Viridiplantae; phylum Streptophyta; class Magnoliopsida; order Proteales; family Proteaceae; genus Protea; species Protea cynaroides. Next base: position 86,580,066 of record CM053269.1, read on the forward strand.
GACCCGTATCAAACTAACCGGTCTTACCACCTTGTACCAAGTCTACCTATCATGGTTGAGCCATGTGGACCAAGTACGTAAAGGAAATCACAAGTCCAGGTATGAAATTGACCCAAAAATAGTAAAATTGAGGGTAGGGTCGCATGCTTAAACAGGTAGGGTCGACCCCACCTGAACAGAGTCCAACCCATGACTTTTCAGTCCTAGGGTCAGATGACTTGAGACCCTAAGGTCGACGGATCCTGCGACCCTAGCATCGACCCTAGGATAACAGACTGAAACCGTAATTAGGAAACTTTCCTAATTTCAAGGGGGGGGGGCCTTTCCTAATCTGGATGGGACTTATTTTGGAAGGTTTTCCTTTATAAATAGGATGTCCCTTAGCATTTTTCACTCCTTTTGAAACCCTAATTGAAAGTGAGAGAAAGAGAAGAGAAGGAGAATTGGAGAAGAAGACTAAAGAGAAGAAATTCAGAGAAATCTCTGAATTTTAGCAACCCTAAGGTATGAATACATTCTCCATGAGTTATGTAAGACCCTAGAATAGTTCATGAAGAGGGTAGGATCTAGGAGAAGCCAAATCATCCATCTATGGATAGATTCCAATGGAATCCATGGAGGAAATCATTGTAAACAAGTAAAGTGTGTAACTTGGAGTTTTGAGCCATAGAACAATCATAGAATGGACTATAAAAATAAGCCAAAGCATTCAAACATGAAAGAATGGACTGTAGGATGAAAGGTCAACTCAAACTACGTGTGGTAGGACGTAGGGTCGATTGTTAACCGACCCTACCAGACCATAGGATCGACCCCATGCTCTCGGGAAGTCCAGGGAGGCTGTGGTCGCACCTAGGGTCGATGGATAACTGACCCTATGACCGACCCTACACCCTGGGGTCTCAGAAAACTGCTACCCTACCTGTGACCCAACCTGCGACCCTAGTAGTATAGCAAGCTTAAAACTGTTGGAATTAATTCTAATTAAAATCTATCAACTTGTTAGGTTTTCCTAGTGATCTAAAAGTGATTCTTAAAGCTTGAAAGAGGATCTACACTCAATCAAATGTGAGGGAACAAGGCCTAAACTAATTGGCTAATAATAAACTATTTTTATTTATTAAGTCCAATGCCATGACTGATTCTATACGTGTATTCTTGTAATGTGCATTCAACATGTCATCCAATATTCATGCCATTAATATTCATGCATATTTAATTCTGTTTATTTATAACATGATGATGATGATGATGCTAGGAATAGGAATGTGAATGTATGTGTGTGGTTAGTGTGCTTGATGCGAGTGGAGCATCAAGGGGAGGACGTGACATTGTGGTGTGTCCTAGTCACCAGACTCTAGCTCTATCTCTACTCAAGTCTTGTCCACTAACATCGTTGTATCGCTATTACCTTAGCAGAGCTATTACGTCGTAGGGCATCAGGGGAGGTGGTCTTGGACCGTGTAGTCTCTGACTCTGCCGGGGGGCCTTAGCTCTATCTCTATGGACGTATTGAGGGATGCTGGGGTGAGGCCTTGGATACACTATTTGACATTAGGATTGGTTAGTTGCGAGCCCAGTTTGCAAGCCCTCACCAATAGGGGCTTATGTGTTGGTATGGGAGCATATGGTACTTTAATGCCGATACCCGTTGAGTACACTGTTTCCATGGTGGGTGCATGTGGGATGGCAATATCGATATTCATTGGGTGGCTTCTCTCACTTGTGTATAAAGGTGAGGCGGCCACCGAACATTTTATATCACATTGCAAACTTAAATACCAGACCACAGATATGAATTGAATGCATGCATATGTTTGTTGCATTGTTTTGTCTGCTCACTGAGCCGTGATGTGTGCTCACCCTTTTCGAATTCAAATATTTTTAGTTGATGATGCAGGTATGATCGTGGAAGATTATATGAGTGCTCCCGTATTTGGGCATGTTGTGGCGATGGACGCAGAAGATATAATGGAGACGCATGATTCGTCATGCGAATGCAACTCATGCATTTTCTATTAGATTTTAGTTGGATTATTGAATAAATATAATTGATTATTTTATTTACTTATGTCTCAGTCAATGACAGATAATTGGTATTTTATTTATGATTATCAAATTTAGATTCTCAATTCATTTATTATTTAAGACTTTCGCTATTGTGTATTTACTCTGCTTATGGTTGTGGATGTGTATAGTTTAAGCAAACGGACACAGCCTATTTGAGATCCTGATTGAACCGTTGGTTTATTAGCGGTTCATCACACCATTCTGAATAGTGCAAAATTAGGGTATGACAAGGAAAGTCTTTCGGTTCAGAATTTGGAAAATGGGACCCACAGAGATCTGTTTCCTGATCTAAGTGGTCTGCTGTGCAGGCCATACCGATCGACCGGTACCATCGATCGGTATGAAATATTTCATACTTTGAGGTCCATTTTCATACCTGATTGTCATCTGCTCATTCTGACTGGCCCGGTGATGATTGGAAGACCTGTTACGACATGAGTGAAAGTTTTAGATCGGATTCATAGAGTGCTGGTCTTACAACTCTCCCACCCTTAAAAGAAATTTTGTCTGCGAAATTTGCATGTAGGTTTCACAACTCCCTCACCCTTAAAATAAATTTTGGCCTCGAAATTTGAACGTACCTTGGTCGTCATAAAGGTTAGGGTATTCCTTTCGCATCGTATTATCTTCCTCCCAAGTAATTTCTTCTACATCTTGATTTTTCCAATACACTTTTACATAGTGGATATCCTTGCTTCGGAGATGTTGTTCCTTTCGACTTGTGAGCATCACAGGTACTACTTCAAATGTCAAGTCCTCTGTCAAGTCTGGTGGGTCTGCTGTCAAGATGTGCGATGGATCCCTGACGTACTTCTTCAATAAAGAAACATGGAACACATCATGAACGCTTGACATGGATGGTGGTAGAGCCAGTTGATATGCCACATTGCCACATTTGGTCAAAATCTAGTATGGTCCCATATACCTGGGGCATAGCTTCCCCTTCTTACCAAACCGTTTCAGACCTCGCACAGGTGATATCTTCAAGAACACTTTATCACCCACTGTAAACTCCAGATCTCAACATCGGTTATCTGCATAGTGTTTTTGTCGAACTTGAGCTGTCTTCACTCTTTCCTTGATTTGATCAATTACTCGACAAGTTTCTTCTATGAACTCCAGTCCTACAATCCTTCTCTTTCCCACCTCATTCCATAACAGAGGTGTACGATATTTCTTCCCATAGAGTGCCTCATATGGAGCCATTTGGATCATAGCCTGGTAACTATTGTTACAAGCAAATTCGATGAGCGACAGCTTCTCGTCCCAAGCTCCTTTAAAATCTAGGGCACACGCTCTGAGCATATCCTCCAAGATTTGAATAGTTCTTTCTGACTGCCCGTCTGTCTGAGGATGAAAAGCTGTGCTAAACTTCAACTTGGTTCCCGTAGCTTTTTGTAATCCTTCCCAGAACTTTGATGTAAAATGGGGATCTCTGTCAGATACTATACTTTCTGGGATGCCATGAAGTTTGACTATATTATCCACTTATAGCTTGGCCAGTTTCTCCATGGTATACTGAGTTCTGACAGTGATCAATCGAGCTGTCTTGGTAAGTCGATCAACTATAACCCATACTGCATCCACTGACCTTGGTGTCAAGGGTAGGCCGGTGACGAAATCCATTGTGATACAATCCCACTTCCATGCTGGCTTCAGTAGTGGTTGTAGCAAATCTACGGGTCTCTATCTTTCTACTTTAACTTGCTGGCAATTCAGACATTGGAACACAAATCGAGCTACATCCACTTTTATACCCCTCCACCAATATAATCTTCTTAAATCATGGTACATCTTGGTGCTTCCTGGATGTACCAAATATGGGGTGTAATGAGCTTATGTCATAACTCTATCTCTGATAATTGAGTTCTCACTCTCAGGTATACATAATCGTCCACGATACCTGAGTACCTTGTCTGAATCCAAGGTAAAATCAGGGATGCTTTTACCCTTGTCTTGATCTTCTTGCACAGTCTTGAGGTGTGGATCTTGTAGAATTGCTACTTTAACCTCATCTATTAGATCCGATGAGATTTTCAAAGCTGCGAACATCAATGTGAACTTATGAATTAAGCCATGTTCCACTGGATCTCTTGCAATCTCTACTATATACTCTTTATCCTTCTCTATTGAGCCCGAGGCTGCAGCACACAGTGCAGCGTTTGTACTCGGTCCTGCCTCTGGTTTCAATGCCCACTTTCTACTTAAGGCATCAGCCACAACGTTTGCCTTACCCGGATGGTACTGGATGTCACAATCATAATCTTTTAATAGCTCCAGCCATCTCCTCTGTTTCATATTCAGGTCCTTCTGAGTAAAAAGGTAAGTTAAACTCTTGTGATCCGACTTAATCTGAAACTTCTCACCATAAATGTAGTGCCTCCTAGTTTTAATTGCGTGAATGACTGCTGCTAACTCCAGATCATGCGTAGAATAGTTCTTCTCATGCTCTTTCAACTGTCTTGATGCGTAGGCAATCACCTGTTCTCCTTGCATCAACACACATCCAAGACCTAATCCTGAGGCATCCGTATATAGGGTAAATGGTAAGCCTGGTGCTGGGATGGTCTAGATAGGTGCAGAGACTAGTCTTGACTTCAAAGTCTGAAAGCACTTCTCATACTCATCTGTCCATTTGAACTTTTCTCCTTTATTGGTTAGTCTGGTAAGTGGAACGGCGATTCTTGAGTAGTCTTCCACGAATCTTTTATAATAACCAGCCAATCCAAGGAAGCTATGAATCTCTGCAATTGATTTTGGTGCATCCCATCTTACTATAGTTGTGACTTGCTTGGATCTATCTTGATACCGTCTGTAGATACTACGTGACCCATGAATGCCACTTCCTTCAGCCAAAATTCACATTTCTTGAAATTGGCGTAAAGCTTCTCTCTTCTCAGACGTTGTAGGGTTGCTCTCAAATGTGTTGCATGAGTCTCCTTGTCCTTTGAGTAGACTAAGATGTCGTCAATGAATACGATGACCGAAGTGTCCAACATGTCATGAAATACTCGGTTCATCAGTTCCATGAACGACGCTGGAGCATTAGTCAACCCAAACGACATTACCAGGAGCTCATAATGCCCATACCTTATCTTGAAAGCAGTCTTCGAAATATCTCTGTCCAAATTCTTCATTTGATGATACTCCATCCAAGGTCAATCTTAGGGAATACCTTTGCTCCTTGTAGTTGATTAAACAAGTCATTGATCTGAGGTAGTAGATATCGATTCTTGATCGTGAGCTTGTTTAGTTCCTTCATCTCTTATGATTTTTCAAAGACATCGTCAAAAATCTCATATTACACTCAGTAGCTTACATCTCTTTTATCACTGATGTTCTACCCTGATCTTTCTTTCGTATATCTCAAAAAGCATCTTCTGACTATTTACTCATTACATATCCCAAATCTATCTATAAGCATTAGGGTATATGCTTATAAATTCATTAATTCAGCTAAACTCTTTTGGTCTTTACTTAATCATCTCACTCAACATTGGACATAACTCAGTATAACTTGTACTAATCTGAATACTATCAATGCCATAATTATTTTTACATCACTCTTGTATCCACTCTTAGATCTGCCTTTAGAAATCTTCTGCCTTGTCAAAATTCATACCGATATAGCCGTTTTTAACTCTACTTGAGTGCTATCTATTTCTTTACTAGCTACTTTTGATAGTTCTCACTTTTTTCTCATGCACTCTTTTATAGACATGACTCATATCCATCCATTCAGCAATCTCGAAACAAATCCTCCATTACTTCATCTGAGGTTCCTTAGCTATAGAATCTAATCTGAATTTAATCATCTTCCTTCCAATAATTCTCTTATTAAATAAACATCTTATCAGTGGATGTCGAGAAATGTAAGAATCATAATGCCTATCCAACAGTGATTCATTTCCTTCTTTCAAATTCAATATAATGACGAACACTTGTTTTACGTAGTGAACTTAGGTTTAAAGGATCAGGAGTAAATCTATAGTAATCCAACTATCATCCAAAGGTCGTTAAGTTGTATGATGGTCCAAATATATGGAAATAGAGGTTTTACAGTTCTTAACCTCATGGTTACAGGTTCTATCGAGTATATAATGCCGTAGGTCAAGGCACTAAAAGAGTAAATCTGGAGAAGTTTTTGGTACATCAATAAATCAGGTATAAAATAAAAAAGATGTACATTCGGAATGATTAAACCTTTAAATGTTCATTTGGTTCATATCTCTATTCATGGTGTAGATCATGAGAGTAGCTTAGATTGGTATAATCAGGACTATTTTCTAAGGAAATAACATCTATAACTCCAATTGATAGGTTGAATCAAGAAGGTATTCTGTCAAGGTATGAAAATTAGAATCAGGTATGTGCATCCTCTATAATCATAAGAGTAAGTCAATAATGCACCGCATCCTATATAAACCTATCAAGTTATATGGCCACAATAGATTTGATCCTTTGCTGAAACGTTTGAGACTTTATCTTCAGAAAATATTCCTTAACCCTTGTCGGATCATTCTACCATGATGTAGCTATCCCAGACATTGGTGACTGATAAGGGTAACCACCTTGATACACGGCTTGTTGTGCACCAAGCTTCTACACCGGGGTGTGCATTACTGGGACCTATGGTATGGTAGGCACTATGTTACGGCTAACATGTGCTGGGGGTACAGTATTACTACCAATCGGTATCCAGCATAATATTGTCCCTCAGAGCGGCCATTACAGTGAGTTATCTCAGCTCACCCAGTACTTGACTTACTGTGTCTGCACTAGGGAGCGGGTTTGTCTTCCTTACATTATTATCAGGACCATGCGTCAGGCTACTCTATCCGATCAGATCAGTAACCTTCCTTATGGCCGGCTTATCACTACTTTTCTGTGGCGCTTATGGGTGGACATGTGGGGTGAGATTGCGATCGATGACACAATGACCTCAGACATTGACTGGGATGCCATTGTCTAGATGAGGATGGATAATCTGCCCATCAGTGATGAGGAGTTAGAGGCTCACCCTAGTCTGCTCAGGAGGGTAGCAACAGCGACAGCAGCAGCAGCAGTAACCAATGTGGCTCATGTAGAAGAGGTAGGGAATGATGGTGATGATGATGATGATCAAATAGAGGACGTTCCAGCACCGGCACCATAGCCCACACCTGTAGCGGGACCATCCCAACCTCCTCTCGATACCGTGATGGGTATGTTTACGGAGATTTGGGATGCCCAGCGTGAGATGAGCCATGACCTATGATGCCTTTGTCGCAGCCTCAGAGTCACGCAGGAGCAGGTACACTAGCTCAGGGTAGTTTATGAGCGTGACTATGACATTACTGACCCTATTCCTCCTATGCCCCCATCCCCATGATCGATCTTTTATTTTCACTCTGTTACAACATGGTTTTTATTATAACAGGATAATTGTCAGGCTTGTGGACTGTACCCTGTAGCACCATTAACTCTTGATACTCAATAGATATTTTATGTTTATAAAATTTTCTTTTTACTTGTCATGGAAATTCATTATCATTCTGCTTGTCACTATGGTTTCCTCACTAGAGCATGATTGTTTATTAATTTCACAATTAATATAGTATATTATGCTCTTTCATATTTAGTCTCAAGCATCAAACAAGTGCTTAGGGTGTGTTTTTATTAAGACTTTTAAATTCTTCCTATCTCAGTTCATCGACTCAGTTAAGTGCAAATATGATTTGTTGGACAGAGCCTAAGGACTTTGATACCAAGTCATCATACCCCAATTCGGGCTAAACCAGAAGTGTGAGTGAACCGTCACTGAACCAACGGTTCACACTAGGATCTCAATAAGATCGTGTCCACTCATACAAACCATTGCACATAACCATAATCAGGATATGATAAAATACAGCAGAAGTCTTAAATTAAAAGAACTGAGTACTCTATTGATAATTTAAATAAAAATATCCAATTATTCTCCACACCAAAACGTAAATAATTATCCTTACATCAATTGTATCTCCAACTGAAAATAAATAAAGAAACAAAACCAACATCCTAGAGGTATACGCAGAAAGGGCACTCGCATGAAGCGTCATGCTCGTCCTCCCCTGCTTGCACTTCTAAAGCAGCAACACCTCCATACACTGGAGCATCCATGTAGTCCTCCACAGTATAACCTGCATCAACATCTAAAAACATGTATATATACAAGGGTGAGCTCACAACTTTGCTCAGTAAGACAATCAGACAATGCAACAAATATATGCATGAGTAACATTCACATTATGGTCTGGTTTTAAGTTTGCAATGTGCTATAGAAAGGATTGGCGGCCACCGCACCTCTATACACGAGTATGTGAAGCCGCCCAATGGATCAAACACCATTGTCGTCCCACATGCACCCGCCATGGAATAGAGATAGAGCTAAAGCGTCTGGATCAAACACCGCCAACACTTCCCCTGATACCCTACCCATACCATTACGTAAGCCCCTATTGGCAAGGGCTTGCAAACTGGGCTCACAACTAACCAATCCTATATGTCATCACAATAGGCCCTATCCCAGCACAGCTCCCTACGGCAAGAGATAGAGCTAGAGTCTAGTGGCCAAGCCGGAGACCACAATGCCACTTCCTCCCCCTGATACCCTACCCGCACCAAACATGCTAAGACAGAACGATACGAAAAGGTGCTAGTGTGAGGAATGATCCCAGACTCTCGGCCCTTTCCATTCCACACACCAACGAAAATAATCACATGCCTAATAGTCACATCCTTGCATAATGAGTATGCATGAACAATAATAATAACTGAAAGTAAAGGATGACATGCGAGTATGCACAAATATTAGTCCACAGAATCATAGTTATTAACAACATTTACTGTTATTAATTATTAGGGTTTAGGTATGATTCCCTTACTTGACGCTTGTTTGATAGCTTGCTCCGCGTCACAGAATTCAAACTTGCTATTACAAGGCCCTACACGATGTTAGGGTTGAGTTAGAATAGTTTTTCTTAGAGTTTACGTTGGTCGGAAAACCAACTAGGTCAAAAACACTCCTCACAGAGCAGACCAGTCGTGGGTACCGGTCGCAGGTACCGGCCACGACACTGTGGGGAAAGGTGCGACCGGTATGGTCGACTGGTCTCCACAGACCAGCCTCCGGGAGATACCGGTCGCAGGTACCAATCGCATAGGGTGCGACTGGTATGGTCGACCAGTATGTCTCCGAAAGACCATACATCCGGTTCTTGCCTTCCGTCGGTCACCCCCTATTGATTCTAGAATTTCTTCTATACATTCTAGGTCTAAGCAATGAGTTACAGTTGTTTCCATCTCCATTCAAGTCCTAGTTTCGATGATTTTCAACCTAGAACTTGAATCTAGGGTTTACCGACTAGATTAGGGTTTGACGATAAAATATGATTTAGATCAATACCTCGCTTTGCATGGTATTGATCCAATCATGACTAACCATCCTAGAACGATTAAAGTAGAAGAAGGTTTAAGCACTTACTGTTGGTTCACGGTAACGTATTCTTCGTCCAACGGCAATGGTGGCTCTCCCCTCTCCTTCCTAGCTTCTTCTCCTTCTTCAATCTCTTTCTCCTCTCGAGGGATTATGAGGATCAATGAAAGGGATTTTAGGAGGTTTAGGAGTCCTTATATAGGCTAGGGTTGAGTTTAGCAAGCCTCCTAATATTAAGAAAGTTTTTCGATTCGGAATTTAAAAAGTGGGACCCGTAGAGATCCGTTTCCATATCTAAGTGGTCTGCTGCGCAGGCCATACCGGTCGATCGGTATGAAATATTTCATACTTTGAGGTCCATTTTTGTACCTGATTGTCATCCGCTCGTCCCGTCTGGCCCGGTGATGATTGGAAGACCTGTTACGACATGAATGAAAGGTTTAGATTGGGTTCATGGAGTGTGGGTTTTACACCTTAAATCTCTTTCATTGATCCTCACAAACCCTAGAGGAGAAGGAGATGAAGAAGGAGAATGAGCTAAGGAAGGAGAGGTAAGAGCCGCCATTACCGTTGGACGAAGAACACATTATCGTGAACCAACGGTAAGTGCTTAAGCCTTCCTCTACGTTAAGCGTTCTAAAATGGTTAGTCATGATTATATCAATATCATGTAAGGCGAACTGTTGATCTGTTGATCTAAATCTGAAATTACCGTCAAACGCTAATCCAGTCGGTAAACCCTAGATTCAAGTTCTAGGTTGAGGATCATCGAAACTAGGACTTGAATGGAGTTTGAAACAACTATAACTCATTGCTCAGACCTAGAATGTATAGGAGAAACCCTAGAATCTATAGGGGGTGACCGACGGAAGGCGAGAACCAGGTGTATGGTCTTCCGGAGACATATCGATCGACCATACCGATCGCACCCTATGCGATTGGTACCTGCGACCAGTATCTCTCGGAGACTAGTCTGTGGGGACCGTTCAACAATACTGGTCGCACCTTTCCCCATAGTGCTGCGGCCAGTACCTACGACCGGTACCTACGATCGGTCTGCTCTGTGAGTAATGTTTTTGACCTAGTTGGTTTTTTGACCAATGTAAACCCTAAGAAAAACTATTCTAACTCAACCCTAACATCATGTAGGACCTTGTAATAGCAAGTTTGGATTCTGTGACACAGAGCAAGCTATCAATCAAGTGTCAAGTAAGGGAATCGGACCTAAACCCTAATAATTTAATAACAGTAAAATATTATTAATAATTAGATTCTATGGACTGATGTATGTGCATACTCGCATGTCATCTTTACCTTCAGTTATTATTGTTCATGCATACTCGCTATGCTAGGATGTGACTATTAGGCATGTGATTGTTTTCATTGGTGTGTGGAATGGGAAGGGCCTGGGGTCTGGGATCATTCCTCACACTAGCACCTTTTCTTATCGTTCTGTCTTAGCATGCTTGGTGTGGGTAGGGTATCAAGGGAAGGAAGTGGCACTGTGGTCTCTAGCCTGGCCACTAGACTCTAGCTCTATCTCTATGTCATAGGGAGCTGTGCTGGGATAGGGCCTACTATGATAACATATATGATTGGTTAGTTGCAAGCCCAGTTTGCAAGCCCTCACCAATAGGGGCTTACGTGTTGGTATGGGTAGAGTATCAGGGGAAGTATTGGCAGTGTTTGATCCGGACGCTTTAGCTCTATCTCTATTCCATGGTGGGTGCATGTGGGACGATAATAGTGTTTGATCCATTGGGCGGCTTCATACACTCATGTATAGAGGTGTGGTGGCCGCCAATCCTTTCTATAGCACATTACAAACTTAAAACCAGACCATAATTTGAATGTTACTCGTGCATATGTTTATTGTATTGTCTAATTGTCTTACTGAGCTAAGTTGTGAGCTCACCCTGTATATATATACATGTTTTTAGATGTTGATGCAGGTTATACTGTGGAGGACTACATGGATGCTCCAGCGTATGGAGGTGTTGCTGCTTTTGAAGTACAAACAAGAGAGGATGACCATAACGCTTCATGCGAGTGTCCTTTCTGCGTGTACCTCTAGGATGTTGATTTAATTTATTTTTATTTATTTTCAGTTGGTAATACAATTGATGTAAGGATATTTATTTATATTTTGGTGTGGAGAATAATTGAATATTTTATTTAAATTATCAATGGAGAATTCAGTTCATTTAATTTAAAACTTCCGCTGTATTTTATTATATTCTGATTATGGTTATGTGCAATGGTTTGTATGAGTGGACACGGTCTCATTGAAATCCTGGTGTGAGCCGTTGGTTCAGTGACAGTTCACTCATAATTCTGGTTCAGCCAGAATTGTGGTGTGACAATAACTTTCCTAGAAACAGCTTTAATCATGTATAAAAAAGAAGCACTATCTAGCCAACAACAAAATTCTTCCTAGAAATCATCTTGTCGTAAAAGGCCTTGGTTTTTGCTTTGTAAATGCTTGAGCTCTCGTATGCATCATTCCTTAATTCCTCAAGTTCTTGTAGTTGTAACTTCCTCTGAACACCAGCATCAATCATATTCATATTGCAATGCTTTACCGCCTAATGGGCCCAATATTCCTTATGATTCCTTCCATTCGAACCAACTTCTCTTTTTGACTAGGTGTCAAATTCTTCGTAATGAATACTGACAATGTCTTATTTTCTACCAAGTACCCGTACTATAAATGGGCCGGTAATGGCTTCAACTCTAGGATAGTGTAAGCATTCCATTTTTATCTCACCAATCTCTCACAACCTTCACTAGTTACTTTAGGGTTTACTTGTGTCATCTTCTAATATTAGGAACCTTTACCTGCTATAAATAGTTTCCCTGAGTGTCATTTCCTCTTTAGGTTAGAAACCTATCATAAATAGCTCCCCTGAGTGTCATTTCTCCTTTAGATTAGAAACCTGTCATAAATAGCTTCCCTGAGTGTCAGTTACCCTCTAGGTTAGGAAGTTTCCATAAAAAGATCCCCTATGTCACACTTCCCCTGGTAAGTTAAAACTACCATATTTGGATCTTTCAAAGTCATTCATAAACTTAAAACCCATCACTTTCCATTTTTGGGGGTAGTTTGGTCATTTGATTAAAGTTGGTCAAAGTTGATCAATTAAAATTGATCAAAGTTGATCAAACCTGGTCAAAGTTGGCCAAATCTGATCAAAATTGGTCAATGCTAGTTAAAGGTGGTCAAAATAGTCAACCCTAATCAAGAAAGTTAACCTAGTCAATAGACTTCCTATGTCACCTAATCCCACCTTAGGTGTTACTTAAATATCCATATGGCATTTAATATGTAGTCTAGTCATTGTGCCCCTTAGCCCATAGGTGGTGAGATAGAAAGGAAAGAGAGAAAAATAGACTGGATAAGAGGAAATGATCCCATTTAAAGCCCACTTAACCTAGGTTAAACCATAAATGCTCATATGGAAGGACTAAATTTAGTCGTTCATTCCCTTTTGTGTGAAAGTGTGAATGAGAGAGAGAGAGAGAGAGAGAGAGAGAGAGAGAGAGAGAGATAGGGAATTAATTACAAATAAAAAAAGGCATAAAAGATATAAAAAAAACATAAAAAAGACAAAAATAAAAATATAAAAAAATGAGATTCCCTCTTTCCTTTCATGGTTTTGAAGAGAGAATTTCTCTCCAAAATCGTAGAAGAGAGAGAGTGGGTGTGTGTCTGAAAATGTGTATGTGTGTGCCATGTGTGTGTGAATTGACATCTTTGCATAAAAAGAAAGAAAATCAAAGGAAAAAAAAATAATAATTTAGAAGGAAATAAATGGAATTTAGTAACTTTGGTAAGCAATTTTAAAAATCAAAATAAGATTCATTGTGAGTGAAGAATGGAGGGAGAGAAAGGAGTAATTAGAAATTTCGTACCCTACCTAACACTTGAGATTTGTTGCACATTTGGGCTACAACACTTGAAATGCATATATTTAAATTTATTGTACACTTAAATGCATGTACTTGAGAGTTGTTGCGCACTTGAAATACATATACTTGAGATTTGTTGCACACTTGAAATGCAATATACTTGAGATTTATTGTCACACTCTAATTCTAATTGAACCAGAAGTGTGAGTGAACCACCACTTAAACCAATGGTTCACACGAAGATCTCGATAAGACTGTATCCATTTATATAAACCATTGGACATAACCATAATCAGAATATAAATAGATACATCGAAAGTCTTAATATAAATGTGAGTATTCTATTGATACTTAAATAAATTATCCCAATTAGTTAATAAACCAAAACGTAAATAAAATATCTTTACATTGTTTATAATATCCAACTGAAATAAATAAAATAACTAAATCAATAATATCCTAGAGGTACACGCAGTAAGGGCACTCGCATGAAGCGATATGCTCATCCTCTCCTGCTTGCACTTCCAGAGCAGCAACACCTCCATACACTGGAGGATCCACGTAGTCCTCCACAGTATAACCTATATCAACATCTAAAAATATATATATATACAAGGGTGAGCTCACAACTTAGCTCAGTAAGAAAATCAGACAATGCAACAAGCAACATGCATGAATAATATTCACATTTGGTCTGGTTTTTAAATTTACAATGTGCTATAGAATGGATTGACGGCCACTGCACCTCTATACACGAGTGTGTGAATCCGCCTAATGGATCAAACACCATTGTCATCCCACATGCACCCACCATAGAATAGAGATAGAGCTAAAGTGTCCGGATCACATACCGCCAACACTTCCCCTAATACCCTATCCATACCAACACGTAAGCTCCTATTGGTGAGGGCTTGTAAACTGGGGCTCGTAACTAACCAATCCTATATGTCATCATAGTAGGCCCTATCTCAGCACAGCTCCTTACGGCATAGAGATAGGGCTCGAGTCTGGTGGCCAGGTCAGAGTCCACAATGCCACGTCCTCCTTCTGATACCCTACCTGCACCAAGCATGCTAAGACAGCAGCAATACGAAAAGGTGTCAGTGTGAGGAATGATCCAAGGCCCCCGGTCCTTTCAATTCCACACACTAATGAAAACAATCACATGCCTAACAATCACATCCTAGCATAGCGAAAATGCAAGAACAATATAATAACTGAAAGTAAGGATGACATGTAAATATGCACAATCAACACTCCATAGAACAATAGTTATTAATAACATTTTACTGTTATTAGTTAATTAGGGTATGGGTTCGATTTCCTTACTTGACTCTTGATTGCTAGCTTTTTTCAATTCACAGTATCCAATCTCGCTACCACAGGGTCCTACACGATTTTAGGGTTTAGTTAGAATTGGTTCCTTAGGGTTTTACGTTGGTCGAAAACCAACTAGGTCAAAAATATCCGATACATTGCATACCGATCATAGGTACCGATCGTGACATTGTGGGGGATGGTGTGACCAGTATGGTCGACCGGTCCCTCCTTGACTAGTTCCCTAGAGGTATCGGTTGTTGTACCGGTTGCATATGGTGAGACCGATATGCCTCCGAAAGACCACCAACTTGGTATTCGTCTTTCGTCGATCATCCATTATGACTCTTTGGGTTCCTCCTATGCATACTAGGCCTTAGCAATGTTTTAAAGCTATTTTTATCTTCCATCAAAGGCCTACATTCTAAGAAATCTTAGTTTAGCATTCAATCTAGGGTTTATCGACTAAATTAGGGTTTAATAGAAATTTAGGGTTTTAAATCAATACCTAGCCTTGCATGGTATTGATCAGTCATCCACAATACTTAACTTAGAGAAAAGTTCAGGCACTTACCGTTGGTTCATGAACTATGGTGTTCTTCATCCAACGGAGGTTCCTCTTCAATCTTTCCAGCTCTTTCTCTTCTTTAGATCTCTTTCTCTTCACTAGGGTTTGTGAGAATCAATCAAAGAGGTTTAAGGAGGTTTAGAGGTCCTTAAATAGGCTAGGATAGAGTTTAAAAAATTCCCCTACGTTAAAAAAGTCTCCAGGATTGAAATTTGGTAAGCGGGACCCACAGAGATCCATTTTTGGATCTAACTAGTCTGCCTGAGCAGACATACCGGTCGATCGATATATAGATCGGTATCATGAGATCGGTATGAAAATTATCATAAATTTTGGTCCGTCTTCATACCTGATTGTCATCCGCTTGTCCCGTCTGATCCGGTGATGATTAGAAGACCTGTTACGACATGAAATAGAGGTTTAGTTTATGGAGTGCTGGTTTTACAACTCCCCCACCCTTAAAAGAAATTTCATCTCTAAAATTTGCATGTAGGTTTTACATTTATTGTACACTTGAATGCAACATACTTGGGATTTGTTATATACTTGAAATACAATATACTTGAGATTTGTTGTACACTTGAAATGTAACATACTTGAGATTTGTAGCACACTTGAGATTTGTTGCTCTATTAGTGATGTTCCACATGTCATGTTAGTGTTCACTACAAAATCTTATGTGTTACTTTTGAAAACTTTTACTATTCACACAAGGAAGAGAAATAAGAAAAGAAAAGGAAATAATTTGAAACATGTGTAATTTTATAGCTAATTAAAAAAATCAAAGATGATCCATTAGTAACATGCCACATGTCATACTAGGGTTCTCTCAAAGATCTTATGTATTTACTTTGAAAGATTTGACTTTATACACAAGGAAGGGAATACAAGGATTTTAGAAAGAGATAAAGCTATAAGGAAATTCTATTAGCTAATTAAAAAGCTAAGGAAGGATTTAATAGTAGAGTGACATGTGTCATTGAATAAATATAGACACAAATCTTGTGTGTTGACATAGGAAAATGGCTAAAATTCAAAAAGAAAGAAAAAAGAGAAAAAAAAAGAGAAGGAAAATGAAAGAAAAAAAGGAAAATTTAGAAACTATAAGAGATTAATTGGTATATAATTAGAGACCAATTCAAACATCCCATATTGGTCAATAGTGAGATGACATGTGTCATAGACACATTATAGAAAAAGATTTTGTTCGAAAGAAGGAAATTGGTGAAAATTAAAAAGAAGCAATTGACAACTATCAGATAGAAAAGGAGAGGCCTTGGCCTATAAATAAGACCCAAGGGGTTCCCATAAGAAAAGATCCACGTTTTTGGAGCCACCTCCCTCTAAAAAACGTGAACAAGAGAGAAAAGGGAGAGAAAGAGAGGAAAAAAGAGAAGGAGAGAAAGAAAGAGAAAGAGATGAACTCACCTCCATCACCTCTATTCAAGCCTCAAGGATCCAACAAGGTCTTCATCCCTTACATTGGGACAAGGCTCATCTCCATTAAAGCTTCCTTGAAGTTACATGTGCTAGAATAGGCTTATATAGGGGCATGCATATATTGTTGCATAAGAATGCATTCCTGTATGATTTTCACCATTAAAATTCAAATCAGATATTTTTCATTGAAAATATATGTTATAAAGAGTCTCCCTTGAATTTGAGCTCCATCCATAGTGATTTGCCTAGGCAAAAAAAAAAAAAATCCATAAATGAAATCTAAATCTGGAAAAGATAATTGTATATGTCATTTCAGACATATAAGATGAAGTTTTATGACCACTAAAAAAAGTATGGGATATACCTTAATGAGTTAGGAAGATCCTCCAAAAAACCCAGATTGATTTAAATCTGGAATGACATCAAAACAAATTGTAGCAATGCATAGATGTCAAAAACAAAGATAGTGCTCTGTTTATGGACCTAAAATTAGGGTTTTCACTTAGAATCTTATAAAGAAATTAACATGGAGAATGTAGCCCTTTATGTTATCTAACTCTTAGAGTTGGTCTGGAATGATTTGGATCAAAATTATATTTTTGATGGATTTTACACTGAAATCGGGTAGAATTTAGAACATAATTTTGCATCATTTTGTGTATCAAATCTACTCATTATAGTGCTTCTTTCTACAAATATCTATTAGAGATACAAATTAGGATTTTGAATCTAGTTTCTGAGTATGTGATTAGATTTAATATTTATAAATATTTAATTCTATAAGAATTTTACAAGCTATGTATACAGAACATGAAAATGATGTTTTTTCACTAATGTATAATTTTGCATATTTTAAGTGATATTTTGATATATGTGGTAAGATGAATATATTTTTTTTTTCATATTTAGATGATTTTGACATATATGGTAAGATGGATATACTTCTTATTATATTTAACTGATGTGACATATATAATAAAGATGGATATATTTCTTACCATATTTGTTAAAAATTTGATATCTTTGGTAAGATAGATATATTTCTTATCATACACGGTTATTTTTTGTATATATAGTAAGATGGATATATTTATTACCATATTTGGTTGTTTTGATATTTTTGGTAAGTTGGGTATATTTCTTATCACATTTGAATGGATTTTGATATTCTTGGTAAGTTAGATATATTTCGTATCATATATGCTATGTTTGGTAGATAGATATATTTCTTACCATACATGGATTTTGATATATTTGGTAGAATATAAAATTTTTCTTATCATATATGATGTGTATGGTAAGATGGATATATTTCTAACATATTTGGTTAATTTTGATATTCTTGGTAAGTTAGATATATATTTTTTTTTACGTATATGATATATTTAGTAAGTAGGAAATTTCTTATCTCATTTGAATGGATTTTAACATATTTGGTAGAATATAAAAGTTTTCTTAATATATATGTTGTGTTTGGTAAAATAGAAAATATTTCTTATTATACATAAATTTTGATATATTTGGTTGAATAAATTTTTTTTTTTATCATATTTGTATAATCACTCATATTGATATATTTGATAGGTGGGATATATATCTTACCATATATATGTATGCCATATTTAGATCATTCCATGCTTAAAAGATAGTATGATTAGATCTTACCATGTTTAGAAGATATCATACTTAGATCTTATCATGTTTAGAAGGTAGCATATTTAGATTTTACTATGTTTAGAAGATAGCATATTTAGATTTTAACATGCTTAGAAATACCACGATTAGATCTTATAATATTTGACTCTTGCCATATTTAGTTAAATGCCATATATATGTGATAATTGCTATGATTAGATATAGTATCTTATTGGGATAATAATTTAATGTCTGCAACACCCTAGTTGAACATGCCATATTTGTATACTTTAAAAAACAAACTAAGTGTAAGGATATGCATTAGACACTTACATACATGGTAAAGGAAAAAAAATGAGAATAATAATAAAATCTTAATAAAGAAATATTGTGCCTAGCCAAACATTCTAAACTAAAGCATAGGTTAAAATTGTAGTTTTAAGACGATCCTTACCCCTTAGCATATTCCTTAATCTAGAACAGGTTATGAACCCCTTTAACCTAAAACAGGTTATCCCTTAACCTAGAATAGGTTAGAAACTCTTAGACTTAGAATAAGTTCTAAATTTTTTAACCTAGAACAAGGTTATTTACTCTTAAATTCTTTCTGAACTATGCAGATCTTGATTCTTAGAAGAAGATACGTAGTCAATTTGGGAAGAACTTCCTAATACAGACCCTTGAACCACTTGTACTATCCATCAATCCATACAGATCATCTACCTTGATCCACATGGACTATCCATCAATCCATACAAATCATACATCCATAGTTTTCTTAGGTTACTTAAATCCTTATCCGTACCCATATCCATATCCATATCCATATCCACATCTATATCCACTTATTCATACCCATATCTATATGCATACCCTAACCCATAGTTTCCTCAACCAATCAAGCATAAACTTCAACTTGAACAAAGAATTTAATAAAATCAAGCATAAATCACAAGCATAAACTTTAGTTACACCTGAACTACTGTGGTGAACCTGATTTTCGAAAGATTCTAAGATACGTATGCAGTCTAGAAGATTCCAGATTTTATTCAATGATATCAGACCATAGTGTTTAGTTTTGTTCAATCAAAAGAGTCTAGCATAAGAAAGGCATAGGAGACTGATCTCGATCGAACGATTTGGGTGCCTAATATCTTCCCATAATTGTAACCTGATGCTTATCCCAATCTCTTATAAGACCAAAAAGTCAATCTAAGGGTTATGAGTCAATAGAAGTTTTATCCTATGATGAGACTATATTTGAGGTTCTAGACCTTATCTAGTTGACGACTCCAAAACAATTTCAAAATCCCGAGGAAGACACGAATTCCCTCATTTGTCCTCACACGGGTAGCAATGGAGTCCGATTCCTAGCAGCGTTTCCTTGCGGTTGCAAAGATCATCACTGTTCACGCTTTCTACAACAACGATGACAAGAGAGCTTGGCCTTGCAAGAGCTATGCCGCAATGGCAAAAAAGAGTGGAGAAGAAGAAGAAAGAAAGAGAAGAATAATGTAAGTACAATCAGTAGAGGCCTACCACCAGTATGTATTAGTTTAACATAATCTATATCTCATACGGTCAGAATCATCCCAGACAACATCCCTTGCAATCAAGGGCGGGCATTGTGTCCAAGTGTCTATGATAGCTTCTGAAGCAGCTCTTTTTGCCAGACTATCAACTACCATATTAACTTCTCTGAAATAACTAGTAAATCTAATCCTTGTATGTTAAAGGTCCTTTGAAATTCTGTTCTACTCTTGCATATTCTGACATGGCTAGGGATGTAAATGGATTGCTGAAAAAAAAATACTATTAAATTCTCATTTAATCCTACCGTGTTTCTAGGGTTTGGAACCCATCAAGATTAAGTATTATTAAATCTGATTTTACCCAATCATATTTCTATTTTCTAGGGTAAAAAAAATACTATTAAAATTTAATCCAACCGTGTTTCTAGGGTTTGAAACCCATTGTTTAAGGAGATTTTAACGAGAGACCCAACCAACGTTTTTCTAATTTCTTTTTTAAACTTCTTCTTCTTCCTCATTTACTTTCTGCTTTAGTTTCTTCATTTCTTGGCGATGGTTCTACATTGTATGCAGGATCAATGGTTTTGGGTTTCTTCTTTAAACTACTTCTTCCTCATCAGAAGATCTATGACTATTCGTGACTAACAACAAGGAACGAAGCAGAGGAAATCATTGTATGTAATTTAGATCTTGGGATTTCTACATTTTTCTTGCTATTTCCAGATTTATGAGATGATGATGGTGACCCTGTCTTATGAAATGGTGTTTATCGGTTGAAATTTCAAGCACAGGAAAATATTTGATCTCCTTTTCATCAAAGGATTTTCATTAAGGATGTTAGGTCCGAAATTTCTGCAACAAAAATAGGAGACAATTTCTTTTTGTTTTAATTTGGATTCGAATAGGATTAATGCAAATTCGAATTTGGATTTAATTTTTAGAAATCCACTGGATGCGGAGGCGGATTCAGGTGGGATGGTTAGGAATCAAATTTGAATTCGGATAGTAACCTATCCGTACCGAATCCGATCCGTTTACATCTCTAAACATGCATGGCATAGTGAAAGATCTCAAGCATGCAACTGCTGCTTCTGAATCACATTCGACCCATAAATACTTCATTTCCATTCTGTGCGCCTCCTTTAGACCCCTGAAAGCTGCTTTTAATTCAGCTTGGAAGTTAGTAGCAACTCCCATGTATTCTTAGGGCCCGTTTGATAAAACTTCTGCTTCTGGATTCTATGGATTCTGGCTCCCAGGGAGCCATTTTGGAGTAAAAGCGCGTTTGATAAGTCCAATTAGATTCCAACTCCCACAGAGTGAATCGGATTCAGAATGACTCCAGAATCCAAAATTTTGGAGTCATAAATACTTGCTCCAAGCTCTTGGATCAACTTTTTAAGAGAAAAAAGAGAGTCGACACTCACATGACTATCACTTGACCACCACCACCACCACTACCACCACCACAACCAGCCACCACCACTACCACCACCACAACCAGCCACCACCACCACCACCACCACCACCGCCACCACCACCACCGCCGCCGCCACCTCTACCTCTACCACCACTACCAACACCACCACCACCTCCGCCTCCACCACCACCACCAACACCACTGCCTACCACCACCACCACCACCACAACCACCACCACCGCCGCCACCTCTACCACCACCACCAACACCACCACCGCCGTCGCCTCCACCACCACCACCAACACCACCGCCCACCACCCACCACCACCACCACAACCACCACCATCATCGTCGCCACCTTTACCACCACCACCACCACCGCCTCCACCACCACCACCACCGTCGCCTCCACCACCACCACCAACACCACCGCCCACCACCATTACTACGACTATTTTTCTAGACTTCGATTGGAGGGATAGTGTATTATCAAACATGTTTCTAATCCAAAGATGTTCTAAAATCCATTTCAAAATTGCGTTATCAAACAAGTTTCTACTCCAAAATAATCCTAGAGTAGCTTGGAGTAGAATCCAAATTTGAACCAGAATCCAGAATCCAGAAGCAGAAGTTTTATCAAATGGGCCCTTAAAATGCAAATAACACTTTTCCAGTGTAATCTCGCAACACTACACCTTCTCCTACTTCTTCGGGATTTCCCAAGGAGCAACCATCAACAATCATTTTCTACCACCTTATAAGCAGTTTAGTCCACTGTCTTGGGTGAATTTTTTGATCATTGTACTCTTCAGTGATGGTTTAATCCCTTCAATGCAGCTGAGGTTCTTGACATGCCAAATCACATCCAACACAATGAACAGTAAAGGCATCAACAAACTGCATAAATGCACAACCTACTTCTTTTGTTTCCCCAGGAGAACAGTATGTCTGCTGTTGGGAACCCCTGAACTAAGGATGAAATCAAAGGACCCTTCTGCCCTTAATCTGTTTAAACGATATATTCTTTTCTTTTTTTATCTTCTTTTTTTTTCCTATTATTTTTTTTCCTTTTTTCCCCCTTTTTTTTATATAGCTTTTTCTCTCTCTCTCTCTCTCTTTTCTGGTAAATTACAGCTCCTGTATTTTAATTAAATAACACAAACCTCCCTTGTCAGTTTAAAAATTATACAAATGTTTCTTGAATTTTGAATTTCATTACACTTAACTATTGCACGTTCGCTTGTTGAGAGACATCACTTGATCAAATTCATTTTAATAGTCAAACTATTCTGTAAAAATAATGAAGTTCCAAATTTGCCCTTCAAATTGAAAGCGATTCTTATTCCTTGCAGAATCTAAACCCATTATTCTTCCTCTTCTTTAAATAAATGACAGATCCAAAAAATGAACAGAATATATAGTATATATTCTAAAATATGTTCAGCACTACGGCTCTTCGGTACAATGTTCGAATTTGAAGCATTTCATGGCCTTCAGCAGTGTTGCTTCTCGATTGTTTTAGTGTAGCCTCAAATGTGATTCCCACTTCAGATCTGTTAGAATTGGGGTTTCCAGGATCTTCAGCAGTTTCATGGCCTTTAGCATTGTTGCTTCTCCAGATTACCCATCAAAGGGGCGTCCCTAACTACCCCTTGCCCTAACCCTAGCTTCTTACCCTAACTGCCCCTTACCCTAACCCTTGCTTCTTAGCAAACGAGACCTCCTGAGCGTAAATTTTACCGATAAGATCACCATAAACCTCGTAAAATCCCTTCCCAATATCACCGTAAACGGAGAAGAAAAAATTAGAAAAGAAAGAGAAAAGATCGGGGATTTGAGAAGACGAAGAACCAGAGGACTTGGCATCAGAGAAGAGGATCTGGGAACGGTGGGAATCATACCGACGTGTTTTTCGCGGATCAGAAAGGACCTTGTAAGCATTGATGAGCTTCTGAGAAGCGGTGGTAGCTTCTTCCTCGGGGACTACGGTCTGGATGAGCTTGTCAGGATGGCGTTGCAATGCTAATTTCTTGTAAGCGGATCTGATTTCTTTAGAGGAGTAGTCTGCGCTCAAACCGAGAATCTCGTATAGGCATCTCTTCTCCGGCGCCATTATTGTTTTCTAGGTTTAAGAGGGTTTTGGTTTTATGTTCGTTTGGACAGGTGAGAATGAGATAGTCGTCTTCGTCATCTTGCTCGTCTAGTCTTACGCTTACCCTACAGTGGGAGACAAAACTGGGTGGTTTAGTAGCCCTTCCTCAAAGGAATTTTCAAGAATTGAAGGCTTTGGGACCAGTTTGGCTATGACATCTTAAGTTTTACTTAAAACCCGAATGGACTGTCGTATTTTGTAAAAGTCCACATGGGCTATTTCTAAGTTAGAACAGTTTGGCAATCTTTAAGCATTTACTTGTGGGTCTGTTTTAGTTTAGCCCAAATGGGCTTCTTTATGCATAAAGCCCATATACATTTTGAAGTTTAACTTATTATTGGGCCTTATTAATTGTTTAGCCCAATTGGGTTGGGTTTTGTGCCGTGGTATTATAACCACCCTAATGAGACCTTCATTGTGTAATTAAAACTTTCCTTCGGCATGTTTGTTTAAAGCCATATTGGGTTTTTGGGTTGAATTTGTTTTAAAACCCAAATGGGCCTATCTCTTTTATTTAAGAACCTTATGGGACCTTAAGTTTATAATAGCTCAAGTGGGCTCTTGATTCATTAGCAAAACGAAACCTTGGCCGCTCATTAGCATCCCAAGCCACTTCGTGAAAGAGGAAAAGCAGACAGTCCTCCCAGAAATTGGAGCTCTGAGAGCGAGCTGCCAATCTGGAGAGTCTATCTGCAGACTTGAATGCCATTTGTCTCTCGAAAATAATGAGGAATTTGCCATCTTGTACTGAGTGAGACAGAAGAGAAAGCAAACCACTACTGTCTCTACTCTCAAGGGAGATATCTGGAATTGCAGTCTCTGTACCCAAGACCGATCATCATCGCTTGAAACTCTACAATATAATTTGTTGTCACCCCCAAATACACAGAGAATATGTTGCGATCACCGTACCAGAGTCCTTTCTGAGCACAACCCTCCCAGGGTTCCAAGCGAACTCCAATCAATATTAAATTTAATCCAGTGTCCAACTGGTTTTACTCATTGGAGTTGTATCATTTGGTGTGTCCATCTAGGCTGGTTCAGGTGAGACCCTTAGCTGGGTTGCAACAATCCAATGTGCAAGCGAAGTAATAACACCTGGCTGCTCTACCGAGGCATGTCGTCGATCTGATTCAATGAGCCACATCGTACCAGCTACTGTTGGTCTCACATTATCAAAACATGTTTTATTTCTGCTTAAACCACAACTGGCCAAGGACAAGGTTCGACCCCGCTATCCATATGACCTTCATCCAAACAATCGACCGTTTTACACTTCCACCAAGAGAGCAACAATTCTCTAGAGACAAAGTCCAACCATTGTAAATTAAATAAACCTGTAACTATCCTCCAGATCTCCACAACAAAGATACAGTGAAAGAAAAGATGTTGGAAGCATTCTTAGGTCCTGTTTAACCGAGCATCAATTGTTTCCAATATTGGGTTTGGCCCTTAGGGGCCGTTTGTCTTAGCCCATATGAATTTTATTTTGAGTTTGGACCTTAGGGTCTGTTTGTTAGAACCAATGTTTGGATTTTCAACTTTGGCCATACTAGTTTGGTCTAGTATTGGATCATTCTTGGACCAGTTTGGTCTCAAGAATTAGAAAACAAAAGCTGAAATTATTTGTTATTGTTAAAAGGGTAAATTACGTGGACCTCCCCTTGATAATGCGTTAAATACGTATCACTACCTTGTAAATTTTAACGTTACACTCAACTACTTTAAACTAAGGATGTGAAAAATAAAATAAGTGACCTGACCAAAAAAATCCTTCCACAATCCTATTGAAACCTTACCAATTTCCCCATTTCCCCTTTTTTTTCAACTCAACATTCTCTTCAATCCCACCGAGACCTGGAATTTTGGGTTCCTTTAGTCTGTCTGTTGTATACTATTATGATTGTTATGGAATATGGTTCCTTTGATCTGTCAGTTATATACCTATGGGTTTTCTTTGTTTTGTTATTATAATCCTCATAAATTGACTCTTGAATCATTTTATTAATGGTGTTACTGAGGCCCTCTTATTCCAACTTTCATCTTCCTCCATCTTTTATGTAAAAAAACCTTAACCTCTTTGCTCCTCAACCTCCATCTCTTGCTCTCTGTTCCAAAGAAAACCCCAAAAGAAAAGGCTAAGCTTCTCCAATCTGAGACTGTTTTAAAAAGGATACAATAGGAATGATTTGTTCGTGAATTTCTCTCATTCAAGCAGTTATCATGTTCTTTTTTCCCTTCTTTTTTGCGATCCTAAGATACTCAAACTGCGATTTTTCTCGGATCTGAAGCAAAATCCTCCCAAAGTTTTCATTGCAAATCTGACGGCCGATGACAGAAATGGCCGACCTTTCTATACAACCGGAGACACCATGAAGTTTGTACTGGAAAAACACTTGGAGATGTTTAAGGTCAAGCATGAAATGATTCTCCGTTGACGGCGCAGGTTTTCCAGTAAGAGTATTGATATAGTCTTGAAAGAGGGGTTAAGAAGATAGGTCTTGACGTTAAAGGACATATGCAAGCCTCTCCTTGTTCCTTGCTACGATCTCAATAGCTCTGCCCATTTGCAGGCACACGATGGAGTTGCAAGAACAAGATGGAGTTGCAGGCAAATGATGAAGTTGGAGAAGAAGATTGAGTTCTCGCAGTTGCAGAAGAATCACTGGAGAAGAAGATGGGTGCACGCAGTTGTAGGAATATCAGTGGAGAAGAAGATGGAGTTGGAGAAGCAAGACTTCTACACAAAATCCCTAATTTGTTTGTTTACATATAAGGGTATATAGGTAACTTCATATCACTTAAGGGTATTTTTGTCTTAACAAAAACTAAGCCTTCTCTACATCAGCAACTAATGTCCCTAGCCCAATGAAGTGAACCTATTTGTCACAAATCTAGTGTTTCAACAGTAGTATGTGTCATTTCTCGCAAGGCAGGGTAATGATACGTATTTAACTCATTGTAAGGGGAGGTCGGCATGGTTTACCCTTGTTAAAATATATAACTAAATTCCATGAATTACTTATGTAACCTAGTTTGTTTCTTTTCAATGGTATATGTTACGGTCGGAAATCGCCAAACGGTCTGCGATCCGAGCAACCTGCAATCACAGAGATGAGACAACGGAGTTGGGCGACTATGCCCCGGGTACACTCCGATGCCTAAGTCAGATTCCCAATGTAAACAGTCAAGAGATAGCAGGAAGCTGTCTCCAGTTTAGAGAAAGAGGGGAACGATGAGAGAGTTTGAACGTACGAGAATGAATGGTGAGGTTGTGAGCTGAGATACCTTGAGAGGTCGTCCTCTACTTATAGAGATTGGGAAGAGGCATGGAGGCACCAGGACTCAAGGAAGTAGATTGCCAATAGGACTGCCAAGTGTCGCTCTGAGGGACACCCAAGTCATAGACTCCGAGTGGGAGACCGTAGCCAAGGAAGCTAAGTCGGTCAACGGGGAGGGTGACACGCGTCACCGCACAGATGGTCGCATAGCCGTGATGGTAAGCATCGTACCGTACTAGGAGAAAGACTCCTCTGCCGTGACATAGTTGCTTTAGGACTTTGACCTCCGACCAAGAAACGTAATCGAGTAGGTTTATATTTCCGACCGGTACCGTGTCCTAACAGGACTGTGACTCCGAATGGCATAAGCCGAGCGCACCACATCATTTGTGGTCGGCTCCGAAGATAAAGGTTTCCACGTGTAAGATTTTAAATGGATGATGTTTTTCCCACATAATAGATGCCCCTTCTGCTGTCGGATTCAAGAAATTCAATAGTGCAAATATACCGAATAAAAATGTCAAGATCCGCTCGGATACTTTGGAAGTATGATCAGTCGCAAACGTTGGTCGTACCAACGTCCTCCGAGAATTCCCCACCACGATCAGAACTCACGCGTGAATGGATGGCAGTTGTCACCAACTACCCTCATGACCAGTTGATGCACGAAATTCGAGGCATCAGACCTGTGAACCATCGTTCCGCTCAACTGTAGATCTTCAAGCAATCCGAACCGCCACGCCCATCCGACGGCCACGAACCAATCGGCGTGCCTCGGGACGAAGCACAATAAATAGCCGTTACAACCGCGAATGGTCGGCTCCATTGGACGGTGGAGATCAAATCCGATCGTCTCGAGAACTGGCGGCATAAATATCTTGTCATCATTGCGGCTGACGTCAGCCTGTCACGTCGCGCCCGGCGCGGCAGACGTTAACCACTACTGTTCCGCCACGTGGTCGGAATCCGAAAAGTCGATTTTCAAACTCGACGCCTATAAATACTGTCCAAACACTTTTATTCTATCATTTGGTTGAGCTGAGATCGGAGTCTTCTTTGCGTGGTCGGAGTTTCCACAAATCCTCAAGTAACTCGCGCGTCTTCCCAACCATTTTCAAATAGTAAGTTTCTCTGGCTTGTCCTTCCTTTCCGTTTCTCTTCCATTTCTTTTTCATGCTTGCAAGTTCTGGTTCGTCCAATAGTGTCAGACCCTTAGGAAGAGTGAGAGAGAGTGAAACCATGGCCCAGTACCGGACCTCTTCTTCGGAGAGGTCGTCCGACTCTATGGATGGATTCTCCGCCGCCCCTGAGCCTCCCAGTAGGAAGAGGAGAGCTCAAGACTCCGTTAGCCTGGAGTTTGGGTCGGAGACCACTGAGTCGGCACACTCTGGTGGGAAGGCCATTGCCCAAAAATCTTCGAAATTCATCCCTTCGGCTTCCGGTCCAGCATCTGAAGAGGAACTTGAGCAAGGTTCTTCTGACGCCGCCGAGTGTAGTCGCCCAGTTGGCACTTCTGCTCGACGGGCTCCTCGCCAGAGGAGTGGCCATCCTATCATTCCCCCTATCGACAAACTCCTTGCATGGAGGGTGCCGAGCAAGGTCGTGTACGAGACAGGCCTTGACTCAAATCCGCAGAGCCTACCAACTAGAGGAGCCGATGACCAATGTCTTGGTCCGACTCCCATCTTCTGAGGAGAGGGCCTGCAGCCTGAACCTCTCGGAGGTTTGCGTGTATGAACACGCTCTGATGTTTGGCCTCCGTTTCCCCCTTCACCCCCTCATAGTCGACATCTTGAAGGTGTATCACATCGCCCCGTCTCAGTTGACTCCGAACGGGTGGCGGTGTATTTACGCCTTCATCATGTTCGTCCTCCGACTGGGAGAGACTCCAACCGTGAACCTGTTCCGATCACTCTTCTAGTTTTCCAGTTTGACCGAGACCCGCTCCATGAGTGGGTGGTACTACTTCAGCCAGAGGAACGCGAAGAAGCTTCCGACAATCTCTCAGAAGCCCTCTTCCATCTACGGGTGGAAAGAGAAGTTCTTTTTCATGGGTCCTCCGGCGGGTGGCCTTGCTCTGCCTTTATCCAACGTGTGGCTGGTGGTCGACGCGACAGGGTTCAACAAGGTCCCTTTTTTACCATGGAGGAGAGGCGGGCCCAACGCAAGGTACTGGAGGGACAGACAGTCCGGTATGCCGACCTGGCGGATCCCATGAAGTTGGCCGAGCACGGCCTGCTAGGTAAGTTTTGCTTCTGACTGTTGGACTCCGATCGGCTACTTTAATATTAATACTGACTGTTTGCCTGACTCTTTTGTTGCAGTGAACTTCTCCAACGACCAACTGGTTGCCTGGATCTTGCGCAAGCGGGCCATCGATGCCGGTAAGACGACTGATCGGAGAGACGATCAAGCAGGCGGGGCCACCCCGAAGACGCACGCAACAGCAGAGGACCCCAAGGGCAAGAGGCCCATGGTTGAGGGTCCACCCAAGAAGAAGATCTGGTCGGCCGACATCTATAAGTCCAGGCCGACCGTTAAGGTCGGTCAGCCTGAGGAGGATAAAAAGGGGGTTGCGACGAAGGAAGTCCAGCCCCTCCGGGTGAGGAAGGTGGTCGATCTGACCAGGGCCGCCGATCCAAAGGCGCAAGGGGAGTCTGTTACCCCAAGGAAGGTCGAGTCCGAGAAGAAGACGGGGGCGGCGGTATTCGCTCCACAGCTCGAGCTGAAGGACACCGACTCGGTGTTCAAAAGTACGAGGGTGGCGAAGATCATGCTGACGGAGAACCCTCCCAAAGGACGTGGCCTTCACCGCTTCTCTGGACACCACTGATCTGCTGAAGAGGATGTTCCTTGCGAGCTCCCAGGTATGATGGTCAGACCTCCTTCTTACGGTATTTATTTTGTCCGGGCCGTCAGATATTTTGCTAAGTGTTTCGTTTTCTTTTTTATGCAAGGAAGCAATCTCTTGGCCGAGGTTTGTCAAAGGGCTGCGAACATGATGATGGAACTGGAAGAGAAGGAAGAACTAGAGTCTTCCTTACGAGCGGCTTTGAAGACGACCGAGGACAAGCTGACTGACAAGACCTCCGAGGCCGAAGGCCTCGCTTTAGAAAGTCCAACCTCCAGACTTCCCTGGACAAGGCCGAGGACGCCCTTTCGGAGGAACATCGGAGGGTGCATCATGCTGAGGAGAAACTGCGGGCGGCCGAGGATGCCAAACGGACGGCTGAGGACGATGCCAAGAAGGCCAGGGAGGCGTTGGCCAAGGCGGAGGAGTTTCAGGCCGAGATCCGGGACCAGGCAGTGGCTAACTACCTATCGTCTTCCCAGTATGCGGATGACTTGGAGGAGGCCGCCAGTGGGTTCTTCCAAAAGGGAGCATTCTACCTGAAGGAGTAGCTCGTTGGGAAGGGCGCTGTCTTCAACTAGTTGAACTTTCTGATCTTGGCTGAGGAAGAAGTGGTGGAGCTGACCGTGCGTTTGGAGGCCGGGGACGTGCAGGAGGACGACTTGCCTCCATATGAAGTTCCTCAAACGCCGATCGTCGAGCTTCTGGACATGCAACTGCCGAGCGACGTCCCCACTGATCCCGCTGCCAAGGACGGGCCTGCTTGAGTGGTCTTCCGCCCGCGGGGGCTACCTTGTAAATTTTTTCTTTTTTGGTTTGTAATTTTGATGCCCCTCCGTGGGCTTTGTGTTGTTGCCCCTTATGGGTTTTTATGAATAAAATTCAATTTCTCTAATTCTCTGTGTTGGATTCTAATCTTTTTGCACTGCTCGGCTTCATTCCCTTGTTGTTGTATTGTTTGTATTGCCCCTACCCCGGAAATGTTTTAGGCTTGGCAGTGAGCAAACCGAGAATACTTAAGTCTTTACGGAAATGGCTAAGGCACTGGAAACTAGGGTCGTTCCTCTGAGTAGTCGAGCGCGGTAGTGTAGAAGTACTGCGCTCCTATCAGTCCTGCTCGAGGTTATGCTCGGGCAATCGCATGCTACTCATACCTTCTTGGGGGTGTGAGTAGGCGTGTAAAGTGTGGTCTGCATGCTACCCTTACCTGCTTGTGGGTAGGGGTAGGCAGAAAGGTCGAACACCTGCATGCTGCTCATACCTGCTTGTGGGTGTGAGCAGGCGGTGTCAAGTATGATCTGCGTGCTACCCTTGCCTGCTTGTTGGCCGAGGTAGGCAGAATGGTTGAGCACCTGCATGCTGCTTGTACCTGCTTGAGGGTATGGGTAAGCAGAGTCATCGAGGGCCGGCGTGCTACTCGGGCCTGCTTGAGGGCGCGGGTAGGCCGGCTATGCCGAAAGGAACGGCTATGTGGAGAACTGCGAAAGACATTTGCTGCAAGTTGTGGGCTGAATGACTATACTTCTTTATTGAAAATGAACTGGAAGGATTACTTTACTTGAAAAAGAAATATTAAAACTATTATACTGGCCAGGATAGATCGGCCGACTTGACAAAACATACTAAATTAAAAGTAAAGCCTACGACTATTCACTGATAATACTTTCGAAGGTTGGTGGCATGCCAAGTCCTTAGTATTTCTTCACCGCTGAGGGTGGTCAGCTTGTACGATCCCGGTCGACCGGTTCTGAGGACACGGTAAGGGCCTTCCCAATTTTGGGCCATCTTTCCTTGATCGGTGGGTTCCGAGACTGCTGCTTTTCTGAGGACAAGATCTCCGACCCTGAAGTGCTTTGGTCGGACTGTTTTATCGTAGTGCCAAGTGGTCATCTGTTGGTATGCTGCCATCCTGAATGCTGTCGACTCTCGCACATCCTTTAGATTGTCCAAATTAGTTCGTAGATCTCCTGAGTTGGTGTCCTCGTGAAGTTTAGCATCCAAAAAGTGGGATGAAATACCTTGACTGGGACGACTGCCTCCGTGCCGAAGGCAAACATGAAGGGAGTTTCGCCTGTGGGTGTCCTACTGGTTGTCTTGTATGACCAGACGATGCTCAGTAACATGTCGACCCACTTCTCCTTTTTGTCTGCCACCATCTTCTTCAGATCGGACAATATGGTTTTATTTGTTGCTTCAGTCTGTCTACTTGTTTGCGGGTGGTCGACCGACCCAAACCGATGGTCGATCCTAAATTCCACACAGAAGTCCGCAAATGCTGCAATGGCGAACTGAGTGCCATTGTCTGTCACAAGGATTCTGGGCACACCGAATCTGTACACGACGGAGTGCCTGGAGAATTGCTCCACCTTGGTTGTGTCAATTCTAGCAATAGCTTCGACTTCAATCCACTTTGTGAAGTAGTCAATGGTCACAATGACATACTTCTACTGATATGTCGCCTTTGGGAAGGGCCCCATGATGTCAATGCCCCAGATGGCATTGACATCATGGGCTCGGAGCATTTGGGATGGGTGCGTAGAATTGGCACTTGTCGCAGTTACGCACCAGTTCGATGTAGTCATCATGCATTCTGGGCCAGTGGTAGCCTTGCCGAACGATCTTCTGGAATAATGACCGGCCTCCTTGGTTTCGACCGCAGATTCCTTCGTGGACCTCCTTCATCACTTGCTCGGCTTCGTCCAATCGGAGACACCGAAGTAATGGCATGGTATAGGATCTCCTGTATAGCACATTGTTGTGGATGGTGTATTTCCTGGACCGGGCTTGGATGCTCCGTGCATCTTTCCTGTCGTCGGGAAGTGCACCTGTTCGGAGGTAGCTGTAGATGTCGTCGTACCAGCTAGAGATGGCTTCAATTGGTGCAACTTCCTCTTTGGCAGAGCTACTGGCATGCTCCAATAGCTCCACGTACACGGTAGAGTCCATCCCTACGTTGTCTTCCAGGGACAACCTAGACAGCTCGTCTGCTTTGGTGTTCTTGTCCCGGCACACGTACTGCAGCTCGACACTTCGGAAGGCTGTGATAGCCGAGTTGACCTTGTCCAGGTACTTCTGCATCTCTGGTTGCCTGGCTTCATAGTCGCCCTGTACTTGTCGGATGACTAGCTATGAGTCACCCTGGACTATGAGCCACCGAATAGCCAGGCTTTTTGCTAGTCTGGGGCCAGTAAGTAAAGCCTCGTACTCGACTTCATTGTTCGTAGTACGAAAACCGAATCTCACTGCTGATCGGATTTTGAAACCTTCCAGGCTTGTCAGTGTTACTCCGACACCTGCTCGGCCGTCCATGGAGGATCCATCTACCTGCAGTGTCCACAGGGCTTGGGTTGGTTAAGGAGTGTTCCTTGCTGGAGGTTCGACAACTTCTTCCTCGGGCAGAATGCTCTCGACAACGAAGTCTGCCAATGTCTGGGCTTTGATGGCGGTTCTGGGGACGTTCTTTATCTCAAACTCGCCTAGCTCTATTGCCCAATTTATGAGACGATCAGATACGTCAGGCTTTGACAACACTTTCTTCAGAGGTGTGTTGGTAAGTACAGAGAGGGGGTATACTTGGAAGTATGGTCGGAGCTTCCGTGTAGCTGTCACCAGGGCGAGCGCCAGTTTTCAATGGGCTTGTATCTGGTCTCTGCGTCCAACAATACCTTGCTGACATAGTATATCGGTCATTGTACCCTATCTTCTTCTTTCAGCAGCACGACACTCACCGCATCGTCAAAGACTTCGAGATAAAGTTGCAACTCGTCCTCGGGATTGGGCTTCACCAATAGGGGTGGTGAGGACAAGTAAGCCTTGAGGTCCTTGAAGGCTTTCTGGCACTCTTCAGTCCATTCAAACTTCCTGGCTCCTTTCAGTGTCTTGAAGAAGGGAAGGCATCGCTCGACCAACTTTGACATGAAGCGGCCGAGTGCAGCTATGCGACCGTTCAGCTCCTGCACCTGTTTGGGTCTGATCGGCGCTTCCATGTTCAAGATGGCCGTGATCTTCGAGGGCTTGACTTCTATTCCCCTCTCTGAGACCATGAAACCCAAGAATTTCCCAGATGCGACTCCGAAGGCACACTTGGTGGGATTCAGCTTCATGTTGTGTCTGCAGAGGATCTGGAATGCTTCGTTGATGTCAGCTAGATGATGATCGACTTGCTGGCTCTTTACTAGGAAGTAGTCGACATATACTTTCATGTTTCGGCTGATCTAATTTTTGAACACCTTGTTCACCAACCTTTGGTAGGTGGCTCCTGCGTTCTTTAGGCCAAAAGGCATGACCGTATAGCAGAAGAGCCCCTAGTTGGTGACGAAGGAAGTGCACTCCTCGTCAACCTTCCTCATCTTGATCTGATTGTACCCTGAGTACGCATCAAGGAAACTGAGCTGCTCGTGCCCAGCTGTAGCATCTATTAATTGGTCGATGCGCGGCAGTGGATAACTGTCTTTTGGACAGGCCTTGTTGAGGTCTGTGAAATTTATGCAGATCCTCCACTTCCAGCTTACTTTGGGCACCATGACCACGTTCGCCAGCCAGTCTGGATAAGCTACCTCCCGTATGAAGCCGACCGTTAGCAACTTCTGGACTTCCTCGTCTATCACAGACTATCGGGCAGGCGCGAAACTCTTCTTCTTCTGTCTGACTGGTTGGTGTTGGGGTCAACCTCCAAGTGATGTTCGATCACTTCTCTGGGGATTCCTGGCATCTTAGAGGCCGACCATGCAAACACATCTAGGTTTTTCCTCAGGAATTCTATCAGCTCCTCCCTCTGGTCCTCAAGTAGCAAGGAGCCGACCTGGAACGTCTTTTCAGGCTGATCGTCAGCCACCGGGATTTGCTCTAACTCCTCGGCGGGATTTCCCCTGCTCGGTGGGTCAATGTCTCGAACATTCACGATGTTCACCTGTGCTGCTTTCAGGGCTCTTTGACTATTTTTCAGCTTGGTGACGTACCATCTTCTGGATGTCACCTGGTCTGTTCGACATTCTCTGACGCAGTTCTCTATTGGGAACTTCATCACTAGGTAGTAGGTGGACATGCATGCCTTGAGCTTGTTCAATGATGGGCGACTGAGGATCACATTATGTGCGAACGACCGATCTACCACCATAAATTTGACCATCACCCTCTGTTGCCTGGGTTTTTGGCCAAGTATCACTGGCAATTGGATGCCTCCTTTCACCATGATTGGGTCCTCGGAAAAGCTGATGAGATCCAAGGTGACCGATTGGAGCTGGTCATCTCCTAGCTGCATCCCTTGGTACACGTGGTAGAATATGATATCTACCGAGCTCCCTGTGTCCACCAAGCACTTGGCGACATCACAGTGTCCGTTCCTGGCCGTAAAGACAATGGCATCTTCATGGGGGGCTGCCACGTTGACGAGGTCTTCGTCGCCGAAGGTGATGATTTCTCCAGTCCACACCTTTTTGGCCGGCCAACTGTTTTCACCACCAGACGGGAGTAGGCTTTGGCTAACCTATTAGATGTGTTCCTGGCTGTCGGTCCTCCTATGATTATAAGGACTCTCTTTCTCTCGGCCTTGGGCCCCTTTGTAATCACATAGACACCACTATCTCCAGGAATATGCAGGCCCGTAGATGTTCGTGGTCGGTCCTTTGGTTGAGGATTACCAACGAATTGCCGATTGGATCTTCTTCTCTTTGACATCGGGTGAGACTTCCTCCTCCTACTTCTGCCCCTAATTTCTGGTTCAGACCAAGATGGGAAGGACCCGAACTGGATATGCTGTCTGCCTCCCAGCCATTCATTTACTGATATTCTAGTTTATTTGGCTCCAGATGACCCTCCGATTGTACCAAACTGAACGGCACTGACCCACTGTCTGGGGGCCACAGGACCTCCCTCGGGATCTCGATCGTCCTTTCGATCTACATTTTGGTCCTCGCCTGTGT
This sequence comes from Protea cynaroides, assembly GCA_028583415.1. NCBI lineage: Eukaryota > Viridiplantae > Streptophyta > Magnoliopsida > Proteales > Proteaceae > Protea > Protea cynaroides. Next base: position 86,615,618 of record CM053269.1, read on the forward strand.
CCGCTCGGCAATTATTTGACTGCTGGTTCCACGGAGGTGGAGGGGGTAGCCCGCGATCTCTCCGAGCCAACGCCAATCCCCTACCAGCATCTCTGACAAAATTACGGTAGTAACCCCGCCGGATGAGATCCTCAATTTCCCACTTGAGGTACTTGCACTCATCCATATCGTGACCGTGGTCGCGATGGAAGCGACAATATCTGGAGCAATCTTTATTCCTTCCTTCACCTAGAGGCTTCGGTGGTGGTCGGAGGTTCCGATCATTCCTGATTACCTCTAAGATCTCCGTCATCGAAGTGGTGAGTGGAGTGTAGTAGTCGAAGGTCTTGTACGGGTGCTGGTGTACTTGTTCTTTGTTAGACCTTTGGTTCTTAGGGTTGCTAGAGTTCGGCGTCTGGTCGACCAACTCGGACCTCTTTTTGTCAGCAGGCTTTTGGTCGGTCTTTAGGTTGTTGACCACATTATTTTTCTGGGCTTTTGTCATTTCGTTGCTGAAGTGTATTTCTCGCATCTAGCCAGCAGGTCATCCAAGTTCTTCGGGGGCTTTTTGGCAAGGGACCAACAAAGCTCTATGTTCGTTACTCCGGCCTGCAAGCTGTACATATGCACTGTGGGCTCAACGTCCTTGATCTCCAGCACTTCGGTATTGAAGCGCTTAATGAAGTCCCGCAAGGACTCGTCTTTCTACTGCTTGACCATGGACAGATGATAAGATGTCTTCTTGCTCACTCGACTGGCCTGGAAGTGCGTCAAGAACTTGTTCGACAGCTGTTCGAACGAAGTGATGCTCCTCGGAGGTAGGTTGTTAAACCATGTGCGGGCAGCAACTCTGAGCATCGAAGGAAACGCTCTACAGATAAGGCTGTCGCTGAGAGGGTAGAAAAGCATCGTAGAAATGAACGCGTCCAGATGCTGATCGGGATCAGTGCTCCCATTATAGGAGTCCAAGACAGGCATCTTGAAATTGTCAGGAGGGGGGGCCCTCATGGTCTCGTCAGAAAGTGCAGTGACGGTTATGTAAGCCATCCTTGGCGGAGCGACACGGCTCTGCTCCACCTCCTGGAGTCGTGTAGTCAATTCCAACAACTGTCGCTCGACCTTTGACTGGGGAGTGGCTGGAGGTGGCGTTGCGACCGTCGTCAGTGTTTCCACATTGACCCCCTGCTGGCGGAGGGCGTCGAGGAAGGACCTCGCGTCTCTCTCAGGCGGAGGGGGTACCCCCTGTGCCTGATGGTGATCGGCTGGATGATGCCGAGCGGATGACCCAGCTACGCTCCGTGCGGGCTAGTGAGAATCTTTGCTCCGATCACGAGATCCCAAGGGAGGATTACTTGGTGCCGCTCTAACTGATGCCGCTGGCGTAGGTTGTCGATGAGCCCCGAACTGGGCCGCTCGCTATGTTGGTGCGGGCGGAGGGTTTGCTCCTCCGGGGATAAAATTACTTGCTCGAGCACCCCTCAAGGCTCAAGCCAACTGGTCAATCTATTGCCTCAGTTCATCAAATTGCTGACAAGTCATATACTAAGGTAGTGGTTGCGGCGCCGTCGCCGTTGGTGTCGGTGTAGGTGTCGGGGTATGGTTTGTCCCCGACGTACTTGCACGGACGGTTCAGATGGTTGTTCTGAAGCCTGGGCACGAGTTCTCCTATGTGCCATCGAAAGTGGTTTAAGATCTTTGTGTGCTTGTTCGTCAAACTCAATCAAGAGGGCCCCACGGTGGGCAACAAATTGTTACAGTCGGAAATCATCCGCCGGTCTACGATCCGAGCAACCTGCAATTACAGAGATGAGACAACGGAGTTGGGCGACTAAGCCCCGGGTACACTCCGATGCCTAAGTCAGATTCCCAATGTAAACAGTCAAGAGATAGCAGGAAGCTGTCTCCAGTTTAGAGAAAGAGGGAACGATAAGAGAGTTTGAGCGTACGAGAATGAATGGTGAGGTTGTGAGCTGAGATACCTTGAGGGGTCGTCCTCTACTTATAGAGATTGGGAAGAGGCATGGAGGCACCAGGACTCAGGGAAGTAGATCGCCAATAGGATTGCCAAGTGTCGCTCTGAGGGACACCCAAGTCATAGACTCCAAGTAGGAGTGGGAGACCGTAGCCAAGGAAGCTAAGTCGGTCAACAGGGAGGGTGACACGCGTCACCGCACAGATGGTCGCATGGCCGTGATGATCGGCATCGTACCGTACTAGGAGAAGGACTCCTCTGCCGTGACATAGTTGCTTTAGGACTCAGACCTCCGATCAAGAAACGTAACCAAGTAGGTCTATACCTCCGACCGGTACTATGTCCTAACAGGATTGTGACTCCGAACGGCATAAGCCGAGCGCACCACATCATTTGTGGTCGGCTCTGAAGATAAAGGTTGCCACGTGTAAGATTTTAAATGGATGATGTTTTTCCCACATAACAGTATATAATTAATTTCTGTTTTCGTTAAAGGAAAGAAAGAAGAAGATGATAGACCATGTTAAGATCTATCAACTCATGGTATGTTACATCATATGTGAACTCTTGAACTTTAATGAATACTAAGCACAAATGAAATTTAAGTAAGTAGTAGTTGGGCTTGAGTTATTATTATAATGACAATTGTTGGTTTAAATCAGGCAATGAGTCCTATTGACTAAATAACCTTTAATGGCTTAAGACCCTGGATAGACTTTAGGTCATGTTTACTTAACAATATGTATATATTTTAGTTTTTACAAATAGTTTGTGTTCTATTTAAATTTATCGAATTGATTATAAACAGATTACAAAAATTAAATATAAAAAAGTTCTTTGGCTGAAACAACTTGCATATAACTATTTATTTGAATAAAAAATCTTTATTTTGGAGGTTTACAAGTTGTTTTTGATAGAATTGAACATCAATTTAACAAGGTAAATGTGATAATGCATTCACACTTGAAATTACAATATTTAATCCTCTATTCTTGTCCATGACTGTAATTTTTGGTGGGAATATGCCATGTAATATCTATTTACGAGATTTTCATAGTGGGATGCTTATTTGGATTTAGGCCTGAGATGTTTTCCTTATAAAATGCTGAAATAGTCCATAATGTTTAAAGTTCATAATGTAACTACCAAGTTTGAACCAATGGGCCTAGTATGCAATCTTATCAATGGGATTCCATGGCTTGAATTATGATATTTCTACTCAGCGGGCTAGCTCCTCAAAGTATAAGACTTTGCCAACAGCGTTCATAGATTTCCCTCTAGGAGACCATATGGCGAATGTCGTGCTTGTGCTACCTCAGGTGAGTCTTCGTTTGGTCGATCCCGCTCGATCTAGTGAGGGTGATGTGGGATTCTCAGAATCGGGAGCCCTTGTCTTGCCATCACAACTGCTAGGATTTCGGAGGAATGTTGTTTCAATCATCTCGCTCAAAAAGAGTCCAACGGGTATTAGGCGATCTTGCCACGACAGTTGTGACCCAATGATGCAGACTTTTCACTTATTTCTTTTGGGTTTTTTCGATTAGGTTTTTTTTTATTTTTTTTATTTTTTATTTTTGGAAATGTGACTAGAAAAAATTTGATTAATTGGCCACTTGGTCAGGTCCACTATTAGTGTTTACCAGCTTTAGCTTCCCTCTTTTGCTTTAATCAAGACACTCAATGGCACAAAACTATGAATGGCTTGAATCCCTTACTGTGGCGCTTGCAGTTGTGCATTTGGGGTACTTCTTTGTAGCCTGATGAACCTCCCAGTTTCCATCTCTCATGATAGAACCAGCCAAAGCCATTCTTGGTATAGCACTCCACTGATAGCTGTCATGAGTGACCACACCCTCCGAGATCCCCATAGGATGCCAGGGATCTAGTCAAAATCTGGTACCTCTACCATCTCGAATACTACCTCTAACCATATTACCCAACAAGTGTTTGTACTTCCTAAACTGTCTCTAAATCCCTGAGCTCTTACCACTAGCCTACGTAAACCAAAAAGACTCTTTCTTAAAGATGCCTCTTTTGTATCCACTTGACTCAAAGACTATCTTTCTTAGAAACCACATCCCATCCCTACTTGAGGATCCCTGCTAGGTTCATCTCTCAATCTTTTGACTCCCAGACATGCTTCTCTCCTAGGAACACAAATTCTTTTCTAGGATGCACAATGAATAGGCTTTTCAGATTTGGGCTAGCCCAAAAAAAACCTAGCAAATAAGGCCTCAATTTTCCTCATAACATTAGTAACTTGATTGAGCTTCTCAAGAGTAGTAAACCAATTGGATGTAAGTGGTGTCTAAAGATTCCACTAGTTTATTGCTTCTCTTGGTTTTAAGAAGAATGTGGTCGGTTAATGTATGTATTTCAAAATCAGTGGGAGCAGGTTTATTTTCTAATACTCCATGATGATGACATACTCCTAGTGATAAAATATCCCATACTATGTATCAGTTTATCAATTACAATCCATTGGTGCTCCATAAAATACTATCATATCCATATACACGTACCCAAATAAAAAAGGAGTAAATCTATTACATTGTTTTAATGGACATCTTTATCCACTTACAAAAAGAATCATAATATCCAGAATGTATCAGGAAGGGGAAAAGTAAGGGGAGCGCTACATCATGCGTAGACACAGTCGCTGCAGGTGCAGCCCTTACCGTGCTCTCCACCAACATCATTGGAACCAGCGACTGCACTCTCCAGAGGGGACTCCATAAAATTAGTGATAGAGAAGTCACCTGCAACAGAATCTGAAAAAAAGTGTTGACACGAGGGTGAGCTCACATCCCAGCTTAGTGAGAAATATAGTATTACATGCGTACAACATACAACATCAAATGATATGAAATGCAATCCATTTTACGTTAAGTCTCAGGTTTGTGTTTCTAGTTTGTGTTTCTACATCCTAGGTGAAGATAAAAGTTGAATAGTTGATCCTGGGTTGTTAAACAATTTCTACAAGTAAACTACCCCTTCGGGACAGTAATCCTTACAGGGTTCATCACCTCCCACCATAGATGTAAGACCCGCACTCCACTAACCTAGTTTAACCGTGTCGTGCCAAGTCTTCCCATCATTACTGGATTAAGTGGACCGACCATGTGAAGATGGACTACGAGACCAGGTGTGAGGAAAAATCTTAGAAGTCGCCACCTAGATTACGGTCTAGGACCTTAAAAATGTGAAATCTCACCCCAAGGTAAGACTTCGATTGACTCATGACCCTTAGATTGGATTTCTAGTCCATCAGAGATTAGGTAAGCGTCAGGTTACAATTATGGGAAGGGATTAGGCACCCAAACCGCCCGATTGAAATCGGTCTCCTATACCTTTCCTATGCTAGACTCTGTTAAATCGAACCAAACCAAGTGGTTTGATATCATTGAACCGAATCTGTGTCCATCAGATTTCCTACGTATCATGAAATTATTCCAAAAATCAGGTTCACCATCGTAGTTCAGGTGTGATTAAAGTTTATGACTGTGATTTATGCTTGTGCATGATTAAGGTCATTGTTCAAGTTGAAATTTATGCTTGAAAGGATGAGAAACCCTATGGGTTAGGATCTGGATAGTCCATACGAACTGATAGATAGTCTTAGTGGATCTAAGAATGGATAACCCTTTCTGGGTCTGAATGTGGATAACCCTATTTGGGTTGGAATATGGATAACCCTATCTGGGTTGGAATATGGATAACCCTATCTGGGTCAAAATGTGGATAAATATCCAAGTGGATCTATGGATAATACAAGTGGATTGAGGTTTGGATCCGAATTTGGGATTCTCCCAAATAGCCTACGTATCCTAGGGTTTGACCTAGGAATCAGAATCCACGAAGTTTGGGCGGATTGAAATGGATGGATATCCTAGTGGATCTATGGATAGTTCGAGTGGACTAAGGTGTGGATCCGAATTTGGGTTTCTCCCAAATAGCATACGTATCCCAGGGTTTGCCCTAGGAATCAGAATTTGCGTAGTTCGAAATGATGGGTGGATATCCTAGTGGATCTATGGATAGTCCGAGTGGACTAAGGTGTGGATCCAAATTTGGGTTTCTCCCAAATGGCCTACATATCCTAGGATTTGCCCTTGGAATCAGAATCCACATAGTTCGGGTTCTGGGTCAGAATGGGGATAAATATCCTAGTAGATCTATAGATAGTCCGAGTGGACTAAGGTTTGGATCCGAATTTGGGATTCTCCCAAATGGCCTATGTATCCTAGGGTTTGCCCTAGGAATCAGAATCCGCATAGTTCGAGATGATGGGTTGAAATGGGAATGGATATCCTAGTGGATCTATGGATAGTCCGAGTGCACTAAGGGTGTGGATCCAAATTTGGGATTCTCCCAAATGGCCTACGTATCCTAGGGTTTTTCCTAGGAATTAGAATCCACGTAGTTCGGGCTCTGGGTCGGAATGGGGATAAATATCCTAGTGGATCTACAGATAGTCCGAGTAGACTAAGGTTTGGATTCAAATTTGGGATTCTCCCAAATGGCCTACGTATCCTAGGGTTTACCCTAGGAATCAGAATCCACGTAGTTCGGGATGATGGGTTGAAATGGGAATGGATATCCTAGTGGATCTATGGATAGTCTGAGTGGACTAAGGGTGTGGATCCAAATTTGGGATTCTCCCAAATGGCCTACGTATCCTAGGGTTTGCCCTAGGAATCAGAATCCGCGTAGTTCGGGAAATGATAACATGTTCTAGGTTAGAATGTGAGAACCTATTATATGTTTAGGGTTTAAAACCTATTCTAGGTTTAGGATTGAAAACCTATTCTAGGTTTATGATTTACTGAGAGGTGAAAATCATCCTGAGTTACCCTTTTCATCCTGAATTCTAATTTTGAAAGGTTTGGCAAAGCATTCTCTTTCTTTATTAAGATTTTTATTATTCCCATTATGCCCTTCCCAAGAATGTGGGTGCCTAAATGCACGTCCCCACACCTAATATGTTTGCTAGGTGTACAGATATGGCAATTCAACTAGGATGCAACATAAATTAAATTATTGCCAAAAAAAAAATATTCTAAGCATGGCATGTATGATATTTATGGTAACTATCATATCATATAGTAAGATTATGAAAATCACCCAAATATGACATGTATTGCAAATAAGGCAAAAACCTAATATGGTAAGATCTAAGCATGGAAAGATCTAATATGGCAAGATCTAAGCATGGCAAGATCTAATATGGAAGATCTAATATGCATCTATATATCAATATGGTAAGTACCAATCATAGAATGTATATATGACATGAATTTTTCAAAAAAAAAAAATCTTATATGCTATTTTCTAAGCATAGTAAGACTTAAAAATAGTAATTATTAAGATTTTGTTAAAATATGGTAAAAATTTATCTATTCTATCAAAAATAGTAACACATGGAATGTGGCAAACATGGTATGCATAATCCAAACAAAGCATATGAATGCTCCAAATATAGTCATTTATCCAAATATGACAGAATTCACTTAAACAATCATTGATGTTATAATGAATGAGACATCAATGAAACCTTTTTTTGAAAAGTACAAAATTATCAAAAAAAAAAAACATATGTTCAATGTTCTTTGAAAAAAATTTAATTTTTATGAAGGAATTTGGGAAGATTAACGACTCAAAACTGTCAAAATAGTGACACAAGATTTCAGATAATGGACAAAACTATGAACTGTATTCAGATTTTATCACATTACACAAGAATGACCATAAGTAGGTCTTCTGAAACTCAAATCAAGTTCAACTTTTTTTCATAGAAAGATGACTTAATATATTATATTTCATATGAAAGATTTGAATCCCAACAAAAAGCAAAAATAGGTCAAAGATATGCCCTAAGACCGTACATGTGCACTGGTCAAATCTGTTTTAGATTTTTGACCAGTTGCACCATAAATTCCAAATAAAATTTTATTCTTAATGAAAATTAAATACAGACATATGTCTATGTATATAACTGTCTGATCTAAAATTTCATTAAGAAAAATAATTTAAAACATTATATTTTCTTTGTAAACAATGACTCTTTTCAATAATGCAAATCAGTACATCATGACAGATTCAAAATCAGAGCACTATGCACTTAAAAATTGCTATCAGTTCAAAAAAAATTAAAAAAATATGAAATCAGTGCCATTTTTTAGAATACTTTCATGTCTAAAAATTTCATATTAAGTGGATTTTCTGACTATGGCCATAAGACCTTTGTCTAGAGACTTTCTGATGGAGGGTTGCATTACATCCGAGAAAAACAGCAATGTCAAAGACAAATTTTTTGATATATTTTCCCAATTTCAAATGGAACGAAAATTTTAAGGTAGTCTTCTAACATATCAGAGAGACTCTCATAAAAATTTGGGCTTCAAAATCTTAGAAAAAATTTATGTGATGTACGTCCTAAGTTTGAATCCTAAATCTAGAATTTTCAGATCAGAAAACCACTTTATGAAATTTGTAAAAAACATCAAACAACATTGTATATCATTCAAAAATTCATCATTGAATAGCTTAGACAAATTATCATTCATGAAAAATGATAGACATAGACATCCTAACATTAACAAGCATGTAATAGAGCATTCATGATTGAGATTTCAAGGAAATTAGCATTTTTCAAACAAAATTGGCATTCGAGCATTCTAACGACCTCTAAATTTGTTTAGATTACTAACCTTGTACTCAAATCGAGCAAAACCATCGATGAAGGGTGATTGGAGGTTGTATTAACCCCCTTTGAATGCGAATCCTCTTTCTCCTCTCTTCTGCTTCTCTCTCTCTTCTCTTTCTCTCTTTTCTTCTTCTTCTCTTTTCTTTCTTTTCTCTTTTCTTCTCTCTTTCTTTCTCCCTCTCTCATGTTTTCTCTCTCTCACTTACGTTCTCCTATCCCTCACTCACATTCTCCTCCCTCTATGGTCTAGAAAAATATCTCCACCTCTCTCTTCTCTTGCCTATTTATACTTTTTCTATCCTCTTCTAGAAAATCCTTATTTCCTTTCTTCTTTTTCTAGAAAATCTTTTTTTCTTCCTTTTTTCTTCTTTCCTTTCTTCTTTTCCTTCCCTTTTCTCTTCTCCCTTTCTATTCCACACATTTCTATCTCTCCCTCATCTAGAAAATCCTCTCCTCCTCTTTCCTTCTTCTTTCTTCCTTCCTTTTCTTCTTTTTTTCTTATAAAAAATCATTTCTTTCCATTTTTTCTTCATTCCTTTCTTTTCTTCCTTCCCATGTTTTTTTCTTCTTCCTTTCTTTCCTTTTTCTCCTTCTTCTTCTGGAAAATCCCTTCTCTCTTTCCTTTCTCTCTTTCCTTCTTCTAGAAAATTCCTTTTCTCTTTCCTTTCTTTCTTCTTTTATTTTCTTCTTCCTTCTTTTCCTTCCTTTTTTTCTTTTCTCCCTCTCTTTCCACATTTTCTTTCTTAGAAAACATTTCTTTTTTTTTCTTTTTTCTTTTTCTTCTTTTTCTTTTTTTCTTTCCTTCCTCTTTCCTTCCTTTTCTTTTTTTTCTTTCTCCCTCTCTCTTTCACGTTTTCTTTCTAGAAAACGTGAAGGGGGAGCTTTTCTTTTTTTCTTTTATTTATTTATTTTATTTCTCTCTCTTTCCTTTTTTCTTTCTTCCATTCTCTTTCCTATGGCTCTCTTTCCTCTCTCTATTCATGGCCTCATTTTCCTCTCTCTTTCCTATAATATATATGTATATACATATTATATAAATATATTAATACATATAATATATATCCATAAGAAATATATATATATATATATATATATATATATATATATACAAAAATATATTATACATTATACACATATAAAAGAAATGCATGCATATAGATTGGCATAACTTGGTCTGGATTGGTCTGGGATGGGCCGGGCTAAGTTAGACTAAGCTGGATTAAGCTGGTTTGGACTAAGATTAATATTTCATAGTCTATTTCTGTCATCCTTTCATATGAAATTTTCTGATAGCATCTATTCTAAATTTTTTGCATTCACTTTGTAGAACATTAAAAATGAAGAATATTGAGACTTGAATCATCTCATTTGGAAATAAAATGGTCAACTTATGAATTTTTAAAGTTTAAGTAGGCCAATTATTGATAATTTGGCTGACCATTCTGCATGGGATCCTTCGGGGACTTCTACCCGAGATTTTTTCGTCCACTTTGTAGAATACTAAAAATGGAACATAATGAAGTTGAAATTACCTGATTTGGATATGGGATGACCAAAATATGAATTTTTGAAGATTAAATGACCATTTTCATGTGTAATCTTCCATGGGACCCACTGGTGACTTCTACCTGAGATTTTTTACGTCTACTTTGTGGAACATTACAATTAAAGAATAATGGCCTTGGAATCATCTGAATCCGACGTAGAACGACAAAGTTATGAAGCTTTGAAGTTCTAACAATAATTTTGCATGAAAGCTTGCATGGGGCCCACTGGTTACTTCTACCCGGGATTTTTCACGTTCACTTTGAAGAGGACTGAAAATAAGGAATATTGGTCTTTGAATTATCTGATTTCGATATTAGATGACCAAGATATGATGTCTTAAAGTTTGAATGATAATGCATGCATCATACGATAATTACGTAAATGCCCTTGTACTTTCAAACTGCGATATCTTCCTTGTTTGAAGTCAAAATTTGATGATTCCGATCTCATTTCAAAGATAATTTCACAACCTATTCATCCAAGTAGATAATAGCCCATGACCCTACTATGGGGTTCAGTAGAGAATCACACATCTTTGGGTTAAAGGCTGAAAACCTGCCATATTGATTCACTTATGCAGAGGGTGGCAAAAATGGGGTGCTTACACCAGGCATGAGAATCGACTCAAAAATACTTAAAATCAAGTGTATGGTCGACTACCTGGGTAGGTATGGTCGACCATATGGTAAGAAATAAAGACCACACAAATAGTGATCATACGGTTGATGTTTTTGAGCATATAGTCGACGGATTATGCGACCGTACCATCCGACCATACGACCCCAAAACCAAACTCCAAGTTGAAAACTTTCCAAATTAAGGAGGGTGGGGGGCTCTCTTTCCTAATATTGGAGAACTCTATATGGAGGGTTTCTCTCTATATAAGGGACGTCCCTCAATCCTTTTTCACTCTTTTGGAACATTAGCAAACCCTAGAAGAAGAGAAGGAAGAGAAGGAGAATGAGAGAAGACTAAGGACAATGCTGAGAGAAGAGTTCTACTGATTCCCTGCAACAAGTAAGGTATGAACCTTGTCTCTGTAGCCTTAGAACATCAAGATTAGAAGTCTCTAATGTAAATTGTAATACCAAACCCAAGGTAAGGATTCAGTATGGGATTCTCTAAGCAAACTTCAAGAGGAGATCATAGAGAAAGGGATGGAATAATTGTTGATAGAACCAAGAGTATTGGCTTTAGAATGAGCATTAGGAAGGACCCTATTGATGAGCCATGAGGAAGAACTCGGATTAAAAGTAGGTTCTGATCAGTAATCGTATGGTCGCAGCTACGGTCGACTATAGGTCGACCATAGGATGACCATAGTGTCGACCATAGCTATTTCGGAAGAATTCAGGAAACGTATGGTAGCAGGATATGGTCGCATATAGTGCGACCGTAGGTTATTGATCGTACGTGGTAAGGTCGACACAGCATGCGACCATATAACCTATCAGACACCTATCAGTGATCTGTTTTGATTTCTGACTACTGTAACACATTACACATGAATCCTAACTTAAATTTATACAACTTCTAGGTTATTAAATTGATTCAAAGAGAGTTACAAGGCTTGAAAGGAGATTAAGTGTTGCTAACAGGTGAGGGAACAAGACCTAAACTAACTGGATAATAACAAACTATTTTATCTTATTGAGTCCAATGCTATGATTGATTCTATGTTTGTATGCTTGTATTATGTATCTCACATCTCATCCAATATTTCTACTACTACTGCTCATGCATATTTATTTCTGTTTATTTATAACATGATGATGATGATGCTAGGAATAGACATGTGATTGTATGTGTGTGGTTAGTGTGTTGGATGCGAGTGGAGCATCAGGGGGAGGACATGACACTGTGGTTCATCCTAGTCACCATACTCTAGCTCTATCTCTAATTAAGTCTTGCCCACTGACATCGTCATATCGCCATTACCTTAGTAGAACTATTACGTCGTAGGGCATCAGGGGAGGTGGTCTCGGACCGTGCGATCTTTGACTCTGTCGGGGGGGCTAAGATCTATCTCTATGGATGTATTGAGGGATACTGGGGTGAGACCTTGGATACACTGGATGGCATTAGGATTGGTTAGTTGTGAGCCTAGTTTGTAAGCCCCCACCAATAGGGGCTTACGTGTTGGTATGGATAGGGCATCAGGGGAAGTGTTGGCGGTGTGTGATCCGGATACTTTAGCTCTATCTTTATTCCATGGTGGTGCATGTGGGACGGCAATGGTGTTTGATCCATTGGGTGGATTTACACACTCGTGTATAGAGGTACGAGGGCCACCAAACCTTTCTATAGCATATTACAAACTTAAAAATCAGACCAAAGATATTGAATTGAATGCATGCATATGTTTGTTGCGTTGTTTTGTTTTGCTCACTGATCCATGATGTGTACTCACCCTTTTGATGTCAAATATTTTTAGTTGATGATGCAGGTCCTACTGTGGAAGAGTACATGAATGCGTCATCGTATGGACACATGGCAGCTATGGACGTAGAAGCTGTTGAAGAGGCGCATGATCTTTCATGCCAATGCAATTTATACGTTTTTTATTAGTTTATTTTATTTTGAATACCAGAACATGTAATTGATTATTTTACTTTATGTCTTGAGATGTTTTGGAGATAATTGGATTACATATTTATTTATCACTGTAGACATTCAGTTCATTATTTATAAAGACTTTTACTTATTTGTGTAGTATCTCTGATTATTACCGTGGAATGTGTGTGTAGTTTGATATGGTGGGTACGACCTATACAAGATCCTCGTTGAACCATTGATTTATTGAAGGTTCATCACACTATTCTGGTTAAGTTGGAATTGAGGTGTGACAATAGAACCAACATATGCCAGCTACTGTACACCCATACGTCACTGACTCCTCTTAGGGTCACCCAACCTTCAGAAATAAGAACCTATGTTAGTATCTTGACCCCTACTGGAAGGGTGTAGGAAACAGGGAATGACACCACCTATGTCTATTATGTTCATTCATTTCATTCTGGCTGTCTATCGACATAAATCCCTGGATCACCACTCCCATGGATCACCGTGCCCCCATTAGCATATCTACAAAACCATCATGACTTACACCAGTAGAGATCCTTGGCTCACCACTCCCATGGATCATCGTGCCCCTACTAGTGAGTTTACATTCCAACATGATCCGTATACCATCACTCCAATGCGTCACACAAACCATTACACATGGTCAATCCTCTTATAATCCAATACGACCCGTGTGCCTACTCTCCCATGCGTCACATGGAGCATCATACATGGTTGTACACTTATACACATGTAAAGAAGGCTATGCCCCAAAGAAAAACCTCGGCTCTGCTCCCATGGATCACCGTGCTCCTGCTAGAGCCTAGCGTCAACAACATGGCCTGTGTATTGTGCTCCCACATGCTACACATCCATCATGCCTAAACAATCATACAAACATTCATAGTTGTTATAATGCAATGCATGCTCATATATAAAAATAATGAAACATATCATTAAATACATCCTAAGTATGTTACTAAGCAAAGTAGGCATGTTATTAAGGATGCCCTAAGTCTACGGACTAGACCCCTCACCTGATTGCACAAGAAGTGTAGCTGTAATCAGAAGCCAATAGAAGGCTTCAACAATCGCCTATGTTGAACACGTATTTAACATATAAGAATTCATTAGTTTGGTTTCATAGATTTTAATCATTATGGACAAGCCTTACATGTCCATACATAAGTCCCAATGCAAGTAGGGAACCCAACGGTTGGCCTTTCTATTTATTACTAGGCATAATAGTCAAAACAAATTGAACCGGAGGATGAAACTGGTTGAGGGTGCCTTCGGTACAATCATCCAGTTAATATTTAGAGTATTTTCTAAGTAGACAGAACCGGAGGAATGAGCAGATGATCGAGCATTTGACAGATCGTCTGGCTCCTATACTACCATACATACTGGGGTTCCAGTAGGTTTTTCAGATGCTTTACAGGGTGGTCATTCATTCGGCATTGCCTCCGCTTAGTATTAAGCTTAAATAGAGGGTCCAGGTCAATCGGACCCACTGGGAAACTGGTTAGATGACCAAGAGGGTAATCGGAGGATCGTGCCTCCGGGAGGTCTTCCGGTACGAGGCTTCGATTGGTTTATTGGTCATAATCCAATGCATTTGTCATGGCCGGGCCTTAGTCTAAGCTTACTAGAAGAATAGACACAACCTTCCCTCTGGTACGAGGCTCTGGTTTAGACCCAGAAACCAGGTCACGATCCGAGCTTGGTCTCCAAGCTTTGGAGACTTGTTCTCCACTACAAGATTCCCATTTTAGTTGGTGGAAAGCTTATTCCCACCATTATTAGGCACAATGGGAGCCATTTATGGCTCCAATACTCCCTTAATGGAGTTGGGTGAGATGCGAACCTAGATCTAGGTCATTAATGGAGCCTTTATTAATGGAGCTCAACTACCAAGCCTTCCTATACTTAAGCATCAAAAAAGAAGGAGGAAGCTCATTTGACTTACTTCCAAGGGAGCTAGGGCCTAGAGTTCCTTAGCTTCAAGCTCTTCTTCTACTTCTTCTCTTCTCTTTTCTCTTACTCTCCCACCGTTCCAAGAAGGAGAAAAGGAGGAATGAGGCCTCCTTTTATAGAAATCAAGGAGAGAGAAGGTCTAATCTCACGATCAACCAGTTGTTGATAACTGGGTGATTGATCATTCGGTTGGTCATCTGATTAGACCAAAATATATCTTATTGGCCATCTCTTTGGCCCGGATGCTTTGGAATGCATACCCATTCCACTTAAGGTCTACTAAGGCACTTTACCCTACCAACCATGCATTGTAAAGATTTACCTATGGCTCGGATACCACCATCAGGTCCACATCAGGTGCTCCATCAGTCAATGTGTTGAGATCTGGCACAAGAGGAATCCTGGTTAGTACGGGATTCCAGGTGTGGGTCTCACAATCTCTCCAATTTATAAGAATTTTACCCCTAAAATTAAGGCGTACCTGACTCTTCAAACAAATGTAGATACTTCTCCCGCATTACATCTTCACTTTCCCAAGTGGCTTCTTCAATCGCATAGCTATGCCAATGAACCTTCACATAGGGGATGGAATGGTTCTGCAGTTGCTGTACTTTTTTATCCAATATTGCCACAGGTTCCACAGTGCACGATAAATTTTGATTAATTTATGGGACTTTCGCACTCAAGATATGTGATGATCATGAACATACTTCTTCAAGAGTGAAATGTGGAATACATCATGAACTTCAAATAGTGCGAGAGGCAAGGCTAACTGATATGCCACATTATCGCTTCTCCTCAAAATCTCATATGGACTGATATATGTGGGACTCAGCTTCCCTTTCTTGCCAAAGCATCTGATACCGTGTTGGGGCGATACTTTGAGAAAAACTTTGTTACTAACTTGAGATTTCAAATCCTTATTCCATCCATTAGTGTAACTCTTCTGTCTGCTTTGAGCTGCCTTGAATCTCTTCCTTATTAGATCCACTTTATCACAAGTGTCTTGTATAATATTAGGCCCCAATATTCTACGCTCACCTACTTCATTCCAATACAACAGAGTTTTGCATCGCCTACCATATAGTACCTCATATGGAGCAACGCCAAGGGTAGCCTGATATCTATTATTGTAGGCAAACTCTATCAAAGATAGATACTTGTCCCAACTGCCTTTGAAATCCAAAACGTAAGCTCGAAGCATATCTTTCAAAATCTATATTGTGCTCTCAAATTGTCCATCAGTCTCTAGATGGAATGTGGTACTAAACTTCAATTGCGTACCCATCACCTTCTGTAAACTGTCTCATAGCTTGGATGTGAATCTCGGATCTCGGTCTGACACTATGCTTATGGGTACCCCATGCAATCTCAGTATATTATCTACATATAACTTGGCCAATATGTCCATGCTGTATATTGGCCTAACAACTACAAAATAGGCCACCTTTGTAAAATAATCAACGGTTACCCAAATTGCATCAACATTATTTGGAGTTAAGGGTAATCCTATCACAAAATCCATAGTGATATGATCCCACTTTCACTCTGGGATTGGTAATGGTTGAAGTAACCCAAATGGTCTTTGTCTATCTACCTTCACTTGCTGACAAGTAAGGCACTTGTATACAAAAGCTGCCACATCGACCTTCATACCTCCCCTCCAATAGGACTTCTTCAAATCCTGATACATTTTGGTACTGTCAGGGTGCACCAAAGAAAGAGAGGAATGAGCTTCAATCATAATGGTCTCCTTTAGTGACTGGGTAAATTTTGGCATGCATGCCCTTCCCCTATATCTTATCAATCCCATGTTGTTCACAGAAAAGTCTGGGTCTTGCTTTCCTTTCTCAAGGTCATACCTGAGAGTCTTCAAATGAACATCAGTGTCAATAGCATCCTTGATCTCATTAAGCAGGGTAGGCTGAATAGTCAATGTACCAAGCAGCATTGCTATCACCTCAATCCATTCTAACACAATAGTATCAATAGTAGAGGCACTAATCTCCAGAGGTGGTTTAAGAACCAATGTATGGGCCATATTGTGCCCTTCTTTACATTCTATTGACTCAAGGGTTTCCCCATCTAACTTGACCAACGCCTCCTGGCTGAGAGCATGAGCCACCACATTGGCCTTGTCACACCCCAAAAATACTGGTTTGAAATTTTTTTTTTTGGGACACGACTAGAATTAATACCTTAGTTTGGATGTGTTCCCACCAGGACCTCATAAGCGGTGCACACACATACTAACCATTACCAGCACTATGCCACAATCATAATCCAGAGTAAAAAATAACTAAAATTACTAAATAACCATGAGCTCTACATTGATAAATAGGAATAATAGTATCATTGTGTCATGCCCTCAAAATGAGGTTCACCATTAACTAAATAAATCAAACTTAAAGTAACTCTGCCCTATACATCACGGGCTATCAAAACATAACAAATAAATCCAAAGAATACTTAAAACAAAAAACAGTTCATTGTGCAAGATCTCCTCTCTAGAATAACTATTCATCAAAGACGTACGCATCGCACTCGCAGCCTGCGTGGTATGCTTCATCTTCGTACTGTACCCCTCTTAGCTAAGCCAGGTGAGTAATTACCAACGCATTCAAGTAGTCAACAACGATAGTACCCGCAAGACCATCTAAAAGATTGGCGTATGCGAAGGTCAGCTCTCCAACATGAGCTCAGTGAGAAACAGACAGGCAAGCAACAAGAATGCATGATCAATTTATTACACATAACAAATGCAGTAGTCAAGTATCATATATGCCATGTACTATGGTAAGGCCTAACCACACCTCCCAGAGGCTGACTATGACCTCCATGTATAGGAGTGCTGGGTACTCACCAGCTTATCCAGTAGCCCTGGTGCCCCTACACTATGTCCCAATCAAAATGGTAATTAGGCAACAAGTTTGGCTAGTGATGCTACAACGAACATTTCTTACCCTTCCCCCTCATCACTCTACTCTACTAGTACCTGACCCCCTACTGGCCAGGGTTACATATAGGGGTAGTGCCACTAACCAAAACCCTACATTCATCTGATGTATCCCTCTTACCAAACTCAGTAGAAATCCCAGGCCATCCATTTTGCCCCCCCAAGATGTTGTTATCTCGCTAAGGGTGAGTGACATACTCGTCAATTATCATAATAAAGGGTGAATCCACCGGTCCTTGACCATTTCACCATTAATTATCAATTTTAGTCATATACCTTCATACAACAGTTCATAGTACAAAATGCGAATGTATGAACGAGCAGTTATTGGATGACATGTTATCACAGCAAGCATGTGGCACAACAATTATATATTTAGAACACTCTAAAATTAGTTAGGGGTTCTATTCCTCACCTGGTATGACTTGTTTGAGATTGTTTCCACTAGCAAGGTTCACGTTTACGAGGTATTCTATGCCTACACAAGGTGTATGGTCTTTAATTTGGTATTACTTGATTTACTTTTGATTTGTATAAGTTTGGGCTTTTCCGGACTATATATTGGTCGCTACATTATTGACCAGCTCATGGTTCGGTAGAAAATCCAGACCTACTACCATTTGTCGGTCGATATACCAGTTGGTGTAGAGTATCGACCGTGACATCGTTCGGCTAACTCTCCGAGACCCTTCTGGGATTTTTTGGTCACTACGCTAGTCCCTACCATACAGCCGCTGTCACACCCCAACTCTGGTCTAACCAGAATGGTGTGATGAACCGCCAATAAACCAACGGTATACCCAGGATCTCGCATAGGTCATACCCACCATATCAAACCACATACACATTCCACATTAATAATCAGAGATGATAAACAAAAAAACAAAAGTCTTACAGATAATGAACTGAGAGCCTAACAGTGATAAATAAGTATTTAATCCAATTATCTCCAAACTACAAGATATAAAAATAAATAATCAATTACATATCCAATGTTCAAATTATTACTAAATTTAAGCAAAAACACATTGGTTGTACTGGCATGATGAATCATGCGCATCTTCTTCAGCTTTTACATCCATCGCAGCAACGTGTCCATACGTCAGCGCATTCATATATTCTTCAATGGTAAGACCTGCATCATCAACTAAAAATATTCGACGTTGAAAAGGTAAGCACACATCACGGCTCAGTGAGCAAACAAAACAATGCAACAAACATATGCATGCATTCAATTCATATCTTTGATCTGGTTTATAAGTTTACAATGTGCTATAGAAAGGTTTGGTGGCCGTTGCACCTCTATACACGAGTGTATCAATCCACCCAATGGATCAAAGACCATTTCTGTCTCACATGCACCCACCATGGAATAGAGATAGAGCTAAAGTGTCTGGATCAAACACCGCCAACACTTCCCCTGATGCCCTACCAATACCAACACGTAAGCCCCTATTGGCGAGGGCTTACAAACTGGGCTCGCAACTAACCAATCCTAATGCCAAACAGTGTATCTAAGGCCTCACCCCAGCATCCCTCAATACGTCCATAGAGATAGAGCTAAGGCCCCCCGACGGAGTCAGAGACCACATGGTCCGAGACCACCTCCCCTAATGCCCTACGACATAATAGTTCTGCTAAGGTAATGATGATACGACGATGTTAGTGGGCAAGACTTGAGTAGAGATAGAGCTAGAGTCTGGTGACGAGGTCAAAGACCACCATGCCACGTCCTCCCCCTGATGCTCGACTCGCAGCCAACACACCAACCACACACATACATTCACATGCCTATTCCTAGCATCATTATCATCATCATGTTATAAATAAATAGAATTAAATATACATGAACAGTAATAGCAGGAATATTGGATGACATGTGAGATGCACGTTACAAGCATACAAGCATAGAATCAATCATGGCATTGGACTCAATAAAAATAAATAGTTTATTATTATCCAATTAGTTTAGGTCTTGTTCCCTCACCCGATGTCCTTCCAAGCCTTGAAATTCTCTTTGAATTGATTTAATAACCTAAAAGTTATATGAATTTAAGTTAGGGTTCATATGTGACATGTTACAGTAGTTGAAAATCGAAACATAGCACTGATAGGTGCCTGATTGGTCCTATGGTCTCATGTTGTATCAACCTTACTGTCTACGGTCGATGCCCTGTGGTCGCATATGGTGCGACCGTAGCTACGACCATATGATTTCTGAAATCTTCCCGAGTGCCTATGGTCAATTCTCTGGTCATACTGGTCATGCTATGGTCGACTGTAGCTGCGACCTTGAGATTTTTGGTTACAGTCTACATGAAATTCGACTTCTTCCTGGATCAATTCTTTTGTTCTTCTATGGGTTTTATTCTAAGGTCATCTAATGGCCATCATTAGTAATTTCTTATCAACCCTAATCATTAAATTCACTACTCATGGTTCTCCTTGGGATTTTCTCAAGGAAATCACATAGATCATAATAGGTTGATATTGTCTATCCTCCATAGAAGTCTTATTCCTTAGAGTTTACATCTCTAGAGATTCGTTTCATACATTTGCCTGTGATAGAGAGCTAATCCCTTCTCAGCAAATTCTTCTCCTTAGCTTTTTCTTCTTCTCCTTCTCTTCCTTCTCTTCCTTCTCTTTCTCTAGGGTTTACTAATGTTCTAAAAGAGTAAAAAAGGGCTGAGGGATATTATGGAAAACTCTCCATATAGAGTCCTCTTTCAATTAGGAAAGCAATCCCTTAGTTTAGGAAAGTTTCCCAAAACTCGGAGTTAGATATGGTTTCTCACGGTCAATCATACGGTCGCATAAACAGTCGACCATAGGGTCAAAATCATCGATCACGTGGTTCTGGATTTGAGATTTTTGGTTCCCTTTCTTATGGTCGACCATACCTACCCAGGCATGCGACCTTAGTTATGTTTTTAGTGTTTTTAACTCGATTCTCATACCTGGTTTGTGATCTATCTTCACACGCTTGGTCCACTTGGTCCAGGAATGATGAAAAAACCTGGCATGACACGGTGAGACCAAGTTAGTGGAGTACGGGTCTTATAACTCCCCCATCTTATATAAATTTTATCCTCGAAATTTACACATACCTTTCGAGTCGAATAGGTGAGGATATTGCTTTCGCATAGTGTTCTCTTCTTCCCATGTAACTTCTTCTACATTTTGGCTTCTCTAAGTAACCTTAACGTAGTAAATGTCGCGGTTGCAAAGACGTTGGACCTTCCGGATAGTGATCTCAAAAGGTACTACTTTGAACGTCAAATCTTCAGTAAAATCCGGTGGATCCATTGTTAACACGTGTGTTGGATCTTTGACGTACTTTTCAGTAATGAGATATGAAATACATCATGCACACTTGACATGGATGGTGGTAGTGCTAACTGATATGCTACTTTTTCACGTCTATCTAGAACTTCATAAGGTCCAATATATCTAGGACACAGCTTTTCCTTCTGTCCAAACCTTTTCAAACCACAAATAGGTAAGGATCTTGCTTTCGCATAGCGTTCTCTTCTTCCCATGTAACTTCTTCTACATTTTGGCTTCTCCAAGTAACCTTAACGTAGTAAATGTCATGGTTGCAAAGACGTTGGACCTTCCGGCTAGTGATCTCAAAAGGTACTACTTCGAACGTCAAATCTTCAGTCAAATCCGGTGGATCCATTGTTAACATGTGTGTTGGATCTCTGATGTACTTCTTCAGTAATAAGATATGAAATACATCTTGCACACTTGACATGGATGGTGGTAGTGCTAACTGATATGTTACTTTTCCACGTTTATCTAGAACTTCATAAGGTCCAATATATCTGGGACACAGCTTTTCCTTCTGTCTGAACCTTTTCAAACCACGCATAGGAGATATTTTTAGAAATACCTTATCTCCTATGGTGAATTCGAGATCTCTGCGTCGATTATCTGCATATTGCTTCTGACGGTTCTGAGCTATTCACACTCTTTCCTTGATAATGTCGACTACTTGACAAGTCCCTTCAACAAACTCTGGTCCAACAATACTCCGTTCTCCAACTTCATTCCAAAAGAAAGGAGTTCGATATTTCCTACCATATAGTGCTTCATAAGGTGACATCTGTATAGTTGCTTGATAGCTGTTGTTATAAGCGAACTCATTCAATGGTAATTTCTCATCCCATGATCCTTTGTAATCAATGATACAAGCTCGAAGCATGTCTTCTAAAATCTGAATAGTACGCTTCGACTGTCTATTTTTCTGAGGATGGAATGCAGTACTAAACTTCAATGATGTACCCATAGCCTTCTGTAATCCTTCCCAAAACTTTGAGGTAAAACGTGGGTCTCTGTGGGACCCAATGCTTTCAGGTACACCATGTAATCGGACAATATTATCTACATAAAGTTTAGCTAACCTCTCTAGGATATACTGAGGTCGTATAGCTATGAAACGAGCTATCTTGGTCAAACGATCCACAATCACCCAGACCACGTCAACTACTCAGGGAGTCAATGGTAACCCGGTGACGAAGTCCATAGTGATGCAGTCCCATTTCCATGCTGGTTCTAGCAGTGGCTGCAACAATCCTGTAGGTCTTTGCCTTTCAGCCTTTACTTGCTGAGAATTTAAGCATTGAGACATAAATTTAGCTACATCCGCTTTCATTCCTCTCCACCAATATAGTTTATTCAGATCATGATACATCTTCGTACTTCTAGGATGTACCGAATAAGCAGTGGTGTGAGCTTCCTTTATTAGTCTGTGTCTAATATCCAAGTCTTCATTTTCAGGAACACATACCCTTCCTTTGTATCTTAGTACCTTTTCAACGTCCAAGGTGAACTCAAGAATAGTCCTACATTTCTGAGGTCTTTTTTCACCATTCTCAGATAAGGGTCTGATTTAATAGCGGCTTTCACTTCATCTAATAGATCAGGTACAATCTTCAATGTAGCAAACATGTTTGAGAATAGATTAATAAACCCTTGGTCAGTTGATTCATTCAGAATATCAATCACGAACTGCTCTTTACCATAATTAAATACTCTCCCTATGACATACACCACAGCATTTGCAATAACTTGTTCTTGGGATTCTGTCATAGCTTTCTTACTCAGTGCGTCAGCAACTACATTAGATTTTCCTGGATGATACTAGATATCACAATCATAATCCTTCAATAATTCCAGCCATCTTCTTTGTCTCATGTTCAACTCCTTCTGATTAAAAAGATGAGTGAGACTCTTATGATCTGATTTAATCTGAAATTTCTCTCCATACAAATAATGTCTCCATATCTTAACAGCATGTACTACTGCTGCTAATTCCAAGTCATGAATGGGATAGTTCTTCTCATGTGTCTTCAGTTGTCTTGAGGCATACGCAATTACTTGTTCTCCTTGCATAAGCACACATCCTAAACTTAACCCAGACGCATCAGTGTACAAGGTAAATGGTTGTCCTGGGATCGGAATAGTCAAGATGGGAGCTGATATCAATCTAGCCTTTAATGTTTGAAAATACTCTTCACATTTATCGGTCCAAACAAATTTTTCTCCTTTCTTTGTCAGACTGGTGAGAGGTATGGCGATTCTAAAGTAATCTTCTACAAATCATCGATATTAACCAGCTAAACCTAAGAAACTTCTAATTTCTGCAACATTCTTAGGTGCTTTTCATTTCACAATGGTTTCAATCTTGCTAGGATCCACTTTAATTCCTTCAATGGATACAACATGGCCTAAGAAAGCGACTTCATTTAGCCAGAACTCACACTTTCTAAATTTTTACGTAAAGTTTCTCTTTTCTTAGTCGCTGCAGAGCAGCTCTTTGATTTGTGACATGAGTTTCTTTGTCCTTGGAGTAGACTAGTATGTCGTCAATAAATACAATGATTGATGTATTCAACATATAATGGAATACCTGATTCATGAGTTCCATAAAAGTTACGAGTGCATTAGTCAATCCGAAAGACATGACTAAAAATTCATAATGTCCATATCTGGTTCTGAATGCTGTCTTCGAAATATCACCTTTCTTAATCTTCAACTGATGGTATCTTAACCGAAGATTAATTTTAGAGAACACTTTGGCACCTTGCAACTGATCGAACAAGTCATCGATCCGAGGCAACGGGTACTAATTCTTGATTGTAAGCTTATTTAATTCCCGATAATATATACACAGTTGAATGCTACCGTCCTTCTTTTTCACTAACAATACTGGCACTCCCCATGGTGATATACTGGGTCTAATATAACCCTTGTCCAGTAATTCCTGTAATTGTACCTTCAGTTCCTTCAGTTCAGTAGGAGCCATTCGATAAGGTATTTTAGATACTGGTGCGGCTCCGGGCATAAGATCTATAACTAACTCTGTCGCTCGGTCAGGTGGTAGTCCTGGTAATTCCTCCAAAAATACATCCATAAATTCACGCATAAATTCAATATCCTCCATTCGTGGTGCTTCCTTGGTGAGGTCAACCACAGATACTAGATACCCAATTCCTCCTTTCTCGGGGCATTTTCTAGCCTTCAATGCAGAGATAATGAGTTTTCGTTTACGGGAAAGTTTGGTTCCCGTAAAACTAAACTCTGCTCCTTCCTTGTCTTTAAATGTCAATTTCTTTTCTGCACATAATCGGTTTGCAGAGTGCCGAGCTAACCAATCCATTCTCAAGAACACATCAAAGTCTGTCATCTCAAGTTAAATTAAGGTTGCATCCAAAATCTTCTCGCCAATAAAAATTGGATATGGTTCATAACCTTTGTCTAGTTCCACTTCTAATTCCATAGGTGATCGTACAAGCAGTTTGTAGTCTAAAGGTCTGAGGGGTAAATTAACTTCTGTCCAAACGACACAGATATAAAAGAATGAGTAGCTCCACAATCAAAGAGTACTCTGGCGGGTAAGACATAATAGGTACGATACCTGTGATTTGATTTAATTTAGTCTACATGCTTACACAAGGTAGTACAAAATGAACAGTTTAGGTCATACCTATGACCACATCAGGCGATGCGGAAGCATCCTTAGATGTAACTGCATAAATCTTTCCTTGTTGTAGCTGCTTCCTTGGCTTAGGACACTCCCTTGAATAATGTCCTACTTGATTACAGTTAAAGCATTTAACTCCAGCATTACTTTGCTTCTATTGAGGTTGGGCTATAGGAGTAGTCTTGGCTATAGCATTGAAGCCTTGAGTACGAAAGAGTTTAAATGTCTTTGAGTTCCCTCCGTTGTATGAGTTTCCATTGGGCCTTTTAATACCTCTGTTCTGAGCAAAATAACTTTCCCTCTGGCTCGATTCTAGTACTCGAGCAATCTGTACAGCTTCATTATAAATCTTCTTTTTCAGTCTCAATACATGCTCACGGATGCTTCCCCTAAGTCAGATGACGAACCTCTGGGTTTTGGTATTTTCCTCCTGCATGCTAGAGGGAGCAAAGAAAAATAGTTCTTCATAACGCTGTTGATATGCGTCTACAGTCATCTATCCCTGAAACAGACTCAGAAACTCCTTTTCCATTTGATATCTGAAACTCCTGGGAAAATACTTCTCGAAGAAAGCTTCTTTATATATAGCCCAGGTCAGTTGGGCGTGTTTTATCAATAGATAACTCCAAGTAGATTTCCACCAGTGGTGTGCGTCACCTTTCAACATAAATGTGGCACATAATACCTTCTCTTCTTCATTTATAGTCATCATCATAAAGTTTCTTTCCATCTCATTGATCCAGTGAACTGGCCATAACGGATCTGATGGCTTGCCTGTAAATTCCTTCGGCTTCAACCTCAGGAAACGCTCGATCAGTCTGGAGTGATCAATCTGATACTGTGCATATGCTCCATACATAGGCAGTTGGTACTAATAATTTCCTTGGTTATACCCGCCTTGCGGTAATTCAGGTTTTTACACTTGGCCTTGTACTACTGGTGTTTGTGGTGCTTAAGGTATAGTATTGCTACCACCAGGTGTAGTACTAGCTTGTCCTATAGGTAGAGGTATTGTGTTTACAACTGGGAAAGCAATTCCCATAGCAGCTTGCATGTTGGCTTGCACTTGTTGTATTTGCTGCAATTGTTGTGCTAAATTCATCACTGCAGTAGCCAAATCTGTAGGTGGTGCAGGTAGGTTGGTTGGGTTGGCTTGGGTGTGCACATTCTGAGGTGCAGCATTTTGAGTTCCAATATTTCCTTCCTACCTTTGCTGACCCTCATTGTCATTAGTCTCCATAGGTGGTGGAGATGGGTTTGCATTTTGTCTCCTTCTACTTACTCTGCATCTAGCCATTTAAACTCTTGGGTGGTATGTGTTTAGCAAAGCTACGCATGTGAGACAAAATAGAATGGTAGTATTGATTTAATCTCACAATGGAAAGTGAGAGAAAAATAAAATCAATAGGCAAAAGTTCAAGCAGAATCAAAATGCAGACAACAGTCATTCATACGGTTGATGGCCTATGGTCGTATGTTGTGCGACCATAGGTTCGACCTTCAAAATCCTAGCAACTTACTGAGACCCTATGGTAGATCATATGATCGATGGTATTGGTCGAATTGTGCGACCATATGATTCAAAATCAGTTTTTAAACACCTATTTTTGAGAGTTTCCCTCTCATTTCTCCTTCTTCCTCCTACGGTCTCTACTCAACTCACCACCAGTGAGTTACTACAGTGTTGACCATACAAACTTGGTGATTTTTTCTTCAATCTACGACCTACATTCCGTTCCATAAGGTACATTCTCTATTCTCTTCCATTTTTAAGCTTTCATACTTAGGGTTTTTGCCATTTGTATGGTTTTCTTCTAATTAATATTTTTACCTTGTGCATTTAGCCCTATTTGATGTGGAAGGGCGTTTGATGATATGGGTTGACTTCCAGTGATCTTGTACGAGGCTTGCACTCGCCCGGACATGGTCAAGCAGTTCTACTATCACCTATAGGTGGAGGGTGACTTAGAAGATGTTGACAGGGGTAGAGAGCTTTGGACCAGCTGGGTGAATGGGGTTTCAATCTCTTTCAATTGTCAAGAGTTAGCTGATCTCCTAGGCATTTCCAACGATGGTCAATTGGTTTACTATGCACCTAGAGAGCCACAGTTTCTATCTACGTAGGTGCGTGCAGAAATAAATAATCAGATACTTCGGGATGATCGCTGGGAGATGAAAGCAGTCAACCTGCGTCCAGAGCCACAGGTCTACTGTAAGATTATCAAGCATAATCTTATTCCCCAGGGCAAACACTACGAGATGATCTCACAGCTCACTCAATTTCTACAGTATTGTATATGTACTAGGCAGCCTATCTGCCTTCCATATATTATTCTTTGGACTATGCACAGAGCTACATTGCCTGACTCGAGAGGTAACTTGCCTTATGGGCGGCTGATCTCCACCTTGCTCGCTCATCTACAGGTGGACCTAGTGTATGAGAGGATCCTTGAGGACACCTTCTCAACTGACCTTGATTGGGAGGCCATTAGCAGGATGGGCATGAGAGAGATACAAGTCAGTGATGATGAGAGGAATGCTATGAGACGTCCTCTCACTCGGGAAGCAGCAGCAGATGCAGAGGCGGCAGCAGTAGAGGTAGCAGCAGAGGCATACAAGGGTGGTGATGAAGAGGATGATGATCGGATGTACAAGGATGTGGATGCCATCCCTCCTCCATTGCCACAACACTCTACTGGAGCTGGCCGTTTTAGGGCTTCTCATTCCGCTGGCCCTTCACGCCCACCACCAGATGACATGATGGGGCTATTATGTGAGATTAGAGAGGCTCATCGTGTGACTGATTGGAGAGTAAGAAAGCTTCTAGATGCCCCGCTCTCTACAGACCAACGGGTAGTGGATCTGATGGCTAGTCTTCGAGTAACTCAGACTCAGGTGGCCTGGCTAGCGAGAGTATATGCTGAGGACTACGATAGAGATCGTGAGGCACCTGCTCCTCCAGAACCTCCAGCTCCATGATTGTCATTTATTTCATTTTCCTTTTTATACTACAGAGTAACTGTCTAGATTGTGGACTGTACTCTGATTTGATGTACATTTGACTTGTTTCCATTTGAATATATTTATAAAATTAGTTCTTCCTTTACATATGTGCATTATTCTCTTTCTTAGTTTATGTCTCATACAACACATGTGCTTATGGTGTGTTATTATTACAACTTTTAATTTTATCCTAACTCAGTTCATGACTCATGTGGATGTAGTTAGGTTAATGGGTAGAACCTGAGATGCTCTGATACCAAGTTGTCACACCTCAATTCTGGTCTAACCAGAATGGTGTGATGAACCACCAATAAACCAACGGTTCACCCAGGATCTTGCATAGGTCGTACCCACCATATCAAACCACACACACATTCCACATTAATAATTAGAGGTAATAAACAAATAAGTGAAAGTGTATGACCCGCACTCTGTAAACCCGGTCTAAACCTTGGTTTTGTGTCGTAGCAGGTCTTCCGATCATCACCGGGCCAGATGGGATGAGCGGATGACAAACAGGTACGAAATCGAACCAAAGACGATCAAATCAACATGATTTTATGTTGACCGGTCGATGGTACCGGTCTTGGTACCGGTCGACCGGTCAACTCTGCGCAGCTAACTACAGAGATCCAGAAATTGATCTCTGTGGGTCCCACTTTCCTAAACCCTAATGCCTGAACCTTCCTAATCCTAATAGGGTTACTAAACCCTAATTCTAGCCTATATAAACACCCTTAAACCTCCTCAAATCCTTTCCATTGTCTCTCACAAACCCTAGAGAAGAGAGAGAGGTTGGAAAGGAGAAGGAGCTAGGAAGAAGAATGAGGTGCCGCCATTACCGTTCGACGACGCTCCCGTTACGCCAGTCAACGATAAGTGTTTTAACCACTCTTCTTACCCTATGACTTTAGGATAGTTGTATGGGTGGATCAATACCATGCAAAGTAGGTATTGATCTAAAACCCTAACTGGACCTTAAAACCCTAAGTTGTCGTCAAACCTTAGATTCGAGTTCCGAGATGATATTCATCGAAATAAGACTTGAATGAGTTGGGGATAACTCTAACTCAAAGATTAGACTTAGAATGGATAGGAGAAACCCTGAAAATCCAAGAAAATCGATCGATGGCAGTCGAAAAACCCAAAGTATGGTCTTTCGGAGACATACCGGTCGACTATACCGGTTGCACACAGTGCGGCCGGTATGTTGCCAGCGGTACCTTCCGGGGGGCTGGTCTGTGGGGACCGGCTGACCATACCGGTCGCCAGTCTTCCCCACAGAGCTGCGACCGGTACATGCCACCGATCAGCTCTGTGAGGGTATTTTGTAACCTTGTTGGTTTCCGACCAACATGAAACCCTAAGAAAAATATTCTAATGAAACCCTAATAATATTGTAGGACTTTGTGACTTTTCGTTTGGACCTTGCGACGTGGAGCAAGCTAAAAAACGAGCGTCAGGTAAGGGAATTTGACCTAAACCTAATAATTAATGGACAGTAAATCTTTGTTAATAACACTAATATATATGATGTGATGTTTTGTGCATATTCACATGCCATCCTTTACTTTTAGTTATTATTATTGTTCATGCATTGATAAGATGTGATTGTTAGGCATTTGATTGTTTTCGTTAGTGTGTGGAGTGGGGCATGGGCCTGGGATCATTCCTCTGGCACTTTTTGTAGTATTCTATCTTAACATGCTTGGTACGGGTGGGGCATCAGGGAAAGATCGTGGTACG
The DNA here is from genome assembly GCA_028583415.1 of Protea cynaroides. NCBI lineage: Eukaryota > Viridiplantae > Streptophyta > Magnoliopsida > Proteales > Proteaceae > Protea > Protea cynaroides. Next base: position 86,645,055 of record CM053269.1, read on the forward strand.
GTGGTCTCCGATGTTGATGCTGGCCTGGCCATGATTATGTGGCACTGTGGTCTCGAGGTCGCGCGGCTTGTCCACGATGCTTTAGCTCTATCTCTATGCCATAGGGAGTTATGTTGGGATAGGGTCTACCTGCGTATTGTTCTATCCTAGTGTGTTAGTTGCAGATAGGGTATCAGGGGGAGGTGAGGTATTATGGTCTCCATCTCGGGCCTGTACGCTCTAGCTCTATCTCTATGCCGTAGACGACTGTGCTGGGATAGAGCGTACATTGATGACATATAGGATTGGTTAGTTGCGAGCCCAGTTTACGAGCCCTGGCGAGTAGGGGTTTAGGTACTGGTATGGGTAGAGCATCAGGGGAGGTACGGGGATATCTTAGCTCTATCTCTATTCCATGTTGGGTGCATGTGGGCCGGTGGTGGTGTGATTCCATGCGGTGCCACACACTCGTGTATAGAGGTGCGGGGGCCACCAAACCTTCCTGTAGCACATTGCAAACTTAAACCAGACCACAGCATAAAATGATTGTTACTCATGCATAATATTGTGAACCTGTTCGATTGTCTTTACGAGCTAAGTTGTGAGCTCACCCTTTGTACGTACATTGTTTTAGATCTTGGTGCACGGGTTACTCGGTGTACGATTATGTGAACGCTCCGGCGTATGGTGGTGTTGCTTGCGTTGGATGTACACAGGGAGAGGACGAGCATGACGCTTCATGCGAGTGCCCTTTCTGCGTGTACCTTTGATTGGATTTTTATTTATTTTCATTATTTTCTATTGGATTAAAGAGATGTAATGATATTATATTTTATGTTCGAATTTGAATAATTGGATATTTTATTTACATTTATCAATAGATTCTCAATTCATTTAAGTTAAAGATTTCCGCTGTACTATTTATATTCTGATTGTGGTTATATGCAATGGTTTGTATGAGAGGACACGGTCTATTCGAGATCCTGGTGTGAACGGTTGGTTCAATGACGGTTCACTCACACCATTCTGGTTGGATCAGAATTGGGGTGTGACAGAAAGTCTTACAAATAATGAACTGAGAGTCTAACAGTAATAAAAAAGTATTTAATCCAATTATCTTCAAACCACAAGACATAAAAATAAATAATTAAATACATATCCGATGTTCAAATTATAACTAAATTTAAGAAAAAAACACATTGGTTGCACTGGCATGATGAATCATACGCATCTTCTTCAGTTTCTACATCCATCGCAGCAACATGTCCATACGACGGCGCATTCATATATTCTTCAATGGTAGGACCTGCATCATCAACTAAAAATATTCGACATCGAAAGGGTAAGCACACATCACGGCTTAGTGAGCAAACAAAATAATGCAACAAACATATGCATGCATTCAATTCATATCTTTGGTCTGGTTTATAAGTTTGCAATGTGCTATAGAAAGGTTTGGTGGCTGCCGTACCTCTATACACGAGTATGTGAATCCGCCCAATGATCAAACATCTATTACCGTCCCACATGCATCCACCCTGGAATAGAGATAGAGCTAAAGTGTCCGGATCAAACACCGCCAACACTTTCCCTGATGCCCTACCCATACCAACACGTAAGCCCCTATTGGTGAGGGCTTGCAAACTGGGCTCACAACTAACCAATCCTAATGACAAATAGTGTATCCAAGGCCTTATCCTAGCATCCCTCAATACATCCATAGAGATAGAGCTAAGGCCCCCCATTAGAGTCAGAGACCACACGGTCCGAGACCACCTCCCCTGATGCCCTACGATGTAATAGTTCTGCTAAGGTAATGGCAATACGACGATGTTAGTGGGCAAGACTTGAGTAGAGATAGAGCTAGAGTCTGGTGACGAGGTCGAAGACCACCATACCATGTCCTCCCCCTGATGCTCGACTCGCATCCAACACACCAACCACACACATACATTCACATGCCTATTCTTAGCATCATTATCATCATCATGTTATAAATAAACATAATTAAATATGCATGAACAGTAATAGCAGGAATATTGGATGACATGTGAGATGCACATTACAAGCATACAAGCATAGAATCAATCATGGCATTGGACTCAATAAAAATAAATAGTTTGTTATTATCAAATTAGTTTAGGTCTTGTTCCCTCACCTGTTAGCAATTCTCGATGTCCTTTTAAGCCTTAAAATTCTCTTTGAATTGATTTAACAACCTAAAAGTTATATGAATTTAAGTTAGGGTTCATATGTGACATGTTACAGTAGTCGAAAATCGAAACATAGCACTGATAGGTGCTTGATTAGTCCTATGGTCTCATGCTGTATTGACCTTACTGTTTACGATCGATGCCCTACGATCGCATATGGTGCGACCGTAGCTGCGACCATATGATTTTTGAAATCTTCCCGAATGCCTATGGTCGATCCTCTGGTCATACTGGTCATGCTTTGGTCGACCGTAGCCATGACCTTGCGATTTCTGGTCATAGTTTACATGAAATTCGAGTTCGTCCTGGGTCAATTCTTTTGTTCTTTAATGGGTTTTATTCTAAGGTCATCCAATGGCCATCATTAGTAATTTCTTATCAACCCTAATCATCAAATTCACTCCTCATGGTTCTCCTTGGGATTTTCTCAAGGAAATCACATAGATCATAATAGGTTGATATTGCCTATCCTCCAAAAGTCTTATTCCTTAGAGTTTACATCTCCAGAGATTCGTTTCATACATTTGCCTGTGATAGAGAGCCAATCCCTTCCCAGTAAATTCTTATCCTTCTCTTCCTTCTCTTCCTTTTCTTTCTCCAGGGTTTACTAATGTTCTAAAAGAGTGAAAAAGGGCTGAGGGACGTCCTTTATATAGGGGGAAACTCTCCATATAGAGTCCTCTTTCAATTAGGAAAGCAATCCCTTAGTTTAATAAAGTTTCTCAAAACTCGGAGTCTGATCTGGGTTCTTACGGTCGATCATACGGTCGCATAAATCATCGACCGTAGGGTTGAAATCATCGACCGTGTGGTTCTGGATTTGAGATTTTTATTCCCTTCCTTATGGTCGACCATACCTACCCAGGCATGCGACCTTAGGTATGTTTTTAGTGTTTTTAAATCGATTCTTATACCTGGTTTGTGATCTATCTTCACACACTCGGTCCACTTGGTCCAGGAATGATGGGAATACCTGGCAAGACAAGGTTAGACCAAGTTAGTGGAGTGCGAGTCTTACAGCCAGTCTATCAACCGCTTCCTCCCTGAGGCCATTTTTTTTATTTAGTAATGGGGGATTCCTTCTTATGATTTGTTCCTTCTTTTACTAAGCCATTATAGTCCGGTAATGGGATGCCTCCTAAGCATATATACCATCCTAACAAGCGTGAAGTTGATTATCTAAACTAAGCCATTCGTTGGAAAGAGCTATTCTCTATCCCAGCAACCTACATTAATTCCCTCATTAAAAAAGGATGAATATCCTTCACATCCTACTTACTTCCTTCCATAAAATACTAGGGTTTGCATTAAGATTTATAGGAGTTAGAGTTTTTACCAATAGTAGGTTGATCACAAATGATCAGCGATGCCCTTTGTCGACGATTTCCCTCACACGAGTGTTAGAGGGCTTCACCTTCTCCTTTTCCTTCCTCCCTTTCTCCCTTACTCTTAAGAATGTGTCAGAACTCTCTGAGATTGATTCGTATTCAAAGGAGGGTGAAAGGAAGGGTTTTTATTTATCTCAAGCTTCCTAGTTGGAATAAACTCCTAGTTTGAATTGAAACTCTTAAGGAGTTGCCAAGTGGCAAGAGTTTGAATTTAGGGAGAGACTCCTTCCCTTTTTCAACTCCAAAGTAGTTAGGGTAGGTGTGGGTCCCTCTAGATCCATCCTTGGGTCCTAGGAATATCCTAAACAGTCTCCTAAAGTAAAGCCAATTGTTAGTTTTGAGTTTAGGCCAGTTTTACCCTTATCGATTGATGGTACCGCTTCATGGACTATCGAGATTCCCGACCGGCTAGTATCGATTGGCTCCCCTTAAAGACTACTGATTATGTAACCTATGGTTAAAAAAGGATATAGTGATTCTAAAAGGGTACCTATTACATTGGTCCTCAATCTGGCATCTTGTCGGGTTTGGCTATGGTGGAAAACCCTGGCACAAAAGAAAATCTGAGTTAGGCCAGGTTTTCTGGGTGCAGGTTTTACAACTCCACTCCCATTAAAATAATTTCATCTTCGAAATTCCTACTCACTCGTTGTTTCGAACAAGTACGGATATCTTTTCTTCATAGACTCTTCTTCTTCCCACGATAGATCTTCCACGTGCTGATTCTTCCATAGAACCTTGATGTAGTGAACATCTCGATTCCTTAAGTGCTGAACCTTCGTGTCCAATATCATTTAAGGCTCAAGTTCCATTGTTAAGTCCTCATTTAGCTATGGAGGATCAGCTTCCAGTAGGTGTGATGGATCTTATACGTACTTCTTCAACATTGATATGTGGAACACATTGTGTACGTTAACTAATGATGGCGGTAGTGCTAGTTGGTAAGCTGCCTTTCCACACTCCTTTAGGATTTCACAGGGTCCTACATATCTGGGACTCAGTTTCCCTTTATTGTCAAAACGCCTAAATCCTTTAAAGGTGAAATTTTCAGGAATACCTTGTCTCCAACAGCGTATTATATATCTTTCCTCCTGACATCTGAGTAATTTTTCTATCATGCTTGGGGCTGCTTTAACCTTCTTTCTTATTACATCCACTTATTGGCAAGTTTCTTCGAAAATTCTGGTCCAACTATTCTTCATTCGCCAACTTCTTCCCAATATGGTGGAGTTTTGGATCGTCGTCCATAGAGAGCTTCATATGGAGTCATGCTAATACTGGCTTGGTAGCTGTTGTTATAGGCGAACTCCATCAAGAATAGCTTCTCGTCCCATGTTCTTTGAAGTCCATTGCACATGCACGGGGCATATCTTATAGTATCTAGATTGTCCTTTCCATATGACCATCTATTTGTGGATGAAAGTCTGTGCTGAATCACAACTCCGTACCCAGTGCTTGCTGTAGACTCTCCCAAAATCAGGATGTGAACCGAGGATCTCTGTCTGACATGATGTTTTGAGTCACACCATGTAGATGAACCACTTGGTTTATGTATAGCCTATCTAGTCCGTCCAGCATATATTGGGACCGAATTGCTATAAATCTTGTCGTCTTCGTGAGTCTATCCACTATCACCCAAACAACATCTATATTTTTGGGTGTTAAGGGTATACCCATAATGAAATCCATGGTGATGCAGTCCCATTTCACTCAGGTACCGATAGTGGTTGAAGTAATCCAAATGGTTTTTGGTGAACTACCTTTACCTGTTGGCATGTTAAACACTTATAGACATAATCCGCTACGTCAGCCTTCATTCCTCTCCACCAAATTGATTTTCTTAGGTCATGATACATCTTGGTACTGCCAGGATGGACTAAATAAGGAGCATTGTGGGCTTCCTTAAGGATTCGTTCTTTGATATTCGAGGTTGTCGAAGGAATAAAAAGTCTGCCTCAGAATCTAAGTAACCCATCCAGGGAAAGTGTAAAGTCAGGATCTAACTTCCCTCTTCGTAGGTCTTCCCTCAAAGTTCAAGGATAAAGGTCTCTGGGTAGTTCCTTTATCACGTCAGTGACCAAATCAGCTTTTATTCTGAAGGTTCGTAAATAGGCTTGCAAGTCCACAGATGACTGGTTTCCTATGGATTCCTCTGATAGATCCAGCGCACTAGAGTCTTCTTCTCTTGTTCTGAGCATCGAACTTCAATTCTGTCTTCAAGCCTTCCCAAACTCTTCCTACTTAATGCATCAGCTACTACATTAGCCATTCCAGGGTGGTATGAAATCTCACAGTCATAATCCTTCAGCAGTTCTATTCATCTTCGTTGCCTCATATTTGAGTCCTTTTGGGTAAATAAGTATGTGAGGCTCTTATGAATGGACTTAATTTGAAACTTCTCTTTATACATGTAAAACCTGCACTCCGCTAACCCGGTATAACCATGTTGTGTTAAATCTTCCCATCATAGTCAAATCGAGTGGACCAACAGTGTGAAGAAACCACGAGACCAGGTAAGAAAATCAACTCAAAAATACTTAAATTAAAGTGTATGGTCGACTACCTGAGCTAGTATGGTCTACCATACGATGAGGAAATAAGACCAGTCATTAGGGGACATATGGTCAATACTTCTGAAACATGTGGTCGACGGATTTTGTGACCATATGTCTGATCGCACACACCCAGACTAGACTCCAAAATTTAGAAACTTACCAAATCAAAGGGGGTCTCTTTCCTATTGTTGGAGGGCCCTATATGGAGAGTTTTTTTTTTCTATATAAGGGACGTCCCTCAACCCTTTCTTACTCTTTTGAGTCATTATCAAACCCTAAAACCTAAGAGAGAAAGATAGAAGAAGTGAAGGAGAAGGAGATTTGGAGAAGAAGGCTAAAGAGAAGGAGTTTTGTAGACTTTCTACAAAAAGTAAGGTATGAACCTTATCTTGATAGCCATAGAATACCTAGAGTAGGAGTTTTTAATGCAAATTATGATATCAAACCCAATGTAAGGATTCAACTATGGAATTTTCTAAGAAAATCTCAAAAAGGATCTTGGAGAATGGGTTAGAGTACTTAGTCTAATAAAAACTAAGATTTATGGCCATAGAATGATCGTTAGGGAGAACCCCATTGATGAGGCAAGAGGAGGAACTCATATTGGAAGTAAAAATCAGACCAAACTTGTATGGTCGCAGCTATGGTCGACCATTGGGTGACCATAGAGTCGACCACAGCCATTCAGGAAAATCCCAGGAAATGTGTGGTCGCAGGTGTGGTCGCATATAGTGCGACCACAGGGGGTCGACTGTACGTGATATGATCGACATAGGCATGTGATCATAGGATCAATCAGTCACTTATTAATGGTCTGTTTTGATTTCTGACTACTGTAACTTATCACATGTGAACCCTAACCTAAATTCATACAATTCCTAAGTTGTTAAATTGATTCAAAGAGATTTGCAAGGCTTGAAAGGAGATCAAATATCTTTAATAGGTGAGGAACAAGACCTAAACTAATTGGTTACTAATAAGTTACCTTTATTTTATTAAGTCCAATGCCATTAATGATTATATGCTTGTATGCTTGTAATGTGCATCACACATGTCATCTAATATTACTGCTATTCCTGTTCATGCATATTTATTTAATGACTTTTTATCTTATTACGAATGATGATAGGAATAGGCATGTATTTATGAGTGTGGTTGGTGTGTTGTGTGAGGAGGGGTGTTTGATCCCTTAACCATGCTTCGCATTGACATCATCGTATCGCTATTACCTTAGCAGAACTATTACGTTGTAGGGCATCAAGGGAGGTGGCCTCGGACCGTGTGGTCTTTGACTCTGCCAGGGGGCCTTAGCTTTATCTTTATAGATGTATTGAGAGATGCTGGGGTGAAGCCTTGGATACATTTGGATGACATTAGGATTGATTAATTGTGAGTCCAGTTTGCAAGCCCTAGCCAACAGGGGCTTACGTGTTGGTATGGATAGGGCATCAAGGGAAGTATTGGCAGTGTGTGATCTAGACACTTTAGCTCTATCTCTATTCCATGGTGGGTGCATGTGTGACGGTAATGGTGTTTGATCCATTGGGTGGATTTACACATTCGTGTATAGAGGTACGATGGCTGCCAATCCTTTCTATAGCACAGTTGCAAACTTAAAATCTTACCAAAGATATGAATTGAATGCATGCATATGTTTACATATTATTTTGTTTGCTTACTGAGCCGTTATGTGTGCTCACCCTTTCGACGTCGAATATTTTTAGTTGATGATGCATGTATTACTATAGAAGACTATATGAATGCATCAATGTATGGACACATGGTGGCTATGGAAGTGGAAGCTATGGAGGAAGCGCATGATCCGTCATGTGAATGCAATCAATGTGTTTTTTATTGTTTTAGTATTATTTGAACAAGGGAACATGTAATTGATTATTTATTTTATGTCTGGACTTATTTGGAGATAATTGGATTTAAATATTTATTTGTCATCATTAGACCTTAGTTCATTATTTATAAAGACTTCTGTTATTTAATTATTACCTCTGATTATTACTGTGGAATGTATTTGATTATGTATGGTGGGTATGATCTATATGAGATCTTGGTTGAACCATTGGTTCTTATAACGGTTCATTACACTACTGGTTTGTCTAAAATTGGGGTGTGACAATTTGGTATCAGAGCTCTTAGGCTCTATCCATTTGACCTAATTACTTCCACGTGAGTTATGAACTGAGTTAGGAAAATAAAAAGCTGTAATAAAAACACACCATAAGCACCTTGTTGTTTGAGACAAACTAAGAAAGAGAATAATACACATACTGTAATGGTAAAAAAATATATATATATATATATATATATATATATATATATATATATATATATATATCTAAAACAAAATGTATACTGAAGTAGAGTACGGTCCACAATCTGAACAGTTACTCTGTAGTATAAAAAAGAAAAATAAAAAGCTATCATGGCACTAGAGGAGTAAGAGGAGGAGGTGCCTCTCGGTCTAGATCATAGTCCTCGACGTACACCCTCGTGAGCTAGGCTACTTGTGTTTAGGTCCCTCGGAGACTCTTGGTGTGACTCACCACTCACCCATCAGTCGCATGTTGAGCATCTAAGATCTCTCCTACCTACTGATCTGTAGCACGCTACGCATCTTGAATCTCATGAAGTATCGCCATAATGTCATCTAGTGGTAGGCATGAAGGACTAGCCAAGTGAGAAGTCCGAGAAGGGCCAGCTCCAATAGAATGCTACAGAGAAGGGGGAGGTATGGCATCTATATCCATGTACATCCGGTCATCATCCTCATCATCACTCTCTGATGCCTCTGTTGTTGTCGCTGTTGCCGCCTCCTCATCTACCGCTGCTACCCGAGTAAGAGGATGTCTCATGGCATTCTTCTTGTTATTACTGACCTGTATCTCTCTCATCCCCATCCTACAGATCGCATTCCAATCGAGGTCAACTGAAAAGGTGTCCTCATAGATCCTCTCATCCTCTAAGTTTACCTGTAAGAGAGAGAGTAGAGTGGTGATCAATCATCCATAAGGCAGGTTACCCTTCGAACCAGGAGTTGTGGCTTTGTGCATAGTTCGGATGATAATGTATGGAAAACAGACAGGCTATCTGGTGTAGATGTAGTATAGTAGGAACTGGGTCAGCTGTGAGACCATCTCGTAATGTCCACTCTGAGGGATAAGATTATGCTGAATAATCTTGTAGTATACCCGTGGCTCAGGACGGAGATTGACGGCCTTTATCTCCCAACAGTCGTCGTGAAGAATCTGGCTACATATCTCTACGCGCATCATATCTAATAAGAACTTGGGTTCTTTAAGAGCATAGTATACCAATGGACCAATGCTCGAGATACTCAAAAGATCTACCAATTGTTGGGTGTTGAAAGAAATAGGAACCCCTTTCACCCAACTGGTTATTCAAAGCTCTCTCCCATTGTTTATGTCCTTTGGGTCACCTTCCAATTGAAGGTTACAATAAAAGTGTTTGACCAATTCTAGTTTAGTTCAACCCTCATATTGGGTTATAGGAAGCCAGTCCATATCACCAAATGCCCGCTCTACATTTAACAAGGCTAGGCTGGGCAGGTTGACAAACCGACCCACCTCAACCTTCTTTTGATGAAATCATGGGTACTGTGCCTCAGCTTCAACAGAACGGAAGTGAGTTGCATCATTTGGTCTGGGCATCTTGGTTTGGGCCATATTAGCTGCATGAAATAGAAAGAAGGAAAATAAGTTGGAAAAGTTAGAAAATTGGGCAGCATAATGACGTAAAATGGGTAAAAGCCTTACTTTTCACCCAAACAATGGGGTATGAGCTTACATGGGTCACAAACCATCCTATAATGTTCAAACAATAGAGAAATTCCACCAACTAAAATAAATTTGAAGAATTTATTGTTAAGTTCTCAAAAAAAATCCTAGGTTCATCTTTCTTCTCCATGTTTGCCATTTTCTTCTCCACAAGTTGGTGTTTTCTTCTCCTGATATTAAACTAGTTATTACAAAATTTGTGTAATGGAATCTTCACTTTGATCAGAACCGTTCCATGAAGTCCAAACAATCAATCAGACGGTCATTGTATATCATCTACCTTTTAACTTATTTACAAGTCTTTCATAAAATCGAAGAAATCAAACGGTTGGATGAACTGGACTTCAGTCCTGTTGAACCTTCCCTCCTCTGTTTCACCCTTCAGTCCTTCTATGAGAAACAGGGGACGATGACTGCCGAACAATGATCCCCAATCTGAAGACATCCAATTCGGACGTTTATCTGTTACCAACTGCAGAATTCGACTGACCGGAGAAGAAGAAGATGACGATGAAGACAAAAAAGTATCAGTTCTACTAGAATTTCCCTGATGACAGGTACAATCATTTGGAGATGGCAAACAAGAGAGTGAATCGGAAAGAGACAATTCTATTGAGCTCCTCCACTCCGGAAAGTTGAAGGCACTCCAAGGAGATCGAGAAGAAGATGGTTTCTCAGATTGAGGCAATAAAACAAAGTTCTTGTGTTTATCCTTGAGCTTCTTGTGCTTCTGTATGATTTGGCCCATACAAAAGACTTTTGGGGGGATCCGCATCCTCTGGGAGGACAGCGGCAACCTAGTCCCGATGGCCGACATGTGGCTCTCGGTCAATCCGAGACCCACGTTCGAGCCAACACCCAGCCGACAAGCCAAGCCGACAGGGGGTGTCAGCTCAAACGTGGGTCTCGGATTCACCTGAGAGCCACGTGTCAGCCATCGAGACTGGGTTTCCACGTCCTCCCAGAACCACTGGGAGGAGATGATGTAAATTTGGGTTCTGCTCCATCGAAGCTACCATTCCTTGATTTCCTCCTGGCCTCAACTGGAATTATGGATGTGATCGAACCTGTAAGATCCGCACTCCATAAACTCAATCTAAACCTTTAATTCATGTCGTAACAGACCTTCCAATCGTCACCGGGCCAGAGGACGAACGGGTGACAACCAGGTACTAAACGGACCTATGTATGATAATTTATTCATACCGATCGATGGAACTGGTCGATGGTACCAGTCGATCGGTATGTCTGCGCAGGCAGACTGCTTAGATCAGGAACCGGATCTCTACGGGTCCCACTTTCCAAATTCTGAACCAAAGAACTTTCTTAATGTTAGGGGGCTTCCTAAACTCAACCCTAGTCTATATAAGGACCCCTAAACCTCCTTAATTCCCTTTCATTGATCCTCACAAACCCTAGAGAGGAGAAAGATATCAAAGAAGGAGAAGGAGCTAAGGAAGGAGAGGGAAGAGCCGTCATTGCCGTTGAACGAAGAACACTCTACCGTGAACCAATGGTAAGTGCTTAAACCTTCCTCTAAGTTAAGCGTATTAGTAGGCTAGTCAGGATTGGATCAATACCATGTAAGGCAAACTGTTGATCTGTTGATCTAAATCTGAATTTGTCGTCAAACCCTAATCCAGTCGGTAAACCCTAGATTCAAGTTCTAGGTTGAAGATCATCAAAACTAGGACTTGAATGGAGTTGAAAACAACTCTAACTCAGTACTCAGACCTAAAATGTATAGGAGAAACACTAGAATCAATAGGGGGTGACCGACGGAAGGCGAGAAATGGGTGTATGGTCTTCTGGAGACATACCGGTCGCACCCTATGCGACCGGTACCTGCGACCGGTATCTCCTAGAGACTGGTCTGTGGGGACCGATCGACCATACTGGTCGCACCTTTCCCCACAGTGCCGTGGCCGGTACCTGCGATCGGTACCCGCAACCGGTCTACACTGTGAGGAGTGTTTTTGACCCAGTTGGTTTTCTGACCAACGTAAACCCTAAGAAAAACTGTTCTACCTCAACCTTAACATCGTGTAGGACCTTGTGATAGCAAGTTTGGATTCTGTGATGCGGAGCAAGCTATCAATCAAGCGTCAGGTAAGGGAATCGGACCTAAACCCTAATAATTTAATATCAGTAAAACGTTGTTAATAATGATGATTATATGGACTGATGTTTGAGCATACTCGTATGTCATCTTTACCTTCAGTTATTATATTGTTCATGCATACTTGCTATGCTAGGATGTGACTGTTAGACATGTGATTGTTTCCGTTGGTGTGTGGAATGGGAAGGGCCTGGGGTCTGGGATCATTCCTCACACTAGCACCTTTTCGTATCGTTTCTATCTTAGCATGCTTAGTGCTGGTAGGGTATTAGGGGGAGGAAGTGGCACTGTGGTCTTCCGCCTGGCCACTAGACTCTAGCTCTATCTCTATGTCGTAGGGAGTTGTACAGGGATAGGGCCTACTGTGATGACATATAGGATTGGTTAGTTGCGAGTCTAGTTTACAAGCCCTCGCCAATAGGGGCTTACGTGTTGGTATAGGTAGGGTATCAGGGGAAGTGTTGGCGGTGTTTGATCCGGACGCTTTAGCACTATCTCTATTCCATGGTGGGTGCATGTGGGACGATAGTGGTGTATGATCCATTGGGCGGCTTCACACACTCGTGTATAGAGGTGCGGTGGTCGCCAATCCTTTCTATAGCATATTGCAAACTTAAAATCAGACCATAATGTGAATGTTACTCATGCATATGTTTGTTGCATTGTCTGATTGTCTTACTGAGCTAAGTTGTGAGCTCACCCTGTATATATATACATGTCTTTAGATGTTGGTGCAGGTTATACTGTGGAGGACTACATGGATGCTCCGGCGTATGGAGGTGTTACTACTTTAAAAGTGCAAGAAGGAGAGGATGTGCTTAACGCTTCATGCGAGTGCCCTTTCTGCGTGTACCTCTAGGATGTTGATTTAATTTATTTATTTTCAATGGATTTACAATTGATGTAAGGATATTTATTTACGTTTTGGTGTGGAGAATAATTGGATATTTTTTAAATTATCAATAGAGAACTCAGTTCATTTAATTTAAGACTTCCGTTGTATTTTATTATATTATGATTATGGTTATGTGCAATGGTTTGTATGAGTGGACACGGTCTTATTGAGATCCTGGTGTGAACCATTGGTTCAGTAACGGTTCACTCACACTTCTAGTTCAGCCAGAATTGGGGTGTGACAACTTGGTATCAGAGCCCTTAGGCTCTATCTAACAGACCATATTTGCACTTAACTGAGTCGTTGAACTGAGATAGGAAAAATTAAAAGTCTTAATAAAAACACACCTTAAGAACCTGTTTGATACCGGAGACTAAATATGAAAGAGCATAATATACTCTACTAAATGTGGAATAATAAACAGTCATGCTCTAGATAGGAACCTTAATGATAGGTGAGAAAAATCATAAACTTCTATTAAATTGAAAAGGAAACTATATCAAGAGTTAATTGTACCACAGAGTACAGTCCACAAGCCGGACGGTTACCCTGTTATATAAAAACCATGCTGTGAGGGAGAGAAAATAAAAGGTCTATCAGGGGGTTGTGGGCATAAGAGGAATAGGGTCAATGATGTCATAGTCACGCTCATAAGCTACCCTGAGCCAGTGTACCTGCTCCTACGTGACTCTGAGGCTGCGAGAAAGGTGCCCTAGGTTACGGCTCATCTCACGCTGGGCATCTCGAATCTCTGTAAAAATACCCATTACGGTATTGGGAGGAGGCTGGGATGGTCCCGCTGTAGGTATGGGCTGTGCCACAGGGTATCAAGAGTTAATTGTACCACAGGGTACAGTCCACAAGCCAGACGGTTACCCTGTTATATAAAAACCATGTTGTGAGGGAGAGAAAATAAAAGGTCTCTTAGGGGGTTGGGGGCCTAGGAGGAATAGGGTTAGTGATGTCATAGTCACCCTCATAAGCTATCGTGAGCTAGTGTACCTGCTCCTGCGTGACTCTGAGGTTGCAAGAAAGGCACCCTAGGTCACGGCTCATCTCACGTTGGGCATCCCAAATCTTCGTAAACATACCCATCACGGTATCGAGAGGAGGCTGGAATGGTCCCGCTGCAGGTATGGGTTGTGGTTCCGGTGCTGGAATGTCCTCCATCTGATCATCATCACCATCATCCCCTGCCTCTTTTGCATGAGCCGCATTGGCTGCTGTTGCTGCTGCCGCTGCTGCTACCCTCCTAAGCGGACGAGGACGAGCCTCTAACTCCTCATCACTGATGGGCAGATTGTCCATCCTCATCCGGACAATGGCATCCCAGTCAATGTCTAAGGTCATGGTGTCCTCAATCGCAATCTCACCCCTCATGTCTACTCGAAGGCGCTGCAGGAGTGTAGTGATAAACCGGCCATAAGGAAGGTTGCTTATCTGATCGGGCATGGTAGCCTGACGCATGGTCCTGATGATAATGTAAAGAAGATAGACCCGCTCCCTAGTGCAGACACAGTAAGTTAAGTACTGGGTGAGCTGAAATAACTCACTGTAGTGGCCGCTCTGAGGAACAATGTCATGCTAGATAATGTGGCAATATATGTCACACCCCAATTCCGCACTATTTAGAATGGTGTGATGAACCGCTAACAAACCAATGGTTCAACCAGGATCTCAAGTAGGCTGTATCCGTGTTATCTAAACTCCATACATCCACATTCATAATCAGAGTAAATATATAATAGCGGAAGTCTTATAGTAAAATGAACTGAGAATCTACTGTGATATTAATATTTAAATAGCAAATTATTCTGTATCAACTGAGACATAAGTAAATATCAAATACATGTCCATAATAAAGCCAAGTAAAGAAAACTAAGAAAATATCTAATCAAATACACATGAGTTGCACTCGCAAGAGGAGTCATGTGTATCTACTTCGACTTCAACTTCCATGCGCTACGTTCCCGTCGCTGGAGCATTTACATAATCTTCAACGGTATAACTGCATCATCAACTAAAAATATTCAAAATACATATGCATGCAATCAATTCATATCTTTGGTCTGATTTATAGTTTGCAATGCACAATAGAAAGGTTGGGTGGTCAAAGGTTAACGTTTATTGACCCCGCCTCTATACACAGGGTGTGGAAGTCCGCCCAAAGGTTAACGTTTATTGTCGTCCCCATCCACCCTAATCATGAACATTATACAACAAAGGTTAACGTTTATTGCTATATAGTGCCATACCAATACGAAAGCCCCTGCTGGCGAGGGCTTGCAACTGGGCTCGCAACTAACCAATCCTAAAGCCAAACAGTGTATCCAAGGCCTCACCCCAGCATCCCTTAAAATGTCCATAGAGATAGAGCTAAAGCCCCCGGTAGAGTCAGAGACTACAAGGACCGAGACCACCTCCCTTGATACTCTACGACATAATAGTTCTACTAAAGTAATGGCGATACGACGATGCTAATATACAAGACTTGAGTTAGAGATAGAGCTAAGATGCTGAGACCCGCCAAAGGTTAACGTTTATTGGCGTTCTCATCACACCTCCCGATACTGCTCGCATCAAGTACACCAACCACACACATACAATCACATGCCTATTCCTATCATCATCATCATCATCATCATGTTATAAACAATAAAGTAAATATGCATGAACAGGTAATAGAAATATTGGATGATATGTTGTATGCACATTACAAGCATAGTCGCATAGAATCAAACATGGCATTGGACTCAAGAAAAGAGAAAACAGTTTGTTATTAATCAATTAGTTTAGAGTTTCGTTTCCTCACCTTAACTTACTAATAAATACTCTTCCAAGCTTTAGAATCACCTTTATAATGTTATTATATTGCTAGAAGACCTAACAAAGTCGATAAAATTTAATTAGAATTAATTCTGAATTTAAAAACCATTCTGTTAACTGAGGGTCGGAGGTAGGGTCGGAGTCATGATCGACCCTGGGTGCGACCCTCCCCAAATCTGAACTTCCAGAACACTGAGGGTCGATACTCAGGATCACATGGGGTCGGATGGTCATCGACCCTCTGTGCGACCCTCGGTGGTTTTGGTCAATTTTCCTCCTTTTAGTCCATGCTTCGTGCTTGGGGTCCTATGGCTTGCTCCTACAGTCCATTTAACATGCATTCCATGGTCTAGAATCATGAATCATCCACCCAAATAGCTTTCATGTATTCTCCCATGATTTTTCATGAAAACCTAACCATGGGTTAATGGTTTGGGTTTCTCTGAGATCACATTCTCATCATTATCTAACCTAAGGCCTGTAGAAACTCATGGAATTAGTATCCATACCTGAGAAGAACACTCCTTCTCTGCAACTCTTCTTCTTTTGCTTTCTTCGCTACCTTGTTTCTCTTCTTCTTCTCTTCCTTCTCTTCTCTTTCTCTCAATTCGATTAGGGTTGTAAAAGGAGTGAAAGAGGCTTAGGAACGTCCTTTAAATAGAGTAGAAACATCCTAAATAAGTCCCTTTGAGATTAGGAAAGAATCCCAATCGAAATTTTGGAAATTTCTTAATTTTAGTTTTGGCGGCAACTGAGGGTCGATGGGAGGGTCGATGATCCCCTCGACCCTAGGTTTCTAATGTGTCCGACCCTCCCTATAAAACAGAGGGTCTGACTTTCTGTCTTGGGGGGGTCCGACCCTCCCCCTAATTTAAGTGTTTTTGGGTCGATTTGATACCTGGGATCACGATCTCCTTCACGTCCTTGGTCCATTTGACTCAACCATGATGGGTAAACCTGGTTCAAGGTGATAAGACCGGGTTAGTTTGATACGGGTCTTACAATATACCCGAGGAACAGGTCTCAAACTGGCAGCTTTCATTGGCGCCCCTGGGTTAAGGATCTGCTCTGAAACCTCCTGGCACAGATCATCAGTAAAGAAGCCCTTCATCTTGGGGGCACAGTAAACCAAGTCACCATCATTTGGAATCCCCAAAAGATTAGCGAGCTGGTGAGTGTCAAAGGATATGGGAACACCTTTGACAAAGCTAGTTAGGCAGAGGTCCCTGCCACGGCTGAAGTCATTAACATTTCCCTCGACCTCCAGGTTGGCGTAGAAATGCTTGACTAGGTTGGGACGGGTAGTCACCGTGTAAGTAATGACGGGTAACCACCTAAGAGCACCGAAGGCTACTTCAATGTCAAATCGTTGTAGCTACTCCAAGTTTACACATTGCCCTGACTCGATGTTCTTCTCTTCAAACCAGGGAAAACGGGCTTGCGCCACTGCAGAACGAAACCACAGCTCATTGAACTGCAGAACCGGCGGGTGCGGACGGTTCATGCCAGAAGCGAATGCATGTTTACCAGCACCTCTGCTCTGAAACATTGTGAACTACAAACAAAAAAAAACAAAATAATGAGAATTTGGTTAGAATTTCCAAAATTTTGGCAGCATAACGACAGTAATTGAAGTAAAAGCCTCGAACTCACCCAAAATTTTGGTAGGAGGACTTACATAACAATCTAACATCATATGGAAACCAAATAATCATCAAACAAGCAAGAAATTTATCAATTACAAGAAAAAAATCTATTTTGACCAAAACCTAGGTCAAAAACCCAAAAATTTGATTTTTAGAAAAACCATACGGTGGAACCTCAAATAGATTGATGGCTTTTGCTCATAGAGGTCCCTAAACTTTTTCTAAGCCGAAGGAAAAGAGTTCCTACGGTTAGAATCTTCTAAACCAAGAAAAATCTAGTTTTTGGGCAAGAAACCATGAAGAAACGATGTAAAAAAGAAGAAATGAAGGAAGAACCTTACTTGGAGATGATGTTCAAGGTCTTGATCCAAAGAAAATTGCTTCTAAGGTCACCGGTCGGACTGTGAGTTGTGGTCGGACTGTAGCAACTCACCAAGTCAGAGAGAAATTGCCACCGAAGGAAATGGAAAGAAGAAAAGTGAGAAAAGACTTACTTTTGTGATTTTTAAAGCCTTTTGGGCATACCGGTCGACCGGTGCCCCTTGGTACCTACGACCAGTACCTCTCGGCCACAAGAGTGGTGCTGACCTGTCGACCATACCGGTCGCACCACACTCTACAGTGTCGCAACCGATAAGTCGCGATCGGACAAAAAAAATGAGGAAATTTTAAAAATTTTGATTTAAAGCGTCCTTTACAATTTTCGCCTTGTACTTGTTAAAGACTAACACTATTATGAATATTCGAATGTACCTCATGTGTTATGTCTTCTTCCCAGATCCAGACAAGAAAGAGTAATTTAAGATGGTAGGAGAAAACGGTCGTAGAGGCTCTCGAAAGTGTCACCACTCCAGGGTGCACCAAGCCGAGGATAGTATGGAAACAAGAACTATTGATGAGCAAAACCTGAACCCGGAAGGTGGAAAAGGGCAGAGTCCCAGAGCACCAACAAATTTGTCAGGCCCTCCTCATACTAACTCTGAGACAATTGTGACGAGTTTGGTTTATCAGATGGAAGTTCAGCAGAAGGCATTCCTGAATGAGATGCTGAAGATGTTCAGGCCACTAGGATATATCCCTACAGAAGGTATACCTGAGTCTGGGGGAAATAACACCACACTGCCAATGGATAGTAGTACTGGGCCAATGGGCCAAGGACAGAATTTACAACCACCACACCAATTTTCAACGTCATCTGCCTATCAAGGGATCTATCCATACCCACCACCATGGTATGGAACAAATGCACAGGGACAGAATGACCTAAGCCGAGCGGTGGATAGGTTTTTGAAGTTTAAACCCCCTACCTTCACAGGGAAACCAGGAAAACCACTGTGGCCTGCATAGTGGGTTGCTAAGATGGAGAAGAACTTCCATCTAATGACTTGCACGGAGGATGAGAAGGTGTTGTTTGCTATGCACATGCTTAAGGAAGACACTAATGCCTGGTGGAATTCTACCCCAACATACTTGGAGACAAGGAACACTCAGATCACTTGGGAAATAGTCAAGGGAGCCTTCTTTGATAAGTACTTTTCGAAGAGTTTTCGTGATCAAATGGAGAAGGAATTCTTAAACCTGCAACAATCCCAGTTGACTATTGATGCGTACCAGCAGAGGTATGAAGAGCTGTTTTTCTTCAGTCCAGCAAGCATGCAAGAGGAGGAAACCAAGACCCACAAATTCACCATGGGATTGTGAGGAAGTATCCAAGAGCACATCTTGGGTTTGGAGAAGAAAGTATATAACGAGGCTATACAGATTGGAAGGGTGATTGAATCAAGCCAAAAAGACAGCTTCTTTGCTCAAAACAGGAGGGCCGAAGAGGCCGCGCATCGAAACTTCGGACAGAGGGAACACTAGACCATTCCACCCATACAGGGCTCAGTCTGCTGTGGTGCCAGCAAGGAATACTACTGCAACACCACCATCACAGGTAGCTGGACAAAACCCAAATGTCAAATGTTTCAACTGCCAATAATTGGGTCATTATGCAAAGACCTATACTCTACCTAAAAAGCAACTGCCACAGCAAGGGAAAATATTTGTAGTCACCACTGAAGAGGCAGTCGCATCACCTGATGTGGTTACTGGTATGATTCCGTCCCTTACTATTTGGCTTACTGTTTTGTTGTGTTTGAGCATGTAGAACTAAGGGATAATTAAATTTCAGGAATTGTAAATATAGCTGGTGTACCCGCCAGAGTACTCTTTGACTCTAGGGCTATACACTTCTTTGTTTCTATGTCTTTTGGGAAGCGAATGGGATTACCTGTAAAGTGTTTAACCCCAAGCTTGATAATTCGTTCCCCGTTGGGAGTATAAGTGGCATTGAATGAATGCTATGGGCCATGTACAGTTAGTATTGAGGGCCGAAACCTAGAAGCAAATTTGGCTCAACTTGAGATGGCAAACTTTGACGTCATCTTGGGAATGGATTGGCTAGGCCATTATTCAGCTAGCTTATTATGTGGCAAAAGAAACTTGTGTTTAAAGATGAGAAGGGAAAGGAGTTTAGCTTCACTGAAACCAAGTTACCTAGAAAGTGGAAGTTGATCCTCTCTGCCCTAAAAGCTAAGAGATGCTTAGAGAAGGGAGGAGTGGGGTACTTAGTGTCTGTGGTCGACATCACTATAGAGGTGCCAAAGATGGAAGATCTAGATGTGGTAAAAGAGTTTTCAGATGTATTTCTAGAAGATCTACCAGGTCAACCTCTAAACAGGGCTACAGAGTTCATGATAGACCTCATGCCAGGGTCGACGCCGATGTCTAAGGCACCATACAGGATGGCCCCTACAGAATTAAAAGAGTTGAAGACCCAATTACAAGAGCTACTAGATAGGGGTTTCATATGATCAAGCATATCTCCATGGGGAGCACCTGTATTGTTCGTAAAGAAGAAGGACGGTAGTGTACGGCTATGTATCGACTACCGAGAGCTGAATAAGTTAACCATCAAGAACCGATACCCTTTGCCTAGGATCGATGATCTGTTCGACCAGTTGCAGGGTGCGAAGGTTTTCTCGAAGATTGATCTTAGATCAGGGTATCACCAATTGAAGATCAAGGCAGGAGATATTCCAAAGACTGCTTTCAGAACAAGGTATGGGCATTATAAGTTCCTGGTAATGTCGTTTGGGTTGACTAACGCTCCAGCGTCGTTCATGGAATTGATGAACCAAGTGTTTCATGACATGTTGGATAGTTCGGTCATCGTATTCATCGACAACATCTTGGTCTACTCAAAGGATAGGGAGGCTCATGCAACACATTTGAGAGCAACCCTACAATGGCTGAGAAGGGAGAAGCTTTACGCCAAGTTCAAGAAGTGTGAGTTTTAGTTGAAGGAAGTGGCCTTCTTGGGTCACGTAGTATTTGCAGACGGTATCAAGGTAGATCCAAGCAACATCGAAGCTATAGTAGGATGGAATGCACCAAAATCAGTTGCGGAGATTCGTAGTTTCCTTGGATTGGCTGGTTACTATAGAAGATTCGTGGAAGATTACTCAAGGATCGCCGTTCTACTTCCCAGACTAACCAAGAAAGGAGAAAAGTTTATATGGACAGATGAGTGTGAGAAGTGCTTTCAGACTTTGAAGTCAAGACTAGTCTCTACACCTATCTTGACCATCCCAGCACCAGGCTTGCCATTTACCCTATATACAGATGCCTCAGGGTTGGGTCTTAGATGTGTGTTGATGCAAGGAGAACAGGTGATTGCCTATGCATCAAGACAGTTGAAAGAGCATGAGAAGAACTATCATATGCATCATCTAGAGTTAGCAGCGGTCATTCACGCAATCAAGACTTGGAGACACTACCTTTATGGTGAAAAGTTTTAGATTAAGTCGGATTACAAGAGTTTAACTTACCTTTTCACTCAGAAGGACCTGAATATGAGATAGAGGAGGTGACTGGAGCTATTAAAAGATTATGACTGTGACATCCAGTACCATCAGGGTAAGACAAACGTTGTGGCTGATGCCTTAAGCAGAAAGTGGGCATTGAAACCAGAGGCAGGACCTAGTACAAACGCGGCATTGTGTGCTGTAGCCTCAGACTCAATAGAGAATGATAAAGAGTATATATTAGAGACTGTAAGAGATCCAGTGGAACAGGGCCTAATTCATAAGTTCACATTGATGTTCGCAGCTTTGAAGATCTCATCGGATCTAATAGATGAGGTCAAAGTAGCAATCCTACGAGATCCACACCTCAAGACTGTGTAAGAAAATCTAGAGAAGGGTTAAAGCAACCCTGATTTTACCATGGATTCAGACAAGGTACTCAGGTATCGTGGACGATTATGTATACTTGAAAGTGAGAACTCAAATATCTGAGATAGAGTTATGACACAAGCTCATTACACCCCATATTCGGTACATCCAGGAAGCACCAATATGTACCATGATTTAAGAAGACTATATTGGTGGAGGGGTATGAAGGCGGATGTAGCTCAATTCGTATTCCAATGTCTAAATTGCCAGCAAGTTAAAGCAGAAAGGCAAAGACCTGTAGGTTTGCTACAACCACTACCGGAGCCAGCATAGAAGTGGGATTGTATCACAATGGGTTTCTTCACTGGCTTACCCTTAACACCAAGGTTAGTGGATGCAGTATGGGTTATAGTCGATCGACTTACCAAGACAGCTCGCTTCATTGCTGTCAGACCTCAGTATACCATGGAGAAGCTGGCCAAGCTATATGTGGATAATATAATCAAACATCATGGTATCCTAGAAAGTATAGTATCTGACAAAGATCCCCATTTTACATCAAAGTTCTAGGAAGGATTACAGAAAACCATGGGAACCAAGTTGAAGTTTAGTACATCTTTTCATCCTCAGACAGACGGGCAGTTGTGAGGACAAAGATTGAAAATCTTGGAAGTCTCCACCTAGATTAAGGTCTAGGACCTTAGAAATGTGAAATCTCACCCTAAGGTAAGACTTCGATTGACTCATGACCCTTAGATTCGATTTCTGGTCCATCAGAGATTGGGTAAGCATCAGGTTACGGTTATGGGAAGGGGTTAGGCACCCAAACCGCCCGATCGAAATCGATCTCCTATACCTTTCCTATGCTAGACTCTATCTGTTAAACCAAACCAAACCAAGTGGTTTGATATCATTGAACCGAATCTGTATCCATCAGATTGCCTACGTATTACGGAATTATTCTGAAAATTAGGTTCACCATCGTAGTTCAGGTGTGATTAAAGTTTATGATTGTAATTTATGCTTGTGCATGATTAAGTTCATTATTCAAGTTGAAGTTTATGCTTGAAAGGTTGAGAAACCCTATGGGTTAGGATCTAGATAGTCCATACGAACTGATAGATAGTCTTAGTGGATCTAAGAATAACCCTATTTGGGTCAAAATATGGATAACCCTATTTAGGTTGGAATGTGGATAACCCTATTTGGGTCAAAATATGAATAGATATCCTAGTGGATCTATAGATAGTCTAAGTGGACTATGGTTTGGATCCAAATTTGGGATTCTCCCAAATAGCCTACATATCCTAGGGTTTTCCCTAGGAATCAAAATCCACATAGTTCAAAATGATGGAATAACCTGTTTTAGGTTAGAATGTGAGAACCTGTTCTAGGTTTAGGGTTTAGAACATATTCTAGGTTTAGGATTGAGAACCTATTCTAGGTTTAGGGTTTATTGAGAGGTGGAAATCGTCATGAATTACCCTTTTCATCCTAAGTTCTAATTTTAAAAGGTTTGGCAAAGCATTCTCTTTCTTTATTAAGATTTTTATTATTTCCATTATGCCCTTCCCAAGAATGTGGGTGCCTAAATGCATGTCCCCACACCTAATATGTTTGCTAGGTGTACAGATATGGCAGTTCGACTAGGGTGCAGCATAAATTAAGTTATTACCATAAATAGAATATTCTAAGCATGGCATGTATGATATTTATGGTAACTATCACAAAATATAGTAAGATTATGAAAATCTCCCTAATATGGCATGCATTGCAAATAAGGCAAAAATCTAATATGGCAAGATCTAATATGCTAATCTAAGCATGGAAAGACCTAATATGGCAAGATCTAATATGCATCTATATATCAATATGGTAAGTACCAATCATAGAATGCATATATGACATGAATTTTTTCAAAAAAAAGGGAAGATCTTATATGCTATTTTCTAAGCATAGTAAGACTTAAAAATGGTAAGAAATTAAGATTTTACTAAATATGGTAAAAAAATCTATTTATTCTACCAAATATAGCAACACATGGAATGTGGCAAACATGGTATGCACAATCCAAAAAAAGCATATGAATGCTCCAAATATAGCCATTTATCCAAATATGACAGAATTCACTCAAACAATCATTGATGTTATAATGAATGAGACATCA
The DNA here is from genome assembly GCA_028583415.1 of Protea cynaroides. Lineage (NCBI taxonomy): Eukaryota > Viridiplantae > Streptophyta > Magnoliopsida > Proteales > Proteaceae > Protea > Protea cynaroides. Next base: position 86,668,872 of record CM053269.1, read on the forward strand.
ATGAAACCTTTTTTTGAAAAGTATAAAAATTATTAAAAAAAAAACATATGTTCAATGTTCTTTGAAAAATTGTAATTTTTATGAAGATATTTGGAAAGATTAATGACTCAAAACTGCCAAAATTGTAACACAAGATTTCAGATAATGGACAAAGCTATGAACTGCATTCAGATTCTGTCACATTACACAAGAATGACCATAAGTAGGTTTTCTGTAACTCAAATCAAGCTCAAATTTTTTCATACAAAGATGAGTTAATATATTATATTTCATATGAAGGAGTTGAATCTCAACAGAGAGTAAAAATAGGTCAAAGATATGCCCTAAGACAGGACATGTGCACTGGTCAAATCTGTTCTAGATTTTCGACCAGTTGCACCATAAATTCCAAATAAAATCCTATACTTAATGAAAATTAAATACAGATATATGTCTATGTAGATAACTGTTTCATCTAAAATTTTATCAAGAAAAATAAGTAAAATAGCATGTTTTCTTTGTGAAAAATGATTCTTTTCAATCATGCAAATCAGTACATCATGACAATTCAAAATCAGAGTACTATGCACTTAAAAATTGATATCAATTTAATAAAAAATTAAAAAAAATACAAAACTAGTGCTATCTTTTAGAAGAATTTCATGTCTAAAAATTTTATATGAAGTGTAATTTCTGATTATGGCCATAAGACCCTTGTCTAGAGACTTTCTAATGGAGGATTGCATTACATCCGAGTAAAACAGCAATGTTAAAGACAAATTTTTTGATGTATTTTACCAATTCCAAATGAAACGAAATTTTTAGGGTAGTCATCTAACATATCAAAGAGACTCCCATAAAAATTTGGGCTTCAAAATCCAAGAAAAAATACATGTGATGTACGTCCTAAGTTTGAATCTTAAATCTAGAAATTTCAGATTAGAAAATCACTTTATGAAATTTGCAAAAACATCAAACATCATCATATTTCATTCAAAACTTCATCATTGAATATCTTAGACAAATTATAATTCATGAAAAATGCTAGACATAGGCATCCTAACATTAACAAGCATGTAATAGAACATTTCTGATTGAGATTTCATGAAAATTAGTCTTTTTCAAGCAAAATTGACATTCGAGCATTCTAACGACCTCTAAACTTGTTTAGAGTACTAACCTTGTGCTCGAATTGAGCGAAACCATCGATATAGGATGATTGGAGGTCATATCAAGCTCTTTGAATGCGAACCCTCCTTCTCCTCTCTTCTGCTTCTCTCTCTCTTCTCTTTCTCTCTTTTCTTCTTCTCTATTTTTTTCTTTTCTCTTCTTCTTCTCTCTTTTTTTTGTTGTCTCTTCTTCTGCTCTCATTCTTTCTCCCTCTCTCACATTTTTCTCTCTTACCCACATTCTCTCTCTCTTTGTGGTCTGGAAAAGAAGCCTCATCTCTCTTCTCTTGGCCTATTTATGCTTTTTCTCTCTTCTTATAGAAGATCCTTCTTTCCTTTTCTTCTTTTTTTAGAAATTTTTTTTTTTCCTTTTTTCCTTTTTTCTTCTTTCCTTTCTTCTCTTCCTTTCCTTTTCTCTTCTCCCTCTCTTCCACACGTTTTCTTATTTTTTCTCTTCTAGAAAATCCTCTCCTCTTCTTTCCTTCTTCTCTCTTCCTTCCTTTTCTTCTTTTTCTTCTAAAAAATTTTTTCTTTCCATTTTTTTTTCTTTCCTTTCTTCTTTCCTTCCCTTTTCTTCTTCCTTCCTTTTTTTTTTCTTCCTTTCTTTTCTTTTTTTTTTTCTCTTTTTCTTCTAGAAAATCCCTTCTCTCTTTCCTTTTTCTCTTTCCTTCTTCTAGAAAATTCCTTCTCTCTTTCCTTTCTTTCTTCTTCCTTCCTTTCCTTCCTTTTTTCTTTCTCCCTCCCTTTTCACGTTTTCTTTCTAGAATACGTTTCCTTTTTTTTCTTTTTTTCTTTTTCTTCTTCTTTTTTTTTCTTTCCTTCCTCTTTCCTTCCTTTTTCTTTCTCCTCTCTCTTTCATGTTTTCATTCTAGAAAACTTGAAGGAGATTTTTTTTTCTTTTTTCTTTTTTTTTCTCTCTCTTTTCTTTTTTCTTTCTCTCATTCTCTTTCCCATGGCCTCTCTTTCCTCTCTCTTTCCACGGCCTCACTTTCCTCTCTCTTTCCTATAATATATATGTATATATATATATATATATATATATATAAATGTATTAATACATATAATATATCCATAAGATATATATATATATATATATATATATATATATATGTATTATATACAATAATATATTATACATTATACATATATAAAAGAAATACATGCATATGGACTAACATAACTTGGTCTGGATTAGTCTGAGCTGGGTCGGGCTAAGTTAGACTAAGTTGGATTAAACTGGTTTGGACCAAGGTTGACATTTCATAATTCATTTCTGTCACCATTCCATATGAAATTTTTTGATACCATCTATTCTAAATTTTTTATGTTCACTTTGTAGAACATTAAAAATGAGAAATATTGGAACTTGAATCACCTCATTTAGAAATAAAATAGACAACTTATGAATTTCTGAAGTTTAAGCAGGCTAATTATCGATAATTTGACTGACCATTCAGCATGGGATCCTTCGGAGACTTCTACAGGAAATCCTTTATGTCCACTTTGTAGAGTACTAAAAATGGAACATAATGAAACAGAAATTACCTGATTTGGATATGGGGTGACCAAAATATGAATTTTCAAAGATTAAATGACCATTTTCATATGTAATTTTGCATGGGACCCTCCGGAGACTTTTACCCGAGATTTTTTTTATGTCAACTTTGTAGAACATTACAAATGAAGAATAATGGTCTTGGAATCATCTGAATCTGACATAGAACGACAAAGATATGAAGCTTTGAAGTTCTAACGATAATTTTACATGAAAGCTTGCATGGGGCCCACTGGTGATTTCTACTTTGGATTTTTCACGTCCACTTTGAAGAGGACTAAAAATAAGGAATATTGGCCTTCGAATCATCTGATTTCGATATTAGATGACCAAGATATGATGTCTTGAAGTTTGAATGATAATGCATGCATCATACGTAATTACGTAAATGCCCTTGTACTTTCAAACTGCGATATCTTCCTTGTTCGATGTCAGAATTTGATGATTCCGGTCTCATTTTGAAGATAATTTTACGACCTGTACATCCAAGTAGGTAATAACCTAAGACCATGTTGTGGGGTTTATTAGAGAATCATAAACCTTTGGATTAAAGGTCAGAAACCTGCCATATTGGTTCACTTATGCTGAGGGTGGCAAAAATGGGGTGCTTACAACAGTCAGAAAGAACTATTCAAATCTTAGAAGATATGCTCCGAGCGTATGCCCTAGATTTCAAAGGAGCTTGGGATGAGAAGTTATCGCTCATCGAGTTTGCTTATAACAATAGTTACCAGGCTACGATCCAAATGGCTCCATATGAGGCACTCTATGGGAAGAAATATCGTACACCTCTGTTATGGAATGAGGTGGGAGAGAGAAGGATTGTAGGACCGGAGTTCGTTGAAGAAACTTATCGAGTGATTGATCAAATTAAGGAAAGAGTGAAGACAGCTCAAGTTCGACAAAAGCACTATGCAGATAACTGACGTCGAGATCTGGAGTTTGCAGTGGGTGATAAAGTGTTCTTGAAGATATCACCTGTGCGAGGTCTGAAACTGTTTAGTAAGAAGGGAAAGCTATGCCCCAGGTATGTGGGACCATACAAGATTTTGACCAGACGTAGCAATGTAGCATATCAACTGGCTCTACCACCATCCATGTTAAGCGTTCATGATGTGTTCCATGTTTCTTTATTGAAGAAGTATGTCAAGGATCCATCGCACATCTTGACAACAGACCCATCAGACTTGACTGAGGACTTGACATTTGAAGTGGAACCTGTGATGCTCACAAGCCGAAAGGTACAACATCTCCGAAGCAAGGATATCCATTATGTAAAAGTGCATTGGAAAAGCCAAGATGTAGAAGAAATCACTTGGGAGGAAGAGAACGCGATGCGAAAGGAATACCCTAACCTTTTCGACGAACAAGGTACGCACAAATTTTGAGGCCGAAATTTATTTTAAGGGTGGGGGAGTTGTAAAACCTACATGCAAATTTTGGGGACGAAATTTCTTTTAAGGGTGGGGGAGTTGTAAGATCCGCACTCCATAAACCCGATCTAAACCTGTAATTCATATCGTAACAGGGCTTCCAATCATCATCGGGCCAGACGGGACGAACGGATGACAATCAGGTAGGAAACGGACCTATGTATGATAATTTATTCATACTGGTCGATGGTACCGATCAACCGGTATGTCTGCGTAGGAAAAGTGCTTAGATCCGGAACCAGATCTCTACGGGTCCCATTTTCCAAATTCCGAATAAAGGACTTTCCTAATGTTAGGGGGCTTCCTAAACTCAACCCTAGTCTATATAAGGACCCCTAAACCTCCTTAAATCCCTTTCATTGATCCTCACAAACCCTAGAGAGGAGAAAGAGATCGAAGAAGGAGAAGGAGCTAAGGAAGGAGAGGGAAGAGCCGCCATTGCCGTTGGACGAAGAACACTCTACCGTGAACCAACGGTAAGTGCTTAAACCTTCCTCTAAGTTAAGCATATTAGTAGGCTAGTCAGGATTGGATCAATACCATGTATGGAGAATTGTTGATCTGTTGATCTAAATCTGAATTTGCCGTCAAAACCTAATCCAGTCGGTAAACCCTAGATTCAAGTTCTAGGTTGAAGATCATCAAAACTAGGACTTGAATGGAGTTGGAAACAACTCTAATTCAGTGCTCAAACCTAAAATGTATAGGAGAAACCCTAGAATCAATAGGGGGTGACCGACGGAAGGCGAGAACCTGGTGTATGGTCTTCCGGAGACATACCGGTCGACCATACCGGTCGCACCCTATGCGACCAGTACCTGCGACCGGTATCTCCCAGAGACTGGTCTGTGGGGATCGATCGACCATACTGGTCACACCTTTCCCCACAGTGCCGCGGCCAGTACCTGAGACCGGTACCCACGACCGGTCTACACTGTGAGGAGTGTTTTTGACCCAGTTGGTTTTTCGACCAACGTAAACTCTAAGAAAAACTGTTCTAACTCAACCTTAACATCATGTAGGACCTTGTGATAGCAAGTTTGGATTCTATGACGCAGAGCAAGCTATCAATCAAGCGTCAGGTAAGGGAATCGGACCTAATCCTAATAATTTAATAACAGTAAAACATTGTTAATAATGATGATTCTATGGACTGATGTTTGAGCATAGTCGCATGTCATCTTTACTTTTAGTTATTATATTGTTCATGCATACTCGCTATGCTAAGATGTGACTATTAGACATGTGATTGTTTTTGTTGGTGTGTGGAATGGGAAGGGCCTGGGGTCTGGGATCATTCCTCACACTAGCACATTTTCGTATCATTTCTATCTTAGCATGCTTGGTGCGGGTAGGGCATCAGGGGGAGGAAGTGGCACTGTGGTCTTCAGCCTGGCTACTAGACTCTAGCTTTATCTCTATGCCGTAGGGAGCTGTGCTGGGATAGGGCTTTGTGTGATGACATAAAGGATTGGTTAGTTGCGAGTCCAGTTTGCAAGCCCTCGCCAATAGGGGCTTACGTGTTGGTATGGGTAGGGTATCAGGGGAAGTGTTGGCGGTGTTTGATCCGGACGCTTTAGCTCTATCTCTATTCCACGTTGGGTGCATGTGGGACGACAGTGGTGTTTGATCCATTGGACGGCTTCACACACTCGTGTATAGAGGTGCAGTGGCCGCCAATCCTTTCTATAGCAAATTACAAACTTAAAACTAGACCATAATATAAATGTTACTCATGCATATGTTTATTGCATTGTCTGATTGTCTTACTGAGCTAAGTTGTGAGCTCACCCTTTATATATATATACATGTTTTTAGATGTTGGTGCAGGTTATACTGTGGAGGACTACATGGATGCTCTGACGTATGGAGATGGTGCTACTTTAGAAGTGCAAGCAGGAGAGGATGAGCATGACGCTTCATGCGAGTGCCCTTTCTGCATGTACCTCTAGGATGTTGATTTAATTTATTTATTTTCAATGGATTTACAATTGATGTAAGGATATTTATTTATGTTTTGGTGTGGAGAATAATTGAATATTTTATTTAAATTATCAATAGAGAACTCAGTTCATTTAATTTAAGACTTCTGCTGTATTTTATTATATTCTGATTATAGTTATGTGCAATGGTTTGTATGAGTGGACACTCACACTTTTGGTTCAGCTAGAATTGGGGTGTGACAGGACCAGAGAAGCTTTTCCCTGCGTTGGTCCTGTACTTGCTCCGATTCTCTGGTTTCTTATCATGACCAAGGCCGATGTGTGGTTTATGGAATGTAATGGCTCCTGGTAAGAATGGAAAGATATTTTTCTTTGACCTCATCTGTTTCTACATGAAAGTAATGGGTTTTTTTTTTTTTTTTTTTTTTTTTTTTGTGTTCATCTGAATCGAATCAAATCGAAAAAGGAGAGTTTAGAAATGGATCTTAAAAAGATTATGAAAATTCTGAAAAGGATTGTAACAAATTATGATATTAAGAGAGAGGGAGAGAGAGATTTGGTCAAAGACTCAATGATGATGACTAGCAATCCTTCTCACTGATTCTACCAATCGGAAATCAACATCTGATTTTTCCAATAAAAGAGGATAGTGATGACACGCATGGTAGCTTTTTTAATTCGCTAGAACAAATGAATTCGGGAGAAGAAAACGATGAACTGGGAGAAGCAAACGTAAAGCTCTGGAGAAGAAAACACCAACTTGTGGAGAAGAAAACGGCAAACATGGAGAAGAAAGATGAACTTAGGTTTTTTTTGAGAACTTAACAATAAACACATTTAGGTCATTTTACATTCATTAAGGGTATTTTTGTCTTAAAATTTTTTTGACATTCTCTCGTTAAGTTGTAAGTAACGGTGTGGGTGAGGGTATATGAAAGCATTGTTAGAGGGGTAGTCTATGTAGCTTTTGTAATTATAGGATAGTTCTGTGTATTTTCTCAACTGTAGAGTGGGTGTCTGTGTATTTTTTCAACTATAGAACGGGCGTCTGTGTAATTTTCCCTACTTTTATTTCTCATTTAATAATTTTAATAATATTTTTATATATTTCTATGATTTATCTAATTACATTAATAAGGGAAGTTGGAGCCGACCGCAAACGGCAACTTGGGCATGAATTTATGCCACAATTGCGGGTTGGTAGGGCCCTTCCTTCCCTTTGCGTGCGTCAATTTTTGGACTCGGATGAACAGGTGATAATCGATTCTATATTGGAACTCAAAAATCGATTAAATCGGGGCCCCGCTGATCCAAGTGAATCACCATGAGTTAGTATTAAAACATTTACATTATTTTACAGTTAGAGAGAGAGAGAGAGAGAGAGAGAGAGAGAGAGAGAGAGAGAGATTTTATGTGCAAATGTCATAATTAAGAAATGCCTTAGGTTGCCGGCCTGATATAGTTGAAAGGAGCATGTGTTGAAACAGTGGGTAGAACCATTTTCGGTACTACTTCTAAGTAACTTCTGAAAAACAAATTGATTTATAAAAAGAAAATAGGTCCATGTAACTATCATTTTTATGGAACTTATTACAAAAATTCAAATTCCATGCTGCTATATCAAGAAAAGGTAGTTGCATTGGTTGGATGATTAAGGCTTGAATGCTGAAAATGCCACAACCGAGTTGTGTCCTCCAAACCCGAACGAATTGGAAATTGCTGCAGATGATAACAAAACATATAACATGTCAACTTTTCTTAATTGAAACATTTCTTAATTGAAACATGGGGTGTGGGTCCATTACATGGAATCCCTTCCATTTTTATTTATTTTTTTTTTTTTTTTAAGTTTTGGTAAGCAAAGAATATATTGAAAAAGGATGTACTGGTTTAATGACCAGACATGCCCGGACAGACAGAAAAAAAAAAAAAACCTGATTTCTTACTCTACCTTCGACATTACCAGAGGAAACAAATCAGCCAAAACCCTCAATAAATAAAGGATTAAGTAGATCAATTAACTAAACGAAAGCAACTTTATTCTCGGGTTCTATAACTTCCACATAGCACTTAAGTTAGTACCTAAACTTGATGGACATTTTGGAGACTTTATCATCTAATCATTGTTAAAATTTTCATGGCAAGTCGATGTCTCCAAATTGTCATTCCAAGCCACTGCGTACTCGCCAAGAAACAATTCCTAATTTACCAATCAATGTAAACCCAGTTATATCTGTGGATTAAGAGGTTCTTTCTTCACCGAGGGTCAAGGAAAAGCATCCCTTTTCCATTATTTCCGCTCACAGGTATGTAATTTTTCACAGCCTATTTGTATTTTCTTAGGTTCTCTTTCGTATGTATTATAGAATTAATTATATAATACATTATGATATATGTAGTTGTTTGATATGATTTATAGTACTTATTTATATTTAAAATAAATTGATATAATCTAAAATCAAAAAATAGATTAAGAGGTATTTATCATTATTGTGATAATATATTATTATTTCTTTATGTCTAGTGGTATTAAACCATTATTATTTATAACATATGAATTATTCTTATAAATGATTGTCGTAAATAACTCATAAACATAAATATAAACTATACCATAGAGAACTTTAATATAAGTGCACTATAAATATTTGAAGAATCGAGCGGATAAAAAATTAAGATGTTTTTATGTCAGGTCATGGTGGTTGAGATAGCAACCAAATCGTCTCCTATACCGACCTGCCCCCTGCCAAGGGCGGGATTTTAGCCGGACCACCTCCCCATGTATTGGTAGGCGGGCCGACTGATCCCCAACCCCTTGGATCAACCGCAAGACCCTCCTGCTGCAGGAGAGGTTTTGGATCCGTTGAGATAAGCCATAACAATTAATAGATAACTTATCTAGGGACTTCCCCGTCTATCAAACAGTCAGTCTACCAAATCATTAGTCCATATGTCATACAAGCTGGGAATGGCTTTTGAACAAAAGCGTAGAAGATGTGTTTGGAAACATCTGGGGTAAGGATGTGTTTAGGGCTGCAACAGGGCCGGGTTGGGCCGGGTTTTTCAAAACCCTAACCCCATCCCTGATTATTTAAACTTAACCCTAACCCAGCCCAACCTTACCAGGGTCAGAAAATGTACAACCCTAACCCTTACCCTAGCAGGGTTGGGTCTAACCCTAACCTGCCCTAATTGACCCTGACAGGACCGGGTTGGGCCGGGTTAACCCTGATTAACCCTGATTCAGGAGGAGGTAAAAAGAGAAAAAAAAGATCCCCGTAGGTAAAAAGAGAAAAAAAGAGAAGATAAACGATATCAATCATACAATTCATTTAAAACCCATTTGATCTTAGCTCAAATTGAAATCTCCTGTCAATCATTAAACATGCTTTTGAATGTCCATTACAACACTCATGAGAATCATAAATCTTTATCGATAAAAATATAAACAAAATATGAACAAAATTAGTAGCCAAAACAGAGGAGAACTCTAAAAGATCAACAAATAAAATAGAAATAACAAAAAATCAAACAACATACTCAATCTGTCAAAAGAACAACAGAAAGATTGAAAACACATAACTCAAAACAAAGTAAAATCTCCTTACAGTTTTCTAATAGATCAGCAAATGAAGTCGAAACAATAACAATCAAACTATAAAAAACATTTAACTCAAAACAAGGAAAACTCCTCAGGGGATTTCGATTCTCACCTAATCTTTTTCGATAGACGACTCTCAGTCTCTCAGACAATGTCTGAAAGCCTCTTAGAGTCGGCAACACTTCCAGAGTATATTCATATATATACAGGATCGAACCGGGCCGGACTCAACCCAAGGGGTCAACCCTAACCCAACTCAACCCTGTCAGGGTTGATAAAAAATTAAGCCCTAACCCAGTCCTGTCAGGGTTCGGACCGGGTTCAACCCTACCAGGGTTCAGGACAGGCCTGAGCAGATTAGGATCGTCAAGATAAAACTTGCACCCTTAGATGTGTTAACAAAGCTTTATATGGAAATGCTGATCCTGCAACTCACCAACATTCACTTCATGCTGCTTCTTTTTGTTGGCAACCGTATCCAATTCCATAGAAGGCTCAACATTCTGTAGTATCAAATCAGTTAATAGGACAGGATGGAAAATAGCAATGGTCGATCTTAAAGTAGTTTCAACTGCAATTTGTATTCCTTCTTCGGTATCAATATTAATGTTTAAAGCAATACATACGAATTGGTTTATTGTAGGATGTAGCCACCCTGTAGTTATGGCTTTTAAGACAGCAATAGCTTCCAGTCCACCAGCAGCACCAATACTATGACCTATCATAGACTGTTGACAACCAAAAAGAGAAAAAACTAAGGACCAGAGAAAGAGAGCCTTTGTGTGTGTGTCTATATATATATATATATATATATATATATATATATATATATATATATATGCATTTATTTATATATATATATATATATATATATATATATATATATATATATATATATATATATATATATATATATATATATATATATATATAGAGAGAGAGAGAGAGAGAGAGAGAGAGAGAGAGAGAGAGAGAGAGAGAGAGAGAGAGAGAGAGAGAACCTTGGTTGCATTTATTTTGATATCTGAAGTATTCTCGAATACTGATTTTATTGCATTCACCTCTGCCAGGTCACCAGCAATTGAGGAGATTGCGTGTGCATTTATATAGTTAACCTGTGACCGAAAAAGGAAAGGGCAAAAAAAAAAAAAAAAAAAAAAAGATGAATGAGATTTATTTTATTTTACTTTCATAAATAAATAAATAAGGTAAATGATTCCTTGTATACCTATCACTGTTTATCATTCCATCATGGTTGCCACTTTTCAGTCACTTGAATTTGGTGATTAGGTTGATTGTTGAATAGATTTGGAATTTCCTTGGTAATCCATCTATTAAGTTTATATATATATATATAGGGGGAAAAAAAAAACTACTTTGATTATGGACGCTGTGCAAACTTTGCAAATTCTCTTTATTTTTCTGATTTATTATTATTCTTCTCTTTTCTTTAAAAAAAAAAAACTATAGAGTTATTATTCTTTGGAGCAGAGCCATGAGAGAGAAGGGTTAAATTTAATATTCATTTTAGCGAACAAACAATCCAATAAGTGACTTGAAATCTTATCATCACTAATGTATTGAATTCTGTTTCCCCACGCTAGAACCATTTGGGTCATGAAAATATTCTCCAAAATTTTTATCAATGATAGGAAACAAAAATAACCTAATGGAGAGGAAGTTTAGTGCGGTAAACACCCTACAAACCCGTTGTCTTTGTTTACCCTTCTCTAGTTTAATGGGTGGGCATATGGATTTCAGAAACTGGATCCTCTCTTCAACAGAATACCCTCCAAGGGATAGTGTGGAACTTATTGGTCAGGTGTGGGATCCATTGAACATCGACGGTGATTGAATCCCTTGGAAGGGGAGAGGATCCTGCCTTGGGATTTCATACCCTTTAACCCTTGTCTATAAACATTCGGACTTGACGAATTACATTATGAAATTTTTTTTTCCAGTTGGTAGAGTAGGTATCTGACATTGTGATCAACCGACATCCACCCTTAATCCCGTCTCTATTTACTGATTATGTTATAACTGATCAAGCCCAAGGAAGAGCCCAACCCAAAAGACTAGTTTATTAGGTGGGAGAACCCCAAAACTTAAGAACCATACTTGTTAGGTATGGGATTCCAATGTGGGATCATAACATTGCCACCCCCTTTTCAAAGCTGATGCCCACGTCGGTCCACTCTAGATTGCCCACTTTGAACGGCTTTCACACTGCTTCACCAGGTAGTCCTTTCTCAGGTCGCTCCTTCTCTAGGTTGCCCCTCCGGCGGCATCGGCCTCTCAATGAAGGCACCAAATGTTATAACTCAAGCCCAAGAGAGAGCCCAACCTAAAAAACTACTCTATTAAGTGGGAGAACCTCAAAACTTAAGAACCATACTTGGTAGGTATAAGATTCCAATATAAGATCATAACAGATTACCAATTATATCCCATCCCTAAAGCCTATCCCTTGATTTTTCTGCTCCTCAATCAGAGAACCTCTTCCTTCAAATAATATTACCATGAATCTATGCCTGCAGCCTTTAATTTAATGTAATACAATTAAGGGCCAAGGTTCTATGTACGGCTGTGCTCTGCACCCTTTCACATGAGAGGGTGAAATGATCAGAGGCAGAGTTGTCATAACATCCCATGTGGGAGGAGCACAACCGGACAGAAAAGTTTCTCCCTACAATTAAGTAAAAGTAATATTGACAAGAACTTAAAAAAATAATCAAACCAACAAAGTGAAATACCTCCTCCGGTGATACACCAGCATGCAGAAGGCATCTTTGGATGCAAAGTGAAATACCAAGTCCGTCAGCTCTGGGATCACTTATATGATAAGCATCAAAGTTAACTGCACCCCCTAAGTATTCAGCAATAATGGGTGCATCACGTTTCATTGCGTGCTCCAAGCTCTCCATTACCTATAAATTAAAACACCAAACGTCTATAATTAAGAATAATGACATCAGAAGGTTTTGTGAGAATTTTGTCTTTCAACACAATATGACACAAGGCAAACAGGAATTACTACTTCATGTCACAGAGGAATCCAAGCTCACTCCCCTGGTCTGGTTTCAGCTCAGGGGTAGTAGGGAAATATCATACAATATAAGTTTAAGGTTGCCAAAAAAAAATACCTCTAAATAGCATGACATATTGATGGTAGACTAGTTTTATAAGGGATTTTTTTATTGATATTTTATGGTGTTAAACAATTTATAACCTTATTTTTTACTTTTCTAGTGTACTATATATTTTTTTTCAATTGATGATAAAATCTTGTCATTTTTTTACTTGAAAACCGTGTAAAACAATGACAACTCTTGAGGATAATGATAAATGATTTTCAAATAACTTTTGAAAACCCTCCTCTATTTGTAACTTAAATAATGATAAATGATTTTCAAAAGAATAAACATATTGAGATATTATTTAGACAGGCCATGTTTTGCTATGTTGGAAGGGTTATATGACAATTTTAGTAATATGAATATCTAGAAAATGCTCTAAAGCAGTTACATATCAAATTTCAGAGTTGTGTTGCATTTTAGGTCAAGAACACATTATGAGATGACAAAAACAGTATTTGGTATGCATTATCTTTCTTAGATCATGGAATGCGTTCTCTAATAGAGTTTATTCTGGAATATGCTATTCATCCCATTTTGCATTCTAAGCCTAGAACGAAAATGTCTAATACTTTAGCTCATTAAAATTCTATATTAGGAATGCATTCTTTATTATGAGAATACATTTTCAATTCTAAGAATGCATTTATATGAATACATTCCAAGAATACATATCAAAGATAGTTTAGATTCAATTATTGACAAATTTCACCAAGAATTTTTTCTTGTTTATATTTTTTTCTCCTCCAACAAAAGTTAGAAATTTCATTTTTAACATCTGAAAGGCTTATTGAACATACCAAAATTCCAGCACCTTCCCCTAGAACAAATCCATCTCTATCTTTGTCCCACGGTCTTGATGCAGTTTGTGGATCATTATTTCTTTGAGACAAAGCTCCACCAACTATTAAACCCCCCAAGCAAATGGGAACAATTGGGGCATCAGCTCCACCAGCAATAACTAAGTCAGCCTGGCCTTCCCTGATGTGGTTAGCAGCAGCGTAGATGCAATGATTGGAGGTAGCACAAGCAGTTGATATGGCATAGCTTGGACCCATCAGACCCAATTCAATTGCAAGTAAGGCAGAAGTCATGTTTATAACAGAGTTAATAACCACATATGGAGTAAGTCTTTTGACACCCATCTTTTCTAGAATTGGAATATTATTTGAACCAACTGCAGTGCCACCAAGGGCTGTCCCAACAACGACACAAGCTCTCTCCTTGTCAATCTACAAATAACATAAAAAAAAAAAATTACTAGTAAAAATTAAAGGCATGAGCAAAATGTGGACTTCAGTTCACCATGTTGGAGAGGTGGGCTTAAAATGATTTTGGGGGAAATAGCGAGCACAGACAATAGATATGAAATCGGTGTAGTTTCATTTGTTAGGAGTCGGATGTCTTGTATTACATCATCCGATTTTAAAGAGTCAAAAGTCCAAGAGCCCACACTGATATATAATTTAATTATATGGTTAAATCAATAAATGTACCTTTATAGGTTTCACCATAAATTGATAATGAAAGAATTCTTTAGAGAAGAGAGGGGTGAGGATGAGCGGTTGAAACCTTATTCCCCGTTTAAAGTGAAACAAGAAATTTTGCTCATGTAAATAATTAATCTTGGTATTATGTGATTTTTTTTTCTTTTTCGTTTTACGTTTCCACATTGAGATTAGGGTACAACTCCTAAGTTATTTGGTTGGAATAAGGCTTATTTGAATTGAGTTTACCTTCGAGATTTTATCACGACCAAGGCCTGCATCATGAAAAGCCTTCACCCCAGCGACGATGCCATATTTAAGATGACTCTCGAGTTGACGTTCTTGCTTCTTTTTTATGTAACCTTCACCAGAGAATCCGTGAATTTGCCCAGCGAACTGGGTAGGGAACTCAGATACGTCAAAGCGGTCAATAGGACCGATGCCGTTCTTTCCTTCAAGAAGGAAGTCATAGTAGGCATCCACATCGTTACCAAAGACAGACACAACACCCATTCCGGTGACAACGACACGCTTCTTAGGGTCCTTCTCTCTCATGGGAGGAACTGATGCAGATATCGGCATCCATCGCTTCTTCTTCTTCATATTGGCTATCTTTCTTGCATCAGAGAGCTTAGGAGACTCTCCAAGGAAGGTTTCAAAGTTACAAACATGCAAGATTGGTGACTGAAGGGCTCGCATTTTGGCTTCAGCTTCTAAGTTGCTTGGTTGTCTAGTGGAGGAGACTTATGAAAGTTATGTTGCATTTTTGGCTTCCCTTTCTATTAACCTTCTGTTGGAGGTAAAATCATAATGAAATAAAAATTAAAAAAAAAAAATTCAATTACATGAACGCTTTTTTCATTTAAGTGTTATTTTACAAAAAAAAAATTATGATTTTTCAATGCATTTTGATGCATTTTATGTAATAAAATTTTATCCCAACATTTTACGTGCAAACAACCAGAATCATGATGAAAAAGAAAGATAAAAAAAAAAAGGGAAGAAGAAGAAGAAATCTGGGGTAACAAACACAAAGAGACTGGAATTTATGAAAAGAGACAGGTTAGGTGAAGGATCACAGATCCCAAATGAAGTAGTTAGAAACCCTTATCCAAGATTGTTAAGTCCATAGGTCAAGAGTACTGATTCAATAATTAAATCAATGGGTAAAGACTAAAAGTGATAATTAAATAATTATTTAATTAATTAATAGAAATTATGTGATTATAGAGCGAACTACTCTCTCATTTAAAAAAAAATAAAAAAGAAAAAGGAGAGGGTAAGTAAGGAGCCGGCAGATCATGTGCTACTCTTATCGAATTAAAAATTTAATATTTTTGAAGGAGAGAGAAATATATTAATAACATGAAATTTCCGTGTGACTTTTACTTGTAAATTCATTTTTTTATTCTTTAATAAATCTCTGTGTTGAGCCTTAGCAAAATAATAATAATAATAATAATAATAATAATAATAATAATAATAATAATAATAATAATAATAATAATAATAATACTAGTGAGGATAGGGCATCTTGATTTTTGAGGATTTTCAAGCTCTTTCCTAACTAGTCACTTGATACGGATTGGGATTATCTTCTCACTTCAAGGAATAAAAAAAACTACCTTTTCTTCATTATTAAGAGTACGGGAGTCAATGGGTCGGTTTCGATTCGAGCCAAGTTGATCTCAGGTTTTATAGGAGCAGTCCGAATAAACATGTCAAATAAGAGATTCGGGTTGGGCTGAGCTGCACTGTACATGTAAGTTAACCGGTGGGTCTGGTACTGTTTTGATATCGGGTTGGCTTAATAGACTCTTATCGGTCAGCTATCGATTTGGTTTTGGTTTACTATATGTATGTGTATTAAAAAAGTTGGATTAATGGGTTCAATTGGGCCATTATCGGGCTAGTTTGATTTCGGTGTTGGTTTTCTATATGTATATTTAATAAAATATTAGCTTAATGGATTCTTGTCGGTCCATTATTGGGCTGATTCGGTTTTATCAATTGGTCCAGTCCAGTTTCAATTTTTTGTCAGGCTTTGAAAACGCAACCCAAATCCTAGGCTGTCCAATAAAATTTGGTTTCAAATTTTAATTTGGGCTTAATTTTGACACCCCTAATTTAGAGTTAATTTCCTTCCACGGAGAGATGCGAATGAACCCATTTGTCTCTTTTTTCTAATTTATAAATTTGCAATTGGGCTTCAGCATTTAGGCCTTGTAGCTCTGGATTGAGCTAAAGCATAGATTTTGGATCTAATGGGATTATCTTCCTGCCCAATTTGCAGGTTAATGTATTTCTATAGGAGATGGGATCTTCTTGTGTTTCAGCTAGAAATTCCATCTTTTTGGGCTTTCCTCTTACAAATGTAAAGCATGTCTTCATATCATCACCTAATCATGGTTTAATTTCTTGTCCAATGCTACACAACCCACGTCACAAGAATGCTTCAAATTTTGTTTAAAATGGTCAGCTCTGTTTGAAATATAAGCGAGACATTGAAAATATACACGAGGAAAAACTTGGAATAATACCATGAAATTTGGTAAATTGCTTATTGTGATGTATTAATGAATGATCACCCATGCTTTCGTGAGGTTAATGCTGTAAGTATCCCCGGCAGATTGTGCATTGCTTTCGTGAGGTTGATGTTGTGGTTGATGGTTTCTCTAGATCTGCTGTTTGATCTCAGAATACCAACCATTGGATATACTATCCCTATTCCTTGGTTAGGGAGGTTGCATGTGACATGAATGAGCGCCCATGTTTTCGCTTTTACTAGTTTTGGTGTTCTTTCCCAATTGATGGCAATGTCGAAAGTCAAATGAAAGGAAAGGGGTGTGCAGTGATTTCTGTTTATCTTGTACATTTTATTCTTTCATTATTAATACAAATTTCTAATCTATAGGAAAAAAAAATGATACACTGTAAAGGTCTCTCTTACTTTATCTTATTCAATAATCTTTATTGCGAAAGTTTATATGTTATTCTTATATATATGTTATCTTATTTAGGCAAAAGCCAACCACAATGACCATTGTGATAGTTCTAGCAAAAGGGCACCTAGTTTTATGTCATCCGGATGAATGACATGACCAATCTCAGTAAAGTCTTTCCTTATGTTTCTGATGTGATAAATTTGCTGGCTCAACTTTTTAATATGATCCATCGTGTAGTAAATTTTTTTTTCTTTATAATTAAAATAATTATTAAATTATCTTACAATTTCTTAAGTTTTCAATCATTTTTCAAAATTTTCTATTTACATATGATAAGCTCTGTTTGGCTTGAAATATGATAAATGAATAATGAACAAAATATCTGTTATATTAATACACCCGATTTTTTTTGAAGATGAAATGCCAAATAACATTTACGAGTTGCCTATTTCCCTAGGCTCAGGATACTCAGACGTTAAATTGTGCCACCACCTTTCCATTTATTTATATGTTTTGTACAAGGGGTTAGGCATGTTGTTGCATGCAAGAAATTATTATTATTGTTATTATTATTATTATTATTATTATTATTATTATTATTTGAATATCGGTAGTTCTTAAATCATTGTTTGATCTCTGAACACAAAAAAATTTACTTTGTTTTTTTTCGTTTGTTGAGCTTCAAAATAGTAAGGGAGATGGTGAGGGAAGAGTGTGTCGGTTACATGTCGATCCACTTTGAATGGATGGGATCCTTAATACAGAGGATCCCAATCCCATAGTGAGTTGGGGTTCTTGATTTTTCGGAGCAAAAAAAAAAAAAGAAGCATTTTGGAGGCGATTCTGAAAATAGTTCTCTGCGCGAAGGCTAGGGTTTGTAACCCTAGTTTTCCTACATCAAGTTCCATGGCGATGCAGTCGATGCAGGTGATGGAGAAGCCATTGCATGGCCGGCAAAGAGGTTCGTTAACAATGGATGGAGTGCATGGTCCTTCGATAGTCATGACGAGGATGACGTCGGGACTGGCCGGCGACGATGGTGGTGTGCAGAGGCAAAACGGTGGATTTTTTCCAGTCACTAGATTCGTTGGAGTGGGGGTACAAGCAATAGAGTCAAGGCCTATATTGCATGGTTCGTTGGCAGATATGATGAGGATGACTTCAGGGTTGGTGGCAGGTGACAATGGAGGTCTGCAAATTAGCAGCAGTGGGTTCTTATGGAATCTGGATTTTCAAATATTGGAGTGAGGATACAGGCGATGGAAAAGGGTGTTGGCAGACAGCAAGATGCTTGAGTGCGCGAGTCGGGTGGCTTTGCTCCATCAAGTTTCAACTTGTCTGCACAACGATATCCGACGTCTCTGTGGCCATAGGTGATGTTGGAAAAATTAATTATAGAATTAAAGATAAAAACAGAAAATCGTAGTGCTTAATTGCGTGCAGAAATCTCTCTACATTGTCCTCAAGGTGATTATTACATACCCTATAATACTACAAGGATTTTGACAATTCACCTTTCAGATTCAATTTCAACCAAGGAATTGCAAGCAGCACTCCTGAAATTCCTTCTAAAGAATTTCTCTTGAAGTAAATGAAATTTGTTAATTATGGCTTTGTATAGTATTCCTCTAATTTTGTTTTTTTTTTCTAGAAATTCTTTTTTTTTTTAAATGTGACTCTTGGAAATGTATTTAAATTTTAATAGTCACAATCTGGAACCCTTTCAAACATGATGGTTGGAAATTTATTTAAATTTTAACAGTCACAACTGTTAGTTACAATCCAACCGTCATATTTGTTTGTGTCAAGAATAAGAACGAATCATATTCAAATTCAAAATTATTAACACATGTCAAGGGACCATGCACCGTTCCCTATAATCAAGGTTTTATTCGATTCATGCCAACTCAAGTATCCATGTAACTGTTCCCTATAATTAAGGTTCCACTTTAAACAAACCAAGAGATTCATGCACACGTGAATATCAATGATCCCAAAGCATCCAAGAGTTTGAGTTATTGTATAATTCTATCATATGAATATAACGATTATTTTTATATATAAATACAAATAAAAATAATAATTAAAGATGTTTCAAACTCTCAAACTCTTTTACCACACTTAACTTATTATTTATCAAGATTTCCACCAGGTGAAACAAGAATGGCACGGGACCTTCCGTTGTAGGAGTCAAGAGGTATTGCTCCTATGGTTGGTGTTTCTCAACAAGGTGATGGAGCTATTGGTGGTCATTAGGTAATTTTTATGGTGTGGGAATGCATGAGACTCTCTCACGTTTTGTAGCAAATCTTAAGGGAGCAGTCTCAGATCTGGTGGAAAATGCAGTGGCTCATTTGCCAAAATCTGTACATTCGCATAGAATACTTCACTTGCATGTACTTGTATCCTCCTTGGGATCCCATCACCATCCATATCCAGTGGGTCACACACCACATCAATGGTGATGGAATCTCATGGAGAGTACATGTACATGCAGGTGATCTAAACTCGCATCTACGAGCTTGTGGTAAGTCATTTGCCAATGTGGATCAGGCGACGACTCAACTTGAAGTTGATATCCTCCCATAGTCGGTAGTGGATGGAGAGTTGACAAGAGTAACCATACCTCAGGATACATATGAGAAGCAGCTTCTCAAGCGTAGGTTCGCACATCGGGCGGCTTAACCTCAGAGGTATTTTGGTTATTTATGTTAGGAAGGTGGTGAGTAATGTGTGGAGTCTGAAATCTCTTTTTGAGATGGTTCCCCTAGGTAAGGGTTTTATTTTATTCCCCTTTGGTTTAGAGGCAGATATGTTGCATGTGTGGATGCCTTGGTCCTTGTAAAGTTTAGGGACAGATGTGAGGTTCCAATGATGGGAACTTGATTTCAATGTGAATAATCAGAAAAGTTTGCATCATCTCTAGTGGATCAGATTCCTTGACCTTCCTCGGGATTACTAGGATGATGCTATTTTTTGTTCTTTGACAAAAGCTATTGTGCGCCCAATTGCCATTGATAAGAAAACTAGGAGCTCTAGTCTTGGTTACTTTGCTCGAGTATGTGTTGATCTGGATCGTACCAAACCTAGGAATGAGGAAATTCTAGTTGTGATAACCCAAGTAGGTACATATGTGCAGTATCTATTCAAGCAAAAGGAGGTATATGAAGGCTCTCCAATAAAATGTTCGAAGTACGGGCCATTTTGCTACTAATTGTAGGTTGGTGAAGGCAAACACAGTGGATCCTTTTGCTATGGAATGGATGTCGGATGGGGTGCATGTGATGGAGGAGGAGTGTATTCTCAAGGAGCTCAAGTAAAATGTTTGAAGTGCTCGAAGTATGACCATTTTGCTATTAATTGTAGGTTGGTACAAGAAACCACAATGAATCCTCCTGCTACAGAAGGGCTGTTGGATGGGGTGCAAGTGATGAGGGAGGAGCAGAATGCTCAAGGAGTTGACAAGGGAATTGGTAGAGATGATGTGGCCGTTGCTAGAGGCTTAGTGAAGACTACCTGGGTAGATGTACAGGGCTTAGAGAGTAAGCAAGAGCCGGTGGACTTTGGTGCAGAAGGTGTTGACGTTAATGAAGAGTCATTGCCAGCTTCACTTGAAATGGTTCCTTTGGTAGTTGCCTTAATTGTAAAACCTCAAGAAATGGGATTGCAGGCAATGCAGAGGCCATGTATAGTGGTGGAGAGTGCCACGACGGCTGAGTCTCCTTCTTCATCTTCATCTAGGGCGATGGATTGTATAATCAAGGTCGGGTGGTGGTAATTTAGGCTGCAATATTAATCGCTTCCCACAGGATCAAATATTCTCCCATGCTCTTGATCACATCTATTTGCCATTTCTATTGTTGTTTAGTTCCAAGCATTGATTACTAAATTATAATTTCTAGCTTTGTAAATATTTGGCTAAAAATACCAGGGAGTATATCAGTATCACTTGGTTTCTTTTAATACTTGTCTTCTCTTTCAGAGTTTTAATCCCTTTGAAGAGCTTTTTCTTTACATATTTTGAAAACATCCACTGAAAAGACTATAACAAGAAGTCCTTGATGAAATCTCGACGTCTATCAAGTCCAATAATTCCTTGTTGTGAATAGCTTTCATTTTCCCTAATCTTGTCATCTTCTCCATTAGTCAATCCTCACATATATACATGTCATCAAACTTTGGGAGGTTTTTAGAATGTCATCATATGCAGTCCTCTACAAAAACTCCTTAGATAGGAGTCATAAACGTCTATGACAAGGATGGGAGATAAGGGTACACAGTCTAACTTCTAAAGAGTGAAATCGAAGCCCTCGGCATACTATTCATCGAACATCACAGTGGAAGCCATACGTGGGGCGCAAAGAGCTTGTTCCCTGTCGTGATGTGATCCCACTCATCATTAAAAGAGGGGCCAATAGGTAAATTGCTGAGAATAAGATCAAGGTTTTGTTACTCCTATAGGTTTGAACTACGACTAATACTTAAGTCTCTAATCTCCGGTACATTCTCACTTAAAAGTTTCATAATCCTTATTCATTTTCAGTTAAATCTGTCCAGCTTTACAATCTTTCTTCACATGTCCTTTCTGAGTCACACTACAAGAATTCCATATTATTTAGGTCCATTTTATATTGCAGTCCTTAATATCCAATTCTTTGTAATAAAATTTCTGATTTTTGCTTGAAAAAGTGTTTTTCTTTCTATGGGGTTCTACCCCCTTCATTCGTTGCCTTTGTCAGAATATGCCTTATGCACTATGACATTGGCATTCTTATTTTTTTCTTTTTCTATAAATTTCCTTCCTTAGTTCCTTTATCTTAGGTTCACCTTTTCTTTTGGGTGCTATAGGTCACCGGGATCTGACTTTACAGTTCTAGTAAGGAAGTGAAAGTATAATGAATCACCTTTAAAGGTTCTAATGAGTCACCATAGAGGTTCCCATATCCTTGAGCTTATCAGCGATAGCTGACAGCTTCAACTTGTGTTTTCTCACACTCCGTTACTATCAAAACTAAAGAATTTGAGATTGAATAAACTCTCTCAGATGATTTTATCTTATGAGAGGTCTTGAATATATATAGACTTTTCAAGATATAAACGAATTTTACTCCTTTTTATTTTAGGAGAGAAATCATTAACAAATCTTTAATTTAAACTGATATAAAAGATATTCAAAATTCAAATCCTGGTGTTGGTTGTCATATGGGATATCACAATCTTATGCCAACTATTGTCGATAAGATTGTGTGAATCATTGAGATTGCATGAATCATTAAGATTGAGTGAATCACTGAGATTGCATGAATCACTGAGATTACGTGAATCACTGAGATCACTGAGATTGCGGGAATCACTAAGATTCTTATTACCCCCTCTCAAGCGAACCAAGGCTGTGTGCACTGTGAGCTTGCCACGTAGGAAAGAGAATCGCTGAGTCGATAGGGGCTTTGTAAGAATATAGGCCAGTTAATCCTTTGTAGATAACAATCGGACTCCAATCTCCTTGGCAATAGCTTTTTCCCGTACAAAATGGAAATCAAGAGCGACATGTTTTGTTCCTGTGTGAAACGTAGGATTGACAAAGAAGTAAGTTGCCCCTAGGTTATCACACCATAGAACTGGCCTTGGAGAGTGACAAAGGTTGAATTCAGCCAGGAGATGTTGCAACCAAGTTAGTTCAGCAGTTGCATTGGCTAAGGCTCGATATTCTAACTCAGTGCTTGAATGAGCAACAGTTGTCTACTTTTTAGAACTCCATGAGATGAGATTTGGACCCAGATAGATACAGTAGCCACTGGTGGAGCGAAGGTCATCTGGACAACCTACCCAATCAGCATTAGAATAAGATTGCAGAGATAGGGATGGGGCACAACGTAGATGCATACCAAACAATATTGTAAGCTTTAGGTAGCGTAGGATTATCTTGACAGCAAACCAGTGATCCTTAGGTGGACTATGCATAAATTGGCAGACTTTATAGACAGCAAATCCAATTTCTAGCCTGGTAAGAGTTGCAAATTGTAAGGTGCCTACAATGCTCCTATAATATGTGACATCGGCAAAGGGAGTACTGCCTGATTTAGTAAGATTTAAATTGGTTGTAGCAGGTGTGAAAACCCCTTTAGCACCATCCATCTTGGTCCGTACAAGCAAGTCTTAAATATATTTATGTTGGCTGATAAATAAACCATTAGTGTCTCTGTGGGCCTCGACCCCTAGAAAATAATGCAAGGGGCCTAGATCACACAATTTGAATAGTGAATTGAGCTCATGAATAGGTTTTGTGATGGTAGTAAGATCACTCCCTGTGATGATAATATCATCCACATAAACTAGCAAAATGATTTGATGCCCATTTTATAAGCTAAGAAATAGTGAAGGATCAGATTTTGTGCTCTCAAAACCCATTGTATGCAGACCATGACTAAGCCATGAGAACCAGGCCTGTGGGGCCTGTTTGAGACCATATAGGGCTCGATGAAGGTGATAAACTTTTTTGTGGTGAAGTAGAGTTAATGAATCCAGGTGGCTGAGCCATGTAGACTTTTTCTTCTAAGAAACCATGGAGAAATGCATTGTGTACATCCAATTAGGAATAAGCTAGCCCTTTGATAGTGCAAGTGCCAAGACTATGCGTATTGTAGCAGGTTTGACCACTTGACTGAATGTCTCACTATAGTCTAGGCCCTCAGTCTGGTTGAAGCCTTTGGCAACTAAATGGGTTTTATAACGATCCACTATACCATTAGATTTTCGTTTGATCCGAAAACCCATTTACACCTAATGACATTTTTCTGAGGGGATAAATGTTCTAGTATCCAAGTACCATTTTGAAGCAAGACATTAATTTCACGCTGCATTGCATCCCGCCAATGTGAAACTTTATTAGCTTTAGTAAACCGTGATGGTTCCACCTCATCATAATTAGTGCTCAGTAAGGGATGACAAGTTGCTACAAATGTGACATGGTCGAGAAAGACTTTGGGCTTCCTAACCCGAGTGATGTGCCGTTGTAGTAATTGGGAAGGTTTCTCTTAGAGGTTGGTTTGATCTTGTGAAGTGGCAGCATGAAGTGGAGGTAATGAAGTTGCTGGTGAGTCATGAGGGACCACAACATTGGAAAGTGGTGGTATGGGGTGGGGTGGAACTATAGGTATGATGGTGGAAGTTGTGGACAGTGGCCTTGTAGGCTCATTATCGAGACAAATATTGGTAGTCGTAGCAAGAGGAAATTCTTGTTCATTGAACAATACATTTCTCGATATGTAGATCCAACCACTTAGATGGTGAAGACATTTTTAGCCTCTATGCTTAGGACTGTAATCAATAAAAGCTCAAGGGAGTGATCTTGGTTGCAATTTGTTGGTATTGTAAGGTCTCAACAGCGGATAGCAAGTACAACCATAAACCTTCAGCAGAGTGTAATCCGGTTTGAAAAAAATATCCCATGGAGATGGCATTGCTATGGGCATCCTGTTTATGAGAAAGACAACAGAACAAAAAGCATCATCCCAGTAAGATAGAGGAACCTTCGCATTATGTAACATGGTCAATCCAGTTTCAAAAATATGTTTGTGCTTCCTTTCAGCACGACTACTTTGTTCAAGGGTGTGAGGACAAGAGAGACGATAAAGAATGTCATTTGTTTCCAAAAATTTAGAAACATTGCGGTATTCACCACCCCAATTTGTCTGCATAGCTTCGATTGGTCAATCAAAAAACTTTTCTACTTGCCGTTTAAATAATTAAAAAATATTATAAACATCAGATTTGTGTACCAAGGGAAAGAACCAATAATATTTGCTATAATTGTTTATAAAACTGACATAAAATCGGTTACCATTATAAGAAGAGACAGGAGATGGTCCCCATACATCAGAATGAATCAAATCTAAGGAGCCGAATGAAACAGAAGTAGAAGCATAAAATGAAAGCTTGTGAAATTTGCCTAATGGGCAAAAGGAACAAAATGAGACTTTATTAATGCTTTCTATTGCTAATTTATTTAAGGAGACAATTTTCTTGGTGATATGTGGAGAAGGATGTCCTAATCGTTGATGCCATATGTCTATGTAAGTATGCACACCAATGAGAGCTTTAGGAGACATGGAATTTGATGCAGTATTATTTAGACGGTACAGGCCACCATTAAATTGGCCGCTGAGAAGGACCTTCCCCGAGGATCGATCCTTGACATTCCAGAAAATTGAATGAAATTCAAACACCACATCATTATGATTAGTAAACTTTGAGACACTGAGCAAATTTTTGGAAATAGATGGAACACAAAAAATATTATTCAAATTAAGTAAACGGCTTGTAGAAAAAATAATTTTGAGTGACCAGTGTGAGTTATATGCAAACCTTGTCCTTTGCCAACCTAAACCTGACCAGGTCCATGATAATCAGTTTGCACTGAGAGATTATTCATATCTACTGTAATGTGATCCTTCACACTAGAGTCGAGATACCATGCATCAATATGAGGAGGATTTATTGCTGCCATGTTGGCTACAAGTTGATTAATTGATGCTTAATAGGTGTTATCTAATCTGTGATAACAGGATAATGCAATGTGACCAAAATGACCACAAACTTGACACTGAGGTTTGTTATGGTTTGAAGAGTTTTGGTTGTAGGATGAGGTATGCTTGTCTCAATCTCGTCCATGACCTTTATTGGAAGAAGAATGGCCAAAGGAATGACCACGAATAGGCCAAAACCATGGATTGGTGTTTGAGGCCACCATATTAGCTTCTAGAGAAAGGATAATTGCACCTATTGCTCTAAGCGCATCTCATCACTGAGAAGCATGCAGTATAAATCGGTCAATGAGATGGAATCAGACCTGGTGGAGATTGCTTTGCTAAAACGAAAAGAAAGGGGAGACTATGTAGAGTCCGCAAAGCAGATAAAAGAAGTCGACATTTTTGTGATTTGTGGGATGTGTTAAAACAGGCTCTGATACCATAAAGAATTTGAGATTGAATAAACTCTCTCAAATGATTTTATCTTTTGAGAGGTCTTGTATATATATATATAGACTTTTCAAGATACAAATGAATTGATTTACTCCTTTTATTTTAGGAGAAAAATTATTAACAAATTTTTAATTTACACTAATACAAAAGAGATTTAAAATTCAAATCCTAGTGTTGGTTGTCATATGGGATATCATAATCTTTCGCAAACTATTATCGGTAAGATTGTGTAAATCATTGAGATTGCGTGAATCATTGAGATTGAGTGAATCACTGAGATTGCGTGAATCACTGAGATTATATGAATCATTAAGATCACTGAGATTGTGAGAATCACTAAGATTCTTATAAAAAATTGGTATTGATGGACTTGGGTAATAAAATATATCTCCGCGTTCCTTTGGATTTCTCTCTAAATATTCTTTTGCAATGTTTAGTCTTAGGGACTGAACATCCCAAAGGACTAGAATACACTTCTTTAATGTGAACATCTAGGTTAAATAATCTTAGACTAGTTTTTAATTTTCATATCAATTCTTACAAATGGCTGCCAGTGATAGGCAATTTTAGGTATTTAATCATTATATGTGCACAACTATATTACAATGTAAATAATTATAAATCTATGATTAATACCAAATAAAATTACCTAGAAAGTATATATACACAACATACGCAAGCCAATTTATATCTTTAAAGTTACCAAAAAAAAATTACATCTTTAAAAAATCAACTTAACTACACACACATCATTTGGGACATGTGTGCACTGGTCCTCTAAATAACTATGTAATAACTATGAAGGGATAATGATTCTCGATAATCCCATCATCTTTGGATGAACTAAATCCCTAAAACCAAGATCCTTCAACCATGTACATGAGTGAATAAGTCTTTGATACCGCTATCTTTAGGTGGACAATGCCAATCTTTAATGCATCCACAAAAGTGAGAATTTTTTACAATGTTACCTATGCCTAAGCACTGTTTTTCTTTATTATATCTTGTAAATGTACAAATATTGGGTTTGAGCATATTATGATAAAACCAAGTGTCTCATTTTAGTGGTCCCATTAAGTTCTCACACATCTACAAACCTTAATTTGAACAAACTTGGACAATGTCATAAATGGGTGAACAATGTTAATTTCTGAAGCATTTATTAATAGATAAACTTGAATTTGAATACATCATAATAAAACAAGGTGTGTCACTTAAGTGGGTTCCACTAAGTTCCACCATAATATGAATAAATCCCAACTTGTAGTCCTTATAGGATATTATACCATGAATGTTTCAGTAACACAACTTTATAAGTTTAAACATTCATATAAATATGCACATTAGCTCAATAATCAATTTGGTACATTCTAAGAAAAACCAACAGAAAAACTAAGAATTGGGTTCACAAAGGGCATTATTTTGTAAAAACATGTTTCTCAATGTACCAAAATGTACCAATAAATACATCAGATTGAAGAATATCAAAAGAAGAATATTCTACAAAAAATCATGGTCCAAAAGGACCTTCCACGCACCCACAAGCGCAGAATTAAGCTGTGCCTGGTGCTTTTTAAGGCAAACAGGCCCTTATAAATCCCACTGAAACCAAACCGAATTGGTTTAGTCAGACCATCCTGTTCCACCGCTATCCAACCAAATGGTTTCCGGATCAAAATTTTTGGGTTATCGGGTCACCCATTAGTGTTTCTGGTTTGGCCCATTGGGGTCAGTAAGCCGAGTTGGCTGTGTGTTTCCACAGTCAGCCCGTTGGGTTCTTGGATCCGCCCCGATTGGGTTTGAGTTAACCCGTTACCTAGGCCAACGATATTCGGGCTTTGATTCGGTCATTGGGTTTGCTCTATCCGATTCAACCCGATGATCCATGTTCACCGGGTCTTGAATCGGCTAGGGTTTTCAATTCATCACTAGGTCAACCCAGCGATGACTCGGCGCTGTCAATTTTTTTTTTTTTAAATGTCTGCAACGTGTGGATCTCAAGCTCTTTTTCTAGCGGTGCATGGGGATACGTCCGGCCGCCGTTGGAGATGGTTTTGTTTCCAGTTAACTCTATTTTCTGATATCTACAACTTGGTATATTTGTTTCAACTTTCACTGGTTCGAAAAAAATTTCGAAGGGTATATGAACCTTCAATAGGTTTGTTTGAAAAATTGGGGTGAAAATTTTCTCTCTAGTTTAATTCTTTCCAACAAACAGTCTCAATCATCATTTATCAATGATCCTAGGTCTGTGTGAGTGGCTCTGATACCAACTATTAGAATTTTATACTGATTTAGGGCTTTTCCCATGGATTTCTTTTTGCCACGAACCCTAACAATCCACCACACAGAACACTAAAATACTTTAAGGTTGCGTTTGGTAACTCTCCCAAAGAATAGTTCTTCTGTTCTTCCGTTCTGATAGAACAGAAAAACTGTTCAGAACAGCCAAGAACAGTTAAAAACTGTTTGGCAAATCTGGTTTGTTCTTCTGTTCTCACAGAACGAACCGGATGAAAAGAACATCTAAGAACAAAAATTTCAGAACATGGTTTACCATGTTTTTACGTTCTAGAACAATTTTGAAAAGAACAAAAAACTAAGTTGTGCCCGATAAAACCTGACACCCTTTCTACCTACTTCCATACATGAAGAAGCACATCCTCCTTGTTCGTTCTCTACAAGCACAATAGTTATTTTCCCCTCATCTCTCTCCATCTCTCTCTCTCTCTCTCTCTCTCTCTCTCTCTCTCTCTCTCTCTCTCTCTCTCTCTCTCTCTCGTTTTTACTTCTTCTCCATCTCCATTTTTCTTGTCTTAATTTTTTTTTAACATTTTTGTAGAAACTACTCCTTGTTCGAGCAGGTAAATCTACTACTGTTTCGTCTCCATCTCTGCAACTTGCTTGTTCTTTGTTTTAGGGATGCTCACCTCTCCTTTTCCCTCTTCCTCTCTCACACGGTACCAAGGGATTTCTATCTGAATCAGTACATCAGGTTTGCAGATTTGGATCTGAAACTAATGTGTAGATGGTTCTGTGATTTAAGAAATTAATGTTTTGCTGGTTCTGTGAAATTCACATCTATTTGGCGGTACTCACCAAAAGATAATCAAGTGGACTCCTGATTATTATTCCTGTGCTTAATTCTTTATTAAATATCGACTGAAAACATCAGTATTGACTTTATTTTGTTCTTTTTATTTTCTGTTTCAAATTCCATATATGAATTATTTGTGTTCTAAATTCTTTTGGCATGAACCCAAATGATAATTACAAATAAAAAATAAAAAAATAAAAAGGTTTGCGGCTCTAGATGCATGGAATTTTATTTTTATTTTTTGAAAATTTTTCTTGTTTAATTGATCAACTTATCTCCGTCAACCCATAGGTACAATTTATAATTAAATGACATTAATATTAATTAATTTGTTAAGATATCGGTTTAATGGTAATTCTGTAATATTTGAATCATTTGAAAAAAAGTGTTCTAGAACAAATTTTACCAAACAGCAAACAAGTTAGAACAATGTTTTCAAACTAGTTTTGGAACATATTTGCCAAACAGTTTTAAGGCCAAAAGAACAGTCAAAGAACATAATTTCAAAACAGAACAGAAAAAGACCATCTCTTCCGGTTCAGAACAAGAACAAGCGAGAACGTTACCAAACGCAGCCTAAAAGAGATAAGAAACATACCATTTGTTGAAGATTGATTTCCATCCATTTTCCATGCCGCTTTTAATTCTTCAATATAAGTCTTTCACAAACATCTAGGATCCCTTTGGTCTCTTGCATATGGGTGCATAAAGAGAAATAGACCGGTAGTTGTGGGGACTCATGATCCAGTATTTATAGAATACTGTCATAACCCTAATACCTTCTCATAAGAGAATTAGGTTTACCTTACCTCTCTCAACCATGTGACAAATTAGACCGAACCGGTCCTACCATGTCAATTGAACTCCTATTAAAAAGCTGGTTATGTAATTAATTAAGCCCACATTAATTCCAACAATTATGAGGTGAAATTTAAGGCTTGTTGGTAGGAATTCATAAGGCTTTGGAGCTGGGATGCTCGAATCTTTGGATTGAAACGTATTCTACATCGATGGTAGCTAAAATACTGAATGAGAAGGTGCTTTGGGCATGTATGCAAGAGTGGGTGGGAGTTTCCCAACTATTGAAGGGTATTCAGTGGAGGATACACTGTTTTAGGGAGGTAAACACTATGACTGATGGTTTGGCTAGATCATCTCTGAGGGCTCAATAAAATTTTTGGACAAGATCTCTGTCATTTGTCCAAAGGGATGTTAGTTGAGACACGTTTGAGCATCCTTGCTATTGTTTTATTTATTCATGGTATTGCTGAATGTGGGGTGAATTCCCTTGAGTTTTTTTTTCTGTAGTTTGTATGTTTTATTTTCCCTTTTTTAATAAAATTTCGCTGATCTTTTATAAAAAAAAAAAAAAAAAGAAAGAAAAAAGCTTCAAAATAGTCCCTCATATATCGATCAATAAGGAAATTAATCACATTGTTATTAGGATCTATAAGAAGCTCCGAAGATAGGGGAAAAACATGACGGAAATTTTATACGGGTACCTCTATTGTTGCCATTATCAAAGTGATTGAAGTATAAAAATTAAAAATTGTAGAGTTGAAATAAGGGAAATGTTTCTCTGTTCTGATCCTCAGAGTCGAAAATCCATTGGCTAGGGCATGTGATCATCCTCAAAAAAACACAATCCCCCATCCACCTCCTTTATATATTGAAGTTCCATTTCTTTTCCCAACAAAAGTCATATTGACTCTCATTTTCATGTTTCACTTACAGAGAACCCTCCCCTCCCCTCAAATAATGGCTAACAAATTCATTTTACATTTCAATAAATGGGAAAAGATTATCTAAACAGTAAAATGAGAAATAGAAGAACCTTTCTATAGTTCAATTTTGTCACTTTCTTCTCCCTGCTCTCCTATTGAACAATCCATCATTGTTTGTGCTCGTGTAGGAAACAACACCCCTTAAAGAACCTTCTCCTCAAAAAAAATTATATATATATATATATATATATATATATATATATATTTATTTAGAGAGAGAGAGAGAGAGAGAACTAGGTAGATTCATAAAAAAATGGGGAGAGGGTTCCCTACAATGTCAGTGGGGGAATCTATCTCCCACAATGCATAAATAGATATTCAGGAATTGAATCTTCAATGAAGTCCACAAGTCAGAGGGGGAAGAGAAAAAAACTCTTAAGAGAAGAGAGGGCAATGAAAGAATGTGAATTATATAAAAAATTATGGGAAAGAATCCCCATAATCATAACCGAAAGAAAACTAATAAAAAAAATTTATATGGGGTTAAGTTAAAGATATGGATTTACTTTATACTTTAATTTTCAATTGTGCAACGTGAGCTTATCCAAGTACTTATTTGCTGCCCTGGATATACCTACCGCTACTTGCTTGTTTAATAATCACATAAATTCTCATTCACATCCTCTCCTCCCTGAGATTCAGGAGGAGGGGCGGCGGCCTGAATGGATGGCCGACACCTGACTGTCTGGTGAATCCGAGCCCTCCATCTGAGCCAACACCCCTGTCGATTCAGCTTGTCGGCTTGGTGTCGGCTCGGATGGAGGGCTTGGATTCACCCGAGAGCCAGGTGTCGACCATCCATCCAGTCCGCCGCCCCTCTTCCAGAATCTCAAGGAGGAGAGGATTTGAATCCCATAAATTCAATCTTCCCATTACAATAAAAAATAAAAAAATAAAAAATAAAATAAATTAAAATAAAATAAAAAAAATCAAGCTTAGCATGTAAACGAGATATCCTAAGCTCTAGCTCAACCAATTCTTTATTCAAGATTAGGAAATCATTAATTCCACCGGAAGGTCATATATACCAACAACTATCTATTAGCAAGAATTTAATCAACTTATGTCAAGTGGCCCACCAAATGTGCAAGTGGGCCCAGAAGTAGATTCTTCTTTTCCGCATGAATGTTGTGGCACAGTATCAAATGCTGTGCTTCCATTCTCAATAATACTAAAAAATTAATCAAGTGATTAACAGAAAGGAGATTTTAATTAGCACAAGTCAATGTAAATTGAAAAAGAAACATTTTCGAAACTGGAATCTTCTCTGGTGGAAGCAGGTGGGGAAAGCTTCAGTCGGGGGAAGAAATTAGGCGGATGAAAGTGGGTTGATTAGTTATATTTTAACTCAAAAGGAAACAATGATAGTGCCTTAAAAAATGACTTGAAACCAGGGTTTTAGTAATCAGCATCCGCTACGGTATCGGTTTGAGCTGATATTAATCGGATATCGAATTGGATTAATAATACAGTCAATAGATGAGAGACACGTATTATCAAGGATTAAAAAATAAATAAAAAATTGGAATTGGATACAGATACTAAAACCTTGTTTAAAATGACGAGAAGATAATGAAAATGATAATTATATTTCATTACATGATATCCTGTCATTTGCTTCTCAAAAGAAAATGCAAATGACAATATACATTCCATTACATGATTGCTTTTTGATTGCTTCTTTTAATTATAAAATAATAATAATAATAATAATAATAATAATAATAATATTTTTTATTAAAACTTTTTTTTTTGGCAAAGAATAATAATTACAACGGAACAATTTTCCAAAAGATCACCCAACCTAGTACTACAAATACATACAATTAGATGGTACTCCATGAAGAAATATAGGGTAACAATGGGACACATCTATCCTTTTTAAATAAGGTTATTTAGAAAAGGAATTTTCTTTGGGAAACTTCAGATGTTACTTTGTTATTTTTTTAGTATAATATATTTGTTTTTTTAATTAATAAAGCCTTTTTTATTTTTTTTTTTATCAAATCACGTATTCTCCAAAAAAAAAAAAAAATGCAAAACATAACAATTTTTGGGAAACAAATCTCATGTAGTGAGGCACCTGTATAGTGAGGATTCCAACCACTCAAAGTGGATGAGCATATATCTCGATCCACTCAAAGTACATCGAGATACATACAGATCCATCTTGAGTAGGTGGAATCCTCACTACTCCTTACTACAGGAATGACATCACTACAGAGGATTCCAATCCCAACTTTTGAACGGCAAAATGTTGTCATTTTCAAAATATTTATGAAATCTCATTTATCATTGACTTAAAAAACAATTATGAATAAAACAAGAGATAGTTGTCATATTTTAAAGACATTTATAGAAATGTCATTTAGATAGTCCCTAGAGTATTGATATATATTATGATATATATTTCATATATTTGCGCTTTAATCCATAGAAACTCATAGCCTATGATTGTGGCCCAATAATATAGCCTATTACCGTGGCCCAATAAGACTCGTAGCCTATGATTGTTATCATTTACATTGATATGATGTGTTTGAACCCCGGGTTTGGATTAGAGCTCGAGTTAGAGCTCAGGCTCAGGTTGTCATTGTTGGCAATTTAATTTTCAGCGTTGGTTATATGCTTACATAAGGTATACAGTATTATGTATTGAGTTGATTGGGTTTGGTTGATGAGTTAATTGGGTTTTGATCTAACATCTTATCGATCAACCTCTAAATGTGTTAAGTGACTTTTTGAAGTCAATAAATATGTTTTCCAATGCATAGAAGTCTCATGGCTCATATTGTAATAATTTCATAGCTAAATTCTAAGTATCCTTTCGAATTTTTTACTTGCAAGCTTATAGTGGGTCCTAGTGGGCCCTATAGAAATTTCATGAAATGCATTGAATATCAAAAAAAAAAAAAAAAAAAAAGTAAGACATTGAGTTAGCTTTGCAAATTGTAACACATTTCGAATCAGCTCATTCGGATATAGTATGACAAAGCTACGAGGGTTTCGAAGTGGTAAAACAGATGAAAAATCTGGAATTAAATAGATCTCGGTTGCTTTTATCTCTAAATCGGCTTTGTACATTAATTTTCTATTAATTTTGTCCTTATCTAGAAATATGTATAAACAGTAGGTGGTGATTCAAATAAACGACAAATCATTAACTCTCAGTCAAAGTTAATGGGGAGGTCCTGTAAAAAAATAACTCGACGGCAGACGACAAAAAAAGGGTTAACACCTCTCCTTTTTATTAATTATTCAATAAAAAATCAAGAATTAAATAAGTTTGGATGTTTTACCTGTACAAGGGTTTTGCATATTATTTTTCTATTAGTTTAGTTCTTATCCGAAAATATGTATAAATAGTAGGTGGTAGTTCAAATAAACGACAGATCATTAAGTCTCGGTCAAAGTATGGAAGGTGCCATGTCACCTCAAATTTGGCTCTTGATCAATCCTTTGTTAGTTAAAATTCATTTTAGTCGTGTATTGTACAGTCATACTGTATTCAACCGATTAGTTTGCATATTACTGTATTGACTTCAAAAATACTTTAACATACTCCATAGTCCAAGCCTTGCCGTTTAAAACACATTTAATACACTTACCGTATCATATCGTATCCGTATTTTAGCCTGTATCTTCCATGAGTAATGAGTTGATTAATCCCATTTGTTTAATATTCTTATTACCTTCTACATGTAACCGAGGTGGGATTGAAGGCTGTCACTTCTTCATAATTGTTTCTAAACTCATTCTTTATTGCTCGTTAGGATAGGTTGTGGGCTGTGGATTGTAATAAATGTATATTGTAGGTCATCATAGAGTACTCTCTCTCTCTCTCTCTCTCTCTCTCTCTCTCTCTCTCTCTCTCTCTTCATATGGATTCATGCTTGAAGTCTTGGACAAACATAAAACATCAATTAACTAGGAAATCGTTAATTGTGTTTGTGTGTGTGTATACTGTGACCAAAAGTAAAATAAACAAGAAACTATCCTACCTGCATACAACGAAGTCGTCCTCCGCAATTAATTAGCTTTGTTGGATTTTTAGTCCTAATAAACTTTTTCCAATCAATCCCATATGGGAATAAAACACATTGAGCAATAACATAATCAATTAAAATAGATGAGACATACCTCTTCGTAGAAGATTTATTTCCAACCTTGTCTTTCAATTAATTCTCAGTAGAGATCTTCTACAGTTTTCTCTCCCTTGGGTATGGGTCCCTTTGATTTCAAGCAGAGAAAGACTATAAAGACCCTACTACATATTCATAATAACTGCATACCAAATCTATTCTAATCCCATAATGGAATAGATTTGGTTTATAATTGGTAAGGGATAATCAATCAATCCTTGATTGGATTCCCACCAGTTATAAAAGGCAAGCAAGATAATGTTGCCCATAATAATAAAATCAAAGAAGATTTTACAATCTCTCACTTAGGCTACATTATTCCACAAGACTGTTATAAACTGATGTGGCCATGGAAACCATAATTAAAACCGAATAATCTCAAATCATCTTCCTTCCAACAAGTAGACTAATGTTGAACAACAGTAGAAGATTCGTCTCAATCATACGGCATATAACTTTCTGTTATCACAGATAGAAGTATCCTTGATAATATCTTACCCTGGCTTGCCATCTTTTGAAACTTGACTTAATACTGCCTTTATGTTTTGGCTTAATACCGCCTTTTGAGACTTGACTTAATATTGCCTTTTGGATCCTGACTTAATACTGTATTTTTGTGTTCTAACTTAATACTGTCCTTTTATGTCCTGGCTTAATACTGTCTTTTGCATTCTGGCTTAATACTGTCGTTTGTGTCATGACATGTTAATTAAATAAAACTTTCATTCAGACTAGTAAGAATGAAAAGAAACCATGGTATTCATCACTATGTCTATAAAAACCATAGACAAAATAATACAATCAAGTATCAATGTAAATATATGATTTTTTTTTTTTATAAAATTACATCAAAAGACTCGACTATGCCCATGCTAGAAACATGTTCCTTGAAAACTCCCATTGGTCGGGTCTTTGTCAAGGGATCAGCAACCATATCTACCGTCGAGATCTTTTCTACAATGATGTGATTATCGTCAACATTTTCCTTTACTAACATATACTTGATGTCAATGTGCTTTGAAGCACTAGTCCTCTTGTTATTCTTAGAGAAAGATATAGTTGACTGATTATCACAATACATTAATAATGGTCTAGAGATGATTTTCATAGTCTTCAAACCAGAAATGAAATTCCTTAGCTAGATTGTCTACTTCATGGCCTCGAATAATGCCACGACTTCTGCCTCCATTGTAGACGATGTTGAAATTGTTTGCTTCACACTCTTCTAGGAAATAGCTCCTCCAGCCATCATAAAGATGTATCCTGACGTGGATTTCCTGTCATCAGGGCATCCATTGTAATATGCATCAGAATAACCCACTAACTCAAGGGTATCACTACTGCCATAGGTAAGCATATAATCTTTTGTCCTCTGTAAATATCGCAAGACTTTCTTCATAGCTGTTCAGTGAGCCAAACCTCTATTTGACTGAAAATGTTCCAACACACTCACTGCAAAAGCGATATCAAGGCGAGTGCAAACCTGTGCATACATAAGGCTCCCTACTGTAGATGCGTAAGGCTTATCAGTCATAGACCTTCTTTCAATCTCATTCCTAGGGAATTAGGTCTTGTTCAACTTGTCTCCCTTGCTGATGGGTGTCTCACCAATTGAATAGTTTGACATATTGAACCTCTTGAGTATATGATCAATATAGGCCCTTTGAGACAATCTCAATAGTCTACGCCTTCTGTCATGACTGATTTCAATACCCATGACAAAAGAACCTTCACCCATATCTTTCATTTCAAAGTTCTCTAACAGATATCACTTGGTCTTTGCAAGCAAACCCAAATCACTACTGGCAAGCAGAATGTCGTCTACATACAATACTAGAAAGATGAACTTGCTCCCACTGATTTTGTGATAAATGCATTGATCAATAGCACTCTCAACAAAACCAAAAGAGGATATAATCTGGTGGAACTTTAGATACCATTGTCTAGAAGCTTGTTTGAGACTATAAATGGATTTGTTGAGCTTACAAACCATTCCTTCCTTGCCTTGTACCTCAAAACCTTCTGATTGGAACATGTAAACTTCCTCAATTAAGTCTCTGTTCAAAAAGACTGTTTTTACATCCATCTGATGTAATTCCAGATCATAATGAGCTACAAGCGTCATAATTACTCTGAAGGAATCCTTCGAAGAAACTGGAGAAAATGTCTCCTTGAAGTCAACTCCCTCCCTCTGTGTGAATCCCTTAGCTACTAGCCTGGCGTTCTAGCGCTCAATTCTTCCCCTGGAGTCACACTTAGTCTTGAAAACCCATTTGGAGCCTATGGGTTTACAAGAATCAGGTAAATCTACAAGCGTCCAAACACCGTTGTTAGCCATGGATAACAATTCATCTTTCATAGCTTCTAACCATTTTGTTGCATTAGAGTTATCCATGG
Source organism: Protea cynaroides (assembly GCA_028583415.1). NCBI lineage: Eukaryota > Viridiplantae > Streptophyta > Magnoliopsida > Proteales > Proteaceae > Protea > Protea cynaroides. Next base: position 86,706,519 of record CM053269.1, read on the forward strand.
CTTCCTCAAAACTAGAGGGATCTAATACTTGATCAATTTCAAACTCTCCTTCAGCCAAGTATAGAACGTAGTCAGAGGAGATAGCACTCTTGCATTTCCTAGTAGATCTCTTAACCATCTCTTTAGGTTCTACAATCAACACTGGTGCTACAGGTTGATCAGGTACCTCAGTCCCCGCAAATTCCTCTGCCATTGGCAAAACCATGGGATGCATAACTGTAGGCACAATACTGCTAGGAATCACTAAATTAGGAAATACAAGGACTTCATCAAACTCCAAGTTTCTTGGTTCTATTAATTCACATGATTCTTTAATGAACTTGGCATGAGCAGTCTCAACTATCCGATTGGTGGAACTGGGACAATAAAATCTAAACCCCTTGGATCTATCATTATAGCCAACAAAATGACAACGGATTGTCCTTGGATCTATAACATTTTCATGAGGATTATATAATCTGACTTCTGCTTTGCATCCCCAAACATGTAGATGATTCAAGCTCGATTTTCTGTCAGTCCATAGCTCAAAAGGTGTTTTGAAAACAGTTTTACTTGGCACCCTATAGAGTATGTAAGTGGTAGTCTTTAGAGCTTCTCCCCACAGAAAATCTAGAAGATTGGTGTTACTAATCATACTTCTCATCATATTTTTTAAAGTCTTATTCCTTCTTTCGGCAACTCCATTTTGTTAAGGGATTCCTGGCATGGAATATTGAGCAATGATGTCATACTCTTGTAAGAACTTGGCAAAAGGACCAAGGTGTTGACTAGAATCACTTGGCTTACCATAATATTCACCTCCTCGATCTGATCTAATATCTTTTATCCTTGTTGACAAAAAATTCTTCACTTTTGTCTTGTAAATCTTATGGACATCCAACGAACTAGATTTATCAGTCAATTGGTAGACATAACCATATCTTGAATAATCATCAATGAAGGTAATAAAATATCGATGACCTCTAATGGAGGGAGAGGGAAAAGGATCACTGATGTCAGTATGAATTAGTTCCAACAAGTCATTGCTGCAAATCGCCTTCTTCTTTCTATTTCTGGTCATTTTTCCCTTGATACAGTCCACACAGACAAACATATCATCAAACTATAAAGGTTTTAGAATTTTATCAACAATATGTCTCTTCATACGCTCCACCGAAATATGTCCTAAGCGCCTGTGCCAAAGAGTAGAGGATGACTCATCTAGCATAGGACGTTTAGAAGACACATTCAAAACCATAGAAGGTGCTAAATTCAATTGATATAAATCATTCACTACCATGCCATTTCCAATTATAGAAGAATCCAGACATAAATCAAAACCATTCTTATTAAAATTTAAACTGTATCCATTATTTACTAGTCTAGATACAGAAATCAAAATTTTCTTCATTAAGGGAACTTATACAGTGTCTTCCAAATCTACAAAGATTTCTGAAGTCAGAAATAGTCTAACAACTCCAATGGCCTCCACTGCAACTCTTACACCGTTCCCCACGAACACATTAACCTCATCCCTGCTTGTTGCTCTCGGGCTTAGAAACCCTGCAAGGAATGGGTAACATGAATGGATGATTCAGAGTCAATCCACCAGGAATCTACAGGAGCATCAACCAAAAAAGACTCAAAACATACTAGAGATAAATGAGTACCAGATTCTTTATGCTTATTTAACCAAACCTGTCTGCCTCGACAATCTTCCTTCATGTGCCCCTTCTTTTTGCATCAGAAGGACTCCACGCCATTCAAGTCTTTCTTGTCATCATTTCCTTTTGAGGCATCTATTTTATCATAGGGTTTTTCATTTCTCTTCTTGAAAAACTTTTTCTTCTTCTGAGGCCCTATACCTCCATTTCCCTTTTCCTTTTTAGTAAAAGGTTTGTACTCGACTAGATTTGCACTCTCAGGTTTCTTCTTTTTTAATCCATCCTCTTCTTGAGAGGAGAAGAAAATTAGATCATCCAAACTCAAATTTTCTTTCTGAGTATTGTAAGATACATGAACCTAACTATATTCATTTGGGAGAGAAGTCAAGGCTAGATAACCAGAAAGTCATCATCCAAAGAGGTTCCCAGCCCCTTTAATCTTACCCTTTTTGCAACCAGTTCCAGTATGTGTTCTCGAATACTGCCATTTGCATTAAACCTTGCCCCAGTTAAGGCTGCCATTAGACTAATTTTGAGACTTTTATTTGTCACATTAAATTTCGTCTGTATCTCTTTCATATATTCCTTGGTAGTATCTTTCATTTGGATACTACCATGGAGGGATTCAGAAACAGAATTTTTCATCAGGATTAGGGATTTTTTATTAAAATCCTCCTACATCTCTATTTTTAAAATCTCAATGGAAGAGCTCTCAGGAATGATAGGAGCAGGTTTTTCCTCTTTGAGAGCTAAGTCTATATCCGATATGCTGAGTTGGGTTTCCACTGTCTTATACCATTTTTGGTAATTTAAACCAATCAACACAGGCAGTGAGGCTAGCACATTTGCAGGTATCGACATCATGAGATAAAGTTTACTATATGAGTTTATATTCAAAAACATGTATGCATTTAATATATCCAACACTCATATGTATATTAAGAAAATAAATAAATCATTAAACCATAGCAAAATAGGTGATCATTATTTCTCATTCCTAAGAGTCAATCGCACTACACACTTATCCTTTGGAATAAGCATGTACTGGTCCTCTTAGATATCCAAGCAAAGCCACCAAGGAATGATGACTTCAGAAAATATCATCACCTTTGGGTGAATGAAAAATCCTTAGCCGAACATCCTTAATAAGTAATTTCATTTCTTAAGAATCAACCGCACTACACACTCATCCTTTGGGACAAGCGTACACTAGTCCTCTTAGATATCCAGGCAAAACTGCCAAGGAATGATGGCTTCAGAAAATTTCATCATCTTTGGGTGGATGAAAAATCCTCAGCCAAACATCCTTAATAAGTGAGTGCATATAACTAACATAACTGGACAATGCCACCTTTGGGTGTGCATTATCAGGCTTGACTACTTTTGCATATTAAAATTCTTGAATTTACAGACATAACTATGCAATAGGTATGCCACTTTGGTGAATTTTACTCAATTACACAGTTATATCTGTAAATTCTGGTATGTAGTTACGTGGAATATGATTCAAAAATTGAAAACATAAAATTATCTCAACAGACCAACATAAACATGCACATTATTCATTTGGTAATCATTTCATCATTTAAAATTATAAAAACCTAATAAAATACTCTCAAAACTAGCTTTTAATCAATTACTATAGATTTGGGATTCCATAAATGATATTACAGATATACCAAAATGTAGAGCGTAATGAGACAAATTCAACGGAACAAATTTCAAGTCAAACCAACCATTCACGCGCCGATTAAAGCTGACGAGTGGATCATTTGCCTGTGATCCAAACAAGGCCTAAGGCCTGAGCCGATTCGGGCTTGGTTTTGTATAACCGGTCTAGGCTTATCCGGATTAGTCCAATCCAGGTCTGGAACTGGACCGGCCAAAACCCGGGTTGGCAATCCCGATTTAGGTCCTATTTGGGTCGGGTAGGCCGATCCAATTAGGGTTAGATCTGGTCCAGGGTCGGGTCAATCAGATTCAGGTCCTATATGGGTCAGGACTGCTCTGAGTCGGGCAGACCAAATTCAGGTTCTGTCCGGGTCGGTTTTGGTCTGGGTTGGGTTGATTTGGTTAGGGCTAAGCTGACTCGGGTCCCGTCCAGGTTTGGGATTCGGTCCGAATATTGGGTTCAATCTCGGGTCAACCCGATTTGCCTTTTTTTTATTAAATAAAATCAGCGAGTATATCTCACTCTCTTTTTTCGTCGACAGGTGGCGGTGTGTCCGGCGTCAGGTGGCGGCTATTTTTGTATCGCCGTAACTGTTTCACAGAGATCTACACATTGGTATATTTTTCTTATAATTTTGATGGTCGAAAAATTATCCGATTATTTTAAATCTCTTTCTTTTTCACTAAAATTGAAATGAAAACCAAAAGAAATTTTCTCTATGTTTATTGGATTCATACATGACGATTCTATACTCAATGATTTTAAATCCATATAAGATGGCTCTGATACCACTGTATGACTTTTAATCCTAATAAACTTTTTTCAATCAATCTCATATGGAGAATAAAACCCATTGAGCAATAACATAATCAATTAAAATAGATGGGACATACCTCTTCGTAGATAATTGATTTTCGACCTTGTCTTCCAATTAATTCCCAACAGATATCTTCTACAGTCTCCTCTCCCTTGGGTATGGGTCCCTTTGATTTTACGCAGAGAGAGACTATAAGGACCCTGCTACATATTTATAATAACTGCATACAAAATCTATTCAATCCCATAATGGAATAGATTTGGTTTATAATTAATAAAGGATAATCAATCAATCCTTGATTAGATTTCCACCAGTTACAAAAGGCAAGCAAGATAATGTTGTCCATAATAATAAAATCAAAGAAGATTTTACAAGTTTGGCCTAAAAAAATCATAACGGAGGAACAACAAACAACAGAACCCATCTACTATCCATTTATTTTGGGTGATCAATAGGCAAAATGAGGGATGCAGGAATCGATTAAGGAGGGATAAACAGAGAAGAAAACAATAACCCATCCACATAATCTATTGAAATAAAAATTAATTTAAGAGGGTTTGGGATATCAGAATCTCACCTGAGTTTCGCTAAATAGGTGATCGATGTGAGCAATGGAAGGAATCACCGGAAAACCTCTAGGGGTGGCGGCGCCCTTTCTTTTCAGTCAGTAACCTTGCCGATAACCCCTCCTCCATATTGGTTTTCATGACGATAAAAGAAATGGCGCCCTTCCCCTCTCTTCTGTGACCGGCGGCAACCGTATCTTCCTTTCTTGTGGCTCTTTGCAACTCTCGATCCTCTGGCTGACGACTCCTCACCACTTTCGCTAACAATTCTCGACCAGCGCCGTGCTTCTTTTCCAAATTTCCCGCTGATCGACCCTCTCTGATTTTCACTCTCTTACCCTCACTTCTACTTCTTGCCGAAAGTCTAACCCCTTGCGACTACCCCTTCCACCATCTCTCTCCTTCTTTCCTTTGACTCTCATTCTCTTCTCACTTACCTAGAATCCCACGCCCTTACTGGATGAAACCCCTAACCTTACCACTACTTCTTCTTCTCTCTCACTCTCTTTGTTTTCTCTACTCTCACTAGCCGATGGTTGCAGCGGTCGCTCCTTTTCAAACTCTGATAACCCGTGGATGACAACCCCTATCTTCCCATTGTTTTCTTTCCTTTCTCATCTTACCCTCAGCCGACAATGAGCAACTCCATTCTCCTTCTCTTTTGATGCAGAGAATGAAAAACCCACTTACTTATTTTAGGGTTTAATTTGGGGTTTATAAACCCCCCCCCCCGGTAGATGACACAAACCTCCCTCATCTTTTTACTAATTATAGAATCTCCCCTTTCCCATATTATTTTAAAATTTTTGAGCTCCAGCTCAAACCCCACTTATTTTGAAAAACAACAATAAGGCTTAATATTACATTAAAGGTGGAAAGTGCCCAAACCCATCTAAAAGTATTAAATTAACCCATTTCTAGACCTAAACCCAACAAATAACTTTTTTTTCTTTTCTAGTTTGCATCATATTGTGAGGACAAATGTCCACCCACACTGAATGGACGGTGAATGATTTGGAGTCGCCACCTAGATTAAGGTCTAGGACCTAAAATGTAGCATCATCATAAGATAAGACTTCTATTGACTCATGACCCAACATATCGGCTTTGGTCCATCAAAGAACGGGTAAGCGTTCAAAGTACAGTTTGGGAAGGTGTTAGGCACCCAAAACTGCCCGATCCAAAAATCGACCTCCTATGTGACTCTACTTTCCTTAGACTCTATGGTTCTGACTGTTCATGGTCGATGGATGATGACTAGGGCTCATGGGGGATCCTATGCCAAGTTGCTGAGTTCTTCTAGCCTAAGTTCAGCCAAACATGTTCTCAAAGTAAGAAAAAACAAACAAACTAATGTACAATGAACCGAACCAAAGATGGTTCGGTGATGGACTGAATCTGATATGTCCAAAACGTCTCAAATTGCCTACGTATTCCAATCCTGGAAATCAAGTCCAAAAACATAATTCGAAATGGAAAGTGATTAAAGTTTATGGATGTGGATTATGATTAAGCTTTCTTAGATTCAATTTGTTCAAGTTGAAGTTTATGCTTGATGATGATTGAGATTGAATCTAGAGATAGCCTAAATATGGATTGAAGTGAAGATGGATTTGGAAATGGATATGGATGTGGGGGACCTAAGGATACTAAGATGGGGTACCGTACTTGGAGGGTCCTCCAAGTTGCCTACGTATTCCAGAGGTCCTGGAAATCAGGTACAACATAGTTCGTTACATGGGTTGTACTCTCAAGGAGTGATGTTTGTACTCTCAGGGAGTAAGGTTTGTACTCTCAGGGAGTAGAGTGTGGCACTCAGGGAGTCAGATTTGTACTCTCAGGGAGTAGGGTGTGGGATAGTCTCGCAAGACTAAGGTGCGTACTCGCAAGCATGACTTCAATATAGAGCCTCATAAGGCTAAGGGGATGCGTGCTCGTAAGCACGACTTCAAGATGGAGCCTCGCAAGGCTAAGGGTGCGTACTCACAAGCACGACTTCGGGATTGAGCCTTGCAAGGCTAAGGGTGCGTACTCACAAGTACGGCTTCGGGATTGAGCATGCGTACTCTCAAGGAGTAGAATATGTATGTGTGACTCAGGGAGTCAGATTTGTATTCTCAGGGAGTAAGGTTGTACTCTCAGGGAGTTGGATTTGTACTCTCAGGGAGTAAGGCTTGTACTCTCAGGGAGTAGGGTTGTACTCTCAGGGAGTTGGATTTGTACACTCAGGGAGTAAGGTTTGTACTCTCAGGGAGTGATGTTTGTACTCTCAGGGAGTAAGGTTGTACTCTCAGGGAGTTGGATTTGTACTCTCAGGGAGTAAGGTTTGTACTCTTAGGGAGTAGGGTTGTACTCTCAGGGAGTAGGGTTGTACTCTCAGGGAGTTGGATTTGTACTCTCAGGGAGTAAGGTTTGTACTCTCAGGGAGTGATGTTTGTACTCTCAGGGAGTGATGTTTGTACTCTCAGGGAGTAAGATTTGTACTCTCAGGGAGTAAGGTTTGTACTCTCAGGGAGTGAGGTATGAGGGCACATTGATTGATGTGTGGAATCGTATCTGGGAGTTTTTCAGACTACCTACGTATCTCAGGGTATTGACATGAGAATCAGGATCCGCGTAGTTCGAAATGGCACTGTTCATTGGGTCACCCACTTGGGTCGGAATATGGGCGGTCCAGCCAGACCGAAAGATAATCCTAGATGATCTGTGGTTGGATTCATATTACACCTATCTAGATTCTGCATCCTAGGGGAAATGAACTGAGGGGTAGGGATCGTCCTAAACTACCCTTGTCACTTACAACCCTGATTTTGGAATTGTTGGGCTAGGCTTCATGATTCTTGATTAAGAATTTTATCATTTTTCCATTATTACCCTTTCCATGAATGTGGGTGCCTACATGCACGTCCCCACACCTAGGAATGTCTTCTATCAGTGTACATGCACGACAGTTCGACTAGGGTGTAGCGAAAAGTAAGTTCTTGCCGACATAAACATCATTCAATCATGGCATCAGCAAGTGTATCAAACATGAAAGTGTATTCAAAGCTAAAAATGGAAGCATTTGAAACATGACAATGTGCCCAATATGACAGTGTAAGCATGTGAACATGGCAAATGCACGAATATAACAATGTAGACAATATCAGATCTTCAATCTAACGGTTAAGTCTCTTCAAAACATTGATAATCATGATCAATACTCAGATTCATCAAAACAACCAAAATCAATGGCTCATATCTCACATCAAGCTATAATCATGATCAGACTAAGAAATCAGTGGCTCAGATCTGTCTAAATCAATTATGATCTAGATTCAACAGTTTATATCAGTCAAAATTCCCACGATGACAATTCAATGGTTCAAATCACTCAAGATCATAATCCAACCGTTCAGATTCATCAAAAACACTCATGATCAAGATTTAACGGTTTAGATTCATCAAAATCACTTATGATGACAATCCAACGGTTCAAATCACTTAAGATCATAATCCAATCATTCAGATTCATCAAAAATACTCATGATCAAGATTTAACGGTTTAGATTCACCAAAATCACTTACGATGACAATCCAACGGTTCAAATCACTCGAGATCATAATCCAACCGTTCAGATTCATCAAAAACACTCATGATCAAGATTTAACGATTTAGATTTACCAAAATCACTTATGATGACAATCCAACGGTTCAAATCGCTTAAGATCATAATCCAACCATTCAGATTCGTCAAAAACACTCATGATCAAGATTTAACGGTTTAGATTCACCAAAATCACTTACGATGACAATCCAATGGTTCAAATAGCTTAAGATCATAATCCAACCATTCAGATTCATTTAAACCATTCCCAAAGATAATCTAACGGTCCAGATTGCTCATCATGATAATTCGACCGCTCAGATTAATTAGAAGCAATTCCAAGACCATCTAACGGTTCAGATTGTCAAGATCAAAATCCAACCATTCAGATGGATTAATATCACTTCCAAAGATAATTCAATGGTTTGAATTAATTAAAATCACATTGAAATTTCATATCAATGGTTATGATCAACTCATGAAAATTCTAATTATATGGTTATGATCAATTCTCATAAAATTCAGATCGTGTGGTTGGATCACCCACATTAAAATTCCAAATATATGGTCGGACCAATCACCTTAAAATTCTCATTATATGGTCGAACCAATATTGATCACATAAAATTTCCTTGATCATAGATGGTTCTCAATGAACATTAGATAGACATGATCAGTGGTCAATATTAAAACACATATACTAAAATAACAATAGGATATACAATGCACCATGATGTCAAAAAAAAAACAATGATTTATGCAATGCACTATGCAAACCGAGAAGAGGATGAAATATACAATGCATTGTGCTACCAAAATAAAATAATAAAATATAATGGTGATACACATAAAAACAATATAACAGTGCATGCAAAAAATCGGATAGCTGCAAAGTAAACTTGTGAACCGAAGAGAAAACTAAACTAACCTGATTGGTTGCCGGTGATGGGAAGGGTTCATAAATTGTGGTGCGGATCATCGACCAATGGTGGCGGTGGCCAGCCTCCTCTTTCCTCTCTCTTCTTCTCTCTCTCTCTCTCTCTCTCTCTCTCTCTCTCTCTCTCTCTCTCTCTTTCTCTCTCTATTTTCTTCCTTATCGGATTCTCCTTTTCTTTCTTTTTTTTTTCCTTTTTTTTTCTCTTGGCTTCTCTCGGCCAAACTCTTCTCCCTCTCTTTTTTTCTTTTTCTCTTTTTTGCTTCTCTCAGCCAACCTCCTTTTATAGATGTTGGTGGGCTGAAGGATGGATAGGCTATGAGGGAGAGAGGCATGAAGAGGAGTGAGTAGGGGCATGGCTGGTGGCGGTGGTGTACTGTTGATGTAGGGATGAATTGGTGCTGCTCGGTAAGGGAGAAGATGAAGGTGGCAGCATGGTCTTGCCGCTCCACTTCTCTCTTCTCTCACTCTTTCTTCTACTCCTTCCCGCCTCTTTCTTCTCTCTCTCCCTTCTCTGGATTTCATGGCTGGGGTTGGGTTCAAGAAAAATAGGTGGCAGCATGAGAGTTAGTACGGGCATGGAGAGGTGGCGATGAGGGGTGGTGAGGGAGTGATTTGATGAAGGAGTTGGTGGGCTCAAGGAGAGGAGGAGGTGGCGGTGAGGGAGTGAGATTTGGGGCATGGGAAAGATGGAGGTGGCAGCACCTCCCTCTTTCCCTCCACCGAAATCTCCCCTTTTTTCGGTTCTTCTCCCTCCTCTCTCTTCCCATCCTCTCTCTCTCTCTTTACGGTTTTTCTCTCTCTCTTCCTCTCTCTCTTCCTCCCTCTCTCTCTCTTCCTCTCTCTCTTCCTCTCTCTCTTCTTCCTTTCTCTCTCTTCCTCTCTCTCTTCTTCCTTTTTCGGATTCTCCTTTGTTGATCGAATATGTACATATATATATATATATATATATATATATATATATATATATATATATATATATATATATATATATATATATAATACAATATATATATATATATATATATATATATATATATATATATATATATATATAATATAACATATATAAAACATATATTATATAATATATAAATGTATATATATAACAAGTACATAAAGCGCATATACATGGGCCGACCCGACTCGATCTAGACCGGTCTGGGTTGGGTCAGGCTGGACTGATTGAGTTTGACGGGGTTGGATTAAATTGGGCTTGAACTGGGTTGGGTTGAGTAAGAATGGACTGGATCGATTTCTCTCTCTATTATGGATCCTCTCAGCTTGCAATTCCGCATGAAAAATTTCGATGACTTTTGTCTCAGATCTTCCACGTCCACTTTGAAGAGGACAGACAAAGGAGCACACTGGTGCTCGAATCGCCTGATTTGGATGTCAGATGAACAAAATATGAAGAATTGAAGCTTTGACGATAATTCAGCTAGCAACTTTGCATGGGACCCGCAGGCGACTTCTGCCCAAAATTCTTTACGTCCACTTTGAAGAGGACGGACAATGGAGCACAGTGGCACTTGAATCGTCTGATTCGGACTTCGGATGATCGAGATATGAAGAATTGGAGTTTCGACGATAATCCTACCGGCAACTTTGCATGGGACCCGCTGGCGGCTTCTGCCCAAAATTCTTTACATCCATTTTGAAGAAGACAGACAATGGAGCACAGTGGCACTTGAATCGTCCGATTCAGACATCGGATGATCGAGATCTGAAGAATTGGAGTTTCGACGATAATCCTACCGGCAACTTTGCATGGGACCCGCTGGCGGCTTCTACCCAAAATTCTTTACGTTTATTTTGAAGAGGACAGACAATGGAGCACAGTGGCACTTGAATCATCGGATTTGGATGTCGGACGATCAAGATATGGTCGAATGAAGTCCGATCGATTTTAATCATGATAATTTGCCCAATAAATCCTTAATTTATGATAATTTATAGAAAAGCCCTTGGATTTAATAAGCCAATTTCAATCTAACTAAAATCGTGGCATCTTCTTCGTTTGATATCAGAATTGAGTGATTCTGGTATCATTTCGAAGGTATTTTCATGACCTTGCTGTAGGGCCCGCCAACATCAGCTTTGAAATCACCGCTTAGCGTCCAAACCTTGAATTGACCCGCAACCCTTCTGGATATGCCCACTAAGACTCTTGTACATTGGGGACACTCTGGCTCAGCCCAGAACACCATAGAGAGCACAGAGGAATTGATCGACTATTGGTTTGAGAGAGTTTCACTCGCCTCCCTTGTACTTTCTAAATTTTCATCCCCCTCCGCTCTCTTACTGTCGATACACCAATAAAATTCTGTTTAGTTGGGGATGGCAAAAATGGGGTGCTTACAGATACCCCTCTTTACCCGAGATTGTATCAATTGAGGGTAAAGACAAAGAGAACCACATTTTTGCCACTCATAACGGAGAGAGACGAAACCTTCTTGAACATGTGGGTCATCTGTACCTCTGCACTGAATAGCCACTTTTGACAAACTTGGGCACATGCTTTATTATCACCATTTGGAGAAGGCATACCAGTGGACCTCCCTTAGGAAAAAAATTATCTTTAGCAAGTTCTTTATGCCAACTCCACTCCCTCGATGCCTTATCCACCATGGCCATTTTGTCTGACGAGTAGAAGTTCTTAAACACTCACTGGAACGACTTAGAGAAAATCCTGATTCACAACAGAATTGGTAGGGGAATCATTGGAACTTTCTTACCTTATAGACACATTGAAAACCTTAGTGAGTTGTACATGAAATGCACATATGTATGACCTTGTCTGAGCCTAAGTCTCTAAATCCAAAGATAAGTGACAGAAGACAAAGGCCTAAAGTGGCTGATATGAAGCTATCCAGATGGATTTCCCATCAGGAGGATCTTTTGGTTGTTTATGTGGAATGGTCGATCCCTCCGAAGAGATACCATTTTATGGGCTTGAGAATGAAGGGCTCTTTGGAATCTTTGGACGCCGTTGAATGTAATGAACGACCAATTCTGTCTTAGACTAAACTATGAAGGGCTCTTTCTTAGTTTATGTCTCATACAACACATGTGCTTATGGTGTATTCTTATTACAACTTTTAAATTTTATCCTAACTCAGCTCATGACTCATGCATGTGGAAGTAGTTAGGTCAATGGGTAGAACCTGAGATGCTCTGATACCAAGTTGTCACACCCTAATTCTGGTCTAACCAGAATGGTGTGATAAACCACCAACAAACCAATGGTTCATCCAGGATCTTGTATAGGTCATACCCACCATCAAACCAAACACACATTCCACATTAATAATCAGAGGTAATAAACAAATAAGCGAAAGTTTTACAAATAATGAACTAAGAGTCTAACAGTGATAAATAAGTATTTAATCCAACTATCTTCAAACCACAAGACATAAAAATAACTAATCAATTACATATCTGATGTTCAAATTATAACAAACTTAAGCAAAAATACATTGGTTGCACTCGCATGATGAATCATGCACATCTTCTTCAGCTTCTACATCCATCGTAGTAACGTGTCCATACATCGGTGCATTCATATATTCTTCAATGGTAGGATCTGCATCATCAACTAAAAATATTCGACCTTGAAAGGGTGAGCACACATCACGGCTCAGTGAGCAAACAAAACAATGCAACAAACATATGCATGCATTCAATTTATATCTTTGGTCTTCTTTATAAGTTCACAATATATTATAGAAATGTTTGGTGGCCCCCACACCTTTATACAAGAGTGTGTGAATCCGTCCAACGGATTAAACACCATTGTCATCCCACATGCACCTACCATGGAATAGAGATAGAGCTAAAGTGTTCGGATCAAACACCGCCAACACTTCCCCTAATGCCCTACCCATACAAACACGTAAGCCCCTATTGGCGAGGGCTTGCAAACTGGGCTCGCAACTAACCAATCCTAATGCAAACAGTGTATCCAAGGCCTCACCCCAGCATCCCTCAATACGTCCATAGAGATAGAAATAAGGCCCCCCGGTAGATTTAGAGACCACACGATCCGAGACCACCTCCCCTGATGCCCTACGACGTAATAGTTCTGCTAAGGTAATGACGATACGACGATGTTAGTGGGTAAGACTTGAGTAGAGATAGAGCTAGAGTCTAGTGACGAGGTCGAAGACCACCATGCCACGTCCTCCCCCTGATGCTCCACTCGCATCCAACACACCAACCACATACATACATTCACATGCCTATTCCTAGCATCATCATCATCATCATCATGTTATAAATAAACAGAATTAAATATGCATGAACAGTAATAGCAGAAATATTGGATGACATGTGAGATGCACATTACAGCATACAAGCATATAATCAATCATGACATTGGACTCAATAAAAATAAATAGTTTGTTATTATCCATTAGTTTAGGTCTTGTTCCCTCACCTATTAGCAATACTCAATCTCCTTCCAAGCCTTGAAATTCTATTTGAATTGATTTAACAACCTAAAAGTTAATGGATTTAAGTTAGGGTTCATATGTGACATGTTACAATAGTCAAAAATCAAAATAGAGCACTGATAGGTGTTTGATTGGTCCTATGATCTCATGCTATATCGACCTGACTGTCTACGATGGATACCCTATGATCGCATATGGTGCGACCGTAGCTGCGACCATATGATTTTTGAAATCTTTCCGAATGCCTATGGTCGATCCTCTGATCATACTGGCTATGCTATGGTCGACCGTAGCTGCGACCGTGAGATTTCTGATCACAGTCTACATGAAATTCGAGTTCTTCCTAGGTCAATTCTTCTGTTCTTCAATGGGATTTATTCTAAGGTCATCCTATGGCCATCATTAGTAATTTCTTATCAACCCTAATCATCAAATTCACTCCTCATGGTTCTCCTTGGGATTTTCTCAAGGAAATCACATAGATCATAATAGGTTGATATTGCCTATCTTCCATAGAAGTTTTATTCCTTAGAGTTTACATCTCCAGAGATTCATTTCATACCTTTGCCTGTGATATAGAGCCAATCTCTTCTCAGCAAATTCTTCTCCTGAGCTTTTTCTTCTTCTCCTTCTCTTCCTTCTCTTCTTTCTCTTTCTCTAGGGTTTACTAATGTTCTAAAAGAGTGAAAAAGGAGTGAGGGACGTCCTTTATATAAAATAAAACTCTCCATATAATGTCCCCTTTCAATTAGGAAAGAAATCCCTTAGTTTAAGAAAGTTTTCAAAACTCGGAGTCTGATCTGGGTTCTCACGGTCGATCATACGGTCACATAAACCATCGATCATAGGGTTGAAATCATCGACCATGGGGTTCTGGATTTGAAAATTTTGGTTTCCTTCCTTATGGTCGACCATACCTACCCTGGCATGTGACCTTAGGTATGTTTTTAGTGTTTTTAACTCGATTCTCATACCTGGTTTGTGATCTATCTTCACACGCTCGGTCCACTTGGTCCAGGAATGATGGGAAGACCTGGACACGACATGGTTAGACCAAGTTAGTGGATTGCGGGTCTTACACTTTAGCCCAAATTTGAAATACTGGTATTCCAATCATCCGTGATCTTATCCACCAGTTGGGATGTTAACTCGTCTGGAGGTACGGGATCTAGTAGATCTTTGGCGACACATGGTGGCAGATCTAATTGCTAATTTAGCCGAGTTGGAGAGTAAAACGTTGAATGCGTGAGACCCATGATCTGAACATGTGAACTGCCTGAGTATGTAAAACAAACTTGTTCTTGACCTACCAGTGACACTTCCACCTAATATCTACCATAGTATTAAACTCAGATGTCTTGGCCAATCTACTTCTTCGTAGAACATGGCTACGATGGTTCTCTTTGCATAGTGGTAGCGAGTGAAAATAGGTACTTGCAACTCTATGGACAAACCCAACCTTTTCATTAACCAATATTGGAGTAGATACAATGACCCTCCAAATTTGTTTAGCTCGAAACACCCACTCTGGATAGTCATGAAATCTAAGGCTCTCGACATTTCTACCAAAATAGTAGGTATGACATCCAGACCTTGCTTCACATACTCAATATATTTAATGATAACTAGGATATCTGTCCCCTAATAACTGCATAGGAGAGATCAAGCAATGATACAGAAAAGGTACATACGGTCCCTCTGTACTTTCCCTTTACTAGTTCTAGGATCCCTCTGGGCATCGGCTTCGACCATCTGTGAGGACAATGGAAAACCGACGTGATCCTCCTCTGGATGGACATGTGTATCCCGTATCGATGAAGATCGATTTATTCTGTTGGAGTCGCCACCTAGATTAAGGTCTAGGACCTCTAAAAATGTAGCCTCACCCTAAGGTAAGACTTCTATTGACTCGTGACCCAATGTATCGGTTCTTTGGTCTGCAAGAGATCGGGTAAGTATTCAGGGTACGGTTATGGGAAGGTGTTAGGCACCCAAACCGCCCGATCAATATCGGCCTCCTAAACTTTCCTTAAATTCTAATTTTGACTGTGCTTGGGCAACTGGATGACTAGGGTTCAATGGGGGATGTCCTAAACCAAGTTGCTAAATTATTCTAACCTAGGGTTCAGCCAATCATGTTTTAAAGCAAATAAACAAGCAAATGTAATGTACAATATTATACAGTGAACCGAACCAAAGAAGGTTCGGTCTTGGACTGAATCTGAGATGTGTAAGACATCTCAAACTGCCTACGTATTCCAATCCTGGAAATCAAGTCCAAAAACGTAGCTCGAAAGGGTTTGTGTGATTAATGATTATGGAAGTGATTTATGTATTTGCTTCAATTAGATTCTTTTGTTCAAGTTGAAGTTTATGCTGGATGTATGGTTGATGGGTGGCTTTGTACCGTATTTGGGATTCCCAAATTGCCTACGTATTCTAGGGTTTGCCCTAGAAATCAGGTACGACGTAGTTCGAAAATGGGTGGGAGTCAGATTTGGAATGTGTACCAAAATCCTTCCATTTTTGTCAATAGGATCTAGGGATGAGACCTAAATTCCTACCATTTTTATTTAGGATGTGTACCAAATTATTTCTAATTTTGTCAATAGGATCTAGGGATGAGACCTAAATTCCTACCATTTTTATTTGGGATGTGTACCAAATTCTTTCCATTTTTGTGAATAGGATCTAGGGATGAGACCTAAATTCCTACTATTTTTATTTGGGATGTGTACCAAATTCTTTCCATTTTTGTGAATAGGATCTAGGGATGAGACCTAAATTCCTACTATTTTTATTTGGGATGTGTACCAAATTCTTTCTATTTTTGTGAATAGGATCTAGGGATGAGACCTAAATTCCTACTATTTTTATTGTTTTCATTTTTAGGTTTTTAGGGTTTCCTATCCCTTTTCATTGTGATTTTCATTTTTTAGGGTTTTCTACCCTAATTGCTATTTTCCAATTTTTAGGGTTTTCTACCCTAATTGTTATTTTCTTTCTATTTTATCTCTTTTCAAGACAAATATTGTAGGTGAAAACATTTCAATTATAGCAATGATAGTATTCCAAATATAGCAGTGTGTGTCCAAACATGGCAATAATCATCCAATATAACATGTGAGCATGTGTAGCAGACAAATATGACAATAAGCATGTGTGGCATTCCAAAACAATAAGAATTGTGTAAGCATCAAGATGGTAGACATATCAACATGAAATCCAATGGTTCAGATTTAATATCATCACATAATCAGAAATCAATTGAACATCCACCTGATCAGATTTATCAATCAATGGCTCAAGATCAAAAGCCATAATTTAATCATGTGAAATAACTCAACATCAAATGGCTATATTAAAATTCACATTAAAAATTCCACATCAATCCATTTAATTCACATAGAAATTCCAAGCATCCGATGAGACCAATAAAATTCCAGCTATAGTCGGATCAATCTGATAAAAGTTCCAAACATCTGACGGGATCAATTTCATGATAATTCCAAGCATATGGTGGGATCAATTTCATAAAAAAAAAATTAAAATCATGTGAACTAATTTTAATCACATTCAATTCAAATTATATAGAATCAATCACATGGCACAATTTAATCTCATTAAAATTCATGCACTGGTTCTCATTGGATCAAGGGTGTGGGATGGCTACAGGTGTGCATCCATAGTGGCTCAGGGCTGGTTTTGTAGGGAGAGGAGGGCATGTGCAGGTGTGTAGGTTGGGGTCAGCAATAAAGATGGAGGTGTCAATGGCTAGATCAGGAGTTGATGGGAATTTGTCGTTGGGAGAAGGAGGGTCTTGATGGTTGGAAGGCCAGGTGTCATGGCGCAAGGCTAGGTATAGAACTTCAATGAATCGAAGCTGCTATGAGGTGTATGAAGTGGGTTTGACAGATGGGTTTGGATTGTGTAGTGCAAGGGTTGATGGTGTTGCTGTAGGACATGGTAAGGTTTAGATTAGAATTGATTAGGTGGTTCTCTGTGTAGATGTTCAATAGCTTGTGTAATGTGGAGGTAAGATAGCAGGTGGCAAGGTAGGAGATGGGAGAGGTTTAATGGCTAATGGAGGTGCTGGGACAGATGTCATGGCACAAGAGTGATAAGCAAGTGGTTTGTGCAAGTTTGAATGGAGCAGGTTCTTACAGCGGAGAGTTGAGTCGATTGAGTCGCAACAAGTCGGCCAAGCAAAAGATAAGGTAGTTGCGGCGGTGGTGAACAGCTGGGAGTATGGCTCCCCATCTCTTGATCTACTTCTCTCTCTCGATCTTGCTTCTCCCTCTTTTTCCACTTCTTCTTTAGCTTCTTCTATCCCCTCACTCTCTGATTTTTCTTCTCGATTCTCTCTTTCACTGCCCTCTCTCTTTCTTTTCTCTTCTCGGTCCTTGCTCTCTTCCTCCCTTGATTCGTCTCCCTCTCTTTTTTTTTTATTATATTTTTTTTATTCTTCCCCTTCTCTCCTCTTTCCGATTCTCCTTTCCCCTTGTTTTTTATCTTTTTTTTTTTTCCACCGCCCTCTTAAATCTCCCCCTCTTCTCGATCTTCTTTCCTTCCTTTTCTGTTTTTTTTTCTTATTTTATTTTTCCTACCGATCTCTCTCTCTCCCATCTTCTCTCCTCTTCTCTCCTTTTCTATTTTTTTTCCTTTTTTTATTCTTCCACCGATCTCTCTCTCTCCTTCTTCTTTCGGTCCTCCTTTTCCTTTTTTTTCTTTTATTTTCTAGATCTCCTCGATCTTCTCCTCTTTCGGTCTTCTCCTCTTCTTTTATTTTCTCTACCTACTCCCTTTTTTATTCGGATCTTATTTGCCTTTTTTTTTTATATGTAATACATATATATAACTATATAATGTATTAATATATTAATATATATATAATATAGTATACATATAAGATATATGTATATATTATATGATATATTATAATATATTATACATTATATAATAATATATAAATGAAATACATGCATATGTACCAACATGAATTGGTCCGGATTGACAAGGATTGATTGGATTGGGTCAAGACGGCTTGGGTTGAAGTGAATTGGACCGGAATTGGCTTGAATTGAGTTGATTTGGATTGATTGGAATTAATTGGATTTTCTCTTTATCATTTCATGGGTCATTTCCATTTGTCATCCCGTATGGAATTTTCCGATGGCCTCTATTCCAAATTTTTGCGTTCATTTTGTAGAACATTAAAAATGAGGAATATAGAAACTGGAATCACCTCATTTGGAAGTAAAATGGTTAACTTATGAATTTTTGAAGTTTTAAGCGGACCAATTATCGATAATTTGGTGACCATTCTCGCATGAGATCCTTCGGAAGCTTCTACCGAAAATATTTTACGTCCACTTTGTAGAGCACTAAAAATGGAACATAATGAGACAAGAATCACCTGATTTGGATATGGGATGATCAAAATATGAAGTTTTGAATATTAAATGACCATTTCCACATGTAATTTTGCATGGGACCCTCCGGAGACTTTTACCTGAGATTTCTCACGTCCACTTTATAGGACATCACAAACGAAGAACAATGGCCTTGGAATCATCTGAATCCGACGTAGAACGGAAAAGATATGAAGCTTTGAAGTTCTAACGATAATTTTGCATGCAAGCTTGCATGGGACCCACTGGTGACTTCTACCCGGGATTTTTTACGTCCACTTTGTAGGACATCACAAATGAAGAACAATGGCCTTGGAATCATCTGAATCCGACGTAGAACGGAAAAGATATGAAGCTTTGAAGTTCTAACGATAATTTTGCATGCAAGCTTGCATGGGACCCACTGGTGACTTCTACCTGGGATTTTTTACGTCCACTTTGTAGAACATCATGAATGAGGAATAATGGTCTTGGAATCATCTGAATCCGATGTCGGATGATCAAGATATGATGATTTGAAATTCAAACAATCCAACTTAGGATAAATTGCATGAAGGCCCCTAGGATTATTTATAATAATTTCATAAACCTCCCTCATATGTATCATCTGACTAAAATGGTCATATCTTCCTCATTTGATATCGAAATTGAGCAATTTTGGTCTCGTTTCGAAGATAATTCTATGACCTACACATCCATGCAAAATTATAACCCATGACCTTGCTGTGGACCCATTGAAAACTTCCTCAAATTCACAGTCAAGAATCCAAACTTTCAATCACCTTTCTTCCTTTTGTTGTCCACACACCAGCAGGACTTTGTTTAGTTGGGATGGCAAAAATGGGGTGCTTACACCATCGCCTTTATGTCAAGCTGATGATTCTTTGTAAACGAATTCATCTCTTTCTTGGTCCAATTGAAATCCTAGATTTTTTGAGTAATCCTTCCCAATTTATGGTTTGAAAATTCCTTGCCTCATGGGGTATACCAGGCATGACCTAATTTCTTCTACGGTAGGGCACATTTTTACCTCACCGAATTTGAACACATGAGTGATGGGGTCCCAACACTTAACCAAGGCCTCTAAAAGCCTTATGGTCATTACTTAAAGCAGAGCATCCAAATGTAAGATTTCTAAAGCCAAGCAAGTAGTGATGCATATATAGCTACTCTATTCTTTCAAAGCTCGGTCTATGTTCGGAAGCAATTGTGAGACAACGAGTAAGTTCTGCACATCACAAAAGTAGCAGTCGGGGGGTTTAGATCCACAACAAATCAATCATACCACCAAGAAATTTCCTAGTCAAGAGTGTGTAAACATACAATTTGGATACATTTTAATAAGTCATGTACAACTTTACCACAAATTTTAATCATGTCTAGACTCAAAACTCTAAGTCCGATGAAACACAACGAAAACGATGGCCCTGACAAGCTGACAAGAAACTGTCCACTTGGATTCACCGTGGGAAGATCTTATGGTTATTTGCATAGAGTGGCCGATCCTCAAGAAAAAATGCCACTACGTTGGAAGAGAACGATGGACCATTAGAATTTTGGACGTCATCGAATGAATAGATGATAGATGAATTCTAGCCATAGTTGTAGAATCACAAAATATGTGGAATGACATGCTCACAAGAGACAATGTCATGCAAATCAGCTCACAAAGAAAGGAGGCCAATAATGTAAACTCTGGGAAACCATTGGATTGGAGAATGGGAGAAGAGTTTTAGCCATGAGGAAGGATTTTTTTCCTCGATAATGATGAGAAGATGCAACCATTTAACCAAGGATAAGCCTGATCAGGTTATGAGGTTCAAGGTTATTGAAGACTATACAAGTCCACCACTCCTCTTTTCTTTTTGTTCTGCTTTTTTTTTTTTTTTTTTTTTTTTTTTTTTAGAGATGGAGCTACACATAGTACTTCTTTACCTAGTCCAAATTTGTCAAATATTGTAGCTCTTCGCCATCAAGGTTAGTCAGTCAGATAGCCTTGCCTAGTAAAATCTCTTTAACAATGAAAGGTCTGCTCCAATTCGGATGGAACTTACCCCTGGGATCATGTACGGGATCCCTTTACTCTTTCAGCACCAAGTCTCCAACAGCCAAATGATAAGGGTGTACTCTCTTGTTGAAGGTAACAACTATCCTATACTAATACTTCTTCAAATTGTCTACTGTTTTCATCCTTCTTTCATTGATGAAATTTAACTCTTCGTATCTTGCTTGCCTCCATTTGGCCTCAGAGATCTTAGATTCCATAAGGGTCCTCAGGGAAGGGGCTTTCAATTTGTTGAAAAGAATAGCCTCTATGCCGTAGACCAGAGAGTACGGGGTTGCTCTTGTAAATGTCCTAACCAATGTTTGGTAGGCCCATAAGCAAAGGGGAGCTTATCTACCCAATCAGTGTTGGTCTGTGCCATCTTCTACAAGATAACCTTGATGTTCTTGTTCACTACCTCAACTGTCACATTTGTTTGTGGGTAGTAAGGAGAGGACCTGTGCTGGTTGATGTGGAATTTATCACACAAATCTTGTACCTTACCCCTGAAATGTGTTCCTTAATTGGATATCAGATCATGAGGCATGCCATGCCGGCAAATAATGTACTCCAAATTTAGCCACCTTATTCGCAGTGAGCTTGGCGTATGACTAAGGTTCCACCCACTTTGTAAAGTAGTTATTGGCTACCAAGATGACCTCATTCTTGTTGGATGCTTTAGGATTGATCTTCCCAATCACGCCTATACCCCAGGTTGAAAAAGGCCAAGGGGAACTCAAGGTATGCAGCTCTGTGAGAGGTACATGGATGAAATTGGCAAAAATCTAAAACTTCTAACATTTCTTCACAAAGTCGACATAATCTGCCTCCATTGCATTCCAATAATACCCCAAGTGTTGGATTTTCTTCGCAAGCATTCTGGCATTCATGTGGAGTCCACATATCCCTTCATGGATCTATTCAACAATGTTCTGAGCTTGTTCTTCATCAACACATACCAAATATACTCCATCATGAAATCACTTGTAAAGAATGTCCTCGCATAGTATGAACTGAGCAACATATCTTCTCAAGGCTTTCTTTTCCCCAGATGTTGCATTTGTCGGATATTTGGCCTCTCTAATGAAGTCTACAATGGGCGCAAACTAGGTTTGACCATCTATTGTCAATGGATTAACCTCTTCATCTATGTAAGCAGGCTGTACCTTCCTTTCTATCATCAGAGGCTACATCTTCTCACTTGGATCACCCCCAATCATTGAGGCTAAAGCAGCTAGAGCGTTTGCATATTTGTCTGTGTCTCTTGGGAAGTATTCAATTACCACCTCTGTAAATTTGGTAGCCAATGCTTGCGCACAATGCTTGTATGGTATAGGTTTCTCATCTCATGTTTTCCAGTCCTCCTTGCTTAGTAATGAAAATGAAAGTCTCTATATACCTTTAAATTTTATACGCCAATGGCCAATGCAGCTTTGAGCCCTCAGACACAAGCCTCATACTCTGCTATGTTGTTGGTGCAATCAAAATCCAATCGGAAAGATAGAGGTACAAAAATGCCATAAGGATCAACCATCAATACCCCAGTGCCACACCCTCGATGATTCGCTGCATCGTCAGAGAACATTACCCAAGTGTCGTCTCCCACTTCCTCTTGGACAATGGAGATTTCTTCATCAAGGAACATATCTTCCAATTGTTTGAAATTACCTTCAATTGGGAGTAACGACAAGTGTTCAGCAATAATGCTCCCTTTGATAGACTTCTAACTCATGTATATGATGTCAAACTCAGAAAGGAGTAGCAATCAGTAAGCCATTTTTTCAGTCAAAGTTGGCTTTTCAAATAAATACTTGATTGGGTCCATGCGAGAGATCAGAACAATCGTGTCACGCCCCAATTCTGGTCTAACCAGATTAGTGTGATGAACAGCCAATAAACCAACAGTTCAACCAGGATCTTGTATAGGTCGTACCCACCATATCAAACCACACACACATTCCACGATAATAATCAGAGGTAATAAACAAATAAACAAAAGTCTTACAGATAATGAACTGAGAGTTTAACAGTGATAAATAAGTATTTAATCCAATTATCTCTAAACCAAAAGACATAAAAATAAATAATCAATTACATATCTGATGTTCAAATTATAACTAAACTTAAGAAAAAATACATTGGTTGCACTCGCATGATGAATCATGCGCATCTTCCTCAGCTTCTACGTCCATCGTAGCAACGTGTCCATACGTCGGTGCATTCATATATTCTTCAACAGTAGGACCTACATCATCAACTAAAAATATTCGACATCAAAAGGGTGAGCACACATCATTGCTCAGTGAGCAAACAAAACAATGCAACAAACATATGCATGCATTCAATTCATATCTTTGGTCTGGTTTTTAAGTTTACAAAGTATTATAGAAAGGTTTGGTGGCCCCCGCACCTCTATACAAGAGTGTGTGAATCCGCCCAATGGATCAAACATCATTATCGTCCCACATGCACTCACCATGGAATAGAGATAGAGCTAAAGTGTTTGGATTAAACATCGCCAACACTTCCCCTGATGCCCTACCCATACCAACACGTAAGCCCCTATTGGCGAGGGCTTGCAAACTGGACTCGCAATTAACCAATCCTAATGCCAAACAGTGTATCTAAGGCCTCACCCCAGCATCCCTCAATACGTCCATAGAGATAGAGCTAAGGCCCCCCAGTAGATTTAGAGACCACACGGTCTGAGACCACTTCCCCTGATGTCCTACGACATAATAGTTCTGCTAAGGTAATGACGATACGACGATGTTAGTGGGTAAGACTTGAGTAGAGATAGAGCTAGAGTCTGGTGACGAGGTCGAAGACCACCATGCCACGTCCTCCCCCTGATGCTCCACTCGCATCCAACACACCAACCACATACATACATTCACATGCCTATTCCTAGCATCATCATCATCATCATCATGTTATAAATAAATAAAATTAAATATGCATGAACAATAATAGCAGGAATATTGGATGACATGTGAGATGCACATTACAGCACACAAGCATAGAATCAATCATGGCATTGGACTCAATAAAAATAAATAGTTTGTTATTATCTATTAGTTTAGGTCTTGTTCCCTCACCTATTAGCAATACTCAATCTCCTTCCAAGTCTCAAAATTCTCTTTGAATTGATTTAACAACCTAAAAGTTAATGAATTTAAGTTAGGGTTCATATGTGACATGTTACAATAGTCAAAAATCAAAATAGAGCACTGATAGGTGTCTGATTGGTCCTATGATCTCATGCTATATCGACCTGACTGTCTACGGTGGATACCCTATGATCGCATATGGTGCGACCGTAGCTGCGACCATATGATTTTTGAAATCTTTCTGAATGCTTATGGTCGATCCTCTGATCACACTGGCTATGCTATGGTCAACCGTAGTTGCGACCTTGAGATTTTTGGTCACAGACTACATGCAATTCGAGTTCTTCCTGGGTCAAATCCTCTGATCTTCAATTGGATTTATTCTAAGATCATCCTATGGCCATTATTAGTAGTTTCTTATCAATCCTAATCATCAAGCTCTCTCCTCATGGTTCTCCTTGGGATTTTATCAAGAAAATCACATAAATCATAATAGGTTGATATTGTCTATCTTCCATAAGTTTTATTCCTTAGAGTTTACATCTCCAGAGATTAGATTCATACCTTTGCCTATTATAGAGAGCCAATATCTTCTCAGCAAAATCCTCTCCTTAGCTTTTTCTTCTTCTCCTTTTCTTCCTTCTCTTTCTCTAGGGTTTACTAATGTTCTAAAAGAGTGAAAAAGGACTGAGGGACGTCCTTTATATAGAGGAAAACTCTCCATATAGAGTCCTCTTTCAATTAGGAAAGAAATCCCTTAGTTTAGGAAAATTTCCAAAACTCGAAGTCTGATCTGGGGTCTCACGATCAATTACTACAGTCGCAGAACCCATCCATAGGGTCAAAATCATCGACTGTAGGGTCGTTGATTAGTGACCATTGTTTCTTTCCATATGGTCGACCGTACCTACCCAGGTATGCGACCATATGTATATAGTTTTGGGTGTTGAGTCGATTTTTATACTTGGTTTGTGATCTATCTTCACACGCTCGGTCCACTTGGTCCAGGAATGATGGGAAGACTTGGCACGATAAGGTTAAACTAGGTTAGTGGAGTGCGGGTCTAACAAATCGGGTACGATAATATATAGTGCCTCAACCTTTTCATAACCCAAATTAGTACGGCGCATGTCTTTTCTAAAGGGGTGTAGTTGGTTTCATAGCCTATGAACTTCTTGCTCATATAATACACAGCCCTTTATGTACGCCCATCATCATCATGTTGGGTGATCATCGACCCCATGGTTTTATCCAGAATAGATAAATACAGCAAAAGTGGTCTCTTAGGAACCAGAGGAACCAAAACTGGTGGGTTGGTCAGATATGCCTTGACTTTATCGAAGGCCAATTGACACTGTGGATTCCAAGTCTTCGGTTGATCTTTCTTTAGCAGCTTGAAAATAAGTTCGTAGATAGCCGTCAAGTGTGCAATAAACTTATTTATGTATTGTACCCTTCCTAGGAATCCTCTGATCTCCTTCTCTGTTTGTAGAGGGGGCATTTCAGATATTGCTAGGGTTGATCTCTATGCCTTTCTCGCTGATAATAAAGGCCAACATCTTTTCAGTTGTTACTTTAAATGCGCAGATTCAAGCTCAACTAGTACTATTTGATTCTCTCAAAGAAAGTCCTCAACGCTATAAAATGATCTTCTCTGGTGATCGACTTCACTATCATATCATCTACATATACCTCCATCTTGTTTAGATCAGGTCATAGAGGACTGTAGTTGCCATCTTCTAGTAAGTGGCTCTGGCATTTTCAAGCCCAAATGACATCACGGTGCAGTAATAGGTACCCCAATCTGTAGTAAAAGAGGTATTCTCCTTATCCTCTAGTGCCATCTTTATCTGATTGTAGCTTGAGAAGCTGTCCATGGAGGATAGAAGCATTCTTGCAATGTTGTTAACCAATATGTCTATCTTGAGTTATGGAAAATCATCCTTGGGATTCGCCTTGTTCAGATTCTTGTAATCCACACATACCCTCAATTTACCATCTTTCTTCCGAACAATGATGATATTGGCCAACCATTTCAGATAGTTTGCAACTTCCAAGAAACCGACCTCTAATTGCTTCTAATGTCTTCCTTGCCCTTTAAAGCCCACTCAGGTCTTAATCTCATCAACTTCTGCTTGTGGGGCTTTGAATTGGGTACCAAGGGAATTCTGTGTTGGGCCACTTCAGGGTCGCTTCTAGGCATGTCATCGTACGACCAGGTAAAGAATTCTTGAAATTCCTTCAATAGTTAAGTCAGGCGGGAAGTCTGATCTTCATTTAGAGCTACCCCAACTTTGATTTCTTGAGGCTATTCTGTTGTGCCAATATTGACCAGCTTGAAATCCTCTTTAATCGATCGGGCCTTCATATCTTTTGAGGCCTTGATAGATTGCAATAACTCAGGAGAAGGTTCATCATTCTTTTCATTATCGGAATCATAGTTAATGTTAGCAACATGAATGGAAGAAGAAAAAGACATAGTATAATCAAAAGTTATCATTTCACTGCAATCAGAAGAAATATCTACACGATAAGAAGTCCCATATGGGACGGAATCAACATTAAAATGAGATTATGTTTCAACTAAAGACTCAACAATTTTAGGACCAGACACAGCCAAATTGTTAAAGTTCCACGACTCACTAAAAAAGACAAAATGATCTAGACAACTCTAATTAGGGATAACTCCATCGAAGGGATGGATAAGCTATTGTGGATTTGAATCCTCATCTATGCTTCCTTCGGTGATGGTCATAACGTCCTTACCATTTAACAAGCCGTTGAATTCTCATATGCTTAATCTCCACCTAATTAATGTCACTCTCGAAGAAGATCTCAAAGCCAGGAACCTGTCGTTGAAGGTACACATACGAAAGGTCTGAACCTTCCTTGACGAAGTATCCATTAAGAGTTTTAAAAGCTGTGATCTCTTCTTCATTGTAATGCTCATCAAACTGAAACTAGCTGATCTGCTGATCCAACCATTGTTGTTGCCATGTACTACTGTTGTTGCTGTTGGCCTTTCTTGGAAAAATTGAAAACTGCTTGTTATTATTGTACTTCCTTTTTTTGAGCCTCACAAATAGTTCATCGGCTCTTTTCTGCTTCTTTCTAATCAGATCCAGGTCTTCCCTAGTAGGGACATACCCTAGTCCAAATCTGTACTCATTTATCAATAGAGAAAGCATGTTGATGTCACCCATTCCTAGGAAATAAAACATGTTAAGCATTGAACCAAATACAAATTGAAAATCTTACGTGAGGGTTTAGGCTCGGTTATTGCAATGATGGAACTGATTTGAAACCCGTTTAACTGTACTCCTATGCTATCCTCTGCACTGCTCTCCCCAACTGTCAAGGCATTCACCATATCAGACTCAGCTTGTACTGTCACTACCACCCCCATTGTGCAAAAATCTCACTTTCTGGTGTAGTGAAGAGGTCAAAATCCCTTCCTTGTGAATCCAAGGTTTGCCTAATAGCATATTGAAGAATGCAGGTATATCCACCACATGTAATTCCACATCAAAGTTTGTGGGACCCACTTTGATCTGTGTTGCTAAAACTCCAGTAATGGTTCTTTAGGTGCAATCATAATCCTTGCCGATTGATATGGCCGCCTCTAAACCTATGGCACAAGCCTCATATTCTGCTATGTTATTTGTACCACCTAAATTTAGCTTGAATGCCAAGGGTACACAATGTAGAGATGGCCTCAGTTCTGCATTATTGAAGCCCAATTGTTTGAAAGTATTAAAAGGAAAGACATTTAGGGCTGACCCCCATCCACAAATACCCTTAGCATCAGGTGGTCATTGAGACCAATGGTGATATAAAGAGCTTTGTTGTGGAGCCTACCCTCAGCTGGTAGGTTCGCTAGAATAATTAAAGGTCCGGATAGAATCCCTTACCTAGGACCCAGTCATATCTAGTGGGTCCGCATCGAGTACATCAGCTGCCAATGTGGGAAGACCTGGTATTGTAGAAATTCAGGTCAGTAGGGGATTTCGAGTGCAGGTCTTACATTAAGTAGGTCGATTAGTAAAGTGAAACCCAAAAGTGGGTAATTAAGTAGTTTTATCCTATAATCAATTCTATAGTATACCAAAGAGAGCCATATAGTTTTAACCGAAGGCAAATTGTCCAAACTAAAATGGCTTCGTCTAATATCAATGGTGGGGAGTCAATGACTAAATCTAGTCCAACATTTATTCTTTTCCTTTGATCTCTGAAGATCCCACGTTTCTCTAAGCCATCCCCCATGATTGTCGTCCTCATCTCCACCAAAGAAACTAGAAGCTTGGAGGAGCACTATCACCATGAGAATGGTTTTCTGCAACATTGTTATAAAATTGGTTCGATTTTGATTTGAAAATTAAGATTTGATTATTAATCGGTTCTATTTTGATTTTTTTAATCAAACCAAACTGGATAGAATTGATAAACCATTTTATGGACCAGTTTACACCCTTAATGTACTCAATTTATGACTGAAAATCTGAGGTTTAAAAAACATCAAATGGGTTGATGTTGTCTAATCCTAAGAAGGATTATCAACCTACTTAATTGATCCAATCCCAATACCCGAAACCTTTTAATCAACTCATCAACTTGCTTGGTAACGGACTATAACAATTTTGTTGTTTAAACATATTGTTATGTTTGAAACTTGATATTATCTTAAGCCATGAAGTATTGTTTACTTTGCTACAGTTTTGGCGGTCCCGCTTGCCGCTGAGGGGATTGGGTGGTTGCTCCCATCCCCCTGGATGAATGTGGGGTTTAGGGGGCATGGACCCGATCCAAATTTTCTGTGGTGGTTTTACTGGATGCAATGGCTCAGATTCAAATTTTCTGTGGCGGTTTTACTACAGGTAATCTTGTACTTTTGGAGTTTAGAGTTTCCCTTTATATAGGAGTGTAATCTTATAAGGAGAGTGTTGAGTATTGTATCTTCTTCATTGGAATAGTGGAATCGATGACTGATCACTCTGCTATGGACGTAGCCTATACATATTGTGTGAATGAACCACATAAAATTATTGTCATGTTTCTTTCCTGTTTTTTTATTTTTGATTTTTTGATTTTTTGATTTTTTTTTTATTTTTTATAACTATTATTCTCCTGCTGCATTACTAATTTCTAATATATATTTTCTATAATTATGGTGAGATTTGATGCATCAGATACCACTTGTAAATATGGGCTTCATGCACTAGGACCCACCAATCACTCCCTTACCAAACAGGTCCACTACCTGACCTTGTCCCCTCCACAATCCTAAGTTCTGTAAGCAATTTGGGGACTCTTTTAATTGTTTAACATCAAGTACCCATAAGAAATATAAAATAATGGGTTTAGTGTTGATATTTTCATGTGAATTAGATTTATCCTCTACTTCAATGAGTTCAAACTCCCTAACCCGACCAGACCAGACCCATTATCTAAAACCAAGGACCCATTTTGACTTCTAGGTTATATATAAACCCTTGGTTTGTAATAATAACACATCTCATTAACCCAATCATTACAAGAAACCTTTTGCCCCCTTCAAAAAAAACATCTCTCCTCTTATTCAGACAAGGTCAACCAAACCCTAAAACCAAGGGCCCCTCACCCAACACAAACAGAGCAGCCGGCACGACCTACACCGTGCGACGCGGTTTATAATTAAATAATCCCCCCAAAACACCTCAACTTAGTGGCAGACTTGTTATTCGATTCAAAGCTTGAAATATCATTATTCTGTGTCTCTGTACCTTTGTGTATCTTCTGTCTCCTTCCCAACGCTTAAATTAGAAAATCTCTATTAGCGCTCCCTACCATTTTGATTGTCCCTGGAAATGGTAGGTTGACAGTAGTTGTAGGAGATGAACCCGGGATTTGAGCAACGCGTTGAAGTTTTGAAGCCCAAAAAAAATAAAATTCTGGGGAAAAAATAGAAAAAAAAGGAAAAAAAAATAGAGGAGGAAAAATCACTCACTAACGTTTGTTTCTCCATTGGTTCGAAAAGAAAAAGCCATTCCTCAGCTCCATTGCACCTTTTGCTTTCCCGTTAATCAAAACGACAATTTTCTTACGAAAACAAAAAATTTGAAAGACCCGATTGGCGGAGCAAACACAGAATGGAACACTGAAACAACATTCAAAGAAAACAGAGGCAAAGCAAAGGAAACAGGGAGAGATTCAGAGCAGAGTTTGCCTCTTTTCATTTTTTCATGAATGTGATACTGTTAGAATCTCTCTCTTGAGTTGGGTTTTTTCCTCTGATGTCGTCTACAGATTTGTTGCTGCATTCGAGGTAGGTGGTGGGAGAAGGGATTCGGTGATTGAAATGACGATGTGAGAAGAGAGCGAATTGGGTATTTGCAAAAATGAGCAAAGAAGGCAGTAGCGTAGCGAAAGCTTGGGAAGCAACGGTTAGGAAATCACAAGCCGCTGTGAGAAGGCGAGGAACGAGCTTTTTCACAACAATGTCAGTAGCCCATGTTGATGATGACGACAGTGGCGGTGGTGGTGGTGATGCTGTCGGCATCGGAGTCGGCGCCGGCGAGGTCTACCATGCTGAGCGAGTCTTCTCCAATGGCGACTTCTACACAGGTCATTGGTGTGATAGCCTCCCTCACGGCCATGGTAAGTACTTATGGACCGATGGTTGCATGTACGTTGGCGAATGGTTCAGAGGCAAAACCATGGGGAGGGGCAAATTCAGTTGGCCTTCAGGGGCTACCTATGAAGGAGAATTCAAAAGCTGTTACATGGACGGTAAAGGCACTTACACGGGCTCAAGCGGCGACACCTATAGAGGCTCTTGGGTGATGAACCTCAAGCATGGTCAAGGAACCAAGCATTACGCCAATGGAGATAACTATGAGGGCGACTGGCGGCGAGGCCTGCAAGATGGTCAAGGCAGGTATCAATGGAAGAATGGAAACCATTACATTGGGCAGTGGAAGAATGGTGATCTTAATGGCAATGGAACTCTGATTTGGGCTAATGGGAATCGATATGATGGGTTTTGGGAAGATGGGTTGCCTAAAGGGAATGGAAATTTTAGGTGGGCTGATGGGAGTTTCTATGTGGGTACCTGGAGTAAGAATCCTAAAGAACAGAGTGGGACTTATTATCCTTCCAGCTCCTCGCCAGAAGCCAATTTGGACTGGGATCCCCAGGATGTTGTCTCTGTTGGTATGAATGATTGTAAGATTTGTCCCGGTGAGAAGATCTCGATTTTGCCATCACAAAAGATTCTGAATTGGTCTGTTATGGATGCCACTGGCAAGCAGAGGAGGATGTCGGTGGATGGAAGGATCACTAATGTGGGCAGTGATAAGGGATTTGGTAGGTTCTATAGCTGGCCAGATGGTGGGGATATTTCTTGTGATTTTATTGATGCAAATAAGATGGGAGGGAGAGAAGTGGAGGATGGGTTGGTGGCTCTCCAGATTGAAGATGCAGAGAACAGGGGAGCAAGGCAACAGCCACAGCAATTATTACCGCCGGAAATGAAGAAGCAGGGTGAGACAATTTCTAAAGGTCATAAGAACTATGAGCTTATGCTCAATCTGCAGCTGGGAATCAGGTAGTATTTCAGAGAAAATTTTGTTCACTGTTCTTCAGCTTCTGCTTATCTATTTTTTTTATTTTTTTTCTTCTTTATTTTGTTATATGATGGGGTCTGATTTGTGTTTGTCTTTCCCTTTTCCAGTTGTTTTTTAAGACTGTTGTGGGCTTCTGGTGTTTGTTAATAGGATTTTAGTGGGGGTTGACGAATAGCTGAAATCAATTCATCAATAAGATTTCCTTTCTTATCTGCTGACCAAATAATTAAGTTTGCTTGCCTTAAAATATAATCCTGGGTGGGTTTTAAAATTCCCATTGTGAACAATAGAGGAAAGACCTGGAACTATTCAGTGAACTCGTTCCCTTGTTTCCAAACTCAATGATTGTATACATCCCATCAATCTGATTTACTTTTTCTTTCATTTGAATAATATAATTCTTCAATTTGTGGATGAAATTCTTCCTGTTGGTTTCTTCCTTAATGTAGATATTAGAGAGTGATTTTACAAGAACAATGTTTTGGAGTTTATTTCCTCAGCTGTTGGAAAAGATTATTATCATTTTAGTACTAATGGAAATAATATCACTAGAACTGCCAAGTTTAGCTATAATGTCTTTAGCTTCTACTACAATGTTAGGAACATAGCAGTAAGAACTTATAACAGAAATTTTGGAGGTTTTTTTTTTTGTATCACCAGCCTCCCATCTATTAATTTGGTTTATGTTTTGAGAAATAAATAAAAAATAAATTCAGCATTTATGTTCTTCAATATTATAGCATGGGGACATAATTCTAACTTTCTTTTGCACTTTCATGTCCTCTAATGATACTATCTGTTTATATCTGATGATTGTGCTTGTTTTCTTATCTGATCACTGTCTGTTTAACATGTAATGTGATTGAACAGGCATTCTGTGGGAAAACCTGCACCAGCTACATCCCTTGATCTGAAGGCTTCAGCATTTGACCCCAAGGAAAAGGTTTGGACAAAGTTCCCTTCTGAAGGAAGCAAACAGACTCCACCACACCAATCGTGTGAATTCAAATGGAAGGATTATTGTCCCTTGGTTTTCCGGTAAGCTTGCAGATTTATATTTCTTCAGTTTGGTGCTCGACATTAATTTTTCAAAGTATTTATAATGATTTGTATTTAGGACTCTTCGCAAGTTGTTCAAGGTGGATGCAGCTGATTACATGCTATCTATATGTGGAAATGATGCACTCCGGGAGCTCTCTTCTCCTGGTAAAAGTGGAAGCTTCTTCTATTTAACCCATGATGATCGCTACATGATAAAGACAATGAAGAAGTCAGAAGTAAAGGTTTGCTCTCCATTTTTCTGGCATGTCTGTTGCTTCAAATCATGAATGATTTGCATTGAACTGAAGCTTCTGTTTCATTTACTATTATGCTACAGGTGCTTGTAAGGATGCTTCCAGCCTACTATAATCATGTTCGGGCTTTTGAAAATACTTTAGTCACCAAATTTTTTGGTTTGCATTGTGTAAAATTAACTGGTGCTACACAGAAGAAGGTAAGAACATGGATAACAAATCCTAGCTTTGAGTCCAGTTATTTACCTGAGATTTAGAATTTTTGGATTGGAAACATCTTGTAAGCACACAAATGGCTAATGAATCAGGTTCGCTTCGTTATAATGGGAAATCTATTCTGTTCTGAGTACCCCATTCACAGGCGCTTCGATTTGAAAGGGTCTTCCCATGGTCGAACAACAGATAAACCAGAGGCAGAGATTGATGGGAATACAACTCTTAAAGACCTGGATCTTAACTTTATATTTCGACTTCAGAAAGCATGGTACCAAGAACTTCAAAGGTGAATTCAGAACCACCTTACATCTACAATAACAAAGCATTGTGTTTCAATGATAATTTTTTCCCTATGTTTCTTTTTTTGCATTCTAACTTAAACTACTAGTCATAGCAGGCAAGTTGATAGGGACTGTGAGTTTCTTGAACAAGAAAGGATTATGGATTACAGTCTCTTGGTGGGTCTTCACTTCAGAGATAAAACATCATACACTATGGAACAAGCAAATGAGGGTCGTCCGTCTGGAGTTCGAACCCCTATTGGTAATTTCTAATCCTATCTAATGTTCTTAACCTAATCTCAGTTCAATCTTTTCTCAACAGAAAAGAAATGTTTTGAACTTTTCTTACAGGTAATGGTGATCCTGATAGTGAGTCTGCAGCTCCTCGTCTTTCAAGAGTAGACATGGATCAGCTTCTTCTTGATCCCAGCCGGTACAGTATATTTATTTAAGACATTGATTTAGTCCCAACCTCTTCTCTTTTTCTTCTGTCTTTGTGTTGGGGGTACTTGATTTTTTTTTTCCTCCTTTTAAAAAATATGTTTATATTGAGTGCTGCAGGTGGGCAACTGTCAGATTGGGTGTGAACATGCCAGCAAGGGTTGAACAGACTGTTAGAAAAAGTGATTTTGAAACCCAACTAGTTGGAGAGCCAACAGGAGAGTTCTATGATGTGGTCTTGTATTTTGGTGTTATAGACATACTACAAGACTATGACATCAGTAAGAAACTTGAGCATGCATACAAATCTATTCAGTATGATCCAACCTCAATATCAGCAGTTGATCCACGGCAATATTCTAAACGGTTCCGTGATTTTATATTCAAAGTATTCACAGAAGACATTTGAAAGAGTTGGTTGAAAGCAGCTGCAAGATTTGCATCTGTAGTGGTTCAATGCCTCATTTTGCCAGCCAAGGGTATCCCAAGTGTTTGTGCTTGTTGGATGATCAATCAATGTATAGTCAAGTCTTAGTGACAATCAGCTCACCTCCAAAAGGTTTCCTTTTGGAAGATCAGTTGTGGCTGCCAGATTTGCATGCTGGATGATTTGCCATTGCTTCTCTACTTCACTCCCTCTATATATTATTCTCTTATGTAATATGTTTTGGCAAAGGTATAGATTGACTTCATGATAACCTGGAAATGTGAAAGCCATTCAAAATTGTAAATGAATTTGCCTGAGGGTAAACCTGTGTTGGGAGATAATTCTTTTTGTACCGAGTTTTTTTGTTTTCGTCTCAGAAGATGTATAGGAGTCTCTGGGATTTTGCATTGAATAAAAATGTACAGAGGGGAATTTGGAATTGAACTCCTTTTTTGTCACAGAAACAATGTATTTATCTTCATTGAAATGTGGATCAAAATCAGCCGTTGTTGTTGACAATTGATTTGCAGTGATTTGTATGCTTCCACATCTGTTAATGGTGAAAATGAGAGGACACAGGAAAGTTAATAATTGCTCATCCATGTATGGATTTGACATGATTATATTTTGAAGGGAAATTTTTTGTGCAGGATGTGAAGATGAGAAAATTCAATATTGATCAGACATTAAATTGTTTGAATCCACTCCTGAAAAGTGAATTGCATTTCCTACGAATGAAAGGGACACAGATATTAGGATGGGAATGTGATAGATGTGATTGCTGAGTGTCGAGATAAATGAGATTGCAAAGGGTTCAGAACTTGAGGCGGATGTGTAGCAAAATCAAGAAAGATAAGGTATGGAATGATCATATTATAGCTGACTTAGGACTAACGTTGATACATGATAAATTTCTAAAAAGCCGTTTAAGATAGTATGACTATGTTCAATGAAAGTCTTTAAATGCTCTAGTACAGAGAAACGATTTGATTGATATCAAAAGATCTAAAAGAGTTAAAAGCATATTTAAGATGACTCTAGGGGGGGAGGCGGTGAGGAAAGACATGTATAACTTATTTCAAGCATGACATCGAGCAGAGCTGATTGGAGGCAAGAATCCATATTGCCAACTCCATTTAGTTGAAATAAGACTTTGTTGTTGTTGTAGAGAATCCAAAAGTAAACTGATGGTATGTTCATTGAGAAATCCAATTCATTCATGAAGAAATTTATTTAGTCGGAGATAAATCATGGATCAAGAAAATGATGGAGAACGGAGACTTTGAAGACAAGATTGAGATAAATCCATAAGATGGGTCCTCAAATAACTGATCTTTAAAACGCTTGTTCCAAAGTGGCTGCCATGGGACACGCACTAAGTCCAATCAAGGAAAGTACAAATATGACTAAGAGTGTTTAAATTTTATTTTAAATTGATTATTAAATGGTTTGGTTTCGATTTTAAAAATAGAATCATTTAATTAATTATTCGATTCAGTTTTTAAATGGATAGTTTCAAATCAGCTATAAACAGTTAAACAGAATGGAACCGAATCCTCTTCCGTGGCAGGAGATTCTTGCCGCTGATCCAAGGGCTGGGGATCAGTCGGCCCGCCTACCAATACATTGGGAGGTGGGCCGACTGAAATCCCACTTGGCCAGCGGCAGGTGGACGAGAGAGGATTTTTATACAAACAGAATACTACCTACCCAGTAGTATATTTCTTTAGTGGACTTAGACATGATCAGTCCCAATAAGGGTCAGGCCCAGAAGTAGCAACTAACCAATTATTGGCAAAACGAACTGTAAAGACATAAATTAGTTGTAAAATCGATGCCAAAACCATTTACACAATTAAATTGAAACCGAATATTAATAGATTTCGGTATTTGGAAAAAATTAATTGATAATTAATTTGATTTCGGTTTTCACCTATCATACACTGAACCGAACCATTTAACACTCTTAACTAATATAAAGCAATCAGAAAATGCTTTACACAATTATTTGATTTGTATGAGATTCAAATGTGGTGATGAACCATTCCATGTCTCTGGGTATTCCAGGTCTAGGCTATATTGGTAGATTGATGAAGGAAATTTAAAAAAAAATATCATCTCCTGTTGTCTGGTTCCTCTAATCATGTGCCAACGGCTGAAGCCTCTCCATCGATAGGAAAGGATCTGAACCCAAAATTTAAAGCTTCTTTTGAGAGTTACTTTTAAAAGTATACAATCAACTTCAAACAATCAATGCTTGATTAATGCTTGATTAACAATGCCAGCCTAAACCCAACCTTTCAATGGGCCTGCAGGGATGGGTGTAGTTACAACTGACCCCAAGGGAGATGAAATTAATTGTTTCTACTTTTCAGGCTAACTAATTCCAATTGATCAAACATTAAAGAAGCTAGTTCATTCATAGTTGCAACATGCAACCTTACTTTTGAAGGATTGAACTTTGAAGCAAATCCTGAATGGTTCCAATTCATTCAAACCAAACCATTTTGATATCTGGTTCTTTGTTAAAAAAAAAAAAAATGGTTTTCATGAATCATGGTCCTTGGTCCTTACTGGCTCAAATTCAAACAGATTCTTGATTTGTAACTTATGGACCATGATGACATGGTTTTAATTCACAGAATCAGAAAGGGTATCAGTATTTGATAAGTGATCGATCAGTATCGATCAGGTATCAATCATTATTATGATGATATGACATCTATTTTTGGTATTGGTCAAGTATGGACCCGTATCTATCACATGTCAAGCTAATATCAATCAGATATCGATCAAATATCAATTTTTGTTCCGATTCAAT
The DNA here is from genome assembly GCA_028583415.1 of Protea cynaroides. Lineage (NCBI taxonomy): Eukaryota > Viridiplantae > Streptophyta > Magnoliopsida > Proteales > Proteaceae > Protea > Protea cynaroides. The sequence goes on from CM053269.1 coordinate 86,743,839, forward strand.
CATTCTTTCTTGTATCAACCATCATTTATCTGTATTGGTCACTGTCAATACTGAACCAGATCAATCCATCCTGGATACCTAAAACTATCGTGATGACCAGGAGCCTCTATGGTACTGCTAGATTGAGGCATCCGACGGCTGAGAATGCATTGGACAAGACATGGATGCATGGACTGAATCTTAAGAAATATGAAAAAGTAAAGAGTCCTATATACTATGAAGAGGGTTTCGTAGAGACTAAAAATTTAGTACAGAAAGTGAAGGAGAAGATAACAAACCCAAGAAGAAGAGAGAGATTGATTGATTGTGGACTGAAACCGACAGCGATTGGAGAAGAAACAGTGGCAAATAGGACTGCTAGAAGAGGGAGTAACTTACCGAAAGCAGTTTGGCAGTCAATGAAGAGAGAGAGAGAGAGAGAGAGAGAGGGGGGTAGTGGGTTCATTAACTACACAGCGCTGTCTACAATAGTGGAAAGGGACGATTCATAAGCTTAGAAAGTCATGTTTCGAAGAGAAATGAAAGGAAATGACTGACAATATGATCAGAAATAGAAGACAAGATGTAAGGCTTTTCTATTTTTCTATATCCACGTCCAAGCCAACACTCTTTGTCGGTTTGACTTGTCGACTAAGTGTCGATTCGGACAAAGGTTTCGAATTCACCAAGAACCACGTGGCAATCATTCGGGATAGATTGCCACTGTCCTCTCAGAACCACTGGGAAGAGACGATGTAAGGCTTTTCTTTTCTCTTATCTACGAATCTTTATAGTACTGTATATGAATCCATTAATGCCAACACCAGAGAGAGAGAGAGAGAGAGAGAGAGAGAGAGATTATGGCTGGAAGGGTTAGATTTCAGTAGGGTTTTGAAAACTCCAACAGGTTCTGAGCTTTTTGTTGGGTTTGAAAATGAGACAGGATGAAGTTGACCCGACATACCCATAACAAGCAGCGCCTCAAACGCTCATTGCTTAGATGCCCCCAAGACATTAGGCGGCGGAGCTGCACTGCAACCCTTCTGTCTGTCTCTCCCTCTTGCTGAATCTGTATACACTTGGATCCCATCTTCTAATAAACGGGGGTCATAACCCTCTTGAGTTTCTCACGTGTTCAGACCTTCAGGCTTCAGTGCTGTAAAGGTGTTGAAAGTGGTGTGTAGTGTGGACCGTGCGTGTGGTTTTGGTTGAACGGCTTGATTCGCTTTTTGTTCGGTGTGATTAAAGTAAAATATAATCGAACCATTTATTAAGGTTTTTAAATTCTTAGTATTTTACCCCAAAAAAATTTCTTAGTAAAAATCGGTTTCCATTATTCGGATTTTGAACATTTTGGTGGGAGGTAGGTGTGTCAACGGGCAGGTCTAAGTTAGTTTGAAATCGAGCCAAATCAGTGTTGGGCTTTATAGGACCTAACTAACACATGTCCATTTGCACTTGCACATTAACTAACAAATCGGTCCAATTTTCATTTTTTTTTTTAATACTTTGATCATTTATCACCAAGAAAAAAAAAATAAGAAAAGGGAGAGGGACATCCTAATCAATAAAGGCTTGGAGCACCCAATAATGAACAATATACATGTATTTGTGGGATGTACTCCTAGGAAATCTCCACCCTTTACATTTTCCCATGACATCATATGTAACTCTTTTGAGCACAATTTCTCCAGGTATTGTATTATTTCTAAATTTCCTAGCATTTCTTTTCCTTCCAATAAGGGTGATAGAGGCATAGAAAACTAATTTAACAATTTTTCCCAGAGCTCAACAGTCCTCAGAGGTCCTTGCTATCCATACGGTTTCATCACCCACCAACAGCTGGTCTATAGAAGAGGTTGGGCTACAATGGGCCTTAATCTTTTTCTAAATCCAAGCCACATAGGACATGTGAAAAAAACAAAAAAAAATGGTTTCTTTCATCAATTCCAGCCCAACAAAGGACACATCTATTATTGACCATAACTTTCTGCTTCTCCAATTGATCCGAAGTTGCAAGAGCATTCATGATGCATCTCCAAGAGGTGAGAGATTGTCTAGGAATATTACCTTCAAACCATATTGATTTTACCCATCCAATGTCCTGCCCATGGGATCTAATGAGGTTCCATATAGATTTAGAATTGCAGTTTGTGAGAGGTTTACCTAGCCATTTAATCTGATCTTTTGATCTCCCCAGTTCTCTTCCCACTTGGTGAATGTTATTCCACTGATTCTGGAGGTTCAATTGGTCAAACATAGCAAGATACCAATAGCCATGAGATAATAGCAACTCAACCAAATCATGCTTCCTGCTCTCATCCATCCTATGCTTGGTCCACAAATCAAGGAGGATACCATCAGGGTGCCACGGGTCAAGCCAAAACTTCATATTTCTCCCATCACCAATAGAGTGAGAAACACTGGTTTGTATCAGGTGCCTATGCTTCAGCATCTTTCTCCAAATCCAAGAGCTTTTAGCAATGCATTTAACAGTCCAAATAGAGTCTCTTTTTAAGTATCTTTTTGTCATCCAGTCAACCCAAAAGACATTTCCTGTTGATTGCCACATTCCACACCTGCTTGAGGATGTTAGCCGTGTTCGTTTCCCCCACATGTTTTACTCCAAGACCTCCTTCCTTTCTTGGCTTGCAGATCCTGTCCCACAAAACATAGTGTATTTTTCTCTCTAAAGAAGGACCTACCCAAAAAAAGTACGCATGCAAAAGTAGGTTTAATTTTCCTAGTCACACTCTTTGGAAGCTTGAACACACCTATCCAATAGAGGTAGTTTCCTTGAAGCACAGACTGGATGAGCTGAAGCCGGCCTGCTTAGGACAGGAATCTTGATTTCCACCCTCAAGTTTTCTACAAATTTTCAACATTACAGTGAGATGCTTTCAGACTCCTAGAGCATAATGGAAGACCAAGGTATACAATAGGCATAGGGATGTCTTAGCAAGATCTGAACACTGGATCAAAGTATCAATAGTATACTGGTCAATACCTCCATGTAAAATATTAGACTTAAGCTTATTCATTTTCAGATTTGAGAGACCCACAAACTCATCGAGGATACCCAGACTGTAAGACCCGCACTCCATGAACCTGATCTAAACCTCTATTTCATGTCGTAACAGGTATTCCAATCATAATCGGACCAGACGGGACAAGCAGATGACAATCAGGTACGAAAACGGATCAAAATAGAGAAATATTATCATACCGGTTTTATGATACCGATCTATAAACCAGTCGACCGGTATGTCTGCGCGGGCAGACTAGTTAGATCCGAAAATGGATCTCTAAGGGTTCCGCTTGCCAAATCTCAATCCTAAAGACTTTCCTAACGTAGGGAAACTTCTTAAAACTTAATCTAGCATATTTAAGGACCTCTAAACCTCCTTAAACCTATTTGATTGATCATCACAAACCCTATAGAGGAGAAAGAGATTTGAAGAGGAGAAAGAGCTAACAAAGGTGGAAGAGGAGCCGCCGTTGGATGAAGAACACCATAGTTCAGAACCAACGGTAAGTGCTTGAACTACTCTCTAAGTTAAGCATTATGGATGACTGATCATGACTGATCAATACCATGCAAGGCTAGGTATTGATCAAAATCCCTAAATTCCCGTTAAACCCTAATTGTTCGATAAACCCTAGATTCGAATTATAGGCGAAGAATCATACGAACTAGGACTTGAATGGAACATAAAACAACCTTAACTCGTTGCTCAGGCCTAAAATGCATAGGAGGACCCCTAGGAATCATAGTGGGTGACCGACGGAAGATGAACACCAAGTTGGTGGTCTTCCAGAGGCATACCGGTTGACTATACCGGTTGCACTATATGCGACCGGTACCTCTTGGGAGCTGATCAAGGAGGGACCGGTCGACCATACTGGTCGCACCATTTCCCCCCCACTGCAGCGACCAGTACCTGCGACCTGTATGCATTATTTTCGATATATTTTGACCCAGTTGGTTTCCGACCAACGTAAAACCCTAAGGAACTAATTCTAATTACACCCTAACATCGTATAGGACCCTGTGATAGAAAGATTGGATGTTGTGATGCGAAGCAAGTAAGCAATTGAGCATCAGGTAAGGGAATCGAACCCAAACCCTAATTAACTAATAACAGTAAAACGTTGTTAATAACTATTATTATATAGAGTGTTGCTTGTGCATATTCAAATGTCATCTTTACTTTCAGTTATTATATTGTTCATGCACACTCTCTATGCTAGGTTGTGATTGTTAGGCAAGTGATTGTTTTCGTTGGTGTGGAATGAAAAGGGCCTAGGGTCTGGGATCATTCCTCACACTAGCACCTTTTCGTATTACTTCTGTCTTAGCATGCTTGGTGCGGGTAGGGTATCAGGGGGAGGACGTGGCACTGTAGTCTCCGGCCTGGCCACCAGACTCTAGCCCTATCTCTATGTCATAGGAAGTTGTGCTGGGATAGGGCCTACTATGATGACATATAGGATTGGTTAGTTGCAAGCCCAGTTTGCAAGCCCTCGCCAATAGGGGCTTATGTGTTGGTATAGGTAGGGTATTAGGGGAAGTGTTGGTAGTGTACGATCCAGACACTTTAGCTCTATCCCTATTCCATGGTGGGTGCATGTGAGACGACAGTAGTGTTTGATCCATTGGGCGGATTCACACACTTGCGTATAGAGGTGCGGTGGCCACCAATCCTTTCTATAGCACATTGTAAACTTAAAACCAAACCATAATGTGAATGTTACTCATGCATGTTGCTTGTTGCATTGTCTGATTTTCTTACTGAGCTAAGTTATGAGTTCACCCTTGTATATATACATGTTTTTTAGATGTTGATGCAAGTTATATTGTAGAGGACTACGTGGACACTCCAGTATATGGAGGTGTTGCTGCTTTAGAAGTGCAAGCAGGGGAGGACGAGCCTAACGCTTCATGCGGGTGCCCTTTCTGCGTGTACCTCTAGGATGGTTTATTTTATTTTATTTTATTTCAGTTGGATTCATAAATTGTGTAAAGATATTTTATTTATGTTTTGGTATGGAGAATAATTGGTTACTATACTTACAATGTAGAACTCAGTTCATTTAATTTAAGACTTCCGCTGTATTTATTTATATTCTGATTATGGTTATGTGTAATGGTTTGTATTAGTGGATACAATCTTATTGAGATCCTGGTGTGAAACGTTAGTTTAGTGGCGGTTCACTCACACTTCTAGTTCAGCCGGAATTGGGGTGTGACACAGACACTTTACACTGAACTTCTCTCAGCCTTCACAAAAAGCATAAGGCTATTAGCAAAAATAAGGTTAGAAAGTTTCATAGATTTGCAAACCTGAATCAACTTAATTTCTTTGGCTCTAACTGTAGAATCTAACCTAACTGTAAAAGCTTCCATAGCAATTGTGAAGAGGTAAGGGGATAAATGGTCTCCTTGCCTAATTCCTTGTCTCCCTTCAAAGAATCCTGTCGGGCTCCCATTAACATTGCTGAATTAAAATGGGCCTTGACCCACTCAAGTTGTTTTCAGACTTAACTTATCAAGTTGTTATTGGGTATTTTGGGCCAGTTCGAGTTGAAAGCCTGGTAGGAAATCCGTTAAGGCCATCCAAAAGGATGAAGTAGTAAAGCTAGGGTTTATTATTCAGTCTAAATCAGTATGGTCTGGGCCATTACCGGGTTCAAGCTCGTCGGTCCCTTTTTTGGTGCCAGTTTTGGGCTAGCCTAGACTAGTAGTATTGCTGCTGAAATTGGGTTAGCTAACGTGTCTTGTCACCTGCAAGGTGAAAGAGGGTTATTGGAGGATGGGCTGTGCAGCTCGACATCCACTCTGACGGTCAAGTCAGTAAACAAAGCACAATCTAGAGCCTGCGAAGAAGAGGTAAGCTCTAAAGAGGGTGTAAAGGCCTGTGTATTCTCCAAACAAGGGATAGGGTGAGTTCAGGATCATATCCTTTTACCTGTGATCGTCAAGTAATTATATAGAAGACGCACTCACTATTGGTGTAGAATACATCTCTCAATGATAAGAGTCTAGTCTTAGAAGGAGTCTAACTCTCCTCTCAAATCCCAACAGATCACGGCCTCCTACTTTAGGATGACAATCCTACGATCAAGGCAAGTAGCCAGTTTTGACTTGTAAGGTAGTTGTTAGTTATCCGTTCTCTGGAGAGTCCCTCGTAAGCCGAACTCACCAAGTCACGTCCTAGTAGGAGTATAACTCCACCATACGGCCCTGACCTAGAGACCTAGGACATATCAACTCGAATGTCCTTCCTCTCTCTATATGGTAACTCCGTGATGGCAACACCTGTCCATACAGGTGTTGCCCCTTTGTTAAGGCACGTGGACAAAGATGTGTCGTTCTTTGATTGGGAAGGGAGATGCAGTATCAATAGTTGCCCCTTGCTTCTATGATCTCAGTGAGTTCGAAGGAGCAATCTCGGCATCCGTATCGCGCTATTGCTTATTGTACTCCAGGTTGCATTTTGTGTCAAAGTCACACTTTTCAAGTTGCGGGCTATGTCGAGTTGGAAAATGCCCCAACTTGTAGCATCACATGGCCCTTTAGGTCATGGTGCATAAGTCAGCTTAATCATGCAACTTTTAAGTCACATCGAGTACCAGCTTCCCAAACTTAAAGGGGGTATGAAGCTGTGAGGAGTGACAATGGTCACTTTTGGAAACCCCAAGATTTTTTAGGAAACTTGCGATATTTTTGAAACTCCCACACTCCACGATCCTATGATGATCTGACAGCTGTGGATTTGAAGCGCTTGCCTCTAGGGGATCGCCACGTTGTAAGCACCCCATTTTTGCCATCCCAGCTAAACAAAGCCCTGCGGGTGTGTGGACAACAATAGGAGAAAGATGATCGGAAGTTTGGATTTTTGACTGCGAATTTGAGGAAGTTTTCAATGGGTCTGTGAATTTGAGGAAGTTTTCAATGGGTCCACAGCAAGGTCATGGGTTATAATTTTGCATGGATGCATAGGTCATAGAATTATCTTCTAAATGAGACCAGAATTGCTCAATTCTGATATCAAATGAAGAAGATATGACCATTTTAGTCGGATGATACATATAAGGGAGGTTTATGAAGTTATTATAAATAATCCCAGGGGCCTTCGTGCAAATTATCCTAAGTCGGATCGTTTGAATTTCAAATCATCATATCTTAATCATCCGACATCGGATTCAGATGATCCCAAGACCATTATTCTTCATTCATGATGTTCTACAAAATGGACGTAAAAAATCCCAGGTAGAAGTCACCAGTGGGTCCCATGCAAGCTTGCATGCAAAATTATCATCAGAACTTCAAAGCTGCATATCTTTTCCGTTTTACATCGGATTCAGGTGATTCCAGTTCCTATATTCCTCATTTTCAATGTTCTACAAAATGAACGCAAAAAATTTGGAATAGAGGCCATCGGAAAATTCCATGCCGGATGACAGCGGAAATGACCCATGAAATGACAAGGAGAGAAAACTCAGTTAATTCCAATCAATCCAGTCAACTCAGTTCAAGCCAGTTTTGGTCCAACCTAGCTCAACCCATATCAGTTTAACTCAGTCAACCTAAGTCAGTCTCAACCCGTTTCGAACCAGTTCATTCATGTGCATAGTATTTATATATATTATATATATTATATACTATATTTATATATATATATATATATATATATATATGTATGTATGTATGTTAACAAATATATGTGTATATATGTATATAATATATATTATTATATGTAAATGATAATCTAAAAGATTTTGAGAAGAAAAAGGAAAGAGGGGAGAGAGAAACGTGAAAGTGAAGGGAGATTTTGGTTTTGGAGATAATCCAAAAGATTATAAGTTGGCGTCAATGATGTCGTATCCAATTGGGGTAACTCGGTGAATTACTTGTTTAAACTGGCTACCATTGGTATCTGATAGGTCATCTATGTTTGGGCTTAAGTTCGATGTGTCTGTAGACGGTCCAGTCCAAAATGCTCTGAAAAAATGAACAATAATTATCTCATTTGAGACATCAACAACAGTGCTTTACTACTTCCAATCAATTCCTTCCCAGTTTGATATTTCTTCCTCTTCCATGTCCGTTGCTAATTCTGACTCTGATGACGATTGAGATGAAGGACCACAACCTGAACTTCTACTCCATCGGCCTTTAGAGAAATGAAAGCTCAACACACACGTGAAAGTTATAGATGATTAAGTTGAAGTCATGCAAGCATTCGCAAAGATACAAGTTGGTACATCAAAATGTCATCCCATTTGATCAATTTACAGAAAGAATTTTTTATGGGATATTTCTACCGACAAGGACCATTCAAATGATTAAGTCTTTTACAAGGGCATGAAGTCTACAGACATAAAACACGCAACAGATCAACCTCAAAGTCAAAGATGAGCTCAAAAAAAAAAAGGAAAGAAAGAAATAGAGAAGAAAAGGAAAGAAAAAAAAAAGAAAAAAAGAAAAAAAGAAAGAGCTATACAAAATAATGAGGTTGGTTAGCATACTACATTGGAACAATGATGGTGGACAAGTTCAACTATGGTGCATAGACATGGAGCAACTACTTTGAAACACTAATGATGAGTGAGTTCAATTACAAGGCATGTACATGGGGCAACTCCTTTGGAGCCCTGCTGATGGACAAGTTCAGTATAAAGCAATAAGACAATTGGTTCTCGTACAATGACATATAGACACCATTTCTTAGAACCTGATTGGAGAGCTGATCATTTGTCGTGATTCACGTTGTGTGTTGAGCTGGATTTTGATTTTGGTCACTACATCCCGCCCATACAGGGGGTGGTCTCATCATTTTGTTGTCATCAGAGGTTTTTTCTTTTCGGCTAAAGACTCTCTCTCCCGTCCATCAATCTGACGGTCTTCCACAGAGTCTACATTACATGCCCTTATTTCAAATGTCACAAAATTTTATGGTATCGTTTCTTGTGAACATGTCGTCTTGTTATGCATAAATATTGTTTAATAAATCTGACGAGAATATCTATCTGTCGTTCATCATTTCGACGGCGTCCAAAAATTCCATAGTCCTTTTTTGCTAACCGATAAAATGGCATCGCCTAGTGGAGATCAAGCCATTCTACATAAATAACCAAACACTCTCCCAATGGCAGACCCATTGGACAGTTTCTTATCTGTCCATCTGGACCTTCATCGTCATACTTGTATACAGACTTAAAGGATTTGGGCCCAAACATTGTTACAACTGATTCAGCATCTGAGCATAGCTTGTTGAAACTTGTTTTCTATCTAAGTGATACCGAGAAGAGAAAGCATTCTTTGACATTTTTTCTAAAGATTAGTGTAGGGTTGCATCTCCTTAAGGTTATTTCTAGTGATGACTCAAAAGTCGTCTGCCTATCAATATGTGCAGACTTGAACTTAGACACTGGAGCAAAATCACCCATTTATCCAAACATCATGAGTTTAGTTGAGCCCTCTGTTTGAAACTCAAGAATGCAGAACATATCAAAATTGCCTTTTAAAGAAAGGAAACATGTTTCTCTCGGTCTAGATTAAGTCAAGTCAAGGAAAGTCGATCAAATCATGATCTCTAGTTCCTCTTGGATTCCGAGAAATGTTAGTGGACAAAGTACAGATGTTGAGCCCCATTGTGGCTACCTCAATATTTATGGAAAGTTCAACCCACTTTGGGAATGAAGAAAGATGAAGAAAGAAATTGAAAAGAACAAGAAAAAGAAAAAGAAAAAAAAAAAGAGAGAAAAGGAAAGAAATGTGAAAGTACAGAGAAGAAAGAAGACTGAATGAAAGCAGAATTAGAATGGAAAAGAGAACAAGATGCAAGGAAAGAAAAGAAAGAAAGAAAGATCATGGAAAGAGAGAAAAAAAAAAAAACCGGCCCGAACTACGCGGAACCTGATTCCGGAGGGATGGAAATCCCAAAGGATACGTAGGCAATTTGGGACACCCCAAATTCGGTCCAAAGGCTACACATCCAAAGGCTACACATCCAAAGGCTACACAGCCAAAGGCTATACATTAAGAGGTTACAAATTCAGAGCACAAAGCACAGTTACAGTTACATCACGAGCGGTCTTGAGCCAAAGTCACAGACCTGATGAGGTCGCTACTCAAGAAGCTTGACAGTTATAGTTACATCATGAGCGGTCTTGAGCCAAAGTCACAGACCTGATGGGGTCGCTACTCAAGGAGCTTGGCGATTCCAGTTACATCATGAGCGGTCTTGAGCCACGATCACAGACCTGATGAGGTCGCTACTCAAGGAGCTTGACATCTACAGTTGTTTGTTGTACAGTGTAAAAAAAAAAAAGAAAAAAAAAAGGGGGGAGGAGAGTAGTTACAGCATCAGTTCAAGAGAACAATGTTATAATCCAGATCAAGTGCAGAATAATGCAAAAATGGGCCACTTTTGTCTTCGGTCTCAATTGCCCACAATCTCGGCCGAAGAGGGGCATCTGTAAGCACCCCATTTTTGCCATCCCAGCTAAACAAAGCCCTGCGGGTGTGTGGACAACAATAGGAGAAAGATGATCGGAAGTTTGGATTTTTGACTGCGAATTTGAGGAAGTTTTCAATGGGTCTGTGAATTTGAGGAAGTTTTCAATGGGTCCACAACAAGGTCATGGGTTATAATTTTGCATGGATGCATAGGTCATAGAATTATCTTCTAAATGAGACCAGAATTGCTCAATTCTGATATCAAATGAAGAAGATATGACCATTTTAGTCGGATGATACATATAAGGGAGGTTTATGAAGTTATTATAAATAATCCCAGGGGCCTTCGTGCAAATTATCCTAAGTCGGATCGTTTGAATTTCAAATCATCATATCTTAATCATCCGACATCGGATTCAGATGATCCCAAGACCATTATTCTTCATTCATGATGTTCTACAAAATGGACGTAAAAAATCCCGGGTAGAAGTCACCAGTGGGTCCCATGCAAGCTTGCATGCAAAATTATCGTCAGAACTTCAAAGCTGCATATCTTTTCCGTTTTACATCGGATTCAGGTGATTCCAGTTCCTATATTCCTCATTTTCAATGTTCTACAAAATGAATGCAAAAAATTTGGAATAGAGGCCATCGGAAAATTCCATGCGGGATGACAGCGGAAATGACCCATGAAATGACAAGGAGAGAAAACCCAGTTAATTCCAATCAATCCAGTCAACTCAGTTCAAGCCAGTTTTGGTCCAACCTAGCTCAACCCATATCAGTTTAACTCAGTCAACCTAAGTCAGTCTCAACCCGTTTCGAACCAGTTCATTCATGTGCATAGTATTTATATATATTATATATATTATATACTATATTTATATATATATATATATATATATATATATATATATATATATATATGTATGTATGTTAACAAATATATGTGTATATATGTATATAATATATATTATTATATGTAAATGATAATCCAAAAGATTTTGAGAAGAAAAAGGAAAGAGGGGAGAGAGAAACGTGAAAGTGAAGGGGGATTTTGGTTTTGGAGATAATCCAAAAGATTTTTGACAAAAAATGAAAAGAGGGGAGAGAAAAAACGTGGAAGAGAAGGGGATTTAGGGTTTTGAGATAATCCAAAAAGATTTTGAGAAGAAAAAGGAAAGAGGGGAGAGAGAAAACGTGAAAGAGAAGGGGATTTAGGGTTTTGAGATAATCCAAAAGATTTTTGAGAAAAAAAAAGGAAAGAGGGGAGAGAAAAAACGTGGAAGAGAAGGGGATTTAGGGTTTTGAGATAATCCAAAAAGATTTTGAGAAGAAAAAGGAAAGAGGGGAGAGAGAAAACGTGAAAGAGAAGGGGATTTAGGGTTTTGAGATAATCCAAAAGATCTTGAGAAGAAAAAAGGAAAGAGAGAGGAATAAAAGAAAAAAAGAAAAGAAAAAAGGGGGAAAAAGATTCCCCTTCACGTTTTCTAGAAAGAAAACGTGAAAGAGAGAGAGAGAGGAGAAAGAAAGAAAGAAAAAAAGGAAGGAAAGAAAAAGGAAAAAAAATATATTTTTTAGAAAAAAGGATCTTCTAGAAAATGAGTGAAAAATTATAAATAGGCAAGAGGAGGATCCTTTTTTCCAGAGCAGAGAGAGAGGGGAACGTGGGTGAGAGAGAGAAATGTGAGTGAGAGAGAGAAAATGTGAGAGAGGAAGAAAGAAAGAGAGAGAAAAGAGAAAAGAAAGAAAAGAGAAGAAGAAAAGAGAGAAAGAGAAGAGAGAAAGAAGCAGAAGAGAGGAGAAGGAGGATTCACATTCAAAGGGGATTGATACAACCCCCAATCACCCTTCATCAACGGTTTTGCTCGATTTGAGCCCAAGGTTAGTACTCTAAACAAATTTAGAGGTCGTTATAATGCCCGAATGCCAATTTTGCTTAAAAAAGGCTAATTTTCATGAAATCTCAATCATGAATGCTCTATTACATGCTTGTTAATGTTAGGATTCCTATGTCTAACATTTTTCATGAATGATAATTTTTCTAAGCTATTCAATGATGAATTTTTGATTGATATACAATGATGTTTGATGTTTTTTGTAAATTTCATAAAGTGATTTTCTGATCTGAAAATTCTAGATTTAGGGTTCAAACTTAGGACGTACATCATATGTATTTTTTCTAAGATTTTGATGCCCAAAATTTTATGGGAGTCTCTCTGATATGATAGAAGACTACCCTAAAAATTTCGTTCCATTTGGAATTGGGAAAATATATCAAATAATTTGTCTTTGACATTGCTATTTTTCTCGGATGTAATGCAATCCTCCATCGGAAAGTCTCTAGACAAAGGCCTTATGGCCATAATCAGAAAATACACTTAACATGAACTTTTTAGACATGAAAGTCTTCTAAAAAATGGCACTAGTTTCATATTTTTTCCATTTTTTGTTGAATTGATATCAATTTTTAAGTGCATAGTGCTTTGATTTCAGATCTGTCATGATGTGCTGATTTGCATGATTGAAAAGAGTCATTTTTCACAAAGAAAATATACTGTTTTAACTTGTTTTTCTTAATGAAATTTTATATCAGACATTTATCTACATAGATATATGTCTGTATTTAATTTTCATTAAGAATAGAATTTTATTTGGAATTTATGGTGCAACTGGTAAAAAATATGGAACTGACCTGACCAGTGTATTTGCCTGTACTTGGGGAATGTTTTCGACCTACCTATGTTCTCTTTTAGGATTAGCTTCCTTGAGACAAAATGTTGGCCTCTGAGTCTTCTTTCCGAGGATATCTTTTAATAATTTTTTGGGTAAGTACAGTGCCCTATGTGCCCATTTTGGTCCAGCCTGACAAAGCTGTCATCTTGCTACGTGTTCCATCATGTTTTGATTGATTCTCATATGCTTTGGATGTTTCTCACATGCCATATTTGATGCTATGCTATGTTTGGATGCTCGTATGCATACACTACTATAATTGGAATGGTCACACTGCCATAATTGGAATGATCACATTGCCATAATTAGAATAATCACATTGCCATGATTGGAATGTTACACATGCTTATTGCCATATTTGTCTACTACACTTGCTCACATATTACTGCCATGTTTGGATGCACACTTACCATGTTTGTATTGATTCACATGCTCACTTTCCATTTTTGACTGTTGTGTTGCTAAATTTGAATATATTTCCAACATGCTATATTTGGATGCTTACACTGCTATATTAAAGCTCACATTGCTTTGTTAGATTGTTTACATTGTACAACAATTAGGGCAAGATACACCCTAAGATGGAAAGAATTGAAAAATTAGGGTAGTGAAACCCTAAAAATGGAAAGAATAGTTAAGGCAAAATAAACCCTAGAATAAAGAGAATAATTAGGGTATGAAACCCTAAAAAATGAAAATCACAATGAAAAGGGATAGGAAACCCTAGAAACCTAAAAATGGAAACAATAAAAATGGTAGGAATTTAGGTCTCATCCCTAGATCCTATTGACAAAAATAGAAAGAATTTGGTACACATCCCAAATAAAAATGGTAGGAATTTAGGTCTCATCCCTAGATCCTATTGACAAAAATAGAAAGAATTTGGTACACATCCCAAATAAAAATTGTAGGAATTTAGGTCTCATCCCTAGATCCTATTGACAAAAATAGAAAGAATTTGGTACACATCCCAAATAAAAATGGTAGGAATTTAGGTCTCATCCCTAGATCCTATTAACAAAAATAGAAAGAATTTGGTACACATCCCAAATAAAAATGGTAGGAATTTAGGTTTCATCCCTAGATCCTATTGACAAATTTGGAAGGATTTTGGTACACATTCCAAATCCGACTCTCAAAAACATTTCGAACTACGTCGTACCTGATTTCTAGGGCAAACCCTAGAATACGTAGGCAATTTGGGAATCCCAAATACGGTACAAAGCCACCCATCAACCATACATCCAGCATAAACTTTAACTTGAACAACAAAGAATCTAATTGAAGCAAATGCATAAATCACTTCCATAATCTTTAATCACACAACCCATTTTCGAACTACGTTTTTGGACTTGATTTCCAGGATTGGAATACGTAGGCAGTTTGAGATGTCTTACACATCTCAGATTCAGTCCAAGACCGAACAATCTTTGGTTCGGTTCACTGTATAATATTGTACATTACATTTGCTTGTTTATTTTCTTTAAAACATGATTGGCTGAACCCTAGGTTAGAACAACTTAGCAACTTGGTTTAGGACATCCCCTATTGAACCCTAGTCATCCAATTAACCAAGCACAGTCAAAATTAGAATTTAAGGAAAGTTTAGGAGGCCGATATTGATCGGGCGGTTTGGGTGCCTAACACCTTCCCATAACCGTACCCTGAATACTTACCCGATCTCTTGCAGACCAAAGAACCGATACATTGGGTCACGAGTCAATAGAAGTCTTACCTTAGGGTGAGGCTACATTTTTAGAGGTCCTAGACCTTACTCTAGGTGGCGACTCCAACAGAATACAATCGATCTTCATCGATTACAGGATACACATGTCCATCCCGAGGAGGATCACGTCGATTTCTCATTGTCCTCACACACGTGTCGAGTTAATCACTCGAATCATGCCATGATTACCGCTACCGCACGCTGCTAACGTAATCGTGTAGATTTGTCCCTGCCTTTCAAAACATGGCATTAAATGCTAAAGGAGAAATTCAAAGATTTTCTTTTGATCGGTGGGTAGAGACATACCACCTTCCCTCACGACAATGGCAGTGAGGAGTGATTCGACATCTCTTGTCATCATTATGCTTGGAATTTAAACACTTTAAATTCGCAGCTAGGAGGAGTATAAATCCACCAGGTAGCTTTACTTGAGCACTTTCGTTTCTCTAAGTTTCCAAGCGTCTGTAACAAAGATATTTCTTTGTCTTCTTTACCTTCTTGCATTTTCACGTCTACAACTCCAACCAGTAAGTGTTTTCATTTTGTCTTTTATTTCTTTTCTTCACGTTTTCTCTGTTTTTGTGATTATGAGTCGTCGATTCTCCCGTCTATTTGACTGCCCTGGGACTGTATATTTTGACCCCACTCCCCCCCTTTCTGGTTGGTCAGAGGAGGAGTATAGTGTTTTTGGCTTCTAAGTTCTCGGGAGCAGTCGAATCTGTCCACTGCTACCATAGCTCCAGTGAAACCAGCCATTCTATTTGCCAATGTAGCTGTATCACCACCTGTAGAGGAGAGGCCAAGTCTGCCTATTGCCATAACTATGGCAGATGCTCCTGCTATTCTCGGAGAACCTATAAAAGTAGCTATTCCTTCCCCCATTGACATAATGGCCGCAAAATATGCGTGTAAGCTCAAGGTAGGGCAAATCTAGAAACTGAAGTCCGAGTACAAACTCACTGACCGCTACCACTTTAGGATTCCTGATGAAGGCGAGTCAGCTTGTCAGCCTAGCACATCAGAGATGTGCCTCTACACCAACTTCTTTCTATTTAGTTTCAAGTTGCCAGTCCCCTAGAAGCCATGCGGATTGTAAAGTATTACAGTCTAGCCCTAGCCCAACTACACGTGAACTCATGGCTAATGTTTCTGGCCTTTGTCGCATTCTTCTGAATACTCGAGAGGCTAGCTACAGTGAACTTGTTCAGATACATGTACATTCTGAACAAGTTCGTGCCGAAGAAGAATTCCAACCTGTATTTTTTTCGACAGCGAGCTGGGGTGGCTGACGTCCTGGGAGATAAAAGAAACAAAATCCTAGATGGTTGGCATGTAAGTTCTTCTTTGTAGGTCATGAAGATGGGAGAGCAATGCCCCTGGTAAAAGTATGGTGTCTCCCAAAGGTCGGGCCTCTGAACCATAGGCCTACCCTAAGTCCTAAGGATGACGAGAGCTACTCTTGGGTTAAGTTGGGACACCCATTGACTACCACTATCTCAACTCAGATCTGCTTAGCTGCTCTGGTGACTTTGGGATAGGGGATGATGTGTATGATGAGAAAACTCCTTTATGTATCGAGGTTGAACCCGTAGATCCAAGTAAGATAGGAATAGGGTATCGGTTTGTAGTCTTTAACGACTTGGTTTATAATTGTATACTGATCTGCTTCTGTGGTCTTGCAGTGGCAAAGGTCAATCTGAATGTAGAGAAGCTCATGCATGCCAGAAAAAGGAAGACTACTGCCACTGGTACTTCCAAATCTAAGAAGGCTAAACCCACTGAAGCGTGTGAGTTGTCACCTGAGGAGGGGCAGGACGAGTCGCGGGCCCAGAAAGTAAGGAAGAAGTCACTTGTTCACTCGGCTTCTCCTTCGAAGGGTCCTTTAGCCTGGGCCCCTTCACGGACGCCTAGTGTTTAAGAAGGGGAGAATGTGTTGCCCCCTGTTGCAACTTCTGACAAGCAGACTCTTCCTCCATCGACTAGTGGGATGGTTGCTCCTCCAGCGAAAGGCTTCATACATCGGGATTCTATTTTTGCCCTAGCCACTGATGCTAACATCTTTCGCCATACTAGGCAAGAGAGAAGACCTCAAAGGGTACTGCAAGTTCGCGGTCCTTGAGTCTAGGTCACATTGGCGCTCCTTACTGGCCAAAATGGTCAACAAAGACAATGGACATCGCCATCAATTCGTCTAACACTACCTATCAACTTTTGGAGGGCGTGTGGATGGATGTCGACATGAAGTATTCCTACAAGCTCTCTACCAATGAAATCCTGAAGAGGATCAACAGGGCTTCCTTTGAGGTAAGTATTTTTGACTTTTTCTTGTATTTTCTTATTACAGTCCATTAACAAACTAAAATCAAAATTTTTCTATATTCATATAGGTTTAATCCAAGTTGCAATCAAACCTTTGCACAGAGAAGGTTTAAATACCTCTTTCTTATTAATATTAAGTTTAAAATCTTTCTGATATTTTTATTGTGGCAACATTATCTCGCTTGCCTTTCATAACTAATGGAATCCAATCAAGGATTGATTGATTATCCTCTACCTATTATAAATCAAATCTATTCTATTATGGGATTAGAATAGGTTTGGTATACTCTTATTATAAATATGTGATAGGGTCCCTATAGCCTCTCTGATTGAAAACATTGAAAGGGACCCATACCCAAGGAAGAGGAGGCTATAGAACATCTTTGTTGGGAATCAATTGAAGAAAATGGTCGAAAATCAATCTCTAATGAAAATGTATGTCCCTTTATTATTATTTCATTTTGGTATTACTCAATGTGTTTTATTATCTGTATGTGATGGATTAAAATGATTTTGAAAAAGGGATAAAAAATACAACAGTGGTATCAGAGCCTTTCCATATGGATTTAAAATCATTAAGTATAGATTCATGATGTTTGAATCCATTAAAGCGTAAATTCATTTTGGTTCCCATTTCAATTTTGGAACAAAAGGGAGAGTTTTGACAAAATCAGACAATTTTTTGATTGCCAAAAATTGAAAATAGGTATACCATTTTAAAGATCTCGTTGAGACAGTGATGGCGATATAAAATTGTGGCCATATAGGACACAGGACGCGTTGCCACTTACTGAACAGAAAAGGGAGTGAGATCTACTAGCTGAATCTATTCTAAAAAAAATGACATGGTGAACTGGACTGGGTCAACCCAAAATCAGATCGAACTGATTCAACCCAGACCCAACCCGGTTATTTAGAACCAACTCGAATCCAGACCTGATCCGAACAGGGTCGAATCGACCCGGATCCAGAACCAACCCAAATCGGGGCGAATCAACCCAGATTTAGAACAGATCCAAACTGGTTTGAACCGACCCGAATCTAGAGCCGACCCTAATTGGATTTAATTGACCCAGACCGGGTTGAACAGACCTGGACCTAAACCCGACCTGAATTGGGAACCATCTGAAACCGGTCAGGCCAGAACCGGACAGGACCTAGACCACCCCAATTAGACCCGACCAGGCCAGAATCGAATCAGATTTAAAAGCCCTGTTTTGATCACCAGCACATGATCCCATGCACCGACTTTAATAGGAGCGTGAGGACGTGTGAGATGTTAGTTTGACTCGTAGTTTTTTCTGTTGGCTCTATCATAACATTATCTACATTCTGGTATATTTGTAATATTATTTCTGGAATCCTAAAACTATAGTATTTGATTAAAAGCTAGTTTTGGGACTGTTTTGTAAGTTTTTTGCAATTTAAAAATTGAAATGACTACTAGATGAATGATGTGTATGTCTATAATGGATTATTGAAATCCATTATTGAAATATAATTTCATGTTCTTTCAACTTTTGAATTACGTTTCATATGACTACACACTTAAATTTGAAGATATAATAGTGCAATTGAGTGGAATCCACCAAAGTGGCACACCCTTTGCATTGTAATGTCTAAAAATTCAATAAATTTAATGTATAAATGTAGTCAAGCCTGATAGTGCACACCCAAAGGTGGCATTGTCTAGTTATGTTAGTTACATGCACTTGAGAAGTAAGGATGTTAGGCTAAGGGTATTTCATTCACCCATAGGTGATGAAATTTCCGAAGCCATCATTCCTTGGTGGTTTTCTCTGGATATCTAAGAGGATCAGTGAATACTTGTCCTAAAGGATAAGTGTGTAGTACGGTTGACTTTTAAAAAAATAAATAATAATCACCTATTAAGGATGTTTGGCTAAGGGTATTTCATTCACCCAAAGGAGATGAAATTTCCGAAGCCATCATTCCTTGGTGGTTTTGTCTGGATATCTAAGAGGACCAGTGCATGCTTGTCCCAAAAGATAAGTGTGTAATGTGGTTGACTCTTAGGAAAAGGAAATAATGGTTACCTATTTTGCTGTGGTTTAATGATTTATTTCCTTGGTATATATGAGTAATGGATATATTAGTTGCATACATGTCTTTGAATATAAACTCATATAGAAAATTTTATCTCATGATGTCAATACCTGCTGTAAGACCCGTATCGAACTAACTGGTCGTACCACCTTGTATCAGGTCTTCCTATCATGGTCGGGCCAAGTGGACCAAGTGCATGAAGAAACCACAAGACCAGGTATGAAAATTAACCCAAAAATAGTCAATTATGAGTGTGTGGTCGCATACCTAAATAGGTATGATCGACCACATCTCAAAATATTGCAACCACAGGAAATTAGATCATGTGGTCGCATGTTTCAGAGGGTGTGGTCGACGGATTCTACGACCCCACCTCCGACCACACGGATTTCAGACAGAACCAAATTTAGGAAACCTTCCTAATCCGAAGGGGGTTCTTTCCTAAACTCAGTAGGGCTTATTATGGAGGGTTTTCCTCTATAATAGGATGTCCCTTAGCCTCTTTCACCCTTTTAGAACTCAAACTGAAAGTGGGAGAAAGAGAAGAGAAGAAAGAGAAGGAGAATTAAAGAGGAAGACTAAGGAGGAAGAAAATTTAGAGAAAACACTCAATCTTTAACAAGCTTAAGGTATGAAAACATTTCCCATGTTAAATTGAGAGCCTAAAATAGTTCATGAAAGAGATAGGATTTAGGTAAAACCCAAATCATCAATCCATGGACAAATTCCAAGGGAATCCATGGGAGAAAATTATGTGGACAAGGGATTCTGTATAAAATACTAGTTCTAAGCCATAGAACAATAATAGGAAGGACCATAATGATAAGCCAAGGAATCTGAGCATGAAAGAATTGGAGTTGAGAGTGAAAGGTCGATCATCACACGTGTGGTCGCATGTGTGGTCGCATGATGTGCGACCACACGAGAAATACATGTCTGACCACATGCCCTCGAGAAGTTTCCAGGGAGGGTGTGGTCGCATGTGTGGTTGCAGGATATGCGACCACACCTTGCGACCCCACGCCCTGTGGTCGTGGAAACTGAGACCACAGGTGCTGCCACACCTGCTACCCCTCAGTTTCTGTTATTCTAAATTCATGGAAATTAATTCTAATTTAAATTCTATAAATTTGTTAAGTTTCCAAGTGGTCTAAGAGTGAATTACAAAGCTTGAATGAGGATCTACTATCAACCAAAGGTGAGGGAACAAGACCTAAATTAATTGGCTAATAATAAACTATTTTTATTTATTGAGTCCAATACCATGAATGATTCTATGCTTGTATGATTGTAATGTGCATTTCGCATGTCATCCAATATTTTTATTATTACTGCTCATCCATATTTAATTCCGTTTATTTATAACATGATGTGATGATGTTGCTAGGAATAGGTATGTGGATGTATGTGTGTGGTTAGTGTACTTGATGCGAGTGAGGCATCAGGGGTAGGACGTGACACTGTGGTTCATCCTGGTCACCAGACTCTAGCTCTATCTCTACTCAAGTCTTGTCCACTGACATTGTCGTATCGCCATTACTTTAGCAGAACTATTACATCGTAGGGCATCAGGGGAGGTGGTCTTGGACCGTATAGTCTCTGACTCTGTCGGGGGGCCTTAGCTCTATCTCTATGAACGTAATGAGGGATGCTGGGGTGAGACCTTGGATACACTGTTTGACATTAAAACTGGTTAGTTGCGAGCCCAGTTTGCAAGCCCTCGCCAATTGGGGCTTACGTGTTCATATGGGTAGGTCATCAGGGGAAGTGTCATGCGGTGTTTGATCCGAGTACTTTAGCTCTATCTCTATTCCATGATGGGTGCATGTGGGATGACAATGGTGTTTGATCCATTGGGCAGCTTCACACACTCGTGTATATAGGTGCGGCGGCCACCAATCCTTTCTATTGCACATTGTAAACTTATGAACCGGACCAAAGATATGAATTGAATGCATGCATATGTTTGTTGCATTGTTTTGTTTGCTCACTGAGCCATGATGTGTGTTCACCCTTTTGACATCAAATATTTTTAGTTGATGATGCAGGTCCTACAGTAGAAGATTATATGAATGCTCCAATGTACAGGCATGTTGCGGTGATGGATGCAGAAGCTATGATGGAGTCGCATGATTAATCGTGCAAGTGCAACTCATGCGTCTTTGATTAGATTATTTGTTGGATTATTTAGAAGATGTTATTGATTAATTTATTTTATTTTATGTCTTAATCTTTTGGAGATAATTGGATACTTTATTTATGTTATCATGTTAGATGCTCAGTTCATTAATATTAAAGACTTCCGCTATAGTTTATTTACTCTGACTATGGTTGTGGATGTATATGGTTTAAGCAAAGAGACACGGCCTATTTGAGATCCTGGTTGAATCATTGGATCATAGATGATTCATCAGACCATTCTAGTTGTTCAGAATTAGGGTGTGACAACTTGGTATCAGAGCTCTCGGGCTCTGTCTATTAAACTTGTATACTTCCACAAAAGTTTGTGAACTGAGTTAGGATAAAATTTAAAAGCTTTAATAAGAACATACTATAAGCACATGTGCTGTATGAGACAAAAATTAAGAAAGAGAATAATGTACTATTAAGATGAGAAACAAGTTTCGTGTACACATCGAATAAAAAATAATATGTATATATATCCAAATCAGAGTACGGTCCACAATCCAGACAGTTACTCTGTAGTACAAGGAAAAAAAAAAATACGTATCATGGAGCTGGAGGTGCTGGAGGAGGAGGTGCCTCCCGATCTCGATCATAATCCTCAGCATACACCCTCATAAGCCAGGCTACCTGAGTCTGGGTCACATGGAGACTAGCTGCTAGATCGGCCACCCGCTGATCAGTCGCACGTTAGGCCTCTCGAATCTCACGTAGCAGCCCCATCACGTCATCAGATAGTGGGTGCGAAGGACTAGCTGAGTGTGAAGGAACCCGAGAAGGGCCAGTTTCAGTGGAATATAGTGGTGATGGAGGAGGTATGGCGTCTACATCCATGAACGTACGATCATCATCCTCAGCATCACCCCCATGGACCCCTGCTGCTGTTGTTGCTGCTGCCTCAGCATCTGCTATCTCTACCCGAGTACGTGGACGCACCATAGTGTTCCTCTCCTTGTCATTGACCTGCTCATCTCGCATCCCCATCTTGCAGATGGCCTCCCAATCAAGGTCAGACGAGCAGGTATCCTCATGAATCCTCCCATCAACTAAATCGACATGCGGGCTAATGAGCAGGGTAGTGATCAAACGCCCTTAGACAGGTTGCCCATCTGATCAGGCATCGCAGCACGGCATATCGTCCTGATAATAATGTACGGGAGGTAGATGGGCTGCCTAGTGCAGATGCAGTACAAGAGATACTGGGTCAACTGGGAAATCATCTCATAATGGCCACTCTGAGGAATTAGGTTGTGCTGAATAATCTTGTAGTACACCTGAGGTTCCGACCATAGGTTGATTGCCTTCATCTCCCAACGATCATCCCTAAGAAGCTGGCAGTCAATCTCTGCATGCATCATCAAAGATAGGAATTGGGGTTCCTTAGGTGCACAGTATACTAAGGGGCCATCGTTTGATATACCCAGGAGATCAGCCAACTCCTGGCAGTTAAAGAAGGTCTCCACCCCTTTAACATAACTGGTGATCCTGAGCTCCCTACCCGTCTGTATCATTTGGATCACCCACTACCTAAAGATTGCAATAAAATTTCTTCATCAGTGCAGGACAGGTGCAACCCTCATATAATATCATGGGGAGCCAACCCATATCACCAAAGGCACCCTCCACATTAAACAAGGCTAAATTAGTCAGTTTACACAATGACCCCCTTCCACCTTTTTACGCTCATAACGAGCATACTGAGCCTCTGCTTCATTAGACCGGAAGTGAATAGGATCATGAACTCTGGGAACCTTGGTGTGAGCCATGCTATCTGCAAAGACACAGACAAATAAGCAAGATATTAGTTATAGAGAAAAACTCAAAAATTTTGCATTATAACGGCATGATTTGGCCAAAAGCCTCACTTTTCACCCAAACCGTTGGGTAGGAGGACTTACATATGTTCCAAACCATCCTGCAAGGTTCATACAGTTGGAAATTTAAACTAGGAAGATCGAATTTGAAGAAATTTCAACAATTTGGAAAAATCTCAAAAATTAGGTCAAAAATGGAAAATTTCAAGTTTCTCAAAAACGAACTGATGAAACTCAAATTTTCTAGAGGGCTTTCGTCCATTGGGTGGCAAATAGCAAAAGTCCCCAATAAAAATCAAATTTTTACGGTTAGAAAAATTTTAATTTGAAGAAAACGCTATAAATGGAGAAAAACCTAGTTTTGAAAGCTTAAAAATGAGGACCAATAGAGAACATACCTGAAGGAATAGAGCGGAGGTCGTGAATGGAAGAAAGAATCACCAAACAAGAGTGGTCGACACTGTAGCAACTCAGTGGAAGCGAGTTGAG
This sequence comes from Protea cynaroides, assembly GCA_028583415.1. NCBI lineage: Eukaryota > Viridiplantae > Streptophyta > Magnoliopsida > Proteales > Proteaceae > Protea > Protea cynaroides. Next base: position 86,767,618 of record CM053269.1, read on the forward strand.
TTGAAAGCAAAAGAGAAAGTGGGAAATGACTCCAAAAATCAGGTTTAAAAACCTGATTTGGGGTCGTGTGGTCGCAAAATTTGATCAAATATGCAACCACAAGACCGACCCCACGATCAACCACAGTTTCTCGGTGAGCTGACAGACTTCATGTGGTCGGACCCTGTGGTCGCACATATTACGACCACACGATCAACCACAGGCTCTCGGTGAGCTGACAGGGTTTTGTGAGGTCGCATACCCTGTGGTCGGACATATTGCGACCCCACCATCGACCACACGATGGAAAATATAGTATTTTGACTATATGACTTGGAAAATTGGAATTTTACATTGATTAATTAGATTTTGACATGGGAATGATGTATATTATGATTGCCTCACATGTTCTGTGATTTTTTAGACACTACCACCACCGAAAACAGGAAATGGCTGGGCGAAGAGTAACCAGGCGAGGACGTAACCCAATTCCACCACCACCACTTGTGGAGGAAAATAGCCATGAAAACCCTAGAAGACAAGAGAATCAGAATGTGGTACCACCAGGAGCTAAAGACCAGGCTAGTCCTACAAACTTGCCAGCCCCACCTACAGATTTGGCTATCTCGGTGATGAACCTAGCACAACAGCTGCAGCAAATACAATAGGTGCAAGCCAATATGCAAGCTACTATGGAAATGGCTTTTCCAGCTGCACATACTACACCTATACTAGCCAGACAAGCTAGCACCGTACCAGGGGGTAGCAACACGGTACCTCAAGCACCTCAAACGCCAGTTGTACATGCTCCAGTACAAAACCCTGAGGTAGCCCAAGGCAGTTACCAGTATCAACCACCGATATATGGGGCCTATGCTCAGTATCAGTTGGACCATTCTCAACTGATCGAGCGTTTTCTGAAAATGAAGCCTAAGGAATATAATGGCAAGCCAGCGGATCCTTTGTGGCCAGCTCACTTGATCGATGAAATGGAAAAGAATTTCATGATGATGACTATTAATGAGGAGGAAAAAGTACTGTGTGCAATATTTATGTTGAAAGGTGATGCACACCACTGGTGGAAGTCTACTCAGAGTTATCTATTAACCAAGCACGCCCAATTGACCTGGGCTATCTATAAAGAGGCATTCTTTGAGAAATATTTTTCCAGAAGTTTTAGAGACGCTATGGAAAGAGAGTTCCTGAGTTTGTATCAGGGACAGATGACTGTAGATGCATATCAACAGCATTATGAAGAGCTGTTTTTCTTTGCTCCCTCTAGCATGCAGGAGGAAAATACTAAAACCCGAAGGTTCATCATAGGACTTAGGGGTAGCATTCGGGAGCATGTTTTGGGGCTAGAAAAGAAAGTTTATAATGAAGTCGTACAAATTGCTCGAGTGCCAGAATCGAGCCAGAGGGAGAGCTACTTTGCTCAGAATAGAGGTATCAAAAGGCCAAATGGAAATTCATATAATGGAGGGAACACAAAGACATTTAAATCCTTCCGTACTCAAGGCTTTCATGCTGTAGCTAAGACTACTCCAACAGTCCAACCTCAACAGAAGCAAAATAGTGAAGGAGTAAAATGCTCTAATTGTAATCAAATGGGACATTATTCAAGGGAATGTCTTAAGCCCAGGAAGCAGCTACAACAAGGAAAGGTTTATGCAGTTACATCTGAGGATGCTACCGCATCGCCTGATGTGGTCACAGGTATGACCTGAACCTTTCATTTTGTATTACCCTGTGTGAGCATGTGGACTAAATTAAAACAAATCACAAGTATCGTACCTATTAATGGCATACCTGCCAGAGTACTCTTTGATTCTGGAGCTATTCATTCTTTTATATCTGTGTCATTTGGAATGAAGCTAAATCTACCCCTCAGATCTTTAGACTACAAATTTCTTGTACAATCGCCTATGAGATTAGAAGTGGAACTAGAAAAAGGTTATGGACCATGTCCAGTTCTTATCGGTGAGAAGATTTTAGATGCAACCTTAATTCAACTTGAGATGGAAAACTATGACGTTATCTTGAGAATGGATTGGTTAGCTCGGCATTCTGCAAACCTGTTATGTGATGAAAAGAAACTGACTTTTAAAGACAAGGAAGCAGAAGAATTTAGTTTTACGAGAACCAAACTTCCCCGTAGACGAAAACTCATCCTCTTTGCATTAAAGGCTAGAAAATGCCTCGAGAAATGAGGAGTTGGGTATCTAGTATCCGTGGTTGATCTCACCAAGGAAGTACCATGAATGGAAGATATTGATGTTGTGCGTGACTTTCCAGATGTATTTCCTAAGGAACTACCAGGACTACCACCCGACCGAGCGATAGAGTTCGTTATAGATCTTATACCCGGAGCCGCACCAGTATCTAAAGCACCCTATCGAATGGCTCCTACTGAACTAAAGGAACTGAAGGTACAGTTACAGGAATTACTGGACAAGGGTTATATGAGACCCAGCATATCACCATGGGGAGCGCCAATATTGTTTGTAAAGAAGAAGGACGGTAGTATTCGTCTGTGTATAGACTATCATGAATTAAATAAGCTTACAATCAAGAATCGGTACCCATTGCCTCGGATCGATGACTTGTTCGATCAGTTGCAAGGTGCCAAGGTGTTCTCCAAGATTGATCTTCGGTCAGGATATCATCAGCTGAAGATTAAGGAAGGTGATATTCCAAAGACAGCATTCAGAACAAGATATGGACATTATGAATTTTTAGTCATGTCTTTTGGATTGACTAATCTACCCGTAACGTTTATGGAACTCATGAATCGGGTATTCCATGATATGTTGGATACGTCAGTCATTGTGTTTATTGACGATATATTGGTCTACTCCAAGGACAAGAAAACTCATGTCATGAATCTAAGAGCCGCTCTGCAGCGACTAAGAAAAGAGAAGCTTTACGCTAAATTTACAAAGTGTGAGTTTTGGCTAAATGAGGTCGCTTTCTTAGGCCATGTTGTATCCGCTGAAGGAATTAAAGTGGATCCTAGCAAGATTGAAGCCATTGTGAAATGAGAAGCACCTAAGAGTGTTGCAGAAATCAGAAGTTTCTTAGGTCTAGCTGGGTATTATCGATGATTCGTGGAAGATTACTCTAGAATCACCGTACCTCTCACCAGTTTGACTAAGAAAGGAGAAAAGTTTGTTTGGACTGACAAATGTGAAGAAGATTTTCAAACATTGAAGGCTAGATTGATATCTGCTCCCATCTTGACTATTCCTATTCCAGGACAACCATTTACCTTGTACATTGATGCGTCTGGGTTGGGTTTAGGATGTGTGCTTATGCAAGGAGAACAAGTAGTTGTGTATGCCTCAAGACAACTGAAGACACATGAAAAGAACTATCCCACTCATGACTTGGAATTAGCAGCAGTAGTACATGCTGTCAAGATATGGAGACATTATTTGTATGGAGAAAAATTTCAGATTAAATCAAATCACAAGAGTCCCACTTATCTTTTTAATCAAAAGGAGTTGAACATGAGACAAAGAAGATGATTGGAATTATTGAAGGATTATGATTGTGATATTCAGTATCATCCAGGGAAAGTTAATGTAGTTGTTGATGCGCTAAGCAGAAAAGCAATGATAAAATCCCAAGGAGAGGTTAACACGATTGCGGTAATATGTGTTACAGGGAAAGTATTCCATCATGGTAATGAGCAGTTCGTAATAGATGCACCGGGTGGATCAACCAACCAAGGGTTTATTCATCAGTTTTCAAATATGTTCGCAACATTGAAGATTGTACCCGATATATTAGATGAAGTGAAAGCCGCTATTAAATCAGACCCTTATCTAAGAACGGTGCAAGAAGACATCGAAAAAGGTAGGATTATTCCTGAGTTCACCTTGGATGTTGAAAAGGTATTGAAGTACAAAGGAAGAGTATGTGTTCCTAAAATGGAAAACTTGGACATTAGACACAGACTAATGAAGGAAGCTCACACCACCGCTTATTCGGTACATCCTGGAAGTACAAAGATGTAACATGATTTGAAGAAATTATATTGGTGGAGAGGAATGAAAGTAGATATAGCTAAATTTGTGTCTCAATGCCTAAATTGTCAGAGGGTAAAGGCTGAACGGTAAAGACCTGTAGGATTCTTGCAGTCACTGCCAGAACCAGCATGGAAATGGGACTGCATCACTATGGACTTTGTCACCGGGTTACCATTGACTCCCCGAGTAGTTGACGCGGACTGGGTGATTGTAGATCATCTGACTAAGACAGCTTACTTCATAGCTATACGACCTCAGTATACCCTAGAGAGGTTAGCCAAGCTATATGTGGATAATATTGTCAGATTACATGGTGTACCTGAAAGCATTGTGTCCGATAGAGACCCACGCTTTATCTCAAAGCTTTGGGAAGGATTACAGAAGGCTATGGGTACAACGTTGAAATTCAGTACTGCATTCCATCCTCAGACAGACGGACAGTTGAAACGTACCATTCAGATTTTAGAAGACATGCTTCGAGCCTGTGTTATTGATTTCAAGGGATCATGGGATTAGAAACTACCATTGATCAAGTTCGCCTATAACAACAGTTATCAGGCTACTATACAGATGTCACCCTATGAAGCACTGTATGGTAGGAAGTGTCAAACTCCTTTGTTTTGGAATGAAGTTGGTGAACGGAGTATCGTTGGACCAGAATTTGTTGAAGAGACTTGTCGAGTAGTCGATATTATCAAGGAAAGAGTTAGAACAACTCAGAATCGTCAGAAACAATATGCAATACTCAATGTTGAGACATTGAATTCGTTGTAGGTGATAAGGTATTCTTGAAAGTATCACCTATGCGAGGCTTAAAACAGTTCAGACAAAAAGGGAAGCTAAGTCTAAGATATGTTGGGCCATATGAGATTCTCGCTAAACGTGGGAAAGTGGCGTATCAGTTAGCACTACCCCCATCTATGTCAAGTGTGCATAATGTATTTCATATCTCATTACTGAAGAAGTACGTCAGAGATCCAATACACGTTATAACAGCAGATCCACCGGGTCTAACTGATGATTTGACATTCGAAGTAGCACCAACTGAAATCATCAGCCAAAAGGTTCAACGTCTACGCAACCGTGATATTTATTATGTTAAGGTTACTTGGAGGAGCCAAGATATAGAAGAGATCACATGGGAAAAACAGAATGTTATACGAAAGCAATATCCTCACCTTTTCGACTCAGAAGGTATGTGTAAATTTCGAGGATGAAATTTCTAATAAGAGGGGGGAAGTTGTAAGACCCGTATCGAACTAACCATCTTACCACCTTGTATCAGGTCTTCCTATCATGGTCGGGCCAAGTGGACCAAGTGCATGAAGAAACCACAAGATCAGGTATGAAAATTAACCCAAAAATAGTCAATTATGAGCGTGTGGTCGCATATCTAAACAGGTGTGATCGACCACACCTCAAAATAATGTAACCACAGGAAATTAGGTCGTGTGGTCGCATGTTTCAGAGGGTGTGGTCAACGGGTTCTGTGATCCCACCTCCGACCACACGGATTCCAGACAGAACTGAATTTAGGAAACCTTCCTAATCCGAAGGGGGCTCTTTCCTAAACTCAGTAGGGAATTATGGAGGATTTTCCTCTATAAATAGGACGTCCCTTAGCCTCTTTCACCCTTTTAAAACTCAAACTGAAAGTGGGAGAAAGAGAAGAGAAGAAAGAGAAGGAGAACTGAAGAGGAAGATTAAGGAAGAAGAAAATTCAGAGAAAACTCTGAATCTTCAACAAGCTTAAGGTATGAAAACATTCCCCATGTTAAATTGAGAGCCTATAATAGTTCATGAAAGAGATAGGATTTAGGTGAAACCCAAATCATCAATCCATGGATAAATTCCAAGAGAATCCATGGGAGGAAATTATGTGGACAAGGAATTCTGTATAAAATACTAATTCTAAGCCATAGAACAATCATAGGAAGGACCATAATGATAAGTCAAGGAATTTGAGCATGAAAGAATTGGATTTGATAGTGAAAGGTAGATCATCACACGTGTGGTCGCACGTGTAGTCGCATGATGTATGACCACACGAGACACACATGTCCGACCACATGCCTTCAGAAAATTTTTAGGGAGGGCGTGGTCGCATGTGTGGCCGCAGGATATGCGACCACACCTTGCTACCCCACGCCCTGTAGTCGTAGAAACTGAGACCACAGGTGCTGCCACACCTGTGACCCCTCAGTTTTTGTTAGTCTAAATTCATGAGAATTAATTCTAATTTAAAATCTATAAATTTGTTAGGTTTCTAAGTGGTCTAAGAGTAAATTACAAAGCTTGAACGAGGATCTACTATCAACCAAAGGTGAGAGAACAAGACCTAAAATAATTGGCTAATAATAAACTATTTTTATTTATTGAGTCCAATACCATGAATGATTATATGCTTGTATGATTGTAATATGCATTTCACATATCATCCAATATTCATGTTATTACTGCTCATGCATATTTAATTCCGTTTATTTATAACATGATGTGATGATGATGCTAGGAATAGGCATGTGAATGTATGTGTGTGGTTAGTGTACTTGATGCGAGTGGGGCATCAGGGGGAGGACGTGACACTGTGGTTCATCCTAGTCACCAGACTCTAGCTCTATCTCTACTCAAGTCTTCTCCACTGACATCATCGTATCGCCATTACCTTGGCAGAACTATTACGTCGTAGGGCATCAGGGGAGGTGGTCTCGGACCATGTAGTCTCTGATTCTGTCGGGGGACCTTAGCTCTATCTCTATGGACGTATTGAGGGATGCTGGGGTGAGGCCTTGGATACACTGTTCGACATTAGAACTGGTAAGTTACGAGCCCAATTTGCAAGCCCTCGCCAATTGGGGCTTACCTGTTGGTATGGGTAGGGAATCAGGAGAAGTGTCTTACGGTGTTTGATCCAGGCACTTTAGCTCTATCTCTATTCCATGATGGGTGCATGTGGGATGGCAATGGTGTTTGATCCATTGGGCGGCTTCACACACTCGTGTATAGAGGTGCGGCGGCCACCAATCCTTTCTATTGCACATTGCAAACTTATGAACCAGACCAAAGATATGAATTGAATGCTTGCATATGTTTGTTGCATTGTTTTGTTTGCTCACTGAGCCATGATATTTACTTACCCTTTCGATGTCGAATATTTTTAGTTGATAATGCAGGTCTTACAGTAGAAGATTATATGAATGCTCCAATGTATGGGCATGCTGTGGTGATGGATGCAGAAGCTATGATGGAGTCGCCTGAATCATCGTGCGAGTGCAACTCATGCGTCTTTGATTAGATTATTTGTTGGATTATTTAGAAGATGTAATTGATTAATTTATTTTATTTTATGTCTTAGTATTTTGGAGATAATTGGATACTTTATTTATGTTATCATTGTTAGATGCTCAGTTCATTAATATTAAAGACTTCCGCTATTGTTTATTTACTCTGATTATGGTTGTGGATGTATATGGTTTAAGAAAAGTGACACGGCCTATTCGAGATCTTGGTTGAATTGTTAGATCATAGACGGCTCATCACATCATTCTAGTTGGTTCAGAATTAGGGTGTGACACCTGCAATGCTAGCTTCACTACCTATATTGACTGTTTTAAATTATCGAAAGTGGTATAAGGCAATGGAAACCCAACTCAGCATGTCAGATATAGACTTGGCTCTTAGAGAGGAAAAATCTGCTGCTATTACTCCTGAGAGCTCTCCTATTGAGATTTTAAAAATAAAAATGTGAGAAACTTCTAATCGAAAATCCCTAATCCTGATGAGAAATTTAAATCCCTTCGTGGCAGTATCCAGATGAGATACTGCCAAGGAGTATTTGAAAGGGATATAGGCAAAATTTGATGTGACAAATAAAAGTCTCAAAATTAGTCTGATAGCAGCCTTAATTGGGGCAAGGTTTGATTCTAGTAGCGTATTCGAGAACACATACTGGAGCTAGTTGCAAAAAAGGAAAGATTGAAGGGTCTGAGAACCTCTTTGGACGATGACTTCCTAGTTCATCTCGCCTTGACTTCTCTTCCAAATGAATATAGTCAAGTTCTTGTATCCTACAATATCCAGAAAGACAATTAGAGTTTGGAGGATCTGATTTCCTTCTGCTTTCAAGAAGTAGATAGATTAAAAAGGAGGAAACTTGAGAGTATCAATCTAGTCCAGTCCAAACCTTTTACCAAAAAAAAAAGAAAATGGAAATGGAGGCGTAGGGCCTCAAAAGAAGAAAAAGTTTTTCAAGAAGGGCAATAGAAAGCCCTATAATAAAGAAGATGCCTCAAAAGGAAAAGATGATAAGAAAGACTTGAGCAGTATGGAGTGATTCCAGTGTAAAAAGAAGGGATACATGAAGAAAGATTGTCGAGGCAGACAGTGTCACACTCCAATTCAAAACTAACCAGTGGTGTAATGAACCGTCATAAAAACCAATGGTTCAACCAGGATCTCGCATAGGCCGTACCCATTCAATTAAACCAGACACATTCCACAAGCATAATCAGAGTAAATAAATGATAACGGAAGTCTTTATTGCTAATGAACTGAGTATCTATCAATGATAATAAATAATTAAATCTAATTATTCTCAATGACTCAAGACATAAAATAAAATATTCAATTACATGTTTCGGTAATCAAAATAACTAAACTAGTCAAAAACACATTGATTGCACTCGCATGATGGATCATGTGCCTTTTTCATAGCTTCCACATCCATCGTCGCTACGTGTCCATACGTCGGCATGTTCAAGTAATCTTCATAAGACCAGCATCAACAACTAAAAACATTCGACATCAGAAGGGTGAGCATACATAACGGCTTAGTGAGCAAACAAAACTATACGTAAACATATGCATGCATTCAATTCATATCTTTGGTCTGGTTTTTAAGTTTACAATGTGCTATAGAAAGGTTTGGTGGCCCCTGCACCTCTATACATGAGTGTGTGAATCCGCCAATGGATCAAACACCATTGTCGTCCCACATGCACCCACCATAAAATAGAGATAGAGCTAAAGTGTTCGGATCACACACCGCCAACACTTTCCCTGATGCCCTATCCATACCAACACAAAAGCCCCTATTGGCGAGGGCTTACAAACTGGGCTTGCAACTAACCCATCCTATTGCCATCCAGTGTATCCAAGGCTTAACCCGAACATCCCTCAATACGTCCATAGAGTTAGAGCTAAGGCCCCCTGGCAGAGTCAAAGACCACATGGTCCAAGACCACCTCCCCTGATGCCCTACGATGTAATAGTTCTGCTAAGGTAATGGCGATACAATAATGTCAGTGGACAAAAATTGAATAGAGATAGAGCTACAGTCTGGTGACCAGGCTGAACCATAGTGCCACGTCTTCCCCCTGATACTCCAGTTGCATCCAACACACTAACCACACACATACAGTCACATGCTTACTCCTAGCATCTTCATCATCATGTTATAAATAGACAAAAATAAATATGCATGAGCAGTAATAGCAGAAATATTGGATGACATGTGAGATGCACATTACAAGCATACAAGCATAGAATCGATTATTGCATTGGACTTAATAAAATAAAACAGTTTATTATTAACCAATTAATTTAGCGCTTGTTCCCTCACCTTTAACGACGTTTGATCTTCTCCAAGCTTCGTAAATCACTCTTGAACGCCTTGGAAATATAAGAAGTTTATGGATTCTAATTTAGAGTTCAAGTTCATCAATTATAGTAGTCAGAAGTCCAATCTGGAATCAAACAGACCGAATGGTCGTAGGTGTGGCTGCACCTGTGGGTCTCAGTTTTTGTGACCACAAGGTGTGTGATCGATACGTGTGGTTGCATATCATGCAACCACACATGGGACCATAGCCTCTCTAAAACCTTCCCGAGAGCATGTGGTCTATCATGTGTGCCTCATGTGGTCGAACATAGCTGTCACACCCTAATTCCGCACTATTCAGAATGGTGTGATGAACCGCTAATAAACCAACGGTTCAACCAGGATCTCTAATAGGCTGTGTCCATTAAAAATAAAACCATACACATCCACAACCATAATCAGAATAATACACAATAGCGGAAGTTTTATAGTAAATGAACTAAGGAATCTAATTGTGATAATCATAAATAAAGTATCAATTTATGTTGTATCAACTGAGACATAAGTAAATAAAATATCAATTATATTTCCTTAAAAAATTCAAATGAAAAATCTAATCGAATACGCATGAGTTACACTCGCATGAGAGATCATGCGTATCGTCTAAGTCTTCGGCTTCCATTGCAGCAACACGCACGTACACCGGAGCACTCATATAATCTTCGACAGTGGTACCTGCATCATCAACTAAAAATATTCGACGTCGAGAGGGTGAGCACACATCATGGCTCGGTGAGCAAACAAAACAATGCAACAAACATATGCATGCATTCAATTCAAATCTTTGGTCTGGTAAATAAGTTTGCAATGTGCTATAGAAAGGATAGGTGACCGCCGCACCTCTATACACGAGTGTGTGAAGCCGCCCAAAGGTAACGTTTATTGTCGTCCCACATGCACCCTACCATGGAATAGGGATAGAGCTAAAGTGCTAAGGCCCGGCCTATGACACTTCCCCTGATACTCTACCCATACCAACACGTAAGCCCCTGTTGGCGAGGGCTTGCAAACTGGACTCGCAACTAACCAATCCTAATGCCAATCAGTGTATCCAAGGCCTCACCCCAGCATCCCTCAATACGTCCATAGAGATAGGGCTAAGGCCCCTCGGCAGAGTCAGAGACTACACGGTCCGAGACCACCTCCCCTCATACACTATGACGTAATAGCTCTGCTAAGGTAATGGTGATACGACGATGTCAGTGAACAAGACTTGAGTTAGAGATAGAGCTAGAGTGTTGAGGCCCGGCCTATGACACCCCTCCTGATACTTGCTCGCATCAAGCACACCAACCACACACATACATTCACATGCCTATTCCTATCATCATCATCATCATGTTATAAAAAATAATTTAAATATGCATGAACAGTAATAATAGAAATATTGGATGACATGTTGAATGCACATAAGAAGCATACACGCACAGAATCAATCATGGCATTGGACTCAAGAATAAAATAGTTTATTATTAACCAATTAGTTTAGGTCTTGTTCCCTCACCTTTGCTTGATCTTAGATCCTCTTTCAAGCTTTAAGAATCAAGTAAATATCACTATTATATCACTAGAAAACCTAATCAAGTCGATAGAATTTAATTAGAATTAATTCTGATTTTAAAAAGCATGCTGTTAACTGGGGGTTGATGCCAGGGTTGGAGGTTCCATCGACCCTGGGTGCTACCACCCAGATTCCGGACTTCCCGAACACTGGGGGTCGATTGTTAGGGTCTGGTAGGGTTGATTGGCCATCGACCCCCCGTGCGACCCCCCATGGGTTTGGTCGAATTTTCATCCTACAGTCCATTCTTTCGTGTTTGGGTCCTATGGCTTGCTTCTATAATCCATTACATACATGTTCTATGGCTTAGAACCATAGTTTATTCACCTACATGGTTTTAATGATCTCCCCCATGTTTTCCATTGAAACCTAACCATGGGTGGATGATTTTGGTTTCTCCTAGATCATACTTTCTTCACTATCTATTCTAAGGTCTTTAGAATTACATGGAGATAGTATCCATACCTGAGAATTAGGCTTGTTTCTCTGAAGCCTTCTCTTTGATCTTCTTCTCCACTTTCCTTCTCTTCTCTTTCTCTCCTCCTTCTCTTCTCTTTCTCTCAATCCAATTAGGGTTTTAAAAGGAGTGAAAGAGGCTTAGGGACATCCTATTTACAGAGTAGAAACTCCCAAAATAAGTCTCATTGAGATTAGGAAAAAATCCCATTGAAATTTGGAAAGTTCCTAATTCACGGTTTCTGTCGGCAGACTGGGGGTCGATGAGGGGTCGGAGATCTTGTCGACCCCTGGTTCTAAAATGTTCGACCCCCGGTTAAAAACTCAGGGTCTGACTATTATACTGGGGGGTCCGACCCTGCCTTGCTGGGTATGCGACCCTCCCCCTTATTTTAGTATTTTTAGGTCAGTTTAATACCTGGGATCGTGATCTCCCTCACGCACTTGATCCATTTGGCTCGACCATGATAGGTAGACCTGGTTCAAGGTGGTAAGACCAGGTTAGTTTGATACGGGTCTTACAATAGCTGTGACCACACGAGTTTTGATCGACTTTCACTCTTATTCCAATCCCTTCATGATCAAATTCCTTTATCATTAGGGTGTAGCACCCCATTTTTACCATCCCTAGCTGAGTAAAGTCTTACTGGAGAGTAGACAGCAAAGTGGGAGAGAAGAGAGAAAGTTTGGAAAAGTACAGGGGAGGCGAGTGAAATTCTCTCAAAAATGATAGTCGATCAGTCTCAGCATGCTCTCTATAGTGTTTTGAGAATAACTGAGATGTAGTCTGGTATGGTATTGCTACTATCCCTATCTGCTACTGCTCGTCTCCCAAACGAATCTTTATTACAATTCCTTTCATTGAGGTTTTTTTCCTGGCTACTCCGAAGAAGACTTGGGGCGAAAGTCCAGTCATGCAGTTGTAAAGGACTTTCCAGTGGTAAAGGGACTACTAGGGCTGTTTCAATTGGCCTTGTGGCGGTCCTTGGGTCACCGGCAGAAAGAAAGGGATTGATTAGTGAGGTACTCTCGATAGCCATACCAGTTATTTGGAGGTTACGCAGTACTTGATCAAATGTGAAGATAGTTTAAAATACTCCATTCAAATTCAATGATTTTTCTTTGAAACGCCATCAGCGCCATGCTTTGCTTCGCTTTATAGAAGAGAGAGACCGTTGTCTTGAGAGTGAAAAGCAAGCGCAAGCGATAAAAAGGATAGTCCCTCGCGCATTCGCACGAACTAAACGAAAATGGTGAGATCATTAGTGAAAGAAGGACCAACGACGATCCTATCCGTCAGGAGAAGGAGGAGTAGGAGGAGTCAGTCTTCTTTGAAGATCGAGGCGCATTTGCAGACAATTATGCCATTCGAAAGAAGTCTTCTACAGAGGGAAAGCCTGTTACTAGTAAGTGGAGAGGCAGCGGCAGCTCTAGAGATTCTTATCTTATTCCATTCTAGTGGCTCGACCAGTAACCAATGGCGAAAACTCAAAAATCCATGGTTTCCCGGTAGAACCCCATTTCGCCCAAGTTGTTGCGGAACCGGAAAAAAGAAGCGATTTTTCGCACAGCTTGCTCATAGTGCAGGTCCCACTTGTATATCGTATTTGGCTGAAGAAGCATCGGACAGATTGGAGTTCCTACCTTCTTGGGACTCCATGGACCAAGATCTGCTTTCATTATATGGGCAATACCGATCTACTTTAGTAGATCATATGGATGTAGAAAAAGCTTCTGATTTTGATGAATTGGAAACATCCCTTTTCCATTTCCATTTACCCAGTTCATATCTTTGTTTCGTGTGTTCCCGGGAGGAATTCGATCTCTTCAATCTCTTTCAGAGCCTAAATAACTGCGGCCAGAGAGTCAAATAGATCGGGAAGAAAGAGTCTGAGGTCAGGTCGGACAAAATACATCTTGGTTGGTCCCACCACCACTAGAGATTTGAAATTTATAGTTTCTTTCTTATAAATAAATAAGATTATATTTCTATATTTTTCCATATTTTTCTAATATTTACAGAGGAAGACGAAACACAACGAAAGAGGGAGGACGAAACCTACTGATTTTGTAGAGCTATTCTCAAGAACTTCCTCTATCTTCGAGATCAAGGGGCAAATACTCCAAAAAATGGAGGACCTTGATCCAGGTGGAGGCTGGCGTGAAGGGGGGGCTAAATTCATAACGACTCATACGACGACTCCCTATACGAAGCCGGGCACTCTAAATAAAATGGTCCAGGATCTCGAAGATAGAGGCATCGAAAGCTACTACTTTCATACTTTCCGCCGTAATAGGGATCGGGGAGACCTTTGACTTTTTCTAGGCACTTTTCCACTGGGGATATAGAAAGTCATTCCTTTTTTTCCGGTATGCCGCTCCGCAAGCAAGGAGTGCCACGCACGAGCGGAGCGAAAACAAAGCAAGGGTGGTCGTAGGTCAGCTCGACCGCAGGGTGGTCGTAGATCAGGTGGTCGTAGATCAGGAAATCAAACTACTGCGCTAACACGCCCAGCAAGCAACCAAGCAACGGATGAGCGCCTAGCGCGAGACGTCAGTATAAGAGCGCACTAGCGCAACATTTTCTTGCTGGGGCACGCTAGCGCTCATGGAGTTGATTCTTTGGTAAGCATGTGAAATCCTTTGATTGCGTATTGAATATACATCCATGTCTTTCTTGTTCACTAGCTAGGACCAAATTCTCACATGTCCGTTTCGTTATTACAACCTTCTTTCTTTATGTCAAAGACCAGAAGCTACGCGCAAATTCTCATTGGATCTCGGTTGTTCTTAACAGCGATGACTATTCATTTAAGTCTTCAGGTAGCACCACAAGATCTTCAACAAGGTGGAAATTCTCGTATTCCGTATGTACATGTTCCTGCGGCTCGGATGAGTATACTTGTATATATCGCAACGGCTATAAACAGTTTTATGTTCCTATTAACAAAACGTCCCCTTTTTCTTTGCTCTTCCGGAATCGGTACAGAAATGGTTGCTTTTTTTACGTTGTTTACCTTAGTGACTGGGGGGTTTCGGGGAAGACCTATATGGGGCACCTTTCGGGTGTGGGATGCTCATTTAACCTCTGTATTCATCTCGTTCATTATTTACCTGGGTGCACTGTGTTTTCAAAAGCTTCCTGTCGAACCGGCTCCTATTTCACCCTAGTGTCACACCCCAATTCTGCACTATTCAGAATGGTGTGATGAACCGCTAATAAACCAACGGTTCAACTAGGATCTCGAATAGGCTGTGTCCATTTGCTTAAACCATACACATCCACAACCATAATTAGAGTAAATAAACAATAGCGGAAGTCTTATATATTAAATGAACTGAGAATTCTAAGAGTGATAACATAAATAAAATATCCAATTATCTTTCATTGACTAAGACATAAGTAAATAAAATAATCAATTATATTTTCTGTATAATCTAAACAAATCTAATAAAAAACGCATGAGTTGCATTCACTTGACGAATCATGCGACTCCATCATAACTTCGCGTCCATCGCTGCAACATGTCCGTACATAGGAGCATTGATATAATCCTCTACAGTCGTACCTGCATCATCAACTAAAAACATTCGATGTCGAAAGGGTGAGCACACATCACGGCTCAGTGAGCAAACAAAACAATGCAACAAACATATGCATGCATACAATTCATAAGTTTGCAATGTGCTATAGAAAGGATAGGTGGTCACCGCACCTCTATACACAATTGTGTGGAACCACCCAATAGATCAAACACCATTGCCGCCCCCACATGCACCCACCTTGGAATAGAGATAGAGCTAAAGTGCTTAGGACCGCACCGCATCACAGTTCCCCTGATGCTCTACCCATACCAACACGTAAGCCCCTGTTGGCGAGGGCTTGCAAACTGGGCTCGCAACTAACCAATCCTAATGTCAAACAGTGTATCCAAGGCCTTACCCCAGCATCCCTCAATACGTCCATAGAGATAGAGCTAAGGCCCCCCGACAGAGTCAGAGACTACACGGTCCGAGACCACCTCCCGTGATGCCCTACGAAGTAATAATTCTGCTAAGGTAATGACGATACGACGATGCTAGTGGACAAGACTTGAGTAGAGATAGAGCTAGAGTCTGGTGACCAGGATGAACCACAGTGTCACGTCCTCCCCCTGATTCCCCACTCGCATCAAGTACACTAACCACACACATACAATCACATGCCTATTCCTAGCATCATCATCAACATCATATTATAAATAAATGGAATTAAATATGCATGAATAGTAATAACAGGAATAGTGGATGACATGTGATATGCACGTTACAATCATACAATCATAGAATCATACATGGTATTGGACTCAATAAACAAAAATAGTTTATTATTAGCCAATTAGTTTAGGTCTTGTTCCCTTACCTTTGATTGAGCGTAGATCCTCGTTAAAGCTTTATGAATCACTTTTAAATCAGTAGAAAGGCTTAACAAGTCGATAGATTTTAATTAGAATTAATTCCAATAAATTTAGACTAACCTAAATCGTAGGGTCGTAGGTAGGGTAGCACCTAGGGTAGCAATTTTTCTATGACCCTAGGGTGTAGGGTCGGACGTGGGGTCGGACACCATTCGACCCTACGTGCGACCACACCCTCCCTGGGACTTCCCGAGGGCATGTAATCGATTCTGTGGTCTCGTAGGTCCATTCTAAGATTGTTCTATGGCTCATAACTATGATTTCTTACACACTTTCCATTGCCTATGATGATTACTTCCATGGATTCCTTTGGAACTCGTCCATGGATGGATGATTTGGGTTTCTCTTAATCCTAACTTCTTCATAATCTATTTTAGACTCTTAATTTATGAAGAGAATTAAGTTCATACCTGAAGTTGGCTGAGATTCAAAGGTTTCTCTGAACTTCCTCCTCTTCCTTAGTCTTTTCTTCAATTTTCCTTCTCTTCTTCTTTTTCTTCTTTTTTTCTTTCTCTCACTTTCAATTAGGGTTCTAAAAGGAGTGAAAGAGGCTAAGGGACGTCCTATTTATAGAGAAAAACCCTCCAAAATAAGTCCCATTAAGTTTAGGAAAGAACCCCTTGGAATTAGGAAAGTTTCCTAATTTACGATTTCTGTCTGTCATCGTAGGGTCGGACGTAGGGTCGCAGAATCCGTCGACCCTATGTTTTTCTAGTCATGCGACCCTACGACTAGAAACTCATGGGTTGGACTTTTGTTGAGGTGGGGTCGACCCTACCTGTTTAGGCATGCGACCCTACCCTCACATTTACTGTTTTTGGGTTAGACTCATACCTGTCTTGTGATTTTCTTCACGCACTTGGTCCACTTGGCTCAACCATGACAGGTAGACCTGGTACAAGGTGGTAAGACCGGTTAGTTCGATACGGGTCTTACACCTAGTGTTTAGGAGCCTAAGTGAATATATATGGCAAGTTGGTAAATCCCAATGCAAGCTTTGGATTTTGATTATGACTTTAAGGAGGTTTTTGGTGGGCCCCATAGTAAGGAAATGGGTTGCAACCTATATGGATGCATAGGTCTTGGAAATACCTTCAAAATGATACTAGAATCGCTCAATTCCAATGTCAAATGAAGAAGATATGGAGATTTTAGTTTGTGAATAAGAATAAGGGTATTTTCTAAAGATTAATAATATCCAGGGGCTTGCATGTAAATTATCGTAAGTTTAATTATTTAAACTTCATCTTCTCATATCTTGCTCATTTTTGGTGCTCTACAAAGTGGACATGGAAAATCTAGAGCAAAGGTCTCCGAGGGATCTCATGCAAAGCTGCAAGCTGATATCCCCGCTTAAACTTCAATTTCTCATAATTTTATTATCCAACATCCAAATCATGTGATTCAAGTCTCAATATGTTTTATTTTTAGTGTTCTATAAAGTGGACGTAAAGGATTTTAGGCAGAGGTCTCCGAGGCATCCCATGCAGAGTTGCTAGCCGAATTATCATGAATTGGCCTATTTAAACTTCAGAAATTCATAAGTTGATCATTTTACATCCAAATGAGGTGATTCAAGCTCCAATATTTCTCATTTTTAGTGCTCTACAAAGTAGACATGAAGGATTTGAGACAAAGATCTCTGAGGCATCCCATGTAAAGTTGCTAGCTGAATTATCATGAATTGGCCTATTTAAACTTCAAAATTTCATATGTTAGCCATTTTACGTCCAAATGAGGTGATTCAAACTTCAGTATTCCTCATTTTTAGTTTTCTACAAAGTGAACATAGAAAATTTGGGGTAGAGGCTATCAAAAAATTCTATGCGAAATGACGATGAAAATGGTCTATGAAATGATAAAGAGAGAAAAACCAATCTTGGTCCAACCCAGCTCAACCCATATTAGTTTAACCTAGTCAACTCGGACTAGCTCAGACTAGCCCAATTCGAAATGGTTCAGTCCATGTCCATTTAATTTATGTATATATATATATATATATATATATATGTGTGTGTGTGTGTGAGTGAAAAAAAAAAGGAAAGAGAAGAGGACGGGAGAGTGAGATCCGAATAAAAGAAAAAGAAAAAACGGGAAAAAGAAAAAAATGACAAAAGGAAAAATAAAGGAAAAATAAAAAAAAGAAAGAGAGAGGACGGGAGAGTGAGATCCGAATAAAAGAAGAAAAAATGAAAAAAAAGAAAAAAAAAGACAAAAGGAAAGGAAAAGAAAAAAAAAAAGGAAAGAAGGGAGAACGTGTGTCACACCCCAATTTTGGACTAACCATTGGTGTGATGAACCGTCATGAAAACCAACGGTTCAAACCAGGATCTCGTATAGGCTATGTTAACCATGTTAAACCAAAACACATTCTACAGTAATAATCAGAGTAAATAAATAAATGGTAGAAGTCTTATTAATAATGAACTAAGAGTCTACAGTGATAATTAAATATTTAACAAGTTATCTTCAAGTAACCAAAACATAATTAATACTGATTACAAGTATCACAATATGAAAGTTAACCACTAAGCGTGAACATAGTTGAAACACTAGCTTGATGAGCCATGTTCGCCTCCACAGCTTGCACATCCATAGCCGCTGCATGTCCACACGTTGGCGTATTCATATAATCTTCAACTGTAACACCTGCAACATCAGAAACTAAAAAGAATTACACGCGCGAGGGTCAGCTCTCCAACTTGAGCTCAGTGAGTAAACAAAACAATGTAACAAACATATGCATGCATTCAATTCATATCTTTGGTCTGGTTTATAAGTTTGCAATGTGCTATAGAAAAATTTAGTGGCCCCCGCACCTCTATACACGAGTGTGTGAATCCGTCTAATGGTTCAAACACCATTGCCATCTCACTTGCACCCACCATGTAATAGAGATAGAGTTAAAGTGTCCAGATCAAACACCACCAACACTTTCCCTGATGCCCTACACATACCAACATGTAAGCCCCTATTGGCGAGGGCTTGCAAACTGGGCTTGCAACTAACCAATTCTAATGCCAAATAGTGTATCCAAGACCTCACACCAGCATCCCTCAATACGTCTATGAGGACAATGGGAAACGATGATCCTCCTTGGGATGAATGTGTATCCGTATCGATGAAGATCAATTGTTCTGTTGGAGTCGCCACCTAGATTAAGGTTTAAGACCTCTAAAAATATAACATCACCCTAAGGTAAGACTTCTATTGACTCGTGACCCAATGTATCAGTTCTTTGGTCTGCAAGAGATCGGGTAAGTATTCAGGGTACGGTTATGGGAAGGTGTTAGGCACCCAAACCGCCCGATCAAATATCGGCCTCCTAAACTTTCCTTAAACTCTAATTTTGATTGTTCTTGGTCAACTGGATGACTAGGGTTCAATGGGGGATATCCTAAACCAATTTGCTAAGTTATTCTAACCTAGAGTTCAGCTAATCATGTCTTAAAGCAAATAAACAAGCAATGAGTACAGTACTATATAGTGAACCGGACCAAAGATGGTTCGGTCTTGGACTGAATCTGAGACGTGTAAGACATATCAAATTGCCTACATATTCCAATCCTGGAAATCAAGTCCAAAACGTAATTCGAAATGGGTTGTGTGATTAAAGATTATGGAAGTAATTTATGCATGTGCTTCAATTAGATTCTTTGTTCAAGTTGAAGTTTATACTAAATGGATGGTTGATGGGTGGCTTTGTACCATATTTGGGACTACCAAATTGTCTACGTATTCTAGGGTGTGCCCTAGAAATCAGGTACGATGTAGTCGAAATGATTGTGAGAGTCAGATTTGAAATGTGTACCAAATTCCTTCTATTTTTGTCAATAGGAACTAAGGATGATACTTAAATTCCTACCATTTTTATTTAGGATGTGCACCAAATTCTTTCTATTTTTGTCAATAGGATCTAGGGATGAAACCTAAATTTTTATCATTTTTATTTGGGTTGTGTACCAAATTCTTTCTATTTTTGTCAATAGGATCTAGGGATGAGACCTAAATTCCTACCATTTTTATTGTTTCTATTTTTGTCAATAGGATTTAGGGATGAGACCTAAATTCTTACCATTTTTATTGTTTCTATTTTTATCAATAGGATCTAGGGATGAGACCTAAATTCCTACCATTTTTATTGTTTTCATTTTTAGGGGTTTCTAGGGTTTCCTATCCCTTTTCATTGTGATTTTCATTTTATAGGGTTTCATACCCTAATTATTCTCTTTATTCTAGGGTTTATCTTGCCCTAATTATTCTTTCCATTTTTAGGATTTCACTTTCCCTAATTATTGTTTTCTTTCTATTTTTAAGGTTTCCTACCCTAATTGTTATATTCTTTTCATTTTTAGGGTTTCCTACCCTAATTGCTATTTTTCTATTTTTTTCTCTTTCCAAGACAAATATGGCAAATGAAAACATTCCAACTATAGCAGTGGTAGTATTTTAAATATAACAGTGTGCATCCAAACATGGCAGTAAGCATCTAAATATGACAATAAGCATGTGGCAGACAGATATAACAATAAGCATGTGTAGCAGATAAATATAGCAATGAGCATGTATAGCAGACAGATATAGCAAGCATCTGTGCATCCAAATATAATAGTGGCGTGGTGCCAGATCGATGGTATTGGTGAGATGCAAAATCAAGGATTGTGATGAGGTGCAAGATCAATGGTAATGGGGGGTCAGGTGATGTAGATGATGATCAGAGGATATGGGTGATGATTGGATGGTGTGATGGGCAAATCAAATGGCTATGATGCATGGGGGGTGAACAAATGTAGGGGATGATATATGGATCGAATTGGTCATCACATGATCACGACAATTTAACATCAATAGATGAGATCTATTATCATATGATCAAAAATAAATTTTAAAACCAATGGATGAGATCGCATGATCGAGAAATCTACTTTGACATACCAATAGACCAAATTTAATTAAAATCACATGATCAAGAAATTAACATACCAATGGACCAGATTTAATTAGAATCACATGATCAAGAAATTAATATTCAATGGACCATATTTAATTAGAATCACACGATCAAGAAATTAACATTCAATGGACCAGATTTAATTAGAATCACACGATCAAGAAATTAACATTCAATGGACCAGATTTAATTAGAATCACACGATCAAGAAATTAACATTCAATGGACCAGATTTAATTAGAATCACATGATCGAGAAAATCAGCATCAATATACCAATGGACCAATTTCATGGGAATGATCGAATTAAAATCAATGGATCAATTTTAATCTCATAAAAATTTCAAATCAATGGTCGGACCAATTTCATGGGAATTCCAAGCATATGATGGGAACCAACTTCATAAAAAAATTCCGAGTCATGGGGTCGGACCAATTTCATAAAAAAAAAATTAAAAAATCCAATTCATGTTTGGAACAATTTCATCCCATTCAATTCAAAGCATATCGGATCAATCACATGGTATAATTTAATCTCATTAAAATTCATGCACTGGCTCTCATTGGATCAAGGGTCATACATATATAGGTATGGATCAGATTAGATGATGTATGCATGAGATCAAATTAATGATTGTGGATGCATGGGGTTCAGATTGATGGTTGTGGATACATGGGATCATATTGATGGTTAGATCATGATTGTTTTGTAGATGGCCAATGGATATGATGGACTTGGTGGCTAAGATGTTAATCAGATGGTGTTATGGGTAAGTGTTTAGATCGGATCCATCTTCACATTTATAAAGAGTCACGAATTTCTAGAAGAAAAAACTCAAAGACTCAATCATAAAATAATTTTAGATTTCACATTATCAACCACTATTCACACACAAACATCGATTTTAAAATTTTAACCACATGCAAACCTCAAATGAATAAACGGATCACATGTTCAAATATCAATCTTAATGTTAACTGGTTAGGTTTCATACCTATTGATCAACTTTTTCAGAGAAGATATTACGATGTACGTGCTTGATTGGGCAGCCTTGAGTGCAAGTGACTAATGATCGGGGGTTTTCTTCTTCTTCTATGCAAATTCTTTGGTTTCTTCTTCAACTTATCTCTCTCTTCTTCTTCTTGTCTCTCAATATCCATCTCTCTCTCCCCCTTTTACGTCTCTTCTTCTCTCTCAATCTCCTCTTCTCAATCTCTCTCGGATCCTCCTTTTAGATCTCCCCCTCCTTCTCTCTTTTTTTTCTTTCCTTTTCTTCTCTCTTTTTCTTTTTTTTCTTTTCTTCTCTTTCTTTCCTTTTCTTCTCTTCTTCTTTTTCTTTCCTTTTCTTCTCTTTTCTTCTTTTTTTTCTCTTCTTCTCTTTCTTTCCTTTTCTTCTCTTCTTCTATTTCTTTCCTTTTCTTCTCTTTTCTTTCTTTCCTTTTCGTCTCTTCTTCTCTTTCTTTCCTTTTCTTCTCTTCTTCTCTTTCTTTCCTTTTCTTCTCCTCTTCTCTCTCCTTCACGTCCTCTCCTCTCTTTCCTTTCTTTTCTTTCTTTCCTTTTCTTCTCTTCTTTTCTTTCTTTCCTTTTCTTCTCTTCTTCTCTTTCTTTCCTTTTCTTCTCTTCTTCTCTTTCTTTCCTTTTCTTCTCTTCTTCTCTCTCTTTCACGTCCCCTCCTCTCTTTCCTTTCTTTCCTTTTCTTCTCATCTTCTCTCTCTTTCTCTTATTCTCTCGGATTCTCTCCTTTCTTTCTTTCCTTTTCTTCTCTTCTTCTCTCTCTTTCTCTTATTCTCACGTCCCTTCCTCTCTTTTCTTTTTATTATTATTATTTTTTTATTTTTTATTTTCTTGCTGATTCCCTCCCTTTATCGGATTTTATCTTCTATATATAATAATATATATTATATACATATATACACATATATCTAATAACATACATATAGTATACAATATATAATATATAAATACTATACACATGGATGAACTGATTTGAACCGAATTGAGACTGGCTTGGGTTGACTGAGTTAAACTGATATGGGTTGAGCTGGGTTGGACCAAAATTGTTTTTTCTTTTCTCTATCATTTCATAGGCCATTTTCGTCGTCATTCCGCATGGAATTTTTCAACAACCTCTACCCTAAATTTTCCACGTTTATTTTGTAGAACGCTAAAAATGAAAAATACTGGAGTTTGAATCACCTCATTTGGAAATAAAATGACCAACTTATGAATTTTTGAAGTTTAAGCAGGCTAATTATCGATAATTTGGCTAACCATTCTGCATGGGATCCTTCGGGGACTTCTATCGGAAATCCTTTATGTCCACTTTGTAGAGTACTCAAAATGGAACATAATGAAACTGAAATCACCTGATTTGGATATGGTGTGACCAAAATATGAATTTCTAAAGATTAAATGACCATTTTCATGTGTAATTTTGCATGGGACCCTTCGGAGACTTCTACTCGAGATTTTCCACGTCCTCTTTGTAGAACATCACAAATGAAGAATAATGGCCTTGGAATCATATGAATTGAACGTAGAACGGCCATAATATGAAGAAATGAAGTTTTATCGATAATTCTGCATGAAAGCTTGCATGGGGCCCACTGATGACTTCTACCCAGGATTTTTCACGTCCACTTTGAAGAGGACTGAAAGTAAGGAATATTGGTACTTAAACCATATGATTCAAATGTCGGATGATCAAGATATGATGATTTGAAATTCAAACAATCCAACTTACGATAATTTGTATGAAAGCCCCTGGATTTATTTATGATAATTTCAGAAACCTCCCTTGTACGTATCATCCGACTAAAATGATCATATCTTCTTCATTTGATATCAGAATTGAGCAATTCTGATCTCATTTCGAAGATAATTCCATGACCTATGCATCCATGCAGATTACAGCCTATGACCTTGTTGTGGGACCCACCAAAAACTACTTCGAGGTTGTAAAAAAAACTAAATTTTTACTCATCTCTCTTCCTTTGTTGTCCACACACCAGTAGGACTTTGTTCAGTTAGAAATGGAAAAAATGGGGTGCTTACAATGTCCATAGAGATAGAGCTAAGAACCCCTGACAGAGTCAGACACCCCACGGTCCGAGGCCACCTCCCCTGATGCCCTATGACGTAATAGTTCTGCTAAGGTAATGGCGATACGAAGATATTAGTGGGCAAGACTTGAGTAAGGATAGAGCTAAAGTCAAGTAACAAGGTCAAATACCATCATGCCATGTCCTCCCCCTGATGCTCCACTCGCATCCAGCACACCAACCACACACATATATTCATATGCCTATTCCTAGCATCATCATCATGTTATAAATAAACATAATTAAATATGCATGAACAGTAATAGCAGGAATATTGGATGACATGTGAAATGCACATTACAAGCATACAAGTATAGAATCAATCATGGCATTGGACTCAATAAAATAAATAGTTTATTATTATCCAATTAGTTTAGGTCTTGTTCCCTCACCTTTGATCGATAGTTGTTCCTCTTCCAAGCTTTGTAAATCACTTTTGGATCACTTGGAAACATAATAAATTTATGGATTCTAAGTTAGAGTTCATATTCATTCATTAAAGTGTTTAAATGTCCCATCTGGAATCAATTAGAGCTCCAGAAGCTGAGTGTGTGGCTGCACCTGTGGTATCAGTTTCTGCGACCATAGGGTGTGGGGTCGATACGTGTGCTTGTAGTTTCATGCGACCACACACATGCTACCACTCCCTTCCTGGAACCTTCCCGAGGGCGTGTGGTCTAACATATGTGCCTCGTGTGCTCGATCAAACTGTGACCCCACGAGTGCTAGTCAACTTTTCACTCTTAATCTAATATTTTCATGTCTTGATTCCTTGGCCTATCATTATGATCATTCCTATGATTGTTCTATGGCTTAAAATTCACACTTTTACATAATTCTTCACTTTAATTCATTCTCCAAGGATCCCTTAGAGCTTTGTCCATTGTCTTAGGATTTAGATCTTACTTTGAATCACTATCTCTTCCATGATCTATTCTAGGCATTCAACTGATGTAGGGGATGTTTTCATACCTTAAACTTATTGAAGAATCAGAGCTCTCTCTGAAATTCCTTCTCTTAGTCTTCATCTTCAATTCTCCTTCTCTTCCTCCTCCTCTCTTTCTCTCTCTTTTAGTTTGAGTTATAAAAGAATGAAAGAGGCTAAGGGACATCCTATATATAGAGGGAAACCCTATATATAGAGTCCTACTTTGATTAGGAAAGAACCCCCTTCAGATTAGGAAGGTTTCCTAATCACATAGTCGGTTATAACATCATGTGGTTGCATGTGGGGTCGCAGAACCCGTTGACCATACGTCTAAAAACTGTGACCATACGTCCTAGACTCCAATTGTCTCATTATTCTGAGGTGTGGTCGACCCCAGCTGTTTAGGTATGCGACCACACGGTCCTAATTAGATGATTTTGGGTTCAATTTCATACTTAGCCTTGTGGTTTCTTCATGCACTTGGTCCGCTTGGTCCGACCATGATAGGAAGACCTAATACAAGGTGGTAAGATCGGGTTAGTACGATACTGGTCTTATAACTCCCCCCCTCTTATATAAATTTTGTCCTCAAAATTTACACATACCTTTCGAGTCGAAAAGGTGAAGATATTGCTTTCGCATAGCATTCTCTTCTTCCCATATGATCTCTTCCACATCTTGGCTCCTACAAGTAACTTTAACATAGTAAATGTCACGGATGCGCAGAAGTTAAATCTTCTGGCTGGTAATTTCGATTGGTGCTACTTTGAATGTCAAATCATCAGTTAGACCCGGTGGATCCTCTGTTAGGACATGTGTTGGATCTCGGATGTACTTCTTCAGTAATGAGATATGAAATACATCATGCACACTTGACATGGATGGGGGTAGTGCTAACTGATACGCCACCTTCCCACGTTTAGCTAGAATCTCATATGACCCGATGTACGTCAGACTTAGCTTTCCTTTCTGTCCGAACCATTTTAAGCCTCACATAGGTGATATTTTTAGGAATACCTCAAGGTCTCGACGTCGATTATTTGCATACTGTTTCTGACGATTCTGAGTTGTTCTAACTCTTTCCCTAATTATGTCGACTACTTTGTAAGTTTCTTTGACAAATTTAGGGCCCACAATTCTTTGCTCTACCACTTCGTTCCAAAACAAAGGAGTTCGACACCTCCTACCATACAGTGCTTCATAGGGTGACATCTGTATAGTAGTTTGATAGCTGTTGTTATAGGCGAACTCGATCAATGGTAGCTTCTCATCCCATGATCCTTTGAAATCAATAACACAAGCTCAGAGCATGTCTTCTAGAATCTGAATAGTACGCTCTGACTGTCCGTCAATCTGAGGGTGAAATATCATGCTAAACTTTAATGTAGTTCCCATAGCCTTATGCAATCCTTCTCAAAACCTTGAGGTAAAGCATGGGTCTCTATCGGACACAATGCTTTCAAGTACCCCATGTAATCTAACAATATTATCCACATATAGCTTAGCTAACCTCTCTAGGGTATACTGAGGTTGTATAGCTATGAAATGAACTGTCTTAGTCAAATGATCCACAATCACCCAGACCACATCAACTACTCGAGGAGTCAGTGGTAACCCGATAATGAAGTCTATAGTGATGCAGTCCTATTTTCATGCCGGTTCTGGCAGTGGCTGCAGCAATCCTACATGTCTTTTCCTTTCAGCCTTTACCCGCTGACAATTTAGGCATTGTGACACAATTTAGCTACATCTGCTTTCATTCCTCTCCACCAATAGAGTTTCTTTAAATCATGGTACATCTTTGTGGTTCCAGGGTGTACCGAATATGCAATGGTGTGGGCTTCCTTCATAAGTTTTTGTCTAATATCCAAGTCTTCACTTTTAGGAACACATACTCTCCCTTTATATCTTAACACCTTTTCAAGGTCCAAGGTGAAATGAGGATTGGTCCTACCTTTTTCAAGGTCTTCTTGCACTGTTCTCAGATAGGGGTCTGATTTAATAGCTAATTTCACTTCATCTAATAAATCAGGTACAATCTTCAATGTAGCAAACATGTTTAAGAATAAATGAATAAACTCTTGGTCAGTTGATTCATCTGGAATATCAATCACAAACTGCTCTTTATCGTAACTAAATACTCTTCCTGTGACACACACTACAACATTTGTACTAGCTTCTTCTTGGGATTTTGTCATAGCTATCCTGCTTAATACGTTAGCAACTACATTAGTTTTTCCTGGATGATACTAGGTATCGCAATCATAATCTTTCAGTAATTTCAGCCATCTTCTCTGTCTCATGTTCAACTCCTTTTAATTAAAAAGATGAGTGAGACTCTTATGATCTGATTTAATCTGAAATTTTTCTCCATATAAATAATGTCTCCATATCTTGACAGCATGTACCACCGCTTCTAACTCCAAGTCATGAGTTGGGTAACTCTCCTCATGCTCCTTCGGTTGTCTTGAATTATATGCAATCACGGGTTCACTTTGCATTAATTCACATCCTAAACCCAATCCAAAAGCATCGATGTATAGGGTAAAAGGTTTCCCTGGTGCCACAACGATCAAGATGGGAGCTGATATCAACCTTGTTTTTAGAGTCTAGAAACATTCTTCACACTTGTCAGTCCAAATAAACTCCTCTCCCTTCCTGGTTAGCTTGGTAAGTGGTATTGCGATCCTAGAGTAGTCCTCTATGAATCGTCTATAATATCCAGCTAAACCCTAGGAACTTCTAATCTCTAAAATGTTCTTTAGGTGTTTCTCACTACACAATTACTTCTATCGTAATAGGGTCCACCTTTATTACTTTTTGATGATGCTACGTGATCCAGGAAGATCACTTTGTTTAATCAAGTCTCATATTTCTTGGACTTGGCATAAAGCTTCTCCTTTCTCAACTGTTGTGAAGCTGATCTAAAATTTGTTATAGGACTTTCTTCGTCTTTGGAATAAACCAATATAGAGTCTATGAAACTATGCCCGACGTGTCCAACATATCATAAGACACCCGGTTCATAAGCCCCATAAAATATGCTGGAGCACTGGTTAATCCCAATGATATACCTAGAAACTCATAATGCTCATTCCCGGTTTTAAAAACTATCTTCGAAATATTGTTGTCCAAATTCTTCAGCTGATGATATATTGACCGAAGATCAATCTTAGAAAATACCTTTGCTCCTTGCAACTGTTTAAACAAGTCATCGATCTGAGGTAGTGGATATCAGTTCTTGATCGTAAGCTTGTTCAATTCTCGATAGTCTGTACACAGACGAACACTATCATCCTTCTTCTTTATGGGCCACACTAGTGCTTCCCAGGTGTAACTCTTGTAGTTGAGTCTTCAGTTCCTTCAATTCTATAAGAGCTAGTCTATAGGGTGTCTTAGACATAGGTGTCATCCCTGGTAACAAGTTAATAACGAACTCGGTCGTACGATCAGGTGGTAATCCATGTAAGTCTCCTACAAACAAATCAGAAAATTTACACATTACATCAATATCTTCCTTCTATGGTGCTTCTTTAGTAACGTCCACCACAAATACCATATATCCAACTCTTTTCTTCTCAAGGCATCTCTTCGCCTTTAGTGCAGAGAGGATAAGCCTTTGCTTCCTAGGCAACATGTTTTTAATAAAACTAAATTATGTGCCGTTTTTGTTCTTAAATGACAACCTCTTCTATGCACAGAACAGATTTATAGATTGTTGAGACAACCAGTTTATCCCCAAGATGACGTCGAAGTCTGCCATCTCAAGTAGAACTAGGTTGCATCTCAATTTTGCCCATCCATACGATTCAAACATTGTTCATAATACTCACCTATGCAACATTTAGTCCAAAAGGGCTTGAACTAGTAAAATCTGATATAAAGGTCTTAAGAGCTTGTCTAGTTCCTTCATCTCTTACATTTTTCAATGACTAACGCCAATAATCTCATATCCCAAAAAGCTCATTAGCTTATACCTCTTTTATCATTGCTATTATACCCTGATCTCTCTATCATATACCTTAAAAAGTATCTTGTGATTGTTACTCACTTCATATCCCAAGTTTACCTATAAGCATTAGGGTATATGCTTAATTTCATTAATTCTGTCAAACTTTCTTGGTCTTTACTTAATCATTTCATTTAACATTGGGCATAACTTAGTATTACTTGTACTACTTTGAATACTATCAATGCCACCATTTTCGATTTCATACTTGCATCCACTCTTAGATATGCCTATGGAAATTTTCTTCCTTGTCAAACTTCATACCGATATAGTCATCTTTAACTCTACTTGAGTGCTATCTATTTCTTTACTAGCTACTCTTGATAGTTCTCACTTTTTGCTCATGCACTCTTTTATAAACACGACTCATATCCATCTATCTAGCAATCTCGAAACAAATCCTCCATTACTTCATCTGAGGTTCCTTGGCTATAGAATCTAATCTGGATTTAATCATTTTACCTTCAATAATTTCCTTATTAATCAAGTATCCTTATCAAAGAAGGTTAGGAAATGTAAGAATCAGAATGTTTATCCAAAAGCAATTTACTTCCTTCTTTCAAATTTAGTATAATGACGAACACTTGTTCTATCTAGTGAACTTAGATTTTAAGGATCAGGAGTAAATCTATGATAATCCAACCAGCATCCAAAGGTCGTTAGGTTGTACGGTGGTCATAATACGTGGAAATAAAGGTTTTACAACTCTTAACCTCATGGTTTATAGGTTCTATCGGGTATATAATGCCATTGGTCAAGGCACTACAAGAGTAAATCTGGAGAAAGTTTTGGTACATCAATAAATCAGGTATAAATCAGAAAGATGTATGTTTAAAATGATTAAACCTTTAACTATTCATTCAGTTGATATCTCTATTCATGTTATCGATCATGAGAGTAGCTTAGATTGGTATAATCAGGACTAATACTAAAGAAACAATATCTATAACTCCAATTGATAGGTTGAATCGATAAGGTATCCTGTCAAGGCACAAGAATTTAAAATCAGGTATGTGCATCCTCTATAATCATAAGAGTAATTCAATGATGCACCGCATCCTATATAAACCTATCTAGATATATGACCGCAATAGATTTGATTATTTGCTGAAAACGTTTGAGGCTTCATCTTTAGAAACTATTCCTCAACCCTTTTCGAATCATTCTGCCATAATGCAGCTATCCCATACATCGGTGGCTGATAAGGGTAACCACCTTGATACACTGCTTGTTATGCACAAAGCTTCTATATTGGGGTGTGCATTACTGGGACCTACGGTATGGTAGGCACTGTGTTACGACTAACATGTGCTGGGGGTACAGTGTTACTACCAACCAGTACCGTACTTGGTTTGATCCGGAGGTGTTGGTATAGCATTGGCAACTTAAATAGTGATTTCCATGGCAATTTGCATAGTCGGTCTCATCTGCTGTTGCTCTTGCATTTTGTTAGGCCAAGTTTATTACAACCGTAGCCAAGGCACTTGGTAGTCTAGGTAGATTGGTTGGAGTGGCCTGATTGTTCACCTCCTTTGATTTGCTCCAATCTGATTATCATTATTTAGCATCTGCTTAGATGAGTTTTCACTACCCGTTCTCGACCCAGATAGTGGTGGGGTCAAGTTGCAACTTCTTCTTAATGCTCAGTGGGCAATGGATCAGCGTGTGGTGGATCTCACTCTGAGTCAACATGTTACCCAGGATTATAGCTTTATCTTCTTTTATAGTTACTCTCATTTTTACTGTATGGCCATTGTTCTCCTATCTCTGTTAGATTTAGCCCGAGATCTTTCCCTTTACCTCTAGAGGGATTTCGGCATTACTAGCCATTTTTCTTCTTCCTCTGTCATACATTGAGTTTCACATCTTGTGAATACCAACTCGATATTCTAAATTTCTGTTTTATAGATGCTCCCTTCTTGCTACTGTACTATATCCTTTGTATACTTAGACGACTGCCTGACTTATAGATCGTACCCTATATTATTTGTTTATCAGGATACATTTTGATTTTCTTTTTCTGTCTGTGTATACATATGGTTCCACCTTTTATATATACATTATTGTCTTGCTTAAGTTCTATCTCAACCAACATAGGTGCTTATGGTGTGTTTGTATTAAAGCTTTTAATTTATCCCAACTCATTTCATGGACTTTAGTGGAAGTATTCAAGTTTGATGAGCAAGGCCTGAGAGCTCAGCTACCAAGTTGTCACACCCCAATTCTGGACTAACTAGAATAATGTAATGAACCGTCAATAAACCAACGATTCAAACCAGGATCTCATATAGACTATGCCAATCATGTTAAACCAAAACACATTCCAGAATTGGAATAGATTTGGTTTACTCTTATTATAAATATGTGGCAGGGTCCCTGTAACCTCTCTCTGCGTGAAAACATTGAAAGGGACCCATACCCAAGGGAGAGGAAGCTATAGAAGATCTCTGCTACGAATCAATTAAAGGAAAGGGTCAAAAATCAATCTCCAACGAAAAGGTATGTCCCTTTATTATTATTTCATTTTGGTATTGCTCAATGTATTTTATTATCTTTATGGGATGGATTGAAATGATTTTTGAAAAAGGGATAAGAAATCCAACATTAAGAGATTAGAGATTCCTAGATTTTGAGGATTCTCTTCTCGGCATGATTGAAACAAGCTTATGTAGCGGGGTAGTTTATTTTAATTGTTACTCTGACATATTGCTACCTCTCCAAGATAAAAACATCCAAGATGCTTTAAAAATCAACTTCAAAACTCATGGGCATAAGATGAAACCAAGGTCCATCCATATTGCTTTAATTCATCGTATCCAATACAAAGCACTAAAGACTACTAACCCTCCTTATATCCTCAAGAGAACTCCCAAAGGATAAACCACATTTCTTGAGGTTGACTTTGCTTAATCTCTAACAATTATACCAACAACGGTCCAATGGAAGGACATCATCTTCCCTGAGGATTAGCGCCTCCAGTGCCAAATACCTCCTCCTCAAAATTAAACCTAAAAAAACCATCGAATCTATTACTCAATCTCATGATTGAACTGTTACTATTAAATTTGATAGAATTCCCCGAAATCAAATAAGAATTCAAGAACCAGAAACTTTGCAAGTTATGTCCAACGACAACAAACTTCTTCTAGACAACCAAGTAGAAACTCCTATTCTAGTATCCCAACTACAGCTAGTCTTCACTTAGAAAATATGAGGTTAATGAAAGAACAAGACAAAATCAAGCTTTCCAGAATTCAAACCCACGACAAGTCACTAAAGGCATTTAGGCTCATAAATCAGAATCTTCTCCCAAGTCTCTTACTATATCAGAAATGATACCGAAAGAAGATAACAAACACCTATACAACATTAAGACAATCCTTGATGAGAAATTTCAAATCGATAAATCAAAACTTAAAATAGATTTTGATCTCCCTCAAAACAAAGAAAAACGAGATTGGTTTTTTTAACTACTTCTCAACTCAAAAACAACAAAAAATCAAATCTAAATGGTATGAAAGCATTCATAGACTCAAAACAAATATAGGGTTGATTTGTCATAGATGGATGTAGTGGCTTATTGTAGGCAAACAAGTTTTGCAAAATGATGTCCAAAATATTACATCAAAACAAATTTTTTCCAGATGGCAAGCTTTACTCTCAAATTTTGATTTTGACATCACATACATCAAAGGAGAATTAAATTCCATTCTTGACTTCCTTACTTGTGAATTCCTTCAGGATTCCAAAATAATCTATGTCCTCATGGCTCCTCCCAAAGAACCTCTTAAGGCAATGCTCAAATCAAAAACATCTTATTCCAAACCTTCATCCAATTCTATTCTCTACATCCTACCAAGACTCAAGAGTTCTATAAATTCATCTTCATTGACACAGACTCTATTACCATCAAACAAAATTTTGATAAAATTGAATCAAATTTGGTGTCTCATTCTACAGTTACCATTCATAAGATTCTTAATGTTAAAGACTGGGCAAATCATCCTCTTAGCATTAAGAATTTTTCTCAAACATATCAATCCCATGGTCATCATTACTATGATTACATTGATGCTATTCTACAGCCCTATTCCCATTTAGTTCCCAAATTGGTGGTCCACTTATGGCCCTATTAAATATATTTTACCAAAATCGATTTTAGCAATCTATTACTTCTTCTGTGACAAAATTGATCAAATCTCTGAACAGCCAAACTTACTCTGGTTCTCTAATACCACATAAAAGAATGTACCTTGTTTCAAAGAGCAGAGCTGATACTCCAATTTCATGATACGTGCTTGAGAATGAGAGGTAAAGTGTCTCATAAATGTTGTCCAAACAGCAGCAGAGGCATTTAGACCCACAACTAAAGAGAATACCTGTAAGACCCGCACGCCACGAACCCAGTCTAATCTTACGTTCTCGTGTCGTGACCGGTCTTCCCATCATAACCGGTTCAAGTGAATCAATTGTATGAAGAAACCACAAGATAGGATAAGCAACAAGGCAAATTTAGTTGGTGTGGTTAACTGGTTAAGTTGTGTGGGAGCAACCAGTCAAAAACAAAAAATAAGTAAATTTTAGACGTGTGGTGGCAGTTTTGAGGGGTGTGGTCGATACGTGTAGTCGAACGTGAGACCACAGGACTTGAGACCACACGATATGTGGTCGCATATTTTGGATGGGTGGTTGCACAGATTCTTTGACCACACGTGCGACTACACGATGTTGAACCGACTCCGAGTTTGGAAATTTTTCAAAACTTAAGGGATC
Source organism: Protea cynaroides (assembly GCA_028583415.1). Classification (NCBI taxonomy): domain Eukaryota; kingdom Viridiplantae; phylum Streptophyta; class Magnoliopsida; order Proteales; family Proteaceae; genus Protea; species Protea cynaroides. The sequence goes on from CM053269.1 coordinate 86,801,523, forward strand.
TCTTTCCTAATTAAAAGAGGACTCTATATGGAGGTTTTCCTCTATAAAAGGGGCGTTCCTTTTTCTCTCTAACTCGTTTAAAACCCAAATTGAAACTCTAAACCTAAGAGGAAAAGAGAGATAAGAAGAGAAGGAGAAGAAGAAGATTTGGAGAAGAAGGCTGAAAGGAAGGTTTGCAAGGGAAGGTTCTATCTCCCTACAACAAGCTTAAGGTATGGACTTGACTTTGTAGGGTAGATTAGATAGAATAGGTTCTTTTCAAGTTGATGTGTTGAACTTAATACAATGATTCGGTTATAGGTTTTCCATGGGAAACCATAAAGAATAGGTTAGGGATAATGGATGAAGGAAAAACTATGATTAGAGGCCATAGAATGATCTTAGGGTGAATCCCATTGATGAGCCATGAGGAAGAACTCGTATGAGAAGTAAAATCAACCAAACATCATGTGGTCGCAGCTTGTGGTCGACCATAGGGTGACCAGAGAATCGACCACAGCTATTCAGGAAGTTCCCAGGAAAGGTGTGGTCGGAAAGTATGGTCGCATAACATGTGACCACAAGGTCCGACCACACAGTGTATGGTCGCATATATTCCAACCATAGGTCCGACCACACAATAACAGCAAGCATATTTTAAGACCAAACAAGGTTTTTGACTATTGTAACTTAGTAAACTTGAACCCTAACTTAAATACATTAATTGTCTAGGTTCCTAATGGATTCAAAGTGACCTCTAAAGCTTGGGAGAGGAACAAACATCAATCAAAGGTAAGGGAACAGAACCTAAACTAATTGGCTAATAACAAGCTGTTTATTTTATTGAGTCCAATGCCATGATTGATTCTATACTTGTATGCTTGTAATGTGCATCTCACATGTCATCCAATATTTTTATTATTACTGCTCATGCATATTTATTTCTGTCTATTTATAATATGATAATGATGATGATGCTAGGAATCGGCATGTGATTGTGTGTGTGAGGTTAGTGTGTTGGATGCGAGTGGAGCATCAGGGGAAGGACGTAACAATGTGGTTCATCTTGGTCACCAGACTCTAGCTCTATCTCTACTCAAGTCTTGCCCACTGACATCGTCGTATCGCCATTACCTTAGCAGAACTATTATGTCATAGGATATCAGGAGAGGTAGTTTCGGACCGTGTATTCTTCAACTCTGTTAGGGGGCCTTAGCTCTATCTCTATGGACGTATTGAGAGATGCTGGGGTGAGGCCTTGAATACACTGGATGACATTAGGATTGGTTAGTTGCGAACCCAGTTTGCAAGCCCTTACCAGCAGGGGCTTACATGTTGGTATGGGTAGGGCATTAAGGGAAGTGTTGACGGTGTGTGATCCGTACACTTTAGCTCTATCTCTATTCCATGGTGGGTGCATGTGGGACCGCAATGGTGTTTGATCCATTAGACGGATTCACACACTCGTGTATAGAGGTACGGGGGCTTCCAAACCTTTCTATAGCACATTTCAAACTTAAAAACCAGACTAAAGATATGAATTGAATGTATGCATATGTTTATTGCATTGTTTTGTTCACTCATTGAGCTCAAGATGGAGAGCTGACCCTCACGCACGTAATTCTTTTTAGTTTCTGATGTTGTAGGTGTTACTGTTGAAGACTACTTAGATACGCCAACATATGGACATGTAGCGGCTATGGATGTGTAAGCTGTGGAGGACGCGTAAGACTCGTCAAGCGAGTGTTTCCACCGTGGTTACGCTTAGTGTTTAACTTTTGAATTTTGATACTTGTAATATGTATTGATTATGTTTTGGTTAATTGGAGATAACTGAATCATTTAATTATTTATCATGTAGACCTCAGTTCATTATTAATAAGACTTCTACTATTTACTCAAATATCTCTGATTATTACTGTGGAATATATTTTGGTTTAACATGGTTGGCATAGCCTATACAAGATCCTGGTTTGAACTGTTGGTTTTTATGACCGTTCATCACACCATTGGTTAGTCCAAAATTTAGGATGTGACAACTTGGTATTAGAGCCCTCAGGCCTTGCCCATCAAACTTGAATACTTCCACAAGAGTCCATGAACTGAGTTAGGGTAAATTAAAAGCTTTAATACAAATACATCATAAGCACCTATGCTGGTTAAAACAGAACTTAAATAAGACAATAATGTATATATTAAAGGTGGAACCATATGTATATATATATATATAGAAGAAAAAGAAAATCTAAATGTATCCCGATAAATAAATAACATATGGTATAATTTATAAATCGGCCAGTTGCCTGAGTATACAAAGGATATAGTATGGTAGCAAAAAGGGAGCATCTGTAAGCAAAAAATTATAATACCGAGTTAACACTTACAAGATGTGGAATTTGATATATGATAAAGAAAGAAGAAAAATGCCTAGTAATACTTAAATCCCTGCAGAGGTAAAAGAAAAGATCTCGGACTGAATCCAACAAAGATAGGAGAACTATGGTCATATACCAAATAAGAGTAACTATAAAAGGAGATAAAGCTCTACTCCTGGGTAACGTAGAGACTCAGAGCGAGATCTACCATACACTGATCCATTGCCCGCTGAGCATTAAGAAGAGGTTATAACCTGACCCCACCACTATCTGGGTCGAGAGCGAGTAAAGGAGAACCTATCTGAGCATATGTCAAATAATGATAATCAAACTTGAGCAAATCAAAAGGATGAACAATCAGGCCACTCCAGCCAATCTATCTGGACTACCAAGTACCTTGGCTATGATTGTAATAAACTTGGTCCGATAAAATACAAAAGCAACAACAGATGACACCAGTTATGCAAGTTATCATGGGAATCACTACCCAAGTTGCCAATGCTACACCAACACCTCCGGGTCAAACCAAGTATAGTGCCTATTGGTAGCCACACTGTATCTCCAGCACCTCTTAGCCATAACACAGTGTCTACCGTATAGTAGGTCTCAATAACTCACACTCCAGTATAAAAGCTTGGTGCACAACAAGCAGTGTATCAAGGTGGTTACCCTTATCAGCCATCAATGTGTGGATAGCTGCTTCATGACAAAATGATCCAATAAGGATTGAGAAATATTTTCTGAAATGAAGCTTGGATGTTTTTAGCAATGGATCCAATCTATTGTGGCCATATGTCTAGACAAGTGTATATAGGATGCGGTGCATCCTTGACTTACCCTTATGATTATAGAGGATGCACATACTTGATTTTAAATTAAAGTACCTTGACAGGATACCTTCTCGATTCAACCTGTCAATTGGAGTCATAGATATTGTTTCCTTAAAATTAGTCCTGATTATACCAACCTAAACTACTCTCATGAAGAATAACATGAATAGAGATATGAACTGAATGAACAGTTAAAGGTTTAATCATGTTGAGCATACATCTTTCCTATTTATTCCTGATTTATTGATGTACCAAAATTTTCTCTAAATTTAATCCTATAGTGTCTCGACCAATGGCATTATATACTCGATAGAACCTATAACCATGAGGTTAAGAGCTATAGAACCTATATTTCCATGCATTCAGACCACCGTGTAACCTAACGACCTTTTGATACCGGTTGGATTACCATAGATTTACTCCTGATCCTTTAAACCTAAGTTCACTAGATAAAACAAAAGCTTGTCATCGTATTGAATTCGAATTAAAGAAGTGAATCACTTTTGGATAAATATTCTAATTCTTATATTCCCCAATCTTCGTTGATAAAGATGCTTGATTAATAAAGAAAATTATGGAAGATGATTGGATTCAGATAATCTCTATAGCTAAAAAACCTCGGATGAAGTAATCGAGAATCCATTTTGAGATTGTTGGATATATAGATTTGAGTTATGGCCTGTAAAAGAGTGCATGAGCAAGAAGTGAGAATTACCAAGAGTAGCCAGTAAGGAGTAGATAGCACTCGAACTGAGTTAAAGATGGTTTTATCGAAATGAATTTTGACAAGACAAAAGATTTCTAAAGCATATCTAAAAGTGGATACATGGATGAAGTTGAAAATCATGGCATTGATAGTACTCAGATTAGTACAATGATTATTGAGATAATTCCAATGTCGAGTGAGATGATTAAGTAAAAGACCAAGAGAGTTTGGCAAAATTAATAAGAATATAAGCATATATCCTAATGCTTATAGGTAGACTTGGGATATGTAATGAGTAAACAATCAAAAGATGCTTTTCAAGATATATGAAAGAGAGATCAGGATAAAACAGCAGTGATAAAAGAGATGTAAGCTAACGAGTGTAATATAAGATTATTGGTGTAAGCTAATGAGTTTTTTGGGATATGAGATTATTGATGATAGTCTTTGAACAACCAAAAGAGATGAAGGAGCTAGATGTGCTCTTAAGACCTTTAAACCAGATTTTCTTAGTTCAAGCCCTTTTGGACTAGATGTTGTATTGGATGAGTATTATGAACAATGCCCGAATCATATGGATGGACAAAATTTGGATGCAACCTAATTTAACTTGAGATGGAAGAGACATCATCTTGGGGATAGACTGGTTATCTTAAGACTCTATAAATTTATTATGTGCATAGAAGAGGTTGTCAATCAAGAGCAAAGATGGCACAAAATTTAATTTGTTGGAAGCGTATTGCCTAGGAAGTGAAAGCTTATCCTCTCTGCACGAAAGGCGAATAGATGTTTTGAAAAGAAAAGAATTGGATATATGGTATCTATGGTAGATGTTACTAAAGAAGCACCATAGATGAAAGATATTAATGTGATGCGTAAATTCCTTGGCGTGTTTCCAAGAGACTTACGTGAGTTGCCACCTGATCGTGCAACTGAGTTCGTTATCAACTTGTAACCAGGGACAGCACCTGTGTCTATGGCACTCTATGAAATAGCTCCTACAGAGTTGAAGGAACTGAATACTCAACTACAGGAGTTATTAGACATAGGTTCTAATCGACTAAGTACTGCATTACGGGGAGTGCCAATGCAATTCATAAAGAAGAAGGACGATAGTGTTTGGCTATGTACGGACTACCAAGAATTGAACAAGCTCACGATCAAGAACCGATATCTACTACCTCAGATCGATGACTTGTTTAATCAGCTACAAGGAGCAAATGTATTTTCTAAGATTGACCTTCAGTCAAGATATCATCAATTGAAGAATTTGGACAGCGATATTTCGAAGATAGCTTTTAAAATCAGGAATGAGCCTTATGAGTTCCTAGTTATGTCCTTTGGATTAACCAATGCCTTACATCTTTTATGGAGTTGATGAGCCGAACGTTCATGACATGTTGGACATGTCGATCATAGTTGTCGTAGACTATATATTGGTTATTTCTAAAGACAAAGAAAGTCTTGTAACGGACCTTAGTGCAACCCTACAATGGCTGAGAAGAGAAAAGCTTTATGCCAAACTCAAGAAGTATGAGATTGGGTTAACAAAGTGATCTTCTTGGGCTACATAGTGTCATCAGAAAGGATAAAAGTGGACCCCAGCAAGATAGAAGAAATCATAGGGTGAGAAGCGCCTAAAAACATTTTAGAGATTTGAAGTTCCTCGGGTTGAGCTGGTTATTACAGACGATTCATGGAGGACTACTCTAGGATCACAATACCTCTTACCAAGCTAACCAAGAAGGGAGAGAAGTTTATTTGGATTGACAAATGTGAAGAATATTCTGGACTCTAAAAGCATGAGTGATATTGTTACACCCCAATTGTGGTCTAACCAGAATGGTGTGATGAACCGCCAATAAACCAACGGTTTACCTAGGATCTCGTATAAGTCATATCCACCATATCAAACCACACACACATTCCACATTAATAATCAAAGGTAATAAACAAATAAATGAAAGTCTTACAGATAATGAATTGAGAGTATAACAGTGATAAATAAGTATTTAATTCAATTATCTCTAAACCACAAAACATAAAAATAAATAATCAATTACATATTTGATGTTCAAATTATAACTAAACTTAAGCAAAAACACATTGGTTGCACTCACGTGATGAATCATGCGCATCTTCTTCAGCTTCTATGTCCATCGCAGCAACGTGTCCAAACGTCGATGCATTCATATATTCTTCAACGGTAGGACCTGCATCATCAACTAAAAATATTCGACGTCGAAAGGGTGAGCACACATCACGACTTAGTGAGCAAACAAAATAATGCAATAAACATATGCATGCATTAAATTCATATCTTTGGTCTGGTTTATAAGCTTGCAATATGCTATAGAAATGTTTAGTGGCCGTCGCACCTCTATACACGAGTGTGTGAATCCACCCAATGGATCAAACACCATTGTCGTCCCACATGCACCCACCATGGAATAGAGATATAACTAAAGTGTCCGAATCAAACACCGCCAACACTTCTCCTGATGCCCTACCCATACCAACAAGTAAGCCCCTATTGGCAAGGACTTACAAACTGGACTCGCAACTAATCAATCCTAATGTCAAACAGTGTATCCAAGGCCTCACCCCAGTATCCCTCAATACGTCTATAGAGATAGAGCTAAGGTCCCCCGACAGAGTTAAAGACCACCCCCCTGATGCCCTACGACGTAAGTTCTGCTAAGGTAATGGCGATACGACGATGTTAGTGGATAAAACTTGAGTAGAGATAGAGCTAGAGGCTGGTGACGAGGTCGAAGACCACCATGCCACTTCCTCCCCCTGGTGCTCCACTCGCATCCAACACACCAACCACACACATACATTCACATGCCTATTTCTAGCATCATTATCATTATCATGTTATAAATAAACAGAATTAAATATGCATGAACAGCAATAGCAAGAATATTGGATGACATGTGAGATGCACATTACAAGCATACACGCATAGAATCAATCATAACATTGGACTCAATAAAAATAAATGGTTTGTTATTAACCAATTAGTTTAGGTCTTGTTCCCTCACCTGTTAGCAATACTTGATGTCCTTTCAAGCCTTAAAATTCTCTTTGAATTGATTTAACAACCTAAAAGTTATATGAATTTAAATTAGAATTCATATGTGACATGTTACAGTAGTTGGAAATCAAAACAGAGCACTGATAGGTGTCTGATTGGTCCTATGGTCTCATGCTGTATCGACCTTATGGTCTACGGTCAATACCCTATGATCGCATATGGTGCGACCATAGCTGCGACCAAATGATTTTTGAAATCTTCCCGAATGCCTATGGTCGATCATCTGGTCATACTGGTCATGCTATGGTCGACCGTAGCTGCGACCTTGAGATTTTTTATCACAGTCTACATGCAATTCAAGTTCTTCCTGGGTCAATTCTTCTGTTCTCCAATGGGGTTTATTCTAAGGTCATCCTATGGCCATCGTTAGTAGTTTCTTATGAACCCTAATCATCAAATTCATTCCTCATGGTTCTCCTTAGGATTTTCTCAAGGAAATCACATAGATCATAATAGGTTGATATTGTCTATCTTCCATAGAAGTCTTATACTTAGAGTTTACATCTCTAGAGATTCGTTTCATACCTTTGTCTATGATAGAGATCCAATCTCTTCTCAGTAAATTCTTCTCCTTAGCTTTTTCTTCTTCTCCTTCTCTTCCTTCTCTTCCTTCTCTTCCTTCTCTTTCTTTAGGGTTTACTAATGTTCTAAAAGAGTGAAAAAGGGCTGAGGGACGTCCTTTATATAGAGAAGAACTCTCCATATAGAGTCCTCTTTCAATTAGGAAAGCAATCCCCTAGTTTAGGAAAGTTTCCAAAACTCAGAGTCTGATCTGGGTTCTCACGATCGATTATACGGTCGCATAAACCGTCGACCGTAGGGTCGAAATCATCGATCGGATGGTCAACCATACCTACCTGGGTATGCAACCTTAGTTACGTTTTCAGTGTTTTTAACTTGATTCTCATACCTGGTTTGTGATCTATCTTCACATGCTCAGTCAACTTGGTCCAGAAATGATGGAAAGACCTGGCACGACATGGTTAGACCAAGTTAGTGTAGTGCGGGTCTTACAACTCCCCCCTCTTATATAAATTTCATCCTCGAAATTTGCATATACCTTCTAAGTCGAATAGGTGAGGATATTGCTTTCGCATAGCGTTCTCTTCTTCCCATGTAACTTCTTCTACATTTTGGCTTCTCCAAGTAACCTTAACGTAGTAAATGTCGCGATTGTGAAGACATTGCACCTTCCATCTAGTGATCTCAAAAGGTACTACTTCGAACATCAAATCTTCAGTCAAATCTGGTGGATCCATTGTTAACACGTGTGTTGGATCTCTGACGTACTTCTTCAGTAATTAGATATAAATACATCATGCACACTGTGAGGACAATGGGAAATCGACGTGATCCTCCTCGGGATGGAAATGTGTATCCTGTATCGATGAAGATCGATTTGTTCTGTTGGAGTCACCACCTAGATTAAGGTCTAGGACCTCTAAAAATGTAGCCTCACCCTAAGGTAAGACTTCTATTGACTCGTGACCCAATGTATCGGTTCTTTGGTCTGCAAGAGATCGGATAAGTATTTAGGGTACGGTTATGGGAAGGTGTTAGGCACCCAAACCGCCCGATCAATATCAGCCTCCTAAACTTTCCTTAAATTCTAATTTTGACTGTGCTTGGTCAACTGGATGACTAGGGTTCAATGGGGGATGTCCTAAACCAAGTTGCTAAGTTATTCTAACCTAGGGTTCAGCCAATCATGTTTTAAAGTAAATAAACAAGAAAATGTAACGTACAATATTATACAGTGAACCGAACCAAAGATGGTTCGGTCTTGGACTGAATCTGAGACGTGTAAAACATCTCAAACTGCCTACATATTCCAATCCTGAAAATCAAGTCCAAAAACGTAGTTCGAAGATGGGTTGTGTAATTAAAGATTATGGAAGTGATTTATGCATGTGTTTCAATTAGATTTTTTTGTTCAAGTTGAAGTTTATGTTGGATGTATGGTTGATGGGTGGCTTTGTACCATATTTGGGATTCCCAAATTGCCTACGTATTCTAGGGTTTGCCCTAGAAATCAGGTACGACGTAGTTCAAAATTTGTGAGAGTCGGATTTGGAATGTGTACCAAATTATTTCTAATTTTGTTAATAGGATCTAGGGATGAGACCTAAATTCTTATCATTTTTATTTGGGACGTGTACCAAATTATTTTTAATTTTGTCAATGGAATCTAGGGATGAGACCTAAATTCCTACCATTTTTATTTGGGATGTGTACCAAATTATTTCTAATTTTGTTAATAGGATCTAGGGATGAGACCTAAATTCCTACCATTTTTATTTGGGATGTGTACCAAATTATTTCTAATTTTGTTAATAGGATCTAGGGATGAGACCTAAATTCCTACCATTTTTATTTAGGATGTGTACTAAATTATTTCTATTTTTTCTCTTTCCAAGACAAATATGGTAGGTGAAAGCATTCCAATTATAGCAGTGATAGTATTCCAAATATAATAGTATGCATCCAAGTATGGCAATAAGCATGTGACAGACAGATGTGGCAATAAGCATGTGGCAGACAGATGTGGCAATAAGCATGTGTAGCAGACAGATATCGCAATGAGCATGTGTAGCAGACAAATGTAGCAATGAGCATGTATAGTAGAGAAATGTAGTAATAAGCATTCCAAACATAACAAATGAACATCTAAAAACATAGCAATATGTGAGTATGTGAGTTGTCAATCACATGGTGATGATGATGATGATGGTGATGACGATCAGATGGTGTAGATGATGATTAGATGGGGTGATGGGCAGATCAGATGGTGTAGATGATGATCAGATAGTGTGAGATAGAGTTTTGATGATGATCTAATTTGACGGTGATGATAATCTGATCTGGTGGTGAGGATGATCTGACAGGATGATGACTTGATCAGATGGTGGAGATGATGGTTTGATGTGATGGTGAGATGGTGGCTTGATCTGATCAAATGGTTCTATAGATGCTGAGCAGATGGTAGGGATCATGATCAAAAGGGTAAGGATCAAATCAGTTGGTAAGGATCATGATCAGATGGGTAAAAATCAAATCATATGGATCAATGGTTCAGATTGAGCATTAAAATTATCATGATCACATGGTCAAGATCAACATATTAAAATTATCATGATTGACGTTCAAAATCAACACATTAAAATGATCAATGGTCAAGATCAACACTTTAAAATTATCATGATTGACGATCAAGATCAATACATTAAAATTATCATGATCAAAATCAATGCCCAACCTATGGTTTATATTGATTAAATCGATGATCAACATACAAAACAAATATGATCAAATTATTGGAATAAGAAGCAAGGGTTCATGATGGGTACAGCAGATCATAGAGTAGGGTGCAAGTGATTCAGGGGAGTTGTGACAGGTAAGAGTGAGGATGAGGTATTGAGTTTGCTTGGGTGTTGGGTTTATGCATGGGACAGCAAGGTGTATTGGGTTTGGTTTCAGCATGCACAGTTGCATGGAGGGTTGGGGTTGAGGACAGGTGTAGTGTAAGTAGCATGGCCAGGTATATGGGATTGGAAAGGGAGTTTAACAAGTGGTGCTGTATGGGATTAAGTGGTGTTGCAGCAAATCAGGATGGAGTGTAGTGGTGAGGCTAGGCGTTGGATGTGGCAGGAGGAAAAATTGGAAGATATGCCATGCAGGTGTGGGTATTGAGTAGAGGTGGTTTCAGATTGTAGGGGATGGATGAGGCTGCTTGGTTGGTGGTGCTACAATTCCAAAAGAAAAAAAAAAACTAAACTTACCTCAATATACGTCTCTCTCCTCCTCTCCTTCTCTCTTCTTCTCTCCTTTCAATCTTCAATTTCTTTTCTCCACTCCTTGTCTCTCTCCCTCCCCAAAAACAGAAAATTGCCTCCTCTTCACGTCCCCTCACCTCTCTTTTATAATATTCTTCTTTCCTTCTTCTTCACTCAATCTTTTTCTCACTCTCAATCTTTCCTTTTTCCTTTCTTTCCCAATTTTCCCAAAATAGAAAAAAAAAAGCTCTCTCTCTCTCTCACGTCAATCTCTCCTTTCCTCTTCTTCCTCTTCTTTCCTTCTTCTTCACTCAATCTCTCTCTCACTCTCAATCTTTCCTTTTTTCTTTTTTTTTTTTTTTTTCCTTCTTCTTCACTCAATCTCTCTCTCACTCTCAATCTTTCTCTCAATAGAAAAAAAAAATCCTTCTCTCAATCTCTCAATCTCTCAATCTCTCTCTCAATTTCTCTTCCAATTTTCCCAAAATAGAAAAAAAAACTCTCTCTCTCTCTCACGTCAATCTCTTTTCTTCCTCTTCTTTCCTTCTTCTTCACTCAATCTCTCTCTCACTTTCAATCTTTCTCTCAAATAGAGAAAATCCCTCTCTCTATCTCTCACGTCTTTTTCACTCTCAATCTCTCCTTTCTTTATTTCCTTTTTTTATTATTTTTCTTTATTTTATACTTATATCTTATATATTTAATAAATATCATATATTATACTAATATACATAGACATAATATCATATAATACAATATATATAATATATCATATAATACAATATATATAGTACAATATATATGACACACATGTATATACTTGGACCGAATTGATTTGGTTTGGACTGGTCTGAGTTGGACTAAACTGGGTTGATCTGGGTTGGGCCAAGACTAAACTGGATTGAGCTGAGTTGACTGGATTGACTGGAATTCATTGGGTTTTCTCTCTCTTTCATTTCATGGGTTATTTTCGCTGTTATTTCGCCCGAAATTTTTCGCTAGCCTCTATTCTAAGTTTTCTATGTTCACTTTGTAGAACACTAAAAATGAGGAATATCGGAACTCGAATCACCTCATTTGGAAATAAAATGGTCAACTTATGAATTTTTGAAGTTTAAGTGGACCAATTATCGATAATTTAGCTGACCATTCTGCATGGGATCCTTCGGAGACTTTTGTCGAAAATCCTTTACGTCCACTTTGTAGAATACTAAAAATGAAACATAATGAAACTGAAATTATCTGATTTGGATATGGGATGATCAAAATATGAATTTTTGAATATTAAATTACCATTTCCATATGTAATTTTGCATGGGACCCTCTGGAGACTTCTACCCGAGATTTTCCACGTCCACTTTGTAGGATATCACAAATGAAGAACAATGGCCTTGGAATCGTCTGAATCCGACGTAGAACGGAAAAGATATGAGGCTTTGAAGTTCTAACGATAACTTTGCATGCAAGCTTGCATGGGACCCACTGGTGACTTCTACCTGGGATTTTTTTACGTCCAGATTGTAGAACAACATGAATGAAGAATAATGGCCTTGGAATCATCTGAATCCGATGTCGGATGATGAAGATATGATGATTTGAGATTCAAACAATCCGACTTACGATAATTTACATGAAGGCCCCTGGGATTATTTATAATAATTTCAGAAACCTCCCTTATACGTATCATCCGACTAAAATGGTCATATCTTCTTTATTTGATATCAGAATTGAGCAATTCTGGTCTCATTTCGAAGATAATTCTATGACCTATGCATCCATGCATAATTATAACCCATGACCTTGCTGTGGACCCATTGAAAACTTCGTCAGACCCATTGAAAGCTTCCTCAAATTCACAGACCCATTGAAAACTTCCTCAAATTCACAGTCAAAAATCCAAACTTTCGATCATCTTTCTCCTTTTGTTGTCCATACGCCCGTAGGACTTTGTTTAGCTGGGATGGCAAAAATGGGGTGCTTACACACACTTGACATGGACGGTGGTAGTGCTAACTGATATGCTACTTTTTCACGTCTATCTAGAACTTCATAAGGTCCAATATATCTAGGACACAGCTTTTCCTTCTGTCCAACCTTTTCAAACCACGCATAGGAGATATTTTTAGAAATACCTTATCACCTATGGTGAATTCGAGATCTCTACGTCGATTATCTGCACATTGCTTTTGATGGTTCTGAGCTATTCGGACTCTTTCCTTAATAATGTCAACTACTCGACAAGTCTCTTCAACAAACTCTGGTCCAACAATACTCCGTTCTCCAACTTCATTCCAAAACAAATTAGTTCGACATTTCCTACCATACAGTGCTTCATAGGGTGACATCTGTATAATCGCTTGATAGCTGTTGTTATAAGAGAACTCAATCAATGGTAATTTCTCATCCCATGATCCTTTGAAATCAATGACACAAACTCGAAGCATGTCTTCTAAAATCTGAATAGTACACTCCGACTGTCTGTCTGTCTGAGGATGGAATGTAGTACTAAACTTCAACGTTGTACCCATAGCCTTCTGTAATCCTTCCCAAAACTTTGAAGTAAAGCGTGGGTCTCTGTCGAACATAATGCTTTTAGGTACACCATGTAATCGGACAATATTATCTACATAAAGCTTACCTAACCTCTCTAGGGTATACTAAGGTCGTATAGCTATGAAACGAGCTATCTTGGTCAAACCATCCACAATCACCCAGACTGTGTCAACTACTCGGGGAGTCAATGGTAATCCGGTGACGAAGTCCATAGTGATGCAGTTCCATTTCCATGCTGGTTGGTAGTGGCTGCAATAATCCTGCAGGTCTTTGTCCTTCAGCCTTTACCTACTAACAATTCAAGCATTGAGACACAAATTTAGGTACATCTACTTTCATTCCTCTCCACTACTATAGGTTCTTCAGATCGTGATACATCTTCATGCTTCCAAGGTGTACCGAATAAGCGGTGGTGTGAGTTTCCTTCATTAGTATGTGTCTAATATCCAAGTCTTCATTTTCAGGAACACATACTCTTCCCTTATATCTTAGTACTTTTTCAACGTCCAAGGTGAACTCAGGAGTAGTCCTACCTTTTTCAAGGTCTTCTTGCACCGTTCTCAGATAAGGGTCTGATTTAATAGCTTCTTTCACTTTGTCTAATAGATCAAGTACAATCTTCAATGTAGCAAACATGTTTGATAATAGATGAATAAACCCTTGGTCAGTTGATTCATTCGGAATATCAATCATGAACTACTCCTTTACAGTAATTAAATACTTCCCTGTGACACACGCCACAGCATTTGCACTAACTTTTTCTTGAGATTCTGTCATTGCTTTCCTGTTTAGTGCGTCAACAACTACATTAGCTTTTCCTGGATGATACTGGATATCGCAATCATAATCCTTCAATAATTTCAGCCATCTTCTTTGTCTCATGTTCAACTCCTTCTAATTAAAAAGATGAGTGAGACTCTTATGATCTGATTTAATCTGAAATTTCTCTCCATACAAATAATGTCTCCCTATCTTAACAGCATGTACTACTGCTCCTAATTCCAAGTCATGAGTGGGATAGTTCTTCTCATGTGTCTTTAGTTGTCTTGAGGCATACGCAATTACATGTTCTCCTTGCATAAGTACACATCCTAAATCTAACCCAGACGCATCAGTGTACAAGGTAAATGGTTGTCCTGAGATCGGAATAGTCAAGATGGGAGCTGATATCAATCTAGCCTTCAATGTTTGAAAATACTCTTCACTTTTATCGATTCAAATAAACTTTTCTCCTTTCTTTGTCAGACTGGTGAGAGGTACGACGATTCTAGAGTAATCTTCCACGAATCGTCGATAATAACCAGCTGAACTTAAGAAACTTTTGATTTCTGCAACATTCTTAGGTGCTTTCCATTTCACAATGGCTACAATCTTGCTAGGATCCACTTTAATTCCTTCAGTGGATACAACATGGCCTAAGAAAGCGACTTCATTTAGCCAGAACTCACACTTTGTAAATTTTGTGTAAAGCTTCTCTTTTCTTAGTCGCTGCAAAGCGGCTCTTAGATTTGTGCATGAGTTTCTTTGTTCTTGGAGTAGACTAGTTTGTCGTCAATAAATGCAATAACTGACGTATCCAATATATCATGGAATACCCAATTCATGAGTTCCATAAAAGTTATGGGTGCATTAGTCAATCCAAAAGACATAACTCAAAATTCATAATGTCCATATCCGGTTCTGAATGCTATCTTTGGAATATCACCTTCCTCAATCTTCAACTGATGGTATCCTGATCGAAGATCAATTTTGGAGAACACTTTGGCACCTTGCAACTGATCGAACAAGTCATCGATCTGAGGCAACGGGTATCGATTCTTGATTGTAAGCTTATTCAATTCTCGATAATCTATACACAGTCGGACGCTACCGTCCTTCTTTTTCACGAATAATACTGGAGCTCCCCAAGGTGATATGCTGGGTCTAATATAACCCTTGTCTAGTAATTCCTGTAATTGTAACTTCAGTTCCTTCAGTTCAGTAGGAGCCATTCGATAAGGTGCTTTCGATAGTGGTGCGGCTCCGGGTATAAGATCTATAACGAACTCTATCGCTCGATCGGGTGGTAGTCCTGGTAATTCCTCAGAAAATACATCCAGAAATTCACACACAACTTCAATATCCTCCATTCGTAGTGCTTCCTTGGTGAGTTCGATCATAGATACTAGATACCCAATTCTTCCTTTCTCGAGGTATTTTCTAGCCTTCAATGCAGAGAGAATGATTTTTTGTTTACGGGAAAGTTTGGTTCCCACAAAATTAAACTTTGCTCCTTCCTTGTCTTTAAATGTCAGTTTTTTTTGCACATAATAGGTTTGCGGAGTGCCGAGCTAACCAATCCATTCCCAAGATAACATCCAAGTCTGCCATCTCAAGTTAAATTAAGGTTGCATCCAAAATCTTCTCGCCGATAAGAACTAGACATAGTCGATAACCTTTGTTTAGTTCCACTTCTAATCTCATAGGTAATCGTAGAAGCAGTTTGTAGTCTAAAGGTCTAAGGGGTATATTTAACTTCTTTCCAAACGACACAGATATAAAAGAATGAGTAGCTCCAGAGTCAAAAAATACTCTGGCAGGTAAGCCATTAATAGGTACGATACATGTGATTTGATTAAACTTAGTCTACATTCTTACACAAGGTAGTACAAAATGAATAATTCAGGTCATACCTGTGACCACATCAGGGGATGCGGCAGCATCCTCAGATGTAACTGCATAAACCTTTCCTTGTTGTAGCTGCTTCCTTGGCTTAGGACACTCTCTTGAACAATGTCCTACTTGATCGCAATTGAAGCATTTGACTCCAGCATTACTTTGCTTCTGTTGAGGTTGGGCTGTCGAAGTAGTCTTGGCTGTAGCATTGAAGCCTTGAGTACGGAAGGGTTTAAATGTCTTTGAGTTTCCTCCGTTGTATGAGTTTCCATTGGACCTTTTAATACCTCTGTTTTGAGCAAAATAACTTTCCCTCTAGCTCGATTCCATTACTCAAGCAATCTGTATAGCTTCATTATAAATCTTCTTTTCTTGTCCCAATACATGCTCACGGATTCTTCCCCTAAGTCCCATGACGAACCTTCGGGTTTTGGTATTTTCCTCCTGCATGTTAGAGGGAGCAAAGAAAAATAGTTCTTCATAACGCTGTTGATATGCATCTACAGTCATCTGTCCCTGATACAGACTCAGAAACTCCTTTTCCATTTAATCTCTGAAACTCCTAGGAAATTACTTCTCGAAGAAAGCTTCTTTATAGATAGCTCAGGTCAGTTGGGCATGCTTTATCAACAGATAACTCCGAGTAGATTTTCACCAATGGTGCGCATCACCTTTTAGCATAAAAGTGGCACATAATACCTTATCTTCTTCATTTATAGTCATCATCATAAAGTTTCTTTCCATCTCATCGATCCAGTGAGCTGGCCATTACGGATCTGATGGCTTGCCTATAAATTCCTTCGGCTTCAACTTCAGGAAATGCTCGATCAGTCTGGAGTGATCAAGCTAATACTGTGCATATGCTCCATACATAAGCGGTTGGTACTGATAATTACCTTGGTTATACCCGCCTTATGGTGATTTTGGGTTTGGCACTTGGCCTTGTACTGTTGGTGTCTGCAATGCTTGGGGTATAGTGTTGCTAACACTAGGTGCAGTACTAGATTGCCCTGCAGGTAGAGGTGTTGTGTTTGCAGCTGGGAAAGCAATTCCCATAGTAGCTTGCATATTGGCTTGCACTTGCTGTATTTTCTGCTTTTGTTGTGCCAAATTCATCACCGCAGTAGCCAAATCTGTAGGTGGTGCAGGTAGGCTGGTTGGGTAAGCTTGGGTGTGCACATTCTGAGGTACAGCATTTTGAGTTCCAATATTTTCTTCCTGTCCTTACTGACCTTCATTGTCATTAGTCTCCATAGGTGGTGGAGATGGGTTTGCATTCTGTCTCCTTCTACTTACTCTGCATCCAACCATTTAAACTCTTGGTTGAATGGTACTTGAAAAAGTTATACATGTGAGACAAGATATGATGGTAGTATTGGGTTAGTCTCACAATGGAAGTGGAAAAAAAAAACAAGATTAATAGGCAAAAGTTCAAACAGAATCAAAATGCAGACAGCAGCCAGTCATACGGTCGATGGCCTATGGTGGCAGGTTGTGCGACCATATGTGGGACCTTCAAAATCCTGGCAACTTACCAAGACCCTATGGTCGATCATACGGTCGATGGTTTTGGTCAAATTGTGTTACCGTATGATTCAAAATCAGGTTTTTAAACCTGTTTTTTAAATTTTTTTCCCACTCATTCTCCTTTTTCCTCCTATGGTCTCTACTCAACTCGCCACCAGTGAATTGCTACAGTTTCGAGCATACAAACTTGGTATTTTTTTCGTCGATCAACATCCGTCACTCCATTCCTTGAGGTATGTTCTCTACTTTTCTCCATTTTTAAGCTCTTATACCTAGGGTTTTTGCTATTTGTGGGATTTTCTTCTAATTAATATTTTTTTGATTGTAAAAATTTAATTTTTATTGGGGACTTTTGCTATTGGCGACCCAATGGATGAAAGCCCTCAAGAAAATTTGAGTTTCATCGGTTAGTTTAGTAGAAACTTGAAAATTCCCATTTTTGACCTAAATTTTGGGGTTTTTTCTCAATTGTCAAAATTTCTTCAAATTCGACCTACCTAGTTCAAATTTCCAATTGTATGAGCCTTATAAGATGGTTTGGGAGCTATGTAAGTCTCCTTCCCAAATGTTTGGATGAAAAGTGAGGCTTTTTCCATTTTACGTCGTTATGCTGTCAAATTTTTAAATTTAACTAACTTGTTTTCTTATTTTCTTCTCTTGCAGTTATCATAGTTCGCACTAAGGTTCATTGAGTTCATGACCCACAACGCTTCAGGTTCGTTGAAGCAGAGGTGCGATATCCTTGGTTTGATCGAAAGAAAGTGGAAGGGGGTCGATGTGTGAACCTAGCCCATTTAGCCCTGTTTGATGTGGAAAGGGCGTTTGGTGATATGGGTTGGCTTCCAGTGATCTTGTACGAGGCTTGCACTCCCCTGGACTTGGTCAAGCAGTTCTACTATCACCTACAGGTAGAGGGTGACTTAGATGATGTTGACAGGGGTAGAGAGCTTCGTATCACCAGCTGGGTGAAAAGGGTTCAGATCTCTTTCAATTGTCAGGAGTTAGCTGATCTTCTAGGCATTTCCAACAATGGTCAGTTGGTTTACTACGCACCCAGGAAGCCACAGTTTCTATCTACACAAGTACGTGCAGAAATAGATAATCAAATTCTTTGGGATGACCACTGGGAGATGAAAGCAGTCAACCTACGTCCAGAGCCATGGATCTACCATAAGATTATCCAGCATAATCTTATTCCTCAGGGTGAACACTACGAGATGGTCTCACAGCTGACTCAGTACCTGTTGTACTATATCTATACTAGGCAGTCAGTCTGCCTCCCTTATATCATTCTTCGGACTATGTACAAAGCTATGTTGCTTGACTCGAGAGGTAACTTGCCCTATGGGAGGCTGATCTCTACCTTGCTCGCTCATCTACAAGTGGACCTAGTGGATGAGAGGATCCTTGAGGATACCTTCTCAGCTAACCTTGATTGGGAGGCCATTAGCAGGATGGGCATGAGAGAGATACAGGTCAATGATGATGAGAGGAATGCTATGAGACGTCCTGTCACTCAGGTAGCGGCAGCAAATGCAGAGGCGGCAGCAGCAACAGCAACAGAGGTAGCAGCAGAGGCACACGAGGGTAATGATGAGGAGGATGATGATAGGATGTACATGGATGTGGATGCCATCCCTCCTCCATCGCCACAGCATTCTACTGGAGTTGGCCCTTCTAGGGCTTCTCATTCAGCTAGCCCTTCATGCCCACCACCAGATGACATGATGGGGCTGTTACGTGAGATTCAGAAGGCTCAGTGCATGACTGATTGGAGAGTAGGAGATCTTTTAGATGCCCAGCGCTCTACAGACCAGTGGGTAGCGGATCTAACAGCTAGTCTCTGAGCAACTCCGACTCAGGTGGCCTGGCTCGCGAGAGTATATGCTGAGGACTACGATAAAGATCATGAGGCACCTCCTCCACCAGCACCTCCAGCTCCATGATTGTCATTTATATCATTTTTCTTTTTATACTACAGAGTAACTATCCGGATTATGGACTGTACCCTGAATTGGATGTACAATTGTCTTGTTTTTATTCGTCATATATATATATATATATAATTAGTTTCCCCTTTATATATGTGTATTATTTTTTTCTTAGTTTATGTCTCATATAACACAGATGCTTATGGTGTGTTCTTATTACAGCTTTTAAATTTTATCCTAACTCAGTTCATGACTCATGTGAAAGTAGTTATGTCAATGGGTAGAACCTGAGAAGCTCTGATACCAAGTTGTCACACCCCAATTCTGGTCTAACCAGAATGATGTGATGAACCATCAATAAACCAATGGTTCACCCAGGATCTCGTATAGGTCGTACCCACCATATCAAACCACACACACATTTCACATTAATAATCAGAGGTATTAAACAAATAAGCGAAAGTCTTACAGATAATGAACTAAGAGTCTAACAGTGATAAATAAGTATTTAATCCAATTATCTCCAAACCACAAGACATAAAAATAAATAATCAATTACATATCTGATGTTCAAATTATAACTAAACTTAAGCAAAAACACATTGGTTGTACTCGCATGATGAATCATGCGCATCTTCTTCAGCTTCTACGTCCATCGCAGCAACATGTCCATATGTCGATGCATTCATATATTCTTCAATAGTAGGACCTGCATCATCAATTAAAAATATTCGACAATGAAAGGGTGAGCACACATCACGGATCAGTGAGCAAACAAAACAATACAATAAACATGTGCATGCATTCAATTCATATCTTTGGTCTAGTTTATAAGCATGCAATATGCTATAGAAAGGTTTAGTGGCCGCCGCACCTCTATACACGAGTGTGTGAATCCACCCAATGGATCAAACACCATTGACGTTCCACATCCACTCACCATGGAATAGAGTTAGAACTAAAGTGTCCGGATCAAACACCGCCAACACTTCTCCCGATGACCTTCCCATACCAACAAGTAAGCCCCTATTGGCGAGGGCTTACAAACTGGGCTCGTAACTAACCAATCATAATGCCAAACAGTGTATCCAAGGCCTCACCCCAGTATCCCTCAATACGTCCATAGAGATAGAGCTAAGGCCCCCCGGCAGAGACAGAGACCACCCCCCTGATGTCCTATGGCGTAATAGTTCTGCTAAGGTAATGACGATACGACGATGTTAGTGGGCAAAACTTGAGTAGAGATAGAGCTAGAATCTGGTGACAAGATCGAAGACCACCATGCCACATCCGCCTCCTGATGCTCCACTCGCATCCAACACACCAACCACACACATACATTCACATGCCTATTCCTAGCATCATCATCATCATCATGTTATGAATAAACAGAATTAAATATGCTTGAACAGTAATAGCAAGAATATTGGATGACATGTGAGATGCACATTACAAGCATACACACATAGAATCAATCCTGGCATTGGACTCAATAAAAATAAATGGTTTGTTATTAACCAATTAGTTTAGGTCATGTTCCCTCACCTGTTAGCAATACTCGATGTCCTTCTAAGCCTTGAAATTCTCTTTGAATTGATTTAACAGCCTAAATGTTATATGAATTTAAGTTAGGGTTCATATGTAACATGTTACAGTAGTTGAAAATCGAAACAGAGCACTGATAGGTGTCTAATTGGTCCTATGGTCTCATGCAGTATCGACCTTACTGTCTACGGCCGATACCCTACGGTCGCATATGGTGCGACCGTAGCTGCAACCATATGATTTCTAAAGTCTTTTCGAATGCCTATGTCGATCATCTAGTCATACTGGTCATGCTATGGTCAATCGTAGCTACGACCTTGAGATTTCTGGTCACAGTCTATATGCAATTCGAGTTCTTCCTGGGTCAATTCTCCTGTTCTTCAATGGGGTTTATTCTAAGGTCATCCTATGGTCATCATTAGTAGACAACTCCCATCTTGATTGTTTCGGTACTAGGAAAACCTTTTACCCTACACATCGATGCTTTCGGATTGGGTCTAGGATGCAGGTTGATGCAAGGTGAATAAAAGATTGCATATGCTTCAATATAACTAAAGGAGCATCAAAAGAGTTACCTTACTCATGACTTAGAGTTACCGGTGATGAATTATGCAATCAAGACTTGGAAACATTATCTATACGGAGAAAAATTTCAGATTAAATCAGATTACAAGAGTTTGGTTTATCTCTTCACCTAAAAGGAGTTGAACATGAGGCAGAGAAGATGGTTGGAACACCTGAAGGATTAAGACTGTGATATTCAGTATCACCTGAGCAAGGCTAAGGTAGTAGCTAAGGCTTTGAGCAAAAAGGGGGAATAATAAAGCTAGAAGGAGGACTTAGTACAAATGTTGCCTTACGTTTCACAGCAATAGTTTGGATTTGAAAGAAGAGCAACCTATAATAGAAACTCGTGATGATCCAATTGAGCGAAAACTTATGGATGATTATGGAGCAATAATTCCTCGCTTGCGTTCACAGCGTTAAAGATCGTCTCTGATTTGATGGACGAAGTAAGAGCAGTAATTTTGTTAGATCTGTATCTAAGAACGATGCAAGAAGATTTAAAGAAAGAAAAACCTAACCCTGACTTACTTTGGATGCGGAGAAGGTCTGAGATATAGAGGATGATTATGCATACTTGAAAGTGAAAAACTCAGATCTTAGATACAAAATAATGCTAGAAGCTCATTCCACACTGTATTCGATATATCTCGGTGGTACAAAAAAAAAACATACCAATATGTATCATGACTTGAAGAAATTGTACTGGTGAAGAGGAATGATAACAGATGTGGCTTAATGAGTGTTTCATTGTCTGAACTATCGAAAAGTAAAGGCTGAAAGACAAAGACCAACAGGCTTACTACAACCACTATTGAAGCCAGTTTAGAAGTGGAACTGGATTACAATGGACTATGTCACTGGTTTACCACTGACTCCTAGATTTGTTGACGCAGTCTGAGTGATAGTTAATCGTTTTATAAAGACGGCTCGTTTCATTACTATACGACCTCGGTGTACTTTGGAGTGGTTAGCTAAGCTATATGTAGATAATATTGTCAAATTAAGTTGTATGCTTGAGAGCATAGTGTAAGACCTGCACTCCACTAACCCGATCTAACCATGTCATGCTAGGTCTTCCCATCATTTTTGGACCAAGTGGATCGATTGTTTGAAGATGGATCACAAACCAGGTATGAGAATTGAGTTAAAAACATTGAAAACATACCTATGGTCAAACACCTGGGTAGGTATGGTCGACCATAAGGAAGGAAACAAAAATCTCAAACCATGAACCCTACGGTCGATGATTTTGACCCTACGATCGACGGGTTCTGCGACCATAGCCATCGATCATGAGACCCTAGATCAAACTCAAGTTTTGGAAACTTTCCTAAATTAAGGGATTTCTTTCCTAATTGAAAGAGGAATTTATATGGAGAGTTTTCCTCTATATAAAGGACGTCTCTCAGTCCTTTTTCACTCTTTTAGAACATTAGTAAGCTCTAAAGAAAAAGAAGGGAAGA
The DNA here is from genome assembly GCA_028583415.1 of Protea cynaroides. Classification (NCBI taxonomy): domain Eukaryota; kingdom Viridiplantae; phylum Streptophyta; class Magnoliopsida; order Proteales; family Proteaceae; genus Protea; species Protea cynaroides. Next base: position 86,824,527 of record CM053269.1, read on the forward strand.
AAAGGAAGAGAAGGAGAAGAAGAAAAAGCTAAGGAAAGGAATTTGCTGAGAAGAGATTGGCTCCCTATCACAGGCAAAGGTATGAACCTAATCTCTAGAGATGTAAACTCTAAGGAATAAGACTTCTATGGAAGATAGGCAATATCAATCTATCATGATCCATGCGATTCCTTGAGTAATTTCCAAGGATAACCATGAGGGATGAGTGTGATGGTTAAGATTTATATGAAACTGCTAATGATGGCCATAGGATAACCTTAGAATAAACTCCATTGAAGATCAGAAGAACAGACCTAGGAAGAACTCGAATTGCATGTAGTCTGTGACTAGAAATCTCAAGGTCGCAGCTACAATCGACCATAGCATGACCAGCTTGACCAGAGGATCGATCATAGGCATTCGGGAAGATTTCAGAAACCATATGATCGCAGCTACGGTCGCACCATATGCGACCATAGGGTATCGATCGTAGGCAGTAAGGTCGATACAGTATGAGACCATAGGACCAATCAGACACCTATCAGTGCTCTGTTTTAATTTTCGACTACTGTAACATGTTACATATGAACCCTAACTTAAATTCATATAACTTTTAGGTTGTTAAATTGATTGAAAGAGAATTTCAAGCCTTAAAAGGAGATCGAGTATTGCTAACAGGCGAGGGAACAAGACCTAAACAAATTGGATAATAACAAACTGTTTATTTTTATTGAGTCCAATGCCATGATTGATTCTATGTTTGTATGCTTGTAATGTGCATCTCACATGTCATCTAATATTTTTGCTATTACTGTTCATGCATATTTAATTCTGTTTATTTATAACATGATGATGATGATGATGCTAGGAATAGGCATGTGAATGTATGTGTGTAGTTGGTGTGTTGGATGCAAGTGGAGCATCAGGGGGAGGACGTGGCATGGTGGTCTTTGACCTCGTCACAAGACTCTAGCTCTATCTCTACTCAAGTCTTTCCCACTAACATCATCGTATCGCCATTACCTTAGCAGAACTTTTACGTCGTAGGGCATCAGGGGAGGTGGTCTCCGACCGTGTGGTCTCTGACTCTATCGAGGGGGCCTTAGCTCTATCTCTATGGACGTATTGAGGGATGCTGGGGTGAGGCCTTGGATACACTGTATGGCATTAGGATTGGTTAATTGCGAGCCTAGTTTACAAGCCCTTGCCAATAGGGGCTTACATATTGGTATGGGTAGGGCATCAGGAGAAGTGTTGACGGTATTTTATCCAGACACTTTAGCTCTATCTCTATTCCATGGTGGATACATGTGGGACGGCAATGGTGTTTGATCGATTGGACGGATTCACACACTCGTGTATAGAGGTGCAGCAGCCACCAAACCTTTCTATAGCATATTGTAAACTTAAAAACTAAACCAAATATATGAATTGAATGCATGCATATATTTGTTGCATTATTTTGTTTGCTCACTGAGCCGTGATGTGTGCTCACCCTTTCGATATCGAATATTTTTAGTTGATGATGCAAGTACTACTGTTGAAGAATATATGAATGCGTCGACGTATGGACATGTTGCCACCATGGACGTAGAAGCTATTGAAGATGCGCATGATTCATCATGCGAGTGCAACCAGTGTATTTTTTATTAGTTTAGTTATAATTGATTATTGGAACATGTAATGGATTATTTATTTTTATGTGTTGTGGTTTGGAGATAATTGGATCAAATACTTATTTATCACTATTAGACTCTCAGTTCATTATCTGTAAGACTTTCGCTTATTCGTTTATTAACTCTGATTATTATCGTAGAATGTGTGTGTGGTTTGATATGGTGGGTACAACCTATACGAGATCCTAGTTGAACCATTGGTTTATTGACGGTTCATCACACTAATCTGGTTAGACTAGAATTAGGCTGTGATACATAGTGTCAGATAGAGGTTCACGTTTTACTTTAAAGTTTTCGGAGAGACTATAGAAAGCGATGGGAATAAAGTTAGAGTAGCACCGTATTTCACCCTCAAACCGACAGTCAGTCGGAGTGGACTACATAGATCCTAGGAGGTATTCTCCAAGCCTGTGAAACTATTTTTAAAGGAGCTTGAGTTGAGAAGTTGTCATTGATTAAATTTACTACCAAGCTACCATATAGACGTCACCTATGAAGCATGGTATGGTAAAAATGTCAAACTCCTCTATTTTGGAATGAAGTAGGAGAACAAGGAATTGTAAGACTTGAGTCTATTAAAGAAACCTATTGAGTGGTAAACAAGATCAAAAGGAAAGGGCTAAAATAGCTCAAGGTTGTCAAAAGACACCAAGACTTCGAGTTCACCGTAAGTGAAAGTATTCTTGATGATATCACTTATGCATATTTTAAAACGGTGTGGTAAAAAGGGAAAGTTATGTCCTATATATGTTTTGGACCTTATAAAATTTTAGAGAGACATGGAAAAGTTACATATCAACTAGCGTTACCACCATCCATGTATAGTGTGCACGACATATTTCGTGTGTCTCTATTGATAAAATATGTTAGAGATCCATTACGGGCGTTGACCGTGGATCCACCGGATTTGATAGAAGACTTAACTTTTGGAGTGGTTGGAGTGGTACCATCCTAAATCACCAATTAGAAGGTACAACATCTTTGGAGCCAGAATATTGATTATGTGAAAGTAATCTGGCGATACTAAGACGTCGAAAAGATTACATGGGAAGAAGAAGATGCAATGCGGAAGCAGTGTTCCCACCCATTCGACTCCGAAGTACATTCAAATTTTAAGGATGAAATTTCTTTTAAGGATGGGGGAGTTGTAAGATCCATACATGTAAACTTTGAGGATGAAATTTCTTTTAAGGGTGGTAGAGTTGTAAGACCCGCACGCCACGAACCTAGTCTAACCTTACGTTCTCATGTCGTGACCGGTCTTCCCATCATAACCAGCTCAAGTGAATCAATTGTATGAAGAAACCACAAGTTAGGATAAGAAACAAGGCAAATTTAGTTGGTGTGGTTGACTGGTTAAGTTGTATGGAAGCAACCAGTCAAAAACTAAAAACTAGTAAATTTTAGACGTGTGGTGGCAATTTTGAGGGGTGTGGTCCATACGTGTGGTCGAACGTGAGACCACACGCATGAGACCACACGACATGTGGTCGCATATTTTGGATGTGTGGTCGCATGGATTCTGCGACCACATGATGCTGAACCGACTCCGAGTTTTGAAAACTTTACAAAACTTAAGGGATCTCTTTCCTAAATGAAAGAGGACTTTATATGGAGGTTTTCCTCTATATAAAGGACGTTCCTTAGTCTCTCTTACTCTTCTAGAACCCAAATTGAAACTTTAAACCTAAGAAGAAAAAAAGAGAAGAAGAGAAGGAGAAGAAGGAGATTGGGAGAAGAAGGCTGAGAGGAAGGTTTTGCAAGAGAAGGTTCTAGCTCCCTACAACAAGCTTAAGGTATAAACTTGACTCTGTAGGGTAGATCAGATAGAATAGGTTCTTTTCAAGTTGATGTGTGGAACCGAATACAATGATTCGGTTATAGGTTTTCCATGGGAAACCATAGAGAATAGGTTAGGGATAATGGATGAAGGAAAAACTATGATTAGAGGCCATAGAATGATCTTAGGGTGAATCTCATTGATGAGCCACGAGGAAGAACTCGTATGAGAAGTAAAATCAACCAAACATCATGTGGTCGCAGCCTGTGGTAGACCACAGGGTGACCAGAGGATCGACTACAGCTATTCAGGAAGTTCCCAAGAAAGGTGTGGTCCCAAGGTGTGGTCGCATAACATGCGACCACAGGGTCCGACCACACAGTGTGTGGTCGCATATATTCTAACCACACATCCGACCACACAATAACTGCAAGCATATTTTGAGACCAAACAAGGTTTTTGACTACTGTAACTTGGTAAACTTGAACCCTAACTTAAATACATTAATTGTTTAGGTTCCTAATGGATTCAAAGTGACTTCTAAAGCTTGGGAGAGGAACAAACATCAATCAAAGGTTAGGGAACAGAACCTAAACTAATTCGCTAGTAACAAGCTGTTTATTTTATTGAGTCCAATGCCATGATTGATTCTATGCTTGTATGTTTGTAATGTGCATCTCACATGTCATCTAATATTCCTATTATTACTACTCATGCGTTTTATTTCTGTCTATTTATAATGTGATGATGATGATGATTCTAGGAATAGGCATGTGATTGTGTGTGTGTGGTTAGTGTGTTGGATGCGAGTGGAACATCAGGGGGAGGATGTGATATTGTGGTTCATCCTGGTCACCAGACTCTAGCTCTATCTCTACTCAAGTCTTGCCCATTGACATTGTCGTATCGCCATTACCTTAGCAGAACTATTACGTCGTAGGGCATCAAGGGAGGTGGTCTTCGACCGTGTGGTCTCTGACTCAGCCAAGGGGGCCTTAGCTCTATCTTTATGGACATATTGAGGGATGCTGGGGTGAGGCCTTGGATACATTATATGGCATTAGAATTAGTTAATTGCAAGCCCAGTTTGTAAGCCCTCGCCAATAGGGGCTTACATGTTGGTGTGGGTAGGGCATCAGGAGAAGTATTGGCGGTGTTTGATCCGGACACTTTAGCTCTATCTCTATTCCATGGTGGGTGCATGTGGGACGGCAATGGTGTTTGATCCATTGGGCGGATTTACACACTCGTGTATAGAGGTGCGACGGCCACCAAACCTTTCTATAACATATTGCAAATTTAAAAATCAGACCAAAGATATGAATTGAATGCATGCATATGTTTGTTGCATTGTTTTGTTTGCTCACTGAGCTCAAGTTGGAGAACTGACCCTCGCACACGTAATTCTTTCTAGTTTCTAATGTTGCAGGTGTTACTGTTGAAGACTACATGGATACGCCAACATATGGACATGTAGCGCCTATGGATGTGCAAGCTGTGGAGGACGAGCAAGACTTGTCAAGCGAGTGTTTCCATCGTAGTTACACTTAATGTTTAACTTTCGTATTTTGATACTTGTAATATGTATTAATTATGTTTTGGTTAATTGGAGATAACTGGATCATTTAATTATTTATCATGTAGACCTCAATTTATTATTAATAAGACTTCTGTTATTTACTCAAATATCTCTGATTATTACCGTGGAATGTATTTTGGTTTAACATGGTTGGCATAGCCTATACAAGATCCTGGTTTGAACTGTTGATTTTTATGACGGTTCATCACACCATTGGTTAGTCCAAAATTTGGGGTGTGACAATACCTGTTCCGTTAGAGTAGAAAGCATGCAACATAAAATCTGTTGATCTTGTTTTTTCCATTCAGTATAGGTAGGATTCACAGTGGTAGAGGCAGTGGTTGTTTTGGTAGTGTCTGTAGATGAGTCGAAAGGTATAGTTGGTGCCGGACATTTGATGGTGCTATCTACATAGCCCATATAGCCATGCAGACGAAAGACAGGTAGAAACTGAGCACGCCATAAGAGGTCGTTGTTGCAATCAAGTTTGATGTTGAGGATATGGGAAATATTACCTCCAAAGGAGAATGAAGTCATCCCAAGAGAAGATGAGGCCGCCATTGAAGAGGAGGAAGCTATGGAAGAAACTCAAAAAAAAAAAATTAGCTACAATATAGCAGGCTCTGATACCATGTGAGGTTCAGAAGTTGAATAATCTCGTTCTCAATGATTCAATGAGATACGAGTGGTATATTTATAATGATTTTATGTATAATTGATTACACCTATTACAGATATTGTGTATCTCAGAGTTTACATTTTAGTAGCTAATTGATTTCTTGATATTGGGTGATTGGATTAGATTGCTAGCTAATTAATTCCTTGATAGTGGGTGATTGGATTGGATTGGTATCATACTGATGTGTCTGGATTTGGTTGCTATTATTGCTACCACGCTGATGTGTCTGGATTGGATCGCTATCAGATACCACATAAAGGAAACTTGACTCTGATCCATAAAAGAAACTTAATAAAAGAAACAAAGGACTTGATAAATTAAACAAACTTGATAAAGAAAATACTTGATAAAAGAACTTGATAAAAGAAACAAAGAACTTGATAAATTAAACAAACTTGACAAAAATGACCGTGTAAGTGGTGCAATTTGATGAAGAAATACAAAAAAGGAATTTGATTGTAAAGACAAAGAAACTTACAGGACAATTCTATGAACTGCAACTGAAAGCTATGGTAGAAAGATCTTGATTACAATTCTTAATACAAACTGAGTAACAGACAAATAGAAATTTTAGGACAAAAATTTTAGGAACTTGGTTTGAGAACTTCGCCTTTAGGCTCCGAGGGTTTTGGCTTCTTTGGTGAGTTTTTCTTCTTTTTATAGACTAATTGGGTCTTTGCTTTAAAGTCACGAGTCACGCTATGCCATGGTAGAGGACACGGGCAACCCACTGAAAGCTGGATCCCGAGACGTGCTATGATGGGATCCATGGGTCAGGCGGCTTTTCCATCGAAAGTTTGCTTAGCGTTTTATGCCAACATCATGACAGAATCTTTGAAAAAGGGAAATTGCTACATTAAAAAGTCAATTTTAATATTCATCTTGTTGTTACTTGGTCGATTGATTTGTGAATGAATCTTCAAGAACTGCACTGAGGCATTCCACATGTCTGAAGACATTGTTTTCCCCTTTGGTTTGGTTAAGTATTTTTATCGTATTAGTGTGGGCTCGATAGTAGCTTGACTATCTATACTGAGATAGTGACATAATACTTTTAGGTTATGTATTGAAGACCTTGCCATCTGTTTGATGACGCCATGGTTGACGTACCTCCATCATCACAATTTGGAGGTTGACCGAATGGAGCCTTTGTTGCTGGAATGACCCCTGAGGATAGTTTTGGGTTTTCGGTGTGATCTTTGCCTAGAAAATTCTTGGCTGAAAAGGTCGAGACTCAAAGATCCTTCAGCATCGAGATCGTCTTCGTTTGAATCTTGGGCAAAATGTCCTTAGTTGAATTGAACAAATCTACGGAGTTGAATAGATCCTATGGATTCTTCTCCAGATGTGTCAGATGGACTTTCAAATTTGAGACTAAGCTGATTGGGCTTCAATTTCTACCTACTTGGCTTTTAACTCAGCATAGGAAGAGGTAGGGTGTGCTTGTAATTTTTTGCTAGGGCTTGGAACTAGTTGTTGATGGGCTGACTAGAGGCCAGTGACTACTTGGATAATTGTTTCTTTGGTGCAACGTTTAGTATCATAATTGTTCCACCATTTGACATGAAAAGTGTGTGCCAAGATAGGAATAGTCCCAGTACATTATCCACATCAATTAGCATAAAATAAAGAACCGGAGTAAGTTTGGTTGTTCAGGGATTTGATCAACTTTGTTACAGAAGAAGTGATAGATAGCCAAAAACGATTCTGATAAAATTTCTTCAATAAAGCCATAAGTGGACCACCAATTTGGGAACGAAACGGGAATAGGGCTGGAGAATTTATGAACATACCTGAAAAACCAAGAATGTCAAAATTTGGAGTTTTGATACAAGAAAGCATGATGCCAGGCATCAATGTAATCATAGTAATGATAACCATAGGGTCGATATGTCTAAGAAAAATTCTTAATGGTAAGAGGATGATTTCCCCAATATTTTACATTAAAAATCTTATGAATGATAACCATGAAATGAGACACCAAATTTGGTTCAATTTTGTCAAAATTTTGTTTGATAGTAATAGAGTTTGTGTTAATGAGGATGAATTCATAGAACTCTTGAGTCTTGGTAGGATGTGGAGAATAAAATTGCTAATTTAGATAAAAATATTTTTGAGCAATTTGAAGGGGATCATTACATCCACGGAGCATGTTTTCTTCGAGAGAACAAAAGTTCTTGGTAACCTAGCTTTCTGATATATTGGAGTTTTGGTAGTGAAAGTTGGCTAGCAGTAGGTTTGGTAATGGATTGGGAAGATAGGCCAGATTAAATGATGAAGTTAAGATGAGGATGTTAAGATGGATGTATGACAAAACTAAAAAGGATAAGGTAAGGAATGATAGTATTAAAGCCGATTTGGGAGTGGCGTCGATACATGATAAGCTACAAGAAAGTCGTTTGAGATGGTATGAACATATTCAACGGAGGCCGTTAGATGCTCCCATTCGTAGGAGTGATTTGATTCATCTAAAAGAGCTATGAGCAGACCTAAGATGACTCTAGAGGAGATGGTGAAGAAAGACATATATAGGTTAGACCTTGCTTTGAGTATGAATCAAATAGAGCTGATTAGTGGATAAGAATCCATGTAGGCGACCCCATTTAGTTGGGATAAGACTTTATTGTTGTTGTTGAATGATGGAGTTGAAAATTTTGAGTTCAAGGATGATTTGAGTAGATCCTCGCACTATTATTTGGTTGAATTGTATACCTGATTGAATCTTACTAGAAGAAGGGGAGTTTGATGAAGCTTTGGAATAAGATGCTTTTGATTTTAGCTGCACCTGAGGAGGTTCTTTGGGAGGAGCAATGAGGACAGAAATTGTCTTGGAACCCTGAAGGAATTCACGGGTAAGGAAGTCAAGAATGGAGTTTAATTCTCCTTTGATGTATGTGATATCAAAATCAAAATTTGAGAGTAAAGTTTGCCATCTGACAAAAATCTGTTTTGATGCAATATTTTGGACATTATTTTGCAAAACTTGTTTGGCTGCACTACAATCAATGCGGACCAAAAAAAATTTGTTTAATAAATCACTTTAAAATTTTTTAATACAAAGAACACTAGACAAAACTTAATTTTTACTTGTACTATACTTTTTTTGGGTTGGATTCCAAATACCAGATGCAAACTGGACTAATTGTTCTTCAGATGCTGAAACTTGTTTGAGGATTCCCCCATAACCTATGTCCGAAGCATCGGTTTCAACTATCTTAGGTAAGTCAAGGTTTGCTAAATGAAGACAAGGTATATCCTTGACTAATCTTCTAATGGTTTGGATGGCCATGGTATGATCAGCTGTCTAGGCAGGGGGTGCTTTTTTGAGCCGTTGATATATGGGATCACAAATTTTTGCTATTTGGGGAAGAAAAATCGTGTACGTAATTAAAACTTCTTAGAAATCCTTGGAGTTGATTTTTTTTTCCATGATCTGATCAGGAAATTTATTTGCAAAGGCTATTGATCGTTCTATAGGGATGATTTGTCCTAGATGGATGTAGTGGCCTAAAAATCTTATTTTCTTTTGAAAGAGTTTCATTTTCTTTTGGGATATGACTAATCCACTACTTTTCATTACTTTGAAAAATATATTCAAATATTTGAAGTGTTGATCAATAGTGTTGGAAAAAAATAATACATCATCAATGTATGCAATGGTAAAATCATATGGGTTTAGAATATCGTTCATAATATTCTGAAATTCACTTTGTGCATTTTTAAGTCGAAAAGGCATTACATTCCTTTCGTAATGTCCAAAAGGAGTAGTAAATCCAATCTTGTATCCATCAGAAGGATTACTACTCCTTTTAGACATTACAAATGGAATGTAATGCCTTTTGGACTTAAAAATATACCAAGTGAATTTCAGAATATTATTAGTGATATTCTAAACCCATATGATTTTACCATTATATATATATATATATATATATATATATATATATATATATATATATATATATATATATATATATATATATATATATCAAAATGAATAGTATTAGGGGTAAAAAAAATTTCCTAGAAAAATAAAATGTAGGTTAAATTTTGCTAAGGGGTCAAATTGGGGATGGGAAAAAAATGAAAAAATATAAAAAGCAAAAGAAGGCGGAATTATATACACATAGGGGACTGTAGATGTTTTGGCTTAAAGGAAGGGTATTTAGTGAATGAAAAGAAACTAGTATAAAAACAAGAGGGGGATTTTTCATTTTAAAGGGGATTTTAAAAAAAGACGGAGAAGGAGAGAGCGGCAGCAGAGAGAAAGAAAGAAGGAGACTCAAGGGGATTTTTCTGTTCCGGACCTCGTTTTGTCGCCGGCGAAGCAGAATAGCAAGAGAGTCGATAGAGAGGAAGGAAGAAGTAGAATCAGGGGGAAAAAAAGGAAAAGAAGAATCGGAAAAGAGGGATTCAGCATAAAGAATGGTTTAAACTCAAGTCCCACCCCGTCTCTACCGGATCTGTTCCCAGGAGTACCCTCAAAAAAGAACCTTTCCTCTCTTCAGCCATTTTCATTTTGGATTAAGAAAATGCAAAAGCGCCTATGAATTTTTTTATCATATTAAAGAATTATTCTCCTATATTTCTTTTTTTTTCTATAGATATGGATTTTACCAATCAATAATAATAATGCCAAACCGGTTTACTAATGGGATGCCCTAATGCATTACAAAATTTTGCTTTAACCAATGATCCAATCAAAGGAATAATTAGAACTATGGTATCAAACTTCTTAATAGCAATATCTATCTAACAAAAAAACATTCTTGAATTAGAGAATCGAAATCAAAAAGAACTGTTGGGACAAGGACATTTTGAATTAGTTCTGCCAAAGCAACATGGATTACTAGTAATCTTTGGGTTATTGCCAAATCGATTGATAATTAATCTTTCAATGAAGAAAAAAGATTTTTTCTCTTTTCTTCTTTATTTACATTTCAAAAATCTGCGCTTGAACAGGCCGGGACACAAGCCGCAGCCATCCTTGAGAGGGGGCGAGGCCCATTCGATAAATTTTCCTTCAAATGCTTGTACATGCTTCGTCTTTCAATTGACTCTCCGCGATGTACTCATAGAAAAATACTTTTTTCAGTTTTTTCAGTTTTTTCAGTTTCCTCCACCATCTCATTGCTAAATCCTCTTACTATGGGGGACAAGGGTGGGTGTGGAACATCTCACAATTGAGATAGAGAAAATTGAAACTGAATTTTTTTCAAATTCAGTGACAAAATATATCAAATTATCCATATTGGAATTAATAAAAAAAGATTTCACTAACCTAAGTGAAAGAAACAAAATTTCCATTGCTTTTCTAAGAAACTGAAATGAGAGAGCCTTAATAAGCTACAACTACAAAACAAATCATCAATTGTTCCACCATTCTATCAAAATACTGTTTTGGGTTTCATGTAAATCGTACAACTAATTTCGAATTCATTTTGATTTTACCTTCCCATTCTAACACAAATCAATTGTTTATCTTTACTCTTTACTAGCATGATTTGATCCGATCATTTGAACCTTTATCAATGATTGACTTGTGACAGCATGACAGTTCTAGTAATTGATGTCGAAATTGGATCGAAGATATTCAGGCCGAGTATGTGGGATCAGTCCCAGGATCGGATCTTCAGGTTGATCAGCCGATCTGATACAAACCAATCCCCCTCTTTTTTTTTTTCTTTTCTTTTTTCTTTTTTTTTTTTTTTTTCTTTTTTTACTCTTCCATTATACATGTCAACCTGCCAAGGGAATTGATTTTCCATGTATAAAACATATTCGGTAAAAAAATAAAAATTAGTTTTAAGTTTTTTAACATTAAAGAAAATCCAATCCAGTCCAATAATCAATCCGATCCCAAAAAAAAGGTGCAGATCGGTTCGATCCAAACAGATCTATGCCAATACCAAGACACATCAGGATCGGTAGACCAATTCATGGTCTATAACAATTGCAAAAACTATGGAGGGCACACAGCACATTACTATTTGTATCCCTAATACTGCTACAAGATTAGATCCTCCATCATGCTTTTATGGTCCACCAGGCCACAAAAAAAAAACCAGCACACCAAAATCAACTTGGGCCTAAAGGGGAAAATAAAGGCAAGGAACAACTTGGGGCATGGGTAATGTTGCTACCAAGCAACAACTAGATTGGGGGCAGGTTCAAGGAATCAGAATTGGATCGGTGAGTGGCCAGGGATTTTTTCTAGGGTTCAGGAAATTCTGGATTCCGTCCCAAATGCCATACGCTTAAAGCATGATTTGGCCAGTACAGGAGGTAGAAAAATCAATTAAAGAAAGGAACATGAAATAGGCTTTAGATTATCAAAGCAAAAGAAGAGATATAGAGAGAAGCAACTACAAAAAAGTGTACACAATGTACACAGATTTCACCTGCTGCAGTTCTTTTGTTTTCTGATGCCTTGAAGCTGCCATCCCAATCCAGCTTTCGAGAGTGGAGATTCTCCCTTTTGTATAGCGTTTCCATTCCTGGGGTTTCCTCGGTATAGCCTTTGCCACGTATTTATCTTTATGGGAAAGCTATTCTGGTCTGCCTACAAGTTAAGGGACTCCATAGTCTGGTGTCATCCACCCTAAAAAACACACAAACCCTCCCCCTGTATATGAAGATTTGTCCCTGCCCACCTGTCTCTGTGCCCTTTCCAGTCTGCAAACCAAAGAACCCTTCCCCTATATTTATTTTTCCTTTTTTAAACAATCTTTTCCTTTCGCAAAGAGAGAGCTCTTTAACTGAACATTTTCCATGTGTGCCAAAATTGCCATGGTTGCATCAACAGCCTCCCTTTCCGCTTGCTCACTACTTTATTAATCAATCCTCTCGTAGCTAGACAAATATGCAAATGAAAGACATTAAGAGGAGGGTAAAGTCAGTATGTATCTTTATCAAAACAAAGACGACCAATGCAAACTCAAGGTGACAGAAATAACTGACCTGTTTAGAGCAACGAGACTCGCTCCTATTATCAAATTTTTAACCACCTGAAAAAGAAATACTTCTTGATCAACCCTTACAATGAACCATATTAACTCAGCATCAAAGCATTGAGATCATCACAGAAGCTCTAGAACTATAACAATCTCGGACAAGTGCAAGAAAACTCAGCATTCGTGAGACTGCATCACAAAGGGATCACCCCAAGATATCAGTAACGGCATAGAATGACCTGATAAATTGGATCATGATGAAAATGCACAAAAATAATAAATAAATAAAAAATCAAAGAGAATGCTAGAATAGCAGAAATATGACTCGTTCGGCATCACAAGTGGTTTGGATGATGGTGTGCCAGTGCATCATTTGACCAATAATTGGATATGTGCAACCTCAGATGCAAAATACCCCTTGTATATAATATTTTCTCCATCAAATTGTATTGGATTTTTTTATTTGATAAGTCACAAAATTTTATTGGATTAATCCTAGCAACAAGTCCTTTTGGTAAGTACATGCAACAGAAGAAGGGTCATCTATAGAAAGTGAACTTTAGTGAAAGCAGTAAGGCTAATAAATGACCCTAGAGTTAACTGAATGCCGATGGATGATCTAATACACATTAATGATCACATACGTTGCAATCTTTCGTGACAGGCCAATAACAGGGTATGGAGGTCATATGCTAGGCCAGGGCCAGCAAAGTCAGGGCCCGGCTTTCTGGTATTTTGTGTACAAAGTGGCCACTCAGGCTTGAAACTCTGTCCACATGCTGGCACCCCAAGCTTTTCTACCATCACACCAAGCAATGGCCCCTGAAAAGTCCTGTAAGGTATCTCAGATCATTTCTAGCACTGGAATTTTCAATGATAATACTAAGAGCTTTTTCCAACTCAGATTGTGGTCATCAGAAAATTTTCCTGAAAAGTCATGGCCACCATCTATTGTGACTGTTCTGCAAATTATGAAGTGATATTGAAGAGTTAACACAGAAAAAACAGTCAAACTCTTTTGAGATCCAGTCTCAAGGATGAAAAGAAATATAAATAAAATAAAATTGGTTTGAGAAAGACCAAATTTTAGATTCTTAACTAATACAAGATGTTTGCTCTAGCTACAAACTTCAATACATGTGTTATGCATTCAAGGTTCTCCACATGCTAAATAAATCTTAGGTTACTGGTCGCAGTGAGCATCTTCTATTTCCTTTCTGTTAAACCATCATTTGATTAATTTTTGGTCTCTCAGTATTGTATATTTCTTTTACCATAGCTTCTCTTCAGGTGAAGAGTAGATGCAAATTGGGACGACTAATCAATCAATATATCATCATCCCAACCAAGTGGATCAGATACATCAAGTGTTCCATTTATCTATAGCCATATCTTCAATTAAGTGGAAGGCATCAGATCATCTCTATCTAACCAAATCTATCTGAGTGTTTAGTTCTACACTAACCCTGGGAGAAATTCAACCTGAACCAACAAATCAATCTGTTTCAATAAGCCTACAGCCCAGGAACTTGTGGCCAATTACCAAGTTCACATGAGACATACCCTGGTGACCACAACTTTTAGAAAAAGAGAAATGGTGATAATCAACAAAGATTCAGTGCACTGAGATAGTAATATATACAAAGCCATTAAGGCATGGGAAGGGTCTGAATCATCTCCTGCATCATTTTTACAAGGGGCCCAAATGAAAGGTCATTTGTGGATGTGCCACCTTCATATCTAATAAACAGACTAGACTAGTGGACTTGAACCAAGGATACTGGGTATAAGGATGTCAATCATTGCTCAACCAGGACCTGCACTGCACTGCCCTGTGAAACTTGCATGGGACTTTATCAATTACAGAAGGCAACAGGGGTGGGCCCCCAATGACTTTACATAGGCAGGTGCGACCTCTGCATTTTCTCTCAACCAGGAGCGCACCAGACATGATATTGCTCATACCAGACTCACGCAGGGACACCCATTTAACCTGCCCATTGACATCCCTACAGCTGGCCAAATGCTTACAGATCCACAACCTGGCTTAGCACAGCCTTTTCTTTTTCCTTTTTTTCCCCTAATAAGCAAGAAAAAAAAAAGGATTTTACTAGGAACTAAAGAGGAGGAAACCAAGATACAGAGGCCAATGGACAAAGCAGAGCCACTCCAAACCACCAAGCCAACAATACCCACCTATCCAGCAGCCAAACCCACTCGAACAGCAACAGATATCCTCCATTTTAATTTGCTTCCAATGTGATTCTACAACATAGAAAGCTAACCCTGAAGGGGGAAAGCTGATAAAATACCTCTGGCATCAGTCAATAATCATGAGGCAATGAAGAGATGGAGATGTCCGAATTCTCATTATTCTCACTTGTGACTGAAATTAAAATGACATTCTGCATATTCATTCATGTGGCTGAACTTAAAAAGAAATTTCATACCATGTGTATACTACTGTATATTCATTAGAATGACTTGGTCCTGCCTTCACTCGAGTCACTTCACATCAGGATCTGGCCAATTACTGCAGCATTCCCTCCCCTCTCCTACTTCTCACAAGTTGGTTTTACTTGCAACATCAATTCTTGATACCTGCTGGGCTATCTGTTTTGAGGTTTGGGTTGGATTAACCTTGACTGGGTTTCAGAATCAAAATTAGCAGTATAAGAATTTGGCATTTCACGTATGTTTGGCTGCATGTGAATGAGTCCACATAGTAGCATGTGGTTCCACACTCCACGGTAAAAGCAACTTAATATGGCAAAAGGATGCAAATTCTGAGGGCATTTGTACCATTAGGTGCTGCTCTTGCATGGAACCAAAGTGTGATTAAAAAAATGCATCTGAGATCCACCCCCCCCTTCCTCTTCCTTGTGTCATTGAGTTTTGTCATAACTCATGATAAAAGTATAACCTCTGCTGCACAGGATAGGATCTCCATAAGGGCGTAAACACGGCCTGTTGGTCAGTTATGCCTGTTATGGTCGCTCTATGGTTGTAGTTGTAGGTGCTTAATCCAGTACCTAATATGCACACTAAGGAAACTACCACCCTTAGCAAACGAGGCAAACTTGCCTTCTATGCCGTTATCTATCACATATGAATGGGGTGCAATCTCAGAAAGTGGATTGCCAAATCCAGGAAACGTAGCAAGTTGAATTTCTATTTTTGAAGGCCAAGGCAGCATCACCTTATTTGAGAGACCTTGTCCTCCCCTAGAAACAGGAATATCGTTAATGCATGAGACACCTATCCAATTCAATGTGGATAGGAACCTCATGGGAGTGGAAAAAGCTGCTGGAATACAAGCACCTAGTGATGATATTATCAAAGCAAGGATTGATGATGGAACCTCCACTTCTCTTTGGTTGGCCTCAGCCTTCACAGAGTGACAGAATTGCAATGGTCTTTTCCCTACTTTGCAATGGCACTTGGAGACCCGGTCTTCTACCCTCCTCTACCCTTCCACACGCTTGGTCAGCTCTTACAGATATTGCTAGGAAAGATGGTGGAGACACTGTTCTTTAGACGACAACGGCAAAGGGCATTTTCACTTCCCACTTGGCTTGGCATCTAGTTAAAATGCGAGCAGCAAAAAGTACACCGGTTTGGCATTATTTGGTTCAAGGGATTCATTTCCCAATTCCCACCATAGCTTCAATAGCGGCAGAGAGATTATTGGGACCCTCCCCATTAGGACCTTTCATCAACAACATCATATCCCTCTTCAGCCGTTACGCAGGCTCTGCTGGTCAGCAGCTGAATACTCCAACCATTTATTCAACTTCCCATTCACTTCTCAACTCTAGGAAGGAATCTTCCTCCGGTGTTGGCCTTCTCGCAGGAGAATTCGAAGAATTGAAATCTTAGATCAAAACACTATGTATCAATGAACTGCCTAAACTAGAATTCTTGAACGGCGAACAACCAGAGCAAAAATCCACTTTGACCTAGTTGGTACACTTGCCTTCTATGTCACCATCTATCCCATATGGATGAAGCACAATCTCAAAATGTGGACTACCAAATCCAGGGAACTTGGCCAGATTTGGAATTCTATTATTTTTAAAGTCTGAGGCAGCATCACCTTGTTCCACATAACTTGTCCGGATTCCCATAGATTTTTTTTTTTTTTAAGAAGCAGGTAATTGTTAATAAGTGGGACTTACCCATCCAATTCAATGTAGATAGGACTTTCGGGACTCCTGATTGTTTTCTTTTCCTTTTTTGGGTCCCCCCAGACAAGGGATATATATATACCATAAGTGACTCAGGATCTACAACAAGATTTTATAAATGCGGAAATGAGATTTGAATAAGTAACCGACCACGAAGGCGGTATAACAATATGCATGAAATAATTTGGAATTTAAATGCAAATGAAATAAAGACCAGCCATGAAGGCAGTATATAAACAAAAGCACTTAAAATAAAATGATAAACTGAAAGTAAAATGCAAAGAATAAATTACAATCAAAAATTTGATACAAGATGCAGAATGAAAATTTGAAAGGAACTGTGAAGAACTATGAAGAACTTACAGAACACATTGAGAGGGCTTTGATACAGTGCTTTAATATGGGTTACAAGCTTCGTAGGAAGGTTGGAACCTAATTTGGTTTTGCTAAGGCAAGTTTTGATACAGAAGGGTTAAGGTTTGAAGAAGGAAGAAGAAGAACTCTTTAAAGGAGCACCTAGGCCTCCTGAATAAGTCTCTATCTGGCTTCTTGGTTTTGCCTCCTGGGACTGCCTCCCCGAATGCTGAGCCATGATCCTCTATTTATAGAATTAGCGGAGGAACCTTTGAATGCTCGAGCCTTGGATTCTTGTGTTGGTGGAAGACAAGCCATGATAGATTTGATGGGTTGTCCTTTTGAGGAAGCTTTTGACTCCTTTTGTTGGAATTTGATTCTCTTTGTTGAAAGTGGAAAGCATCTTTTGACTTTCTCTTTTGCTTTTGGTGTGATTTCAGAGGAACCACATGGTTGAGAGAGAAAATCATACAGGATCCTCTCTTTCCCTTTGAAATTGATTCTTTTGCTTTTGCTTTATGTCAACTTTGATAAAGCAGACATGTGGTTGTCAATCTATGTCGGCCATTTGGGTCAGCCCGTGAATCCCTAGTGTAATTTGAAGATTCTTCTAGAACTGCACCGAGGCATTCCACGTGTCTATAGACACTGTTTTTCCCTTTTGTTTGGTTCAAAATTTATACCGTATTAGGATGGGTCCGGTATTGGCTTGACTATCTGTACTAAGATAGTGACAGAATACGTAGGGATCTGGTTACGTATTATACTCGTGCCATTTTTTTGTTGATGTCATGGCTGACGTGATTCCATCATCTCGGTCTGGAACCTGACCGTTTGATTGGTTTATTCTACCATCATATTGGCAATGTTACCATCACCAATAGTATCAAAGGAGTAGGAAGATTCATAAGGAGATCCGTCATTGGAAGGAGAATCAAAAGGGCTAAGACGAACATCATTGTCCCAAAAGTTCTAGTTGATTTCTTCATCATTTTGGTCTAGCAATTTAGTGACAGCTAAGCTGGCATTAATTTGATTGCTGCGGATTGCGTAGGCAATTTGGGAATCCTTTGGAGTTTTGTGATGTACTGAGACAATGATGGTGCGTTGTCCTTCAGCAATTAGTTGCACATTGATGGAGGATATCTTTCGTTTGAAGTTGTTGATGCAGGATGCTCGAATTACCTTTAGGTCAGCTTTTGCATGAAATTGAGAAATTGGGGGGAAAACTACATCAATTTGTTGGATGATGCGGATGAATGAGGTAGTTGGAATGAACTCTTGGTAGTGCCCATTATTGATCCATTCTGGAGGAATATAAATGATTTTGAGACGGGTTGGCTCGTCAATAATTTTGAGTCCTTTGATGGCATTTGTTAAGATATCAGGGAGGCCTTGGAGATCATTTGGTTCATTAATCCAAAGATTTTTAATGAACCGCTGCTCATAGAGCCATAATTTGGATTGTTGGGGGTGATCAGCTGGCACGTTGCATTGATAAAATCCAGGGACACTGGATAGGGCAAGTGTGATGGTTGAAGACCAGCGAATCTCTGGATCAGTAAGCCTTTAGTGGAAATTTTGCCATGATCCTTCGGAAAAGATGTTATGATGGATGTGGCATGACTCGTAGTCATGGGATTTTGTTTGAAATGAAAATCGGTTAGCAATTTGGTGCATGGTTGCAATGGAAGATCGCTTGTTGGATTGATTAAAGTGAAATAATAATTTGTCAAGAAGCCAGTGGTGGATAAGATCTAAGGATAGGTGAGTTTGGAAAGGAGATCTTTGGGATGGGAGAGTGATTGGTCTTTTTGGCAAAGACTCCAGCCATAACGGATTTAAGACGTCTTTACCACTAGCCGTTTGCTGTTGACTAGCCAAAACTTTGACCGGGTTTTGATCCGTTGGGCCCTTATTGGGACTTTGAGGAATTTGCTGCTGATGAAGCATATTCATATTGGAATCTTTGGACGTGATCTCCATACCTGTAAGGAAAGAGAAAACAATTTCTTGACCCAAGAGATTAGTGGTGATCCCAGAATCAGAAACAATAAATGGTTCAATGGAAGTTAAAAATGGTTGTCTAAGGATGACCTCAATGTTAAGATTTTTGACAAAAAAATGTTTGGTTAATTTGAAAGTTTTGTTTGCAAATTTGGACATGGGATAATTTGTATTGAACATCATGTTTTGAACCATTGGCCCCAAATAACCGGTGGGAAGTTGACTCAAAATATTGTTTTGGAATAAGATGTTCTTGGATGCAATTTAGTTGAGCTCCTGAGTCAACAAGAGCGATGGTTTGTAAAACAAAATTGTTTGAAATGACTAAATTTATATGGATATGCCATGGGGTGGTATGTTTGTCGACTACAAAGTGATTGAGGTTCTGATGGGGAATATCAGGGACGGAATCCATGATGTTGATTTGATTTTTGATATTTGATAATTCTTGGTGTATTTGTTTGATGTCATTTTGAAGTTGTTGAGTAACTAACTCGAGTTGTTGGATACGTGGATTTGGTGGGGAAATTTGTTTGTTAAACCGATTATAAATCTAGTTTAAATCATAATTTGGTGTCGGAACAATTTTTCGTTGATTTAGATTTTGGGGTAGGTTTAAGAGGTGGTCTCGAAGGGATTCGAGATATTATTGTTTGGATTCCAAGTCATCCATTTGATCTAGACAAGATGAGATGATGTCAGAAGGTTGATTTGTAGGTGCTTGACGAATCATACCAATCGTGGCTTCTAAAGTTAAATCTTCAGAATCCGTTTCTTGGCAATCATGGCAGAAAAGTCCATATGCACAAGTGCAAGTATTAATTTTGTGGTTGGAGGAATCGGAATGTTCCGAATCGGTTTCGGCCAAAGTTGCCAAAAGTGGGTTTTGGTGTCATCAGGCATTATTAAGGACCTAATCCGTTTGGTGAATTTGCAATAAGTTGTCGTATGACCAGTTTTGCCACATTTGAAACATTTGATATTTTTGTAGGCATTGTCTGGTTTGGACTGGGTTGGTTCAGTAACCTGGGTGACTTGATTGGTTTTGATTTATGATTTTGGTGAGAATATTTTTTATGAGATTTTGATTTCCAATATTGGGAATTTGTAAGACGTTTAGGGGATTGAATAAGGTCAAACCCGAATTGGGTACAAAACCCACCAAGTTCTTTTTTATATGATTTGTTTTCATGTTGTATTTGTTTTCGGAGATGTATATCCATACAAAGGGCAAGGCTTTCTTTATGGATGACATTGATGAGATCTTCATAGGTGAGATTTTCATAGCGAATGATCCCATCATGATCATCTCGGAGTTTTTGTTATATTTTCTCAAAGAATAATGTGAGTAATCTAGTGAGAAAATTTTCTTTCCAACAAGGAAGATTAACATCAGGACCTTGTTCATGAAGATATCTTTGTACCATTTGAAGTCATGCATTTTTTTGCATTTGAGGTTTGATAATTGTTCAGAAGATCGGTCTTTCAATCAAGTTAGATCTCTTAAGAAGTATTTTGTTATGTTGAAAATTAGGGTATTGACAGCATCGCCGACAGGATCTCCAAGTTCATCAAGAGTTGGTTCACCGTATTGATTAAGTCGGATAGCTGAAAGGATTGTGATTTTTTGAATTGGGGTGAGGGTGTAGTCCCACCATCCTTTGAGTTTGCTAAAAAAGCCAGAGACAATTATCTCAGCAATGGCTTTGTCCAAGTATTCTTTGAGACGATAAGCGTCAATGACCATCGTCATTTCTTGGAATTTGTTTATCAGATTGTAATCTAACATTCCATCGATATTTCATTCGGAAATGGTACCGCTGGTGTAGGTAGCTGGGTATTATGACCTCTTTCTTCAATTTGAAGGTCTGGAAAGGTTAGGCGAAGATAGTAATTTTGGATATTTTGATAGTTCGTTTAGAGTGGTGAGATAATTTTGGGATTTATTTATTCATTTGGTTCTTCGGAGGTTTGAGAGAAATTTTAAAGAGATTCAGTATCAATAATATTTAAATTATGATTATGACTCTCTGCATCAGCAATTGGTTCAGGGTTAACTTGTTTTGAAAGTGGTGTCAGAAATGACAATAGATTTGAGTTTTTGGTCAATTTGTTTTTAGAGTTCATTCTTATCAATTTGATTAAGTAATTCCATTTGGCTAAATTCCCAAAGGGATTTTTTAGATAAAGAAAAAAAAGTGAATAGGGGTTTTGAATTGGGAATAGTTTGTGGCGGTTTTGTGGATGTGCTAGGGACACCAATTGGGATGGTTTAGAGATTGTTTTCCAATCGATTTAATTGGGAACCAATAGTTTGGAGGAATTGATTTGTATAGTTGGCTTATTCGATCAGTTTTTTGGATCTTTTAGTTACATTGTCAATATTTCTGAAAGGAGCAGCTTTAATTTCCATGTTTTTCATTTGTAGCTTAAGTGTAGCTAAAGGAGGATGAATTGATTCTACGATTTGGTCATCACAAGTTTTCCAGGTGAGTATTTTTGTGGGTCATGTTGATATTTGTAAAAGGAAATGTAATGTTGTTTTTGGTAGTATAAAATTCTAGGTAGATATAAATGAAATATTCATTTCAAACTTATTCATATAATCATACCAGTTTTGTTTAATTTCTTGTTGATCTTTTGGGGAGAAATGGATAAAAAACCAATTTCTTTTTGCATTATTTTGGGAAAGATCAAAATCAATTCTAAGTTTTGGTTTGTCAATCTGAAAAGTAGTTTGGATCATTTGAATGCGATGATACATATCATCATCATTTGATTTGGGCAACATTTCCGATGTTGTTGGTGAACTAGGAGATGATTCTGGCTTTTGCGTATAAACTCCTTTAATAATATTGTCTTGGGTGTGTGTTCCAAATAATCAGATTTGTTCTAAGGCTCAGAGGAGCCGTTGGTTTTCTTGATAAAGGTTGGCGACCCTTTAAATGTCTAGATTTTGGTTTTCCAAGTGAAAACTTGGTAAAGTTGGAATACTAGAACCAAGGTTTAAAATCTCGGGTTTCGGAGGAGTCTCGGCCTCCTCCGAAACCGAGATCTCAGCGAGATGGCGAGATCTCGCCGAGACACTGTATTTTTTCCGAGACAGCCTAAAACTGTCTCGGTGGCCAAAATATATTTTTTAGGTCTCCAACTTCAGGGGAACATCATTTCTACATACATAAACACATTTAGAGCATAAAATTGTAAAAATAATGACTCTTTGTGGTTGTTTGGGTTTACAGCCATGTTTTGGCAGTCAACACTGAAGTCTGTTGTAAACTTAGGCTAATATTGTCTATTATATTCAATCAAATATGGCAAATGTGACAATAACATAATGCATTGGGGGAAAGAGAAACAAAATAACACTTCATTATAAATCATTACATCATAGTTCAAATGTTCAATACTGAATAATCTCATAGTTTCGTAGATCGGGCTCACGTATATAAAAATTTCATCAGATTCTACCAATTATTTTTCTCTCATAGTCTCATTTAAAAATCTCATTTTTGGGCAAGAATCTAACCTTCAACAGTTCATATGAAACTCCCACAACAATCCCCACAGTCCGAAGCACCACCCGTTGCAAGTTGAAAGTCCAAACAAAGAAAAAATGAGGAAGAAATAAGAAAATTTTCAAAAAACTAACAAAAAAGTGGAAACAGCAGTTCTTGGTCGATTTCTCGACCGAGAACAGTGAGTTCTCTCTTTTATAAAGAAAAAAAAAAAAAAAAAAGCAATTTCTCGGCGAGATTTACCGAGATCTCGCTGAGAAATTGCGAGATTTACCGAGATCTACCGAGATCTCGGCGATGAGGACACTCCTTATGTTGGAGTAGTCCTACCGAGAGGACACAGGCTACGTTAACAGTAATAGAGGGAAAAATTTTCTCTCCCTCTTCTACATTTGGCCCTTTTTCTCCTCACTCTTATCGTATCTCTCCCTCCCTCTTGTGTTCTTGAAATTTCAAAGTAAGGTTTTGAACACTAGACTTAGTGGATTGATTTTCACTATTATTCCTACATAAGGGTTGTTCGTGGGAGCATACCCAAAAAAAAAAAAAAAAGGTTGTTCATGGGAGCCGTTCACTTCCCTGTGGTTGCTGAATTGATCAAGTGCGGAATTCCCTAAGAGAAATTGTATTTGTGGATTAACATGTAACCCTGAGCTCCCCTACTATTTGAATTGAATACCCTATTGCTACATGAGGAGTATCAGTTTTATTTAAATTTTTTAAGAGGTATTTTATTCCACAAACATTTCTATCTTACAGTAAATGTCAAGAACACATTAATCCTCTTTAGTCCTAACCTACAACTCTGTGCACAATAGCACATGAGAATCCTAAAGACCCATTTTTTTTATATGCGCTTGTAAAGACCCCAGTGTAATCTCTCAATAGAAGTAAAAGCTTTATTCAGCCATCCTACAACCTATGGAGAATGATTATATATATATATATACACCACCACTAGACAATCAATGGAGCTTTTTAGGCTATGCAAGATCAATAATTTAAAAAAAAAATGCATTAACTATCAAAGGCCTATCAAACCAAGTTTTGATGATAGCCAAGATCTAATGCTCTGATACCATATAACAAAAACCACACAACCACAAATACTAAATCAGAAAACAAAGAAAGAAGAAGAGAGTAGAAGAAATAAGAAGAAGGAGAAGAAGAGAGCAAACCACGAAAACCAGCAAGGAGCTGGTGTCGAGATAAGTGTATATCTCTCCTCTATTATCACTTTGTATTTATAGATAAAGAGAAACCCATTACATAAAGAAAGTCTCCATAAACAGTAGAGACAAAAGAAGAAATAAATAAAAGACAATAAGAGAAACTAAATCAAATAAAATAAGGAAAGAAGTGATCAGTCCAGCCTAAAGTCGCTGGCGCTAATTACCGCCAGTGACACTGTGTTGGGCTGTCGAGATTGCTCTATATGGGCCTTTTTATGAGTAATGTTAACACCATCCCTCAAGCTTGGGGTATACAAATCACCCAATCCAAACTTGTAACAATTTAACCGATACGCTGGTCCAAACAACGGCTTTGTAAGAATATCAGTAAGTTGATTTGAAGAAGATACAAAGGGAGTAACAACTATCTTCTTCATAACTACATCTCGAACAAAATGACAATCAACCTCTATGTATTTGGCACGCTCATGGAAGACTGTATTACTAGCAATATAAATAACAGCTTGATTGTCACACATCAGGGACATAGGACGAGAGACAAAAAACCAAGTTCTTGCAAAAGAGTTTTCAACTATAACAACTCAGCAGTAGTGTGTCATAGCACGATACTCAGCTTCAGCACTGGACTTGGAAATAATAATTTGCTTTTTACTACGCCAAGTAACAAAATTACCCCCAACAAAAGTACTGTATCCAGTAGTGGAGCGCCTATCAGCATCAGCTCCTGCCCAATCAGAATCAGAATAATCAAAAATGTCAAGGTGCCGATGTTGATGATAAATAAGACCAGTACCGGGAGATTTCTTGAGATACCGCAATATGCGATAGGTAGCCTCCCAATGAGCAACTTTAGGAGCATGCATAAACTGACTAACCACTCCAACAGCAAAGGAAATGTCAAGCCAAGTCATAGTTAAATAAATCAATTTCCAAACCAAGCATCTATATTGATGAATATCAAAATATTTAGGACTGTCACACGTTTTAAGCTTCTGATGCAGGTCCATTGGTGTATCAACTGGTTTAGCTCCAAAAACCCCTGACTCAGAAAGCACATACTTTCTTTGAGACAAACTAATACTTTTACTACTGTGAACTACTTCAATCCCCAAAAAGTAATGAAGAAGACCAGTCTTTCATCTAGAAATGAGTGTTCAAATAAGATTCAATTTCAAAAATGCATGTCTTATCATTCCCTGCAATAATAATATCATCAACATGAACAGCAATAATGGTGACAGGAGGGGAACGACGTCGCACAAAAATGGAATGATCAGAGTAACATGTAACGAAGCCAAAATCTGTAATGACAATCCTGAACTTATCAAACCATGCACAAGGAGATTGTTTTAGGCCATAAATTGCCTTAAGCAATTTGCACACCTTAGTTAAGTTCCTACCTTGAGCAACATATCCTAAAGGTTGATCCATGTAGACTTTCGCATGTAGATCTCCATAAAAGAAAGCACTATTAGCATCCATCTAATAAAGAAGCCAATCAAGATTCATAGCCAAGGAAATAAGAACACGAACAGAGTTGAGCCGAGCAACAGGAGAGAATGTCTCAAAATAATCCACCCCATAGGTCTGAGTAAATCCTTTGGCAACTAGTCTAGCCTTTAATCTGTCAATAATGCCATCCAAAGTATGTTTGACTGTATACACCCACCTACAACGAACAATTGAATGACCTTCAGGTAAATCCACAAGAGTCCATGTTTGGCGAGACAATAAGGCATTCATCTTACCATCCATAGCTGCTTTCCACCCTGGATGGGACAAGGCTTGGGAAAGGGAAGTAGGAACAATGGTAGAAGATAAAGAGTGAACCAAAATTTGGTGACAACCAAGGAGATGGTCAGTTGAAACAAAATTTTCAATAGGGTAAGCAACTAAAGAATGTTGAGTACAAGTACGAGTACCTTTACGAAGAGTAATAGAAAGATCAAGAGATACCTCAGGATCAGGTAAAGTAGCAGTCGTCGGTGGAGTAGTTGGTGTAGTAGTTGTTGGAGTCACTTTAGAACGTCGTTGATAAACCTGTAGGGGGAGGTGGGGGGGTCAGATGGAGAAGAGTCATCAGAGGGAGGAGACTCATTAGATGGAACTAAAGGGATTGGCGGTTCAGATGGAGGTGAAGGAGGTGGCACGAAGACTTGATAGCATGGCTTATCTTCGAAGCAGGTAACATCAGGACTGACATAGTGATGTTTAGTAGTAGAATCAAAACACCTATACCCCTTCTATGTACGGGAATAACCAAGAAAAATACACTTGAAAGAATGAGGTGAAAGTTTTCCTAATTTAGGATGCATAATGTGAACAAAGCATGTACTACCAAAAACTCTAGGATAAATAGAAAATAAATGAGTGTTAGGATAAAGAAGACAAAATGAAATTTTGTCGTGTAAAACAGAAGATGCTTATTTTTGCATTCAGCAACCCCATTATGTTAAGGGGTATAGGCACAACTCATATGATGAATTATACCAGTAGCAAAACAGAAATCAGAAACAGCATTTTGAACATATTCAAAAGCATTATCAGTTCGTAACACTTTAATTGGAACTCCAAATTGAGTAAGAATTTTCTTATGAAAATTTTTAAAAATAGAAAGAAACTCAGAACGGTCTTTTATTAAATAAAGCCAGATCATCTTGAAAAAATCATCTACGAAGGTTACAAAATAGGACAAACCTAATCTATTGTGGACACGACAAGGGCCTCAAATATCATAATGGACAAAAGAAAAAGGGTTAGAATGCCTAAGACTAGAATTGGTAGGAAAAGACGAATGATGATGTTTTCCTAATTCACAAGCCTCACATTGTAGTGTGGTGAGAGACTTACAACTAGGGATAAGAACCTTCATTTTAAACAAAGACAAACGACCAAGAAGTTGGTGCCATTGACGAGGGGTAGTAGAGGCAGTTGCAGCAATAAAGAAACGTTCAGTGGGCTCCAAGTAGTACCAATCAGCATGCTCACATCCGTCACCAATCATCTCCTTGGTCCTGAGATCCTAAAAGGTACAATGAGAAGGGAAAAAAGTAGCAACACAATTAAGAGATTTAGTTAGTTAACTAATAGACAAAAGATTAAGAAGAAAATTAGGAACATGTAAGACCGAAGGTAAAGACATAGACGGGTTAAGAGAGAGATGACTATGCTGAGAGGCAATAGTAGAAGATCCATCAGCAAGGTGAATAGTAATAGGTTTGTTGGTGGTATGAAGGGATGAAAAAGCAGAGGACTCACCTGTCATGTGACAGGTGGCACCAAATCAATGATCCATGGGTAAGGGGTGGTCTATGAAAGGAGGGCAGATGTACCTGTACGAGCCAAGGTAGCAGTAAGAGAAAGACTAGTAGTCTCAAAGTGTTGAACTCTTCGAAGAAGAGCCTCATACTGATCAGAAGATGGAGCAGATGTAGATGGTGGAACCAGGGCAGCCGGAGATGCATCATCAATGGTAACAGTATTCACCAAATTATCCTCCCATTCAGGACGGCCAAATTTATCAAAACAGGTATCAGCAGTGTGGTTGGGTTTATTGCAATGAGTACAGAAGCGGATAGACTTATCAACTTGAGGACGGCCAAAACCACGACTACGGTTGGATCCATGACCCCTATAGGTGGAATCCCGACCACAGCCAGCAAACAAGACAGTTGTACCTTTTGGGGAAGTGTCAATCTGGGGAACCAAACATTGGAGATGAAAGAAGGTCTCGCTTAGTAGGTATGGAAGCACCGGCAAGGAGCTGACTCTTCACAGCTTGATACTCAGGAGAGAGGTCAGCCAGAAACTTGGCTACATAAAATTCAGACTATTAGGTTTTTATCTTATTGATATCAGTGGAAAGGGGCTGCACAGCCTGTATCTCTTCAATAAGGCCTTTGAAGCCTACATAGTATTCAGTCAGATATTTGTCACCAATAGAATAGGTGAGCATCCTCTCATAGAAGTCATAAATCCTAGAAACATTCTTATCTTGACCATAGGTCTCTTTTAGATCATCCCATATAGCCTTGGTAGTATTGTGAAACATTATAGTAGGCAAGATGGAAACATCAAAACTGTTCCACAACCAAGTTTGAACGAAAGAATTATCACGAAGCCAAGTATCATAAACTTTGACAGACTTTGGATCTTTAACATCACTATCAGAAGCATCTTCAAAAAGAATCTTAATTTTGTCTTTAGACAAGTTGTAGGCCTTAATAGCCTGAGCCCATAAAAGGTAGTTTGAAACCCCTTTCAATTTCACAGTGATGATCTAAACCTTTAAAGGCTTATAATCAGCCATCTTGAATAGTTATAACCAACACAACTAAGCAATGTAAAAGAAATTGTCCTTTCATCCGGTTCCGCCAACCGAGAGGCCAAGGAGGTAAAACTCAAAGAGAAGCAAAGGATGATGGAGGTAGTGGGGTTACACAATATATATCTTTGCACAAAGAAATAAATTCTCGGTTCAGCCAACGAGTGGCCAAAGGAATGATGGCTCAAGAGGGGTGGCGGTAGGATGATAGGTAGTAAAAAAAAAAATTTAATTAATGTTTACCACATTGACAGTAAGAAGATGATCAAGAAGTTATCAATCACACATAGACAGCATAGTAGTAAGCACAGCAAGTCTTGATCATCTAGTAGCACCAAGGAGAATCAGTACATAGTTAGAGCAAAAATATCAAAGGTCTATCAAACCAAGTTTTGATGATAGCCAAGATCTAATGCTCTGATATGTAATAAAAACCACACAACCACAAATACTAAATCAGAAAACCAAAGAAAGAAGAAGAGAATAGAAGAAAATCTCCATAAACAGTAGAGACAAAATAGAAATAAATAAAAAACAATAAGAGAAACTGAATTAAATAAAATAAGGAAAGAAGTTATCAGTCCAGCCTAATGTCGCTAACGCTAATTACCGCCAGCAACACTATGCTGGGCTGTCGAGATAGGCTCTATGTGGGCCTTTTTATAAGTAATCTTAACAAGGAAGCAAAAGAAAAAAAGAACACATAACAAGCATGATCAGTCATCAGTGTGATAAAAAGAAACAACACACAGCAATAATAGCAGACTAATGGCAACAGATACAACAAACCGGTCCTTATGAGTCTTTAGAATGATTTTTATACCTCAAATTGCTAAGCTTATGACATCACAATATCCTCATAGCTGCCAACCTATAAACAAATAAAAATGTTCAGTATCAAAAAAAAAAAAAAAAAATAAGTATCTCAAAAAAATGTTACTGAATAAAACCAGAAACCATCAATAGGAACCCAAAGTATAGCTATTGTCCGACAAATGATGTAATCGAGCAAAACGATTACATTCGAACTATTCTAGTAATCTATTTTCTTCTAATTTCTTTGCTGTAGGACTGCAGGTATCTTCTATTGTTGAATCAGAGATGGAGATGAACGAATGAGATAATTTTCTCCCTTACTCAGCCTTCTTATTTATAGAGAAATGGATTTACAAGAAAAGATAGTAGGTGAGAGAGTAGGTAAGAAAGTAGATAGGGATGAGTCAGCACTCTTATCCCCACACACGTCGAACCTAGAAATAAGCCCACAAACCCATATTACAATAAAAGGAAAAATACAGAACTACCCTTGGACACCCTAAATCGACAATGGATTTCAACACTCCCCCTCAAGTTGGTGCATATATATCATGCATTCACAACTTGGACAATACCATATAAAAGGGTTTCCCAGATAGTCCTTTGGTGAAGATGTCTGCCAGTTGGTCCTCTGATCTAACAAATGGAATCTGAATCTGTCCACTTTTCTAGCTTCTCTTTGATGAAGTGACAATCTATTTCAACATGTTTTGTCTGATCATGCTAAAAAGGATCATGGCAATGTTGATAGCTGTTTTATTATCACAAAACAGGGTCATAGATTGAGAACATTAAATCTTCAAGTCTCTGAGTAAGGCTTGCAACCATAAAAGTTCACATATTCCCTGGGCCATCGCCCTGAATTCTGCCTATGCACTGGATCGGGCCACTACATTATGCTTCTTGCTACGCCAAGTAACCAGATTCCCGCCCATAAAGGTACAGTAACTAGACATAAACTTACGATCTGGACTGCCTGCCCAATCTGCATCAGTATAAGCCTCCACTTTTAGATGACTATGAGGTGATGAGGATCTCTTTTCCTGAAGCTGCTTTTAGGTAATGTAGTATCCTATAGATTGCCTCCATATGAGTAGAGTAGGGATCATTCATAAACTAACTTACCAAACTCATGGCAAATGCAATGTCTGGCAGTGTGTGTGATAGGTAGATGAGCCTTCCAACTAACCTCTGGTACCTGCCTTTATCTACGGTGTTCCTTCTTTTTCCCTGAGTTTAGTACTGGGATCTAGTGGTGTATCACACGGTCGGCACCCGAGCAATCCTATTTCTGAAAGGAGATCAAGGACGTACTTCCTTTCAGATAGATAGATACCCTTTGTAGATCTAGCAACTTCAATCCCAAAAAAGTACTTAAATTTTCCAAGATCCTTGATTTCAAACTCCTTTCCCAGAAACGTCTTTAGTTTTCTGATCTCATCATCATTATTCTCAATGATGATTATATCATCTACGCACACAAGTAGAGTTGTAAAAGTGCCAAACAAGTGCTTTATAAATAAAGTATGGTTAGCATTATTCTGAACATAACCATATGCTACCAAAGCTTTATGAAACCTCCCGAACCATGCTCTAGGGGACTGTTTTAGTCCATATAGAGAGCGTTTCAACTTGCATATCTTCCCTTTGTTTTTAGCATCTGTGAAACCAGGTGGGCAATCCATGTAAACTTCCTCGGTAAGATCTCCATGGAGGAAGGCATTCTTCATGTGTAGCTGTTGTAAGTCTCAGTTATGATGTATAGCACATGACAGAAGAACCCTGACTATGGTCATCTTGGCCACTAGAGCAATTGTTTCTTGGTAATCAATCCCATATGTCTGGGTAAATCCACGAACAACCAGCCTTGCCTTGTATCGATCCACAGTCCCATCTAATTTTTGTTTTACTGTGAAAACCCACTTGCATCCTACTAACCTCTTACCTCGTGGGAGTGGAACAAGGTCCCATGCATCATTCTTTTTCAAGGCTCTCATTTCCTCCACCATTGCAGCTTTCCACTTTTCATCTATAATGCATCCTACCCTTTTTAGGGAACAGACACATAGGAAAGCGAGGATACAAATGCATAGAAAGAGGGGTAAAGAGAGTTATATGAAACAGAATTGGAAATAGGGTGAAGTATGCAAGCCCTAGTACTTTTGCGAAGAGCAATGGGAAATTCAGAATCAAAGGAAGGAAGTTCCTTACCGAAAGGAGACTCAGTCTCTAGATCCAGGGCTAGCGATGGAACATGTGAAGTTGCGTTGATGGTAGTGGTCCTTCCTTGCTTGCTTTTGGCACAACTATAAACTTGCAAAGGCTTAGGATTGGTTATGGGTATCGGAGTAGATGGTATTTCATCAGGTTCTGATGGTACATCTGTGTCTGGAACACTTGGGTCCAAATCTAGGATGGATCATTCTTGGATTTTTTTTCTGCTTATTCTGGTACACAAAGAGGTACATCTTCAACTACATCCTTCTCCCCCTGAAGATGTGGCTGGTAAACATGAGATGCTCAAGGAAAAGAACATCTTTAGTAACAAAAATCCGTTGGGGGGGGGGTACTCTTTATTTTTTGTTGAATAACCAAGAAATATATAGCGCAACCCTCTGGGATCAAGCTTGCCAAGGGATCGATGATTGCGGGCATAGCGAACACAACCAAAGACCTTAGGTGGTAACACAAATAAGGTATCACCAAGCAATATATCCAAAGGGGCTCTGTTCTTCAAAGTTCGTAATGGTAGGCGATTGATAAGGGAAGCAGCAGTAAGGACAGCATCACTCCAGAAGTGTGCTAGAACATGACCATCAAACATTAAAGCCCTTGCAGTCTCAAGTAGATGACAATTCTTCCTCTTTGCAAACCCATTCTGAGCGGGTGTGTCAACACAACTGGTCTGATGGATGAAGCCATGATCGGCCAAATACTGTTGAAAAATACCTTCAATATATTCCTTGCCATTGTCACTATGAAGCACCTTCAGGTGGGTTTGGAATTTTGTCTTGATCATGCTATGGAACTAACGAAAGCATTAGAAAACTTCATTTTTATGATGCATTAGGTAAACCCTTGTCGTGCGAGTGTTAAAATCAATAAATGTGACAAACCATCGATGTACACAGATAGATGTAGTCTTAGCTGGGCCCCATACATCAGAATGTACCAAATTAAATATGCTACTCCTATTAGTAGAAGGTAAATAAGAAGTACGAGCCTGTTTGGCCAAAACACAAGCCTCACATAATAACTCGTCTTTATTACAATTTTTAACTAAGAAAATAACTGAGATAACACACTGGGAGAAGGGTGACCCAGACGATGGTGCCATTGTTAGAGGGTGCTTACGGCAGAATAAAAGTGATGGTGGGTGGTATGAGTTGATGGAGGTGCTGAAGAACCATCATCAAGCAAGTAGAGACCACCATGCAATCTACCATGTCCAATCGTCCTCCTGCTCACCAGATCCTAAATCACACAAGATGAAGGAAAAAAAAGTTACTTTACAATTAAGAGACTTGGTAAAACTACTAATAAAAAGTAAATTCGTAAAAAAACTAGGAACATGAAGAACAGAATGTAAGGTAAGGGTGGGAGAGCAACGGATGGAACCCTTTCCAGATATAGGGAAAAGGGACCCATCTGCTACCGAGACTGTATCAGTCCCAGATGAGGGAGAGTACAGATAAAAAGAGCTAAAGGAACCAGTCATGTGGTTAGTAGCTCCATTGTCCACAACCCAGGGCTAGAAACAGAGAAAGCACAGTGAACAACATGAGGGAATACCTGATTAACAAAATATGAACCTG
This sequence comes from Protea cynaroides, assembly GCA_028583415.1. Taxonomy (NCBI): domain Eukaryota; kingdom Viridiplantae; phylum Streptophyta; class Magnoliopsida; order Proteales; family Proteaceae; genus Protea; species Protea cynaroides. Next base: position 86,857,387 of record CM053269.1, read on the forward strand.
GAGTGGCAGATGTTGATGAAAGATTGGTGGTTGCTGCAAGAGATGGCCTTAGTAATTTTAGGAGAGCCTGAAGTTCTTCTGCTGAGACCATTTGAAGAAGACCAATAGAAGGGCAAGTCTCTATTTAATGGGTCTGGGGTGCTCTAAAGTTCTGGGTCTTCTGTATCCCTTTTTCACGGCTCTTGGCCTCAAATCTGTTGGTTTCCCATTTAATTTCCAACAGGTTTTTTTAGTATGCCTGTCTTTACCACAGTGTTCACATCAGATAGGCTCTCTAAATGGGGAATACTTGGGAAACTGCTAAGTGGTCTGAAGTACTAAACTTTCAATTGGTAATGCAGGCATCATAGTTGTTCGTCTCAAACCCTCAGATTGGACCAGGGCACAGGCCTGTTCTAAAGATGGCACGGGCTCACGGCTGAGGATTTGAGCCCTGATTTGGTCAAATTCAACATTTTTAGGCCGGCTAAAAAAGTATATACTCTGAGTTTGTCCTTTGCTAGTTTCATAGCAGCAGCATCGGTAGAATAGACGCCTATAAATGTGTCATAATAATCCAACTCCTGCCATAGGCTTCTGAGCTCAGAGTAATATTGGGTCACAGTAATATCCTTCTGTTTAATTCCATTCAATTTACATTAAGGTCATAAATCAATGAGTAATTTCCAACCTTGGAGTAGGTTTCTTTCGCCGCATTCCAAATTTGCGCAGCATCAGGTAATAATACATATCCCCGGCCAATGTTACATTCCATGGATCCAATCAAATATGCCATCACAATAGATTTTCAAAGGCCCATTTCTCATAAAACGGTCTTATGGGACAGGTGCCTTTTTTCGACCAGTAATATAGCCTAGTAGACCTCTAGCAGATATGGCCATGTGGGTAGTTTTGGACCACATCAAATAGTTGGTCCCATCCAACTTAAGTGGGTTGGGGACAATAGCAGTAGATTCAATTTTTGGGTTTTCTGTAAGAGGAGAAACATGGTAATGGCCTCTTCCTAATATCGATTGGTCAAAAATAATTTTACTAGAATAAATCGATCTTGCCAAACAATCTTAAAAAAATACCTGGAACCAAAGATGCAGCAAGAAGAGATACTACAAAATTTCGATCTTCTGTGATTGAACAACACAGCTTCAGCAAGTTTCGATCTTCATATCATCTGAGAAGAATCGATAATGGCTACTTGTGTGGTCTTTGCGAAGAGATCGACCAAATAGAAGGTACAAGCAGGCTAGAACAAGCCAAAAAAAAAAATCGCAGCACCCTATGGCCGTCAAACTCATGGAGTGATCCTTCACGACGACCATAGCAAAAAAAAATTCACAGAATCACCAACCAGTTCTCACAACATGGAGAACTTCACAAGAGGATAAAGCCAAAGGCTCTCGGTGGTAGTTGGCTAGGCCATCGAGAGACGTCGGCGGCTAGCGGAAGCAAGAGAGAGAGTGGTGGTAACGGCGGTAACACAAATGTGTGGAGGTGGTGGTGGTACCTAGGGTAAGAGCCCCTAGGGATTTGGCTTTGATACCCTGTTGAATCAGAGATGGAGATGAACGAGTGAGATAATCTTCTCCCTCACTCAACCTTCTTATTTATAGAGAAATGGATTTACAAGAAAAGAACGTAGGTGAGAGAGTAGGTACGAAAGTAGGAAGGGATGAGTCAGCACTCTTATCCCCACATACATCAAACCTAGACATAAGCCCATAAAACCCATATTACAAAAAAAAAAAATATACAGAACTACCCTTGGAAACCCTAAACCGACAATGGATTTCAACATCTATATTCTTCTAGAAGCATATCCCTGTTTGACTTTCATGTCCATCACCACATTCTCTTAGATCATAGTTGTCAAGACGCCTAGGCGTCCAGGTGCCCTTGTGACGCCTTGGGAAATCGGGCTCCTTGGTCACCTAGGCAGGTGCCCTGGTCGACTAAGCGGACAACCTAGTCGCCTAGGCGCTGCCCTGTCAGGCCTCCAACGCCTTGGTCGCCTTGGCGCCTTGAGAACTTTGCTTAAATCTTTTAATGCAACAGAAGCACCGCCTCATTATTTTTTTCAGATGATGAAATACAACATGCAGAAAATGCTTAAGGCTCTTGCAACATCGCTAAATGTGTGATAACAAGTTCTGCTACAAAAAGAAGACTGAAAGTCTAAAACTAGCTTCCAAGAAGTGGCATTTGGCCAATTAAAGAGAAAATCAAATAATTAAATACTGTAGAAGAAAAGCCTTCAAAAATTAATCTTTTAACTTAAACGTCTTTCTATTTACTTGGAATTTTGTTTGATACAATGGATACGTTAACCATACCAAAAACAATCGACACACCAAATGATTGAAAAACTAGCCAAGAACCAAAAGTAGGCTATCAACCGTGCTACAAAAAGTTGTTCCTCAGTAGATTAACACTACTTACAAGAAGAACATCCACACCAAGTGCATGTAAATACTTCTCAGAAACGTGGTTCCAAATCTCGCACAGATCTCGGCGATATCTCGGTAATTTCAGGAATCTCGATCTCCTCGAGATGAAATTCAATACAAGTAAAGAATAATACCATATTTTGATCGAAATCTTACTGTTTCGACGTAATTTCGGTATGTTTCGGTTTGACCCAAGATTTTGGTCAAACCAACCCAACCACCTCATACAAAATACCTTATATCAACAGGTCCCATTGAAATTTCGACCGGGTCTAGTATGTTTCGTCTCTTTCAGTGCAGAGAAGGGGAGAACTTGGTTACTTACCCAGAAAAAAAGGGGAGAACTTGATTTTTGGGTTTTTTTTGTTTGCCACATCAGTCATGCTTACTTCTGGGACACATTGCTAGGAGTTGCCACATCAGTCATGCATACTTCTGGGACACATTGCTAGGAGTTGCCACATCGCTGCATTTGGTGGAAATTTTAAGACAGTCAACAATTAAAGGTATGAAACTTTTCCCAAAACTGATTTAAAAAATATATATATATATATATATAAATATGAATACATGTTAGTTGGGGAAATTTTTTATATATGAGACATATGAACCCGATCTATGGCCTAACAGTGTTGGAATTTTTTCCATATATATTTTTGTATTTTTTTTATTGAAAAATAGAAATTTTCTACAACAAAAAATTTTAAAAAATAGGGTTAGTATAAACTAGATGAGGCTCATTTTTATATATGCTACACATTGGCAGATCTACTGCCTACAGTGTCGAAATTTATTTTCTACCAGTAAATATTTTTTTTAATTTCCGAAATTAATAAAAGTCATTAAAAAAAAAAGGGAAAAGTATTCTGTTTTGGTCTGAAAAATTAGGAAAATTATGAAATAAATTCCAAAGCATTTTGAATTGTGTTTGAGGCTTATTATGTTATATCACATTCAGTTTTGTTGGATTAGGACATGCATTTTATAAAAAAATGAAAATTAATTTTAAGTAAGAGAAAAATATAAGGGTTTAGGAAATTAATAATCAACTGTTTGGTTGTTTTAGTCATCTCAGTTGATGTGCCTCAATTAATAATGGCTGTTCTTTCATGCAGCAATACGGTAGTGAGACAATGGATCCACAGAGAGGAGGGGGAAAGTGGAGATATAGCATGGTAGCATGAAATGGCAATTGAAGGTGATAAGAAAAAAAAGTGTAATTACAGTGAAAATAAGCTTATGGGAAGTGGGGTCACAACACTGAAACAGCATTTGGTTCGGACCAGCACAGATGTGGTCAAGCCTTATATGGGTCTTATGGAGATTGTTAGGGCCATACGTAAACAGGGGAGGGCAGCAAAGGAAGGTAGCAAAGAAGAAAGAAAGTATGCAGTTTGAGGAGGCAATTCTAGCCACCTGACAGGGAGAAGAGGATTATGATGATAATGATGAGGATATGCATGTCAATGTGAAAGCAGAGGCAGAGGCTATAGATGTACGACGGGCACAGTTGACTGGCAAAGCCACTTATTTGGATGAGCAACATAGAGCTAGGTGACACAACTGAAGAACAATAGCAAAAGGGAAAACGAAAGAAAAACACAACACAACGATTTTATGTGGCTCACCCACACAGTTTGTATGGGCTACGTCCAAGCAGAGCGATTAGTCTCCGATTCCACTATTCCAATGAAAAAATTACAACGTTCAACACCCTCCTTACGAGATTACACCCATATATACAGGGAAACCCTAAACCCCGAAGTACAAGATTGCCTCCAGTAAAACCGCCACCGAAACTATGGCAAAGTAAACAATACTCCTAGCTTAAGATAATATTAAGCTTCACACATAACAAGAGGGAGTATAGGGGAAGAGCATTTACTGTTTACTATCTTTTTATATATTAACATATCAAAACCAAGGATTAAAATCTTAGTTCTCGAGGGTGTATCGACCCTTGAGAAAACCAAGATCTCGGTCGAGATCTCGACGAGATCCTGTCGAAACTCCCAAAGGGTAAAAATGAGAGTTTCGGCATTTTTTTTATGTTTTTATGCTTTTTTTATGTTTTAAGGCCATTTTAAGGCTATATACTGTAGAAAAATACTAATTTAACATATATAAACACATTTGAAGCATAAAAACTAATCACATTGTGGGAAAATCATACATTCATAAATCATAAATCCACACAATGACAACTCACAAGTGCTCATAATCTCTAAGTCTGAAATACTCAAAATGAAATAATACCTTCCCATCAGTCCATCCCAATGTCTAATCATATGTAGAGTGGCATGCAAATTCTATCTGGTCAGATTGGCTTTGCTGAAGATAATATATCTAAGTCTGATAAACAAAATCCTACCACGACATCCTCTGGCTGAAGTAGCGCTGATAGTCGTCCACATATCTGTCATACACAGTATCCGGGAGGTCTCTAAAGATATCTATCCTTGGATACAATTGACTATAATGTGGAACAAACTGAGTGTACACTAGCTGGTGGGGGGGCATAACTCTCTGGGAAGTCGGGAATGAAAAGAGACTGTCCACAAAGTTGGAGCCAGTCTGTGAAGTAGCATTACTAACATCAGCGGAATAATCATGTGCACTGGGAAGCATGCAGTAATCGCCACCAGAATAAGAACCGTACGCCGAAGTGGTGTCAAATCCGAGATCACTCAATTGCCCCTGCTCCTGTCCACTGCTACCCTCAATGTTCATTCCTCCAAAGCTTAAGGACATACTATCAATATCAATATCAGGCATAATATCAGAATCAGGAACGATGTCAATGAAACGACCGTCGTCTTCTTCCACTGGTTGCAAAAGGCGTTGACGAGACCTACGTATATGCCCAGTCGTAGGCCATGATGAAGATGTGTGCCCACCGTGGTCTGTATCCTGTGTAACGTGTGTATACTGACTCTCTCCTATTTATATAACAATGGGTACAGCCAGTCTAGGATCATATGAGGCACCACCACCATCACCACTACCACCACCACCACCACTATCAGAAGATGACCAGCCAGTTTCATCAATTGTATCATCACCACCTGTGTTACTACTAGCTGGGGGGTCAAACAATCAAGGTGATTGTATGTGTACACAACCCTCTTCAAAGGACAGAAACCGCTCGACATTAGCACCCATCGGAGTAGCCACAGTGAGGTCGGGCCTCCCACCACACTCATCCAACACTGGTACTGCTCTGTCTCACACCTACTCCACATAGGGATCCTCCTCATTTAAAGATAGTTGGAAGACGTCGGCGAGCTCGATCAAGGAATGATCATTTTTTTCTGAATAAGTCATGCATTGTACCCTCAGTTTCATGTTGTAATGGACGAACACCAAGTCATTGAGCCATTCAAAACCCAATCTATTCCGCCTCCTTGAATGGATAAGGGAGAAAGTATTCCAGTTTCGCTCACACCAAGATGCGGAACATGTCTGAGATAGGATTCTGATTGCTATTCTCCTCAACTCAGCTGCATGCTCGCCATACAACACCCACCACCCAGCCGCACAAGAAGAACACATTTTAATATGCATATTAAACAAGATATGTTACTTGGAAATTTCAATTTCCATAATTCCATACCAGGATTGGTACTTTCTCGGCCAACCATTGCGGCGGGAGCTCCAAAACTCCCAAGACCATCTCTGAACGTTTTAATATACACCCATTTGGAAATTTATAAAAATTAGCCATTGTAATATATGGATATTCAAATAATTCAGTATTTAAACCATACAACTCACCTTCGGTTGACAAGTGCTTGTACAGTCGAATCTGGCACCAATTTTGCCACAACAGTTTTTACCGCACTGATAAGGTCAGAATTGAGCCTAAGCATATATGAATTTTGATACTTGGGGTTCAAATAGTATGCTGCAAAATATAGGTCACATGATTAAAATCTATTACTAAATTGAACTAAATTAAAAACATTATTAAATATACTAAACAGCCTTATGCAATAGGTGCATTAACTGAATCTCCCATCGATCTTTAATAATCTCCTAAAAAAAATTTGTTTCCACGTGGAAACACAGCACAAATACGCTCCTTCAACATATCGATGGCAGCATATAAATGTGATATGGTAAGCTTAAATGTTGTATCCACTAATCTCAGCACCTTCACCACTAGCTCCAGAATTTTTACTACATCCTTTAGTGTTCTCCAAAATTCATCTGAAGCTATGGTAGTCTATACTTAAACCCCACAAAGGGAGCTGGACTCCCTCCAACAAAACCAGTCCTCAAATGCAAACATCGATCTGAGGCCTATCATCTTTGCCTCAAAGCTCGTCAGTGCTATGTAATTGGTAGCAAATCTGGTAACGCCGGGTCTGACCAAGTCCCCTCTACATTTCTCCCTCAACAAGTTTAAAGAATAGCCATGGTTGTATACAAATGTTGTCACCTGGCGTGCTTATTCAACCATTTGCTTTACTTTCAGGATCTTGCCATTGTCATTGAACATCAAGTCAATGCAATGAGCAACACATGGAATCCGGAAGAGATTATAGTTCATATTAGCCATCATCATCTCTCCTGCCTTTTTGTAGTTGTTGTCATTGTCTGTCACAATCTGCACCACATTTCCAGCCCCAATTTCATCCACCACTGTCTACAGCAATCCATAAATGTAGTTAGCATATTTTGCCACAGCAGATGCATCCACAGACTTGACGAACACTGTCTTCCTATCACTGTAGACCATGAGGTTAATGATGGACTTTCTAGTGGGACCAGTCCAACCATCACACATAATGGTCACCCCATACGTATCCCAGTTAATCTTTAACCCTTCTATCCAATCTTGTAGTTCTTTTTTCATTCTAGGGAGATACACATTCATGATTTCATATGCATTGGGGGCTTTAACCCCAGGATCAGCCTCAGCAATTGCATCAAACATGGTCTAATAGTATAGGCCCGTAGTGGCATTTGCTGGGATACTATTAAAGAAGGACCACCTAGCATAGGCATCCCCAATATATTCTTTTGTATTTTTCCACATTGACTTCAATCTCTTCTGCTTGTTTCCAGGCTTCTTAAAAACTGTAGATCCTGGCGTAAGATCTCAACATATTCCTCATCCCTAGCAGGTGGTGCCTAAGGTTGTGCTCTAGTACTTTGTAATCTTCTAAACATAAAAGCCAACCCCTTACTCCGTGTTTGTGGTTGAGACTGCTGAAATGATCCACTACCACTGCCACTTGCCCTTATGGCGGCGGCCCTCACCCTATCCCGGTCCATCTGAAGGGAGACTCTACTAGCTATTGTTGTCCATCTCACATCTCTAGCCTCAACCTCAGTCATACCGGTGGTATCTATGCCATCATCATCAGAAGAATCATCATCCATACCACCTCCCAGTGTGCCTCGAATTGTCTCCTCAAATTGCATCCTAGTTTTTTCTTTCTCAACCCTTTTCTGCTGTCCTCCCTTTATCTGTTTGCCTACGGCCCTAGAAATCTCCACAGGAACCATAAGATACTTCGCCACATCTATACTGGTCTCACTCAAGTGTTGCTTAAGTCTGGTGATCCCACCAAACATAAACTTCTTCCCACAGAATTTGCATCGGGTCTTCCGTCTATCACTGTCAATGGCAGTACCATACTGCCATGCTATATCAGTACGACCACCATCACCTCCCTCACCAGACCCCGAAGCGGCCATTATATTTATATCTCGTTAGCACTGTTACATAAGATGATAAAATAAAGAAACTTAAATCAATAAGTTTACTATAATAAAACTTAAAATGGAAGAACATAAAACGTATCAAATATGCGAATACAACTCAAAACACATTGAAATTACTTTACAAAATTTTATTCATATTTTATAAGAAAACAGATTATTTTTCCTAATTTTTTCCTATTTTACAGAATTATTTAGATATTATTATTGATTTCTGATATTACATAAAAATATTTTTTTTTCCAAAAATAAAATCCGACATCATGGAACCGTAAATTGGCCAATGGTGTTCAACATATATTATTTTGAACACCAGCAAATAAGTATTAATAATTTCTTTATTAATTTTTTATTGCTGAAAAATAGGATTTATTAATCAGAAATTCAAAAAGTTAAAAATATGTACTAAAGAAAAAAACCGAAACCATGACCGCGTAGATCGGCCAACAGTATTCAACATATATTATTTTGAAAGTCAACCGATTAATATTTAAGAAATGCATTTTTCATTTTTTTAAACAGAAAATAAAATAAATAAATATATATATACATACATAAATATATATATATATATATATATATATATATATATATATATATATATATATATATATATATATATATATATATATATATATATATACAAAAAAAAAATGAAACCGTGACTGCGTAGATCGGCCACCGGTGTTCATTATATATAATTTTGAACACCATCTAATAAATACTTTTCATATTTATTTTATTTTTTAATTGTTGGAAAATGGGTTTTTTTATAACAGAAAATCAAAATAATAAATAAATATATATATATATATATATATATATATATATATATATATATATATATATATATATATATTGGACCGTTGCGGGTTGGTCTCCTCTTGAATGTGCTGAAAAGTAGCCTCATTAAGAGTCTAATTGAAATGCATTTCCCAACAACGGTTGAGGCTCGATCTGCATCGTTCGATTTCCATCGATGTTGCGATTGGCCTCCGTCTGATTGGACCGTTGGAGATTGGCTCTCTCTAGAGGTATATTGCCCGACGGAACCTACAGGTGTATTGAAGTAGGGGATAAAAACCATCAGGCCTTCCAGCAGAGATTGTTTTTTTTAAATAGTCGTTAACGAAGCGAGCGAGGACTGCCTTGGGGAAGGTAGTCCGTAGCGTGAAGGATACCAAGCGAGCTAGGACTGCCTTGGGGAAGGTAGTCCATAGCGTGAAGGATACCAAGTGACTTGCCTTTACTACTTTACTTCCTCAACTTCGTATAGCCTGAAAGAAGGTAGATATATATATATATATATATATATATATATATATATATATATATATATATATATATATATATATATAAGGGTGAGCTTGTAGATCGGGCTCATGTGTCTCACATATAAAAACTTTATCAACATCCAACATGTATTGAACATTTTGATATAAAAAAGTAAGTTATGGGGAAAAAAAACCTTACCTCATGTAGTAGATTTGCCAAGAACAGGTGGAATCCAAGCTCCAACAACACTTTAGTGGAGTGATTTGGAAAGAACCAAGTAGATTCAAACCTTAAAAGCTAGTTGGAGAAGAAGTAGTAGAGGAAAGGAGCAAAACATAAGGTTTTCGACTGAGAAAAATAACTCTCGTGGTGTTTTATAAAGTGAACCAGTCGAAACCAGTCGAGATGGTCGATACCTAGTTTCGACCTGGAGTCTCGTCTCGACCCAGTCAAGAACATCGAAAAAAATGAGATTTTGGCGAGATCTCGCCGAGATTATGACTATGATCAAGACAGGGAAAATGATGATGATGATGATGATGATGATATATATATATATATATATATAATGGTCGGTCTCGGTCCAATTGGGCGCCCGTCGGTCTCGGTCCAATTGGGCGCCCGTCGGTCTCTTATTGAGGATTGGGACTGATAGATTATTAATCGCTTAGGCCTAAACCCAAACCATTTATTAATCAGTCTAGACCAGTGTCAATTTTAAGTGGTCGGTTATAATCATGTTAACTGGTGGGGTTCACAGGTTGACACCCTTAGATAAGGCTGGGTTAGGGGTCAAGGCACCCAATATGTATGATTGATGAATCTGTATTTATCCAAAAAAATAAAAAAAGGAGTTATAGGAGTGCATAAATAACCTTAAGGTGACGTGGCAAAACTATAGGGTTTATTATGTGTGATGGATGGAGTGGGCCCATGAGAAAGTCCATCATCATCTTCATAGTTTACTGTTACAAGAGGACCATATTCCTCAAAATTGTAGATGCATCCAAAGAGAGCAAGGATGCAAATTATATATGTATCTGGGTTACTAAAGGATGTAGATAAGATGGGTGGATAATGTTGTCCTGGTGGCTGGTTGTGACGAACAACGGAAGCAACTATAAAAAGGCTGGTGAAAAATTAATGAGGAACAATAAGTACGGCTCTTATGAACCCTGTTGGCAGCCCATTGCATTGACCTCACGTTGAAGGACATGGGGAAGATTAAAAATGTGAAATATGTCGTTGGGCAAGCCAGACAAGTCACCACCTCGGTCTCCGACCATGAGTATGCACTTCAACTTTTGAGGAGCACGTTTAGTGGGACTTGGTCAGGCCCAAAATCACTAGATTAGCCCCAAACTACATTTCATTGAAGAGCTTCGAAGCAAAGATGGTCGAACTCATGTCTACGTCTGTATTTGAGGAGTAGGCTTGGAAGGAAGAAGTTGGGTTCCCTTGTGGAGTGGCACCACAGCATACCATTGCTTCTAAGGAGTTTTGGCAGCAGAAGGTGGTGTCGGTTTGGAGCCAGTGGTAAAGGTACCAAGGATGGTGGACATTGCTTTCAAGCCCATCATGCCACACTTATATATTGCCATGGACTTGATGAATGAACATGTGCACACTACACTGCCACATGGCAGCAAGTCGTTCCTCAAGATTGTTAAGGATTGTTGGGAGCTCCAACTTATGCATCCACTGCATAAGGCTGGTGAATAATTTTTTCAGTATCAAATTCACATTAACAGCAATATTATCACTATACATTGACTATATGTCAATTTACAGCGTACCATTTAAACCCAAAGTATCAATATCTATAGATTTGGGTTGAATCCGGACCTTAAAGAAGCAGTGAAGGAAGTGATTGCCAAGGTAGAGAAAAGCTTGACCACACAGTCTATTTGCAATAATGAGGCGAGTATTGCAGTTCATTGGGAATATATTAAGTATTTACTCCAATTGCTACTGGTTGGTAACATTAACAATCTTCAAAATGGGTATAGATTAAATCTTTCAGGGATGCCTTTGGTTTTGGAACCCCCACCACAGTGGGCTGGCCGAGAAAAAACTGATGCTGATATGCAATTCGATATATGATTATCTTACTTACATCTGTATTGAGGAAAATAGCAATCAAGGTCCTGTCCCAAACATGTTCTGCCTCCGGCTGTGAGCAAAATTGGAGCACATTTTTGATCATCCACTCCAAGAGGCAAAACCTATTGGGTTCTGAAGGTATCAATGAATTGGTGTATGTGTATTACAACATAAGGTTGAGGATGCAGCAATCAGCACATACGCAGGGGAAAGAAGAATGACAATAACCCGATCGAGCTTGCGAAGTCAAATGATGAGGATCCCTTGGTGGAGTGGGGTGAGGATAGAGCAGTACAGATGATGGATGAGCCTGGAGCTAGGCCTGAACCCAGGCTAGACAGTCAATTGGGTATTAATGTTGATAAGTTTATGGCTACAAAGGAGGGTTGCGTACACATGCAGTCACCATGACTGTTCGACCCCTTGTTGCTAGGGATGTTGAAGAGGAGGACCCTGACTCGTCCCATTCTAGTGAGGATACTCACACACCATCATCGTCTGACCATGGAGGTGGAGATGATAATGGCAGCCGTAACAAAGTAGAAAAAAAAAAAAAAAAAAAAAGGAAGATGGAGAGAATGGGGACGAAGGAGAGAGAATCAATGTATTCTCCTCCTCCTACGGTTCTTTCATTTATAATCAAAGAAGAGAAACAATAGTTTAGGAAACTTCTCTAATTACAATCATAAACCAATTAGGAAACTAAACCTAAACAACGTAAGAAATAAACCCTAACCAGCAAGGAAACAAATAAACAATTATGGTAGAAACAAATCCACTACTTACTATCAATAGAGAAAAGCCACATAAAGAAACTAATAAGCCATATAGAAGGTGAGACCCACAGTTCTGTAGAGCTATATCGCTAACACTCCCCCTTTAGCTGGAACACGGGGGAATATAAGAGCTTCAGCTTGAAACAACGTATCAACAGAAGCAGCAACAACAATAGTAATAGTAAAGCAGTACAGTATAGGTTACTGTGAAACAAGTAGAAATAACATCAGCAATAGAGCAACCAAGCAGCAGCAATAGCATAGCGTAGGTCACTATGAACCAAGCAGTAGGTCGCATCATGTGCAACAATAGTAGGCTCTGACACGAGCAAGGTAGTAATAGGCTCCACATGAGCAAGGTAATAATAGGCTCCGACATGAGCAAGGTAGTAGTAAACCAATTATGAAATTAAATTTACACAACTTAGGAAATAAACCCTCACCAATAAGGAAACAAATAAACAACTATGATGGAAACAAATCCACTACTTACTATCAATAGAGAAAAACCACATAAAAAAACTAATAAGCCATAGAAAAGGTAGGACCCACAGCTCTGTAGAGTTATATCGCTAACAGCAACGATAATGATGGTGGTGATGGAAGCCTCCAAGAGCGACATCATGCGGCTAAGGATGAGCAGGAGCGGGAGCTGGAGCCGATTAGATTTATTGGGGAGGGACCCCCAGCTTGATCAGGCCACACAATTACAATATCATAACCACGGTGCACTTCCATCCTCCGCACGTAAGTGTTGTATGAAAAGGCTTCATCGCTATTTCCGACTAGATGAGGAGGTTAAGTCTAATAGCATGGACATTGATGTAGATAGTTTGTCTATCAGTGCTGGAGGTTGAGTATAGGGGATAACACTAGATATGGGCAAATGGTGTGCCCCATCTTTTCCCGCACATTGCACCGGGTTAGAGTACGGTTCATATGGATATGGCGGTGGCCATCTCCATTCACAGTGCATATGGTGGCGGATATAATACCCAATCATAGATTGGCTCATCCTTTGTGAACAACTTCATCGCCTTCTCAACCAGCAAACCCTACCCATACATGCCACAGCTAGAGACGCCATCCAGTCACAATGGTTGGTCCTTCATAGTATGCACATTCTTCATAGTACGATGACCTATACTCTAGGTTAGGTTACCTTCAGTATGTAGATAACAGCAATAATAGGGCAGCTATAGAGGTCTTCGAGCATTTCTTCCAGCGGACAATGACGGGGCTTACATTTATCATGCAATTGAAGGACAATTGGCGTCGGCATGTTCAATTCCTAAGTGAGCTCGATCTTGCACGTCGCTCTATATGGTATTACTCAATACCCCATTAGGATGGCCAGAGGGGGCCTTATTTGTATTTTGTACTCATGTGGAGATCCACAATAGTTTATTGTTGGGACTTGGGTTTATATTGGATCCATCTTAAATGTACTTTAAAATTTGAACCTATTCCATAATTAATCAAAATTATGTTTCTTCAGTCCTTATACATAATTTAATCGTTTCATTTTTTTTTTTTTCCTTCTAATATTAAAACAATGTGTAGGCTAAGAAAATTACACTAGGTATAAATCCAATACCAACCATGGGTGCAGGTATAAATCCAAACTAACAACCATGGGTGCAAATCCAAACTACCACTATGTCTAATTATTCTTGTAATATAATGGTTTACACATGTTTACGCAAGTTAAGGGCGAGCCTTGGTGCGACAGTAAGGTTGTCATATTGCAATCTGGTGGTCACGGGTTCAAAACATGGAAACAGCCTCTCCACGTTGTGGGGGTAAGGCTGTGTACATTTTGCCCTCCCCAAACCCTGCAGTAGCAGAAGCCTTGTGCACTGGGACGCCCTTACATATGTTTATACAGGTTAAAATAAGGTCTCCGATAGTATCAGAGCCAAAATGACCATTTGGACCCCGAAATAGCCAACCAAAACAAATTACCAAAAAATATTGTGTTTCAGCGAGATTTCGGTCATCTCAACAGAAATCCAGTCTAACTAAAACAAGACCGAAATCCGAGATTTTTAACCTTGCTCTTAACTTAAAATGTTCAAGGCAACCCGGGGCTTGAAGATGAGCAACTTTGTTAAATGCCTTCAGGAGGAATTCAGGAATTTAAAAAAAAAAAAAAAAAAAAACCATTGATAATCGGTCACCAATTTAATAACTCTATCACTAAATCTCCATCATGTTGCAGATTAAGTTGGGAAACACCCATAAATTTGGTAGTTCTAGTTACGGTAACATAAACTATCCAAGTATCACCTCTTCGTAGTTTCATATAAAATCTAAGATATCCAAGTATTGCCTTTTTGTAGTTTTTTTGCCTCCTTGTAGTTTCATTTAAATTTCTATTATTCCTATGAATTTTCATTTTGAATTTCTTTCCCCTATTAAACATGTAGTACATGCTCTTCAGACTAGCTAGGTGACAGACCATGGCAAAAACAAGAAAAAGACAGAAGATTACAAAACAGAAAGTTAACAAGTACCAACCACACAACTAAGACCAAAAAAACACAAATATCAAAATACGAAAAGAATTTGTAGTTTTAAACAGCAAATAAAACTAGGGAAGAAAATATCTTGAAGAGTTAAGGTCTCTAAATTTGTACCTCAAGCATTAACTGAAACTTTTCAGGTACCATCATCTCCTCGATGGTTGCTGCACCCAGTCCCATCGGAAGTATGCAAACTTGTGGACGTAGAAGTTCATCTTTTCAAAGTAAATCCAGAACAGGGAATTACTCAAATGATGACAAGGAAAATATATTTGCCATCATCAGAGCATTTTCGCAGTAAGGCACAGACCAAACCTCTCGGGTGCAGTATATATATCTCCCTTACAATCGTCCGAGTGATCCCATAAACATGTTATTTTCAATGGACTTATCAAGTTGTTGTTTTGATAGCCTATTCACTTCCTAGTATTTTATTTTCGAGGTACTGGACTGCATGGATTTTATAATCTTTGCTGAATTGTTTTAATAGAGCACTGTGCGTACATGAATCAGGCTCAATCCCTCTCTTCAGCATTTCACTGTATAACCTCAAAGCCTCGTACCAATTCCCCAAATTGCAGTTCTCATTTATCAGCAACGTGTAAGTATATTTATTTGGCAACAACCCTTTCTCCTCCATCTCCATAAAAAACTTGTAAGCTTGATCCATTCGCCCAACCTTGCACAAACCATTTATCAGGGCATTATAGGTGATCACGTTTGGCAATACACCCTTCTGCTGCATTTCTGAGAAGAACATAAATGCTAGTTCTAGCCCCCCTTTACCGGCATGCGCATGAATCAACACTGTATAGGTCACAACTGAAGGAGATAAGCCTCCACTTAGCATCTCATAAAACACCTCCCTGGCTTCCCTGAGATGCCCACTCTCTGAATGTGCATGAATAATGCAAGTATACGTCACATGATCTGGAACCAGCCCATCTTGAACCATTCTCTGCAACAACCCATATGCTTCTTCCAAATTTCCCAATTTGCAAAGCCCATCAACCAGAACATTGTAAGTGATCACATTAGGCGGGAAACCCTTTGCTAGCATTTCTTCTTGCAAACCGAATGCCTTGTTTGCGTCACCAAACTTTAGCTCACCAACTATCCGGCTTGTGTAGGCAAAGCCATCTGGCTGCAGTCCTTCATGTAGCATTTGATCAAAGAATTCTTTGGACATTGCTAGATTTCCCTGCTTGCAAGAGCCGTTCACCAGAATAGTATAAGTGAACACATCAGGGACAACTCCCTGATTGAACATCTCCTCCTTAAGCTTTTGAGCACCTTCCAAGTCCCCCAATCTGCAAAGGCCATGTATAAGTGTATTATATGTAACTACAGTAGGAAAGAGCAGTCCATTTCTTAACTCATCAAACAAGAGGAAAGCTTCTCTTAAGTTTCCTACTCTACAATAGCCATAAATTAAGGAGTTATATGAAACTATATCGGGCTTCAAGTTGTTCTTTAACATGAGGGAGAACCATTCCCTAGCTTCAACCATTCTTCCCCACTTGCAGAACCCATCAATAAATGTGTTATAAGTTCCAACCGTAAAAGAGGCACCTCTCCGCACCATCTCACTCCCAAGGACTAAAGCCTCAATAATCCTACCCTTCTTACAGTATTCATGAATCAAAGGATTATACGTGAACGCTGAGACCTTCAATCCCGAGCTCAGCATCTCATTAATCAAACCTTTGGCCTGTTCTACCTCTCCTTTCTTCGACAACCCATTAACCAAAACATTGGAAGTTACATCGTTGGGGGCAAACCCTCTCTCTTGCATCTCCGACAGTAGGTTCAGAGCTTCTTGCACGTCACCTTCCATACAGAAAGTGTTCAGTAAGGTATTATAAGTAACAATAGTCGGCTGGATCCCAAACTCGCCCATTACCTTGTAAACCTCTTTTGCTTTGGTGACAAGGTGTTTATCTCGGAGAATCCTGAGCATTCTGTTACAATTTTTCACATTTGGGCATAACCCATGTTGCACCATCTTATCAAAAGTTGATAAATACAGCCCAGTCAAGGATCCTTTGGTGTAAACCAACAACAACACATTGAGGAGCTTAATCGAAGCCTCCGAACTCAAGTACCCATTAACCAAAACATCCACAATTCCATGCAAATTCTCACTGACAACCCTCTGCATCACCCAATAAGCGGATCGCATAAGATTGTTCTCAGCTAGAATCTCAAGAATGACACAGAAAGCAAACTCAGAGGGTTTTAACTCGGGTTGACTCACTGCCCATCGAAAGAACCGCAAAGCGATTCTGGGTCTCCATCGGTTCGATTTGAGGACACGTACAAACAAGTCAGGGTCTAGAATCACAGCTCGGAATCGATCGGAGAGCCAGAAACCATGCATAAACGCGCATGGGTTGCGGTCGAGGGTCTCAGATATTAGATTTTCGAAGTAGGTTTCTGAGAAGGAATTGTCTTTAGAGGTACAGAGATGCAAAGAATAAGCGATGGGGAAGAAAAAGCTAACCTTGGGGAGGCTCGCGAATGTTACTGTGGCAAAGGTTCTTGAAACTCTACAACAAAGGGCCATTAGTAGCAGTGAAGCTTGGTCTCTTCTGCTCTCTTTATTCTTTGTTTTTACATTCCGGAATTGGATGTACATCACGGACTCTCAACAGTTTAAATAACTGCCCTGCTGCAATATGTAATCGTCCTCATCCATTCAACCGTTCTACCTGTCTCAATCGGACGACAATTCAAAAGTCTCTCTCTCTCTCTCTCTCTCTTTGGTCGATTCCAGTGAGCTCCTGACATCGATCAGAAGATGTAACAAAGCAGATACCCGAAATAGGGTTTCCACTGGATCTCGAGTGGCGAAGACGGCCACGATCATCCCTCATTGCCAACTACCCCATTCCTTTGTCTCCGATTTTTGAAATTCAGAAGTTCTGATCGAGTGAAGAGCAAGAAATGATATCACTGGACCGAGACACCGAGTGCCACTAAGTGCGAACCGGGGCACTAGTCCCAGCTCAACAATCTAAAGCCAACATAGGCTCTGTTTGTTCAATGTAAATAATAGAAACTAAAATTTTCCAGTAAAATAGGATGTTTCACTATTTATTTTAATGTGAAATATCAAAAAAATAATAAAATAAAGGAAAATCTACTCAGACTTCTCTTTGATAATTGGTTCTATGGTTCTATCCTGTCTTGGGAAAATTATACGAACTACCCGTTAAACACTGATTTTATAACAGGATTGTGAGATCCATACGTACAAATTTAGATGATGAAATTCCTTTTAAGGGTGATGGAGTTGTAAGACCTGCAAGTCACGAACCTAGTCTAACCTTACATTCTTGTGTCGTGACCGGTCTTCCCATCGTAATCGGCTCAAGCGAACCAACCGTATGAAAGAATCACAAGACTAGGTAAGCAACCAGTCAAAACAGTCAAACCAGTCAAATTAGTTTGTGTGGTCAACTGTGTGGTCGACGGATTTTGAGACCGGTGAGTCAACCGGTCAATCCCAGAGCTTGTGTGGTCGACTGTGTGGTCGACGGATTTTGAGACCGGTGAGTCAACAGGTCAATCCTAAAACCGACTCCGTATTTAGGAAACTTTCCTAATTTGGAGAGGTCTCTCTCCTAATTGAGAGATGACTCTATATGAGGTTTTCTCTCTATATAGAGGACATCCCTCTACCTTCTTTCACTCTTTTGGATCAATCTCAAACCCTGAGAGAAGAAAGGGGAGGGGGGGGGGGGGGGGGGGGGGGGGGGGGGGTGAGAGAGAGAGAGAGAGAGAGAGAGAGAGAAGAAAAAGAAGAAGAAGAAGAAGAAAGCTTAGAGAATGAGAAGAAGAAGAAGAAGAAAGCTTAGAGAATGAGAAGAAGAAGGAGCTTTGTAGAGAGGGTTGTGTCATTGGGTCTCCAACCTATGACGCCAAGGATCTACGGTAAGTACCTTATCTTTGTAGAAGGCTAGGTTACAGTAGGATTGGGGATTGGGAATATATATTGCAAGGAAATCAGATCTAAATTATAAACTCGTGGTGAGGATTACAATGATTAAGTTTATAATGAATGAATCAAATAAGAGATAATGGCCATAGAATGATCTTAGGAAGGATCCCATTGTTAAGCCAAGAAGTTGACTCGGAAGAAATTCGGATTGGAAGGCAAACATGACCAGAAAGTTGTGAGATTAAATCATTGGTCGACCATAGAGCGACCAGTGAGTTGACCACACTCTCAGGAAGTGTCTCAAGGTTGTGTGGAAGCTTCACCGGTCAACCAGTGAGTCGACCCATAAGTCGATCACACAATGATTGGAAGACATATATCAGAGACCACTGAGTCAAATAGTCAATGACTGGAAGCATGTTTTGGAGACCAGACAAGGGTTCCGACTATTGTAACTTGATCAAATAAAACCTTAATCAAAATTCATGAATTATTTAGGTTTTCAACTAGTTCAAAGTAATTTCCAAAGCTTGAAAGAGGAACAAACATCACTTACAGGTGAAGGAACAAGACCTAAACTAATTGGTTAATAACAAGCTACTCTTTTTACTTTCTACTAACTTGACTGATGCCATGCTATGTATGATTATTTGTGCATCTCACATATCATCCAATATTTGTTATATATCTGTTCATGCATATTTATTTATATTTCTATTGTGACATTGATGATGAGGATAGGCATGTGCTTATATGTGTCGTCTGTGTTGAATTGGATAGAGTATCAGGGGGATACTGGAGGTGTGTGATCTGAGTACTCTAGCTCTATCTTTATTTTGTTATTTACATTGAATCATTTTATTGTTGTTACCTTAGCGGAACTAGTACGTCATAGGATATCAAGAAGGTTGTACGCGATGTGTGGCTATAAGCTCTACCAGCAAACCCTAGCTCTATCTTTGTGTTGTATTAAAGGATGCTAGGGTAAGACCTTAGATACAAAGCTATGATGACATCTAGGATTGGTTAGACACCAACCCAGTTTGCAAGCCCTTGCTAGTAGGGGCATATGTACTGAAAGAGGGTAGGGTATCAGGGGGTTTTGGCGGTGTGTGATCTGAAAACTCTAGCTTTATCTCTATTCTATAGTGCGTGATTTGGGACAACAGCGGTGTGTGATCCATTGGATGTGCTCACACTCTCGTGTATAGAGGTGTGGTGACCACCTATCCTTACCATAGCACATTTCAAACTTATACCAGACCCAAAGATATGAATTTGAATGCATGTATATGTTTGTTGCATTGTTTTGTTTTCTCACGATCAATTTCTATGCAAATTTTTTCACCTCAAAATTCGTGCACTCATTTTCTTTTTAGTTTCTAATTAGGCAGGTAATACCGTTGAAGGACTACTATAGAAAACCCCCCCCCCGAGTCATGGGTGAGCTAAGTTGTGAGCTACCCCATATATGAATGCACCAACGTATAGACATGTGGCAGTTATGGACGAACAAACTGTGGAGGACGTGTATGACACGTCATGCGAGTGTTTCGACTATATCTACGCTTAGTGGTTAACTTTCGTATTTGGTACTTGTAATAGATATTAATTATGTTTTGATTAGTTAGAGATAACTAGTTTATTATTTACTTATAATTGTAGACACTCAGTTCATTAATACAGAATTTTGCTATTTATTATCTATTATCTCTAATTGTGATTTAATGTATGGTTAGAATTGTTGGCATGGTCTTACGAGATCCTGACTTGAACCATTGGTTCTTATGACGATTCATCACACTTCTGGTTTGTCCATAATTGGGGGTGTAACAAGGATAATCCACACCATTAGGTCGTGGACATAAAAAACTGAAGAGAAAAATCTAAAAATTTATAAAAATAGTAATACCCTTAATAATATTAAATTATCCAAATACCCTTTAGTTCTAAGGCAAACAAGGGCTTTTTTTTTTAAAGAGGATTTTTCTTCAACGTCATCGTCTTCCCAAAAAATCATGCTAGCTAGGAGGTTGTTATTTGGGAGAACAACCAATGTAACGCCCCAACCTCCAAGGAACCGTTAAGATATTGTCCTCTTTGGCCCATGAAACTCAAGGCTTTAAAACATGTTTTGACATGTTGAAGAGGATAAGGGTTATCAACTAGCCCAGTTTCTTCCCCCTAAACAGTGTGAGACTAAGTTTGTGCACTCTTATCTATCTCCTGAATCACCTAGTACTCGTCATATCTTGGTGGGGACCCCTCAATGATCTCCTAGGATGGTCGGTATTCGCTGCCCTCAAGTGTCACATTCCCCTCCCCCCTTCGGGCACAGCGTCCTTGCTATGTCCCCACAAGGTATCGGGGTCCTCTCTAATATCAATTGTAACACCCTAACCTCCAAGCAATCATCAAGATATTGTCTTCTTTGGCCCATGGGCTTCAAGGCCTTAAAAAGCATCTTGACATGTTAAGGAGGCTAAGGGTTATCAACTAGTCCAGTCTCTTCCCCCTAACCAATGTGGGACTAAGTTTGTACACCCTTATCGATCTCCCAAACCACCTAATACTCGTCATATCTTGGTGGGGACCCCTCGACGATCTCCCAGGACGGTCGGTACTCGACGCCTTCGGGTGTCACAGCCAGAGAAAAAAAATTCACCACCAATGTTAAACTAGATTAATTCGAATGGTTATAATGAAACAAATCAAGAATGGCGGACAATCAATTGTTGCAAAATATTAAAAGATAAGTGTGAAGCACCGAACCAAATCAGCCAAACCGAAATCCTAATGTGAAATCTATCAGTTTTGGTAAGATTCTAGTTCGGATGATTGTTTCCCTCCTTTGCTTCTATCAATTCTAATTCTTGCTATACAGGTGTGATCCTCAAATCTTCCTCTATCCTGTTTTTCTTCTCCCTTGCTTTTATTCCTTTTATTCTAGGCAGAACTTCTGTTTTTTGGTCAACTTTTGGCTTGTTTAAATCTGCCATATCTCATCTAATACCAACTAGTTTTACTCCAAAACTTTCTATTTAATTGTTTTTTTGCATTCTCTGTTGAATTCTGCAACAGCTTACTATACTTGTAATCCACTATCATGGTTCATCCACAAAGGGTGCGACTAAGAATCTTCTATTTCACTTGCATATAATGTAAAGATCTCCCTTTGCTTGTAGATAAGCTTAAGGATTATTCTCTTACTTTTCAAAATCCACCGTGATCATCAATTGAAATTCCAAATTAGTTCTTTAGTCATATCTTGCGCCAAGTTACTATTTCAGAAACCAAAACCAAGGAGGTTGAAGGAAAATGATGGATCGGAGCCACCTCTAGTAAATCGATTCAAACTCTGGTTCGCTTCTGGTTTCAACATGGGTTTGAGGGATGAAGGAAGAGTTAAAAAATATTGGAAAAAAGCATCCTAGAAGAATTTTGATATTATATTTATAATATCATATCAAAGCTGAAATCCTATTACAAATGTCATATCACTTGTTTAATGGAAGAAATTAAGTAGAATGTCTTACCATTTTTTTGACAATTTGAAAGTACCCTTTGTTGAAATATTCTGGATGATCATATAACAAAGTCACTTGATTTTCAAGGATCTTACAAGCAATCTGGGTACTCACCCCAGCTAGAGAAGTATACCATAACCTGGTATTTTGAGTTTTTTCCTCCCCTCGCCTATTTAACCTTGAGATATTTTTATTCTCTAAAATGGAGATAACCAGTCATAAAGTCCAAACCTAAGTGAGTAAGGGTGTTAAATGGTTTATGATCGGTTTAACGGTCCGATGTGGTGCGATGCAGTTTATACGAAGATAAAACCAAAACCAAACCGATTAACTAAACGGTCTTAAAATTGAGACCAGAACCGATTAGTAATTGGTTTTGTTTTTTTTAAATAGTTCTTCATTAATGAGTTTTGCTTGCGGTTTATAAACGGTTTAATGCATCGGTTATTAATCGATTTTCAATTTAAAAAAATAAAAAAAGTTCAAATGGGAAGGAGAGAATGAGATTGTTGTTATGCCTAATCACTAATGCCTATTATATTTTCCATTTTGGTTTTATAGTTTAGGCTTTTGGGAATAGGATTGGGTCTTGGGGAAATAATAAGGTTGGGCTATTAGGGTCTTAGGGAAATGAAATATTAAATTATTAATAAAAAATGAATAATGAGATTAGGGTTTATTAGTTTAGTTTTTAGGAAATTAAATGGTTCACATTCTATTCGGTTTAATTGATAACTAACCGGTTTAACCCGACGATTTAAAAGGTTTAATCGGTGTCGAACCGATTAGGTAAACGGTGTCAAACCAGAACCAAATCGATTACTAAATGGTCTCTCGAGTTCCGATGTAAATGGTTTGGTCTAATTTTGATAAATGATTTTGATGCAAATGTTGTACTCTTATAAGTGAGATAATAGCCTCCTAATGTCATATTCAAATTGTCTTTTGGCATACCTTGACAATTAAAAAAAATATCCCTAAACAATAAATAGGGACCAAAAATACAAAACTGTCATTTTTCATAAAGCCAAAAGATATCATCGATTTTACAAATAAAAAATAAATAATATTTTATATTTATAAATAAAAACATTTGGATGCAAAACCAAATACGATAAATTTGTTCAAATTGACAGTTTGTAGGTACGCCTATACTTTTATAATTGTCAAGTCACTGGCAATGGAACATTAGGCACTAAGGTCACCACTCAACTTATACGAAGTATTTTCATGAAAGGATTTTACAGACCGTATGTGCACTGACCGTCGAGAGACTAGTCCCCATATCTTCCATAGTCTGAGCAGTTTTGACTTGCACCCTTCAAATCCATAATTATCCAATCAATGCCTATGTAAGCACATAGCGCATCATAATAGGTGCGATCAAACCAAGAATTAAAAAGTGCCTCATTTGATTAACCATCCATAAAACTAGTCCATTAATATAATAAACTAAAAACAATGGCATCATATAACCAATTTATAATCCACAAAATATGTAAACCACATGCCACATATATATACCTCAAAATAGAGATAGAAATGTCTAAAGAAAATACATAAAAACAACATAATAAATTTGTGTTGGGCTACACAATTCCAACAGTCTCCTACAAAACACAATCCCATAGACATTACATGTTAAGCGAATACACTAAAAGGTAAACCTTTTATAAAGGGATCCATCAAATTTGATTGAGATGACACTCTTTCAACAACTACTTTATTCTTCTTGATAATATCACGAATATAATGATATCAACCTTCAATGTGCTGGGCACGAGAATGACACTTTGGGTCTTTGGTGATGCCTATTACAGAATTATTTTCACATAAAAGTATAATAGATTTTTTCACACAATCCACTATCAACAATTTCAATAGGAACTTTTGAAGATATACAACTTCTTTAGCTACCGCATTTAATGCAATATATTCAGCTTTCAAGTGGACTGTGTAACACATTCTTATTTCTTGCTCTTCCAAGTAAAAGCTCCACTACAAAAAGTGAACACAAAATCAAAGATAGATTTTCTACTATCAATACATCCTTGATAATCAGAATCAAAATATCCAGGATATTAAGTTGATCAGAACAATAAGTCAATTTAAAGCCTTTTATTTGCTTTAGATACCTCAAGATTCATTATACGTAATCTAATACATTTTACCAGGATTACTTTATAAATAACTGAACATACTAACTGCAAAAGCTATGTCTGACCGTATACAAATCATAGCATACATCAAGCTTCCCACAATAGAAGCATAAGAATACAATAACTCATTCAATTTTTCCTTTGTCGACTTATGACTATCGTTCTGGGAAAGTGGCCTAAGATAATTATAGGAAATTTTTCCACCCAGATAATCAGTCATATGGAACCTTCTTAGCAAAGTACCAATATATTTCTCTTGAGGTAAATTTAATCTTTCTTGCTTACGGTCTCATTCAATTTTGATACCCAAAATGTAAGAAACTTCACCCAAGTCTTTTATTTCAAATGTGTTAAATAACCATTGTTTCACTCTCATCAATATGTTGATATCATTTCCTGCAACTAGGCTATCATCAACATATAAAGTAAGATATGCAACCTTATGACCTTCTTTCTTCACATAAATACAAGATTCATAATTATTCTGTATGAATTTAATGCCAGCAACTGAATCATGAAATCATAAATTTCATTGCCTTGAAGCTTGTTTCAGTCATATATAGATTTTTCTAATTTATATACTTTGTCTTCATCCTCATTGGAAATAAAACCTTCAGACTGATCCATATAAACATCTTCATCAAGATTATCATTCAAGAATGTTGTCTTCACATCCATTTGATAAAGTTCAAAATCAAAACATGCAACCAAAGCCAAAACATTACGCACAGATTGTATCCTCACCACTGGTGAAAAAGTTTTATCATAATCAATACCATATTCTTAAGTATAACCTTTAGCTACAACTTTAGTGTTCATATGCCTATCAACTAACAACCACATACCATTCTTATGCATAGATTTGATTTCTTCTTTCATAGCACTGATCCATTATTGAGAATCAACATTTGACATAGCTTAAGAATCGGTAACAAGATCATCTATAACTTTATTAATGGTTACTCTTTTATATGATTATTTCAAAGACACATAATAATCTGGCATGTTTGGAGCTTTTGATATCCTTTCACTTTTTCTTAAGGGCTCATAAAATTGCTTACCCTTTTTGGTATTTGAAGAAATAATAGGATCTGAGGATTCCTTAATAATGGAGTCTTGATGACTTCCATTAATTTTTACTAATTCATTCAAAATACTGTTATCAACATCATCTGAACTCTTACTATCAAAGCGATCTTCTAAGAATATACATTTCTGTTTTCAAATATCACTCTATCCTCAGGATCATATAATCTGTATCCTTGGAACAATGATGATCCTTAACTATGACACACCTTTTGATTTTTTATAGTAATTTATATCTATTTGGATCAAGAATCAAAACATGAGCAATACAACTTCATACTCAAATATGAGCATACTTGCTTACTAACTATAAAATAATTCATATGAGATGGAATTCACTACTTTGCTGAGAACTCTATTTAAAATATGTATTATTACATATAATATCTCTCCCTAAAAAGAAATTGATAAATTTTTTCTTGCCATTATTGATCGAACCATATCTAACAAAATTTAATTTTGCCTTTCTGTAATTCCATTAGTCTCTAGAGTATGAGGTAAAGTACGGAAATATTTAATATTATTTTTAAGGCAATTCATCTCAAAATCATCATACCTATATTGTCTACCTTTATCTGAATTTAGTAGACTTGATCATTTGTGTAATCAATTTTTTAGCCTCAAGCTAAAATGATTTAACAAACTCTAAAGCTTCAAACTTATGTTTTAGCAGATGTACAAAGTCAAATCTAGAAAAATCATCAATAAAAGTAATAAAATAATGAAAGTTTTCTTTTACACTAATGCTCATAGGTCCATATATATCAGTATGAATATTTTTTAATATATGAGCATATCTTTCACCTTTTGTATAAGATTTTTTGATCATATATTAGAAATACAACTTACAAATTTTAGAAACTTTTCTAGTGTTACTCCAGTCAAAATGCTAGAATTAATCAATCTGTCAATTCTACTTATATTAATATGTATTAATCTCAAATGCCAAAGATAAGTAGCATTATCTTTCATATCAAGTTTAAATTGCATACAACATTACCATAAAATTACACTTGGAACATATTGTTGTTTTTAAAATAATATAACATAATTTTATCATTTTTTTCATTAAAAATCTTCCATTACTAAAATAAAATTCATATCCGAGTTTTTCTTACATTGAAATAGATAACAAATTTCTTCTAAGACTAAGTGCATACAAACATTCAACTAAATAAAAATCTGTTCCATTATTCAGTTTCAATTCAAAAACTCTAACTCCTTCAATCTGAGCCTTATCATCATTTTTCATGTGAATGAAATTGATATTATCACTTATTCTCTGGAGTTCCTTGAACCCCTGCTAGATATTAGAAACATGCACAGTAGCTCCAAAATCATTCCACCAAGATCCAAACTTAATAATTGTAGTATTTATTTTATCAAGAATCAAAGTGGCTGTTTCGGCCCAGATCCGTCCTGTGGGTCCTCCTCGCTGACTGGACCTGCAAGACAAGGAAAGGCAAAGAAGGGAGGCGGGCTAGATGCCCCGGGTCTACTCCGATGCCAAAGTTAGGCTCTGTGAACAGTTAATGGGCTCGGTGTTGAGCCCACTAAGATATTATAAAGTGTAGGGTGAGGTGAGATTATCCGACCTCAGTGTCAGAGCGAGAATCTCAAAGCGGTAATAAATGAGCAGTTTATGTTGTCCTCCTCGCAATCCTCGGGATTCACCCTATTTATAGTGAATAGTGCAAAATCCCTGAAATAACGATTTTACCCTTCCTTTCTGCGGATCAAGGGGCAATACCGATTCTACCCCTCTGTCGAATGGTGAACCTTCACATGGCGCTGATGTCGAATCTTACGTGTCGGGGGAGGTGAACCATAGATGTATAATTTTCTAACACTTGCCTCGTTGCCCTGCCGAATCTGTAGGGTTCGATTGAGCAAAATAGAGATATGGTCCCTTCCCCTAATAACTTGCCTCGTTGCTTTGCCGAAATCGGAAGGTTCGGATCTTTTATCCGGCAGATCTTGTCGGGGGTGCGGGCCGCTTGTAGTTTGGAATGTGCTGGCGGTGACCAAAAAAATGCTTATCTGAGGTTGGAGCAGCTACGTCAGTTTAGGGCATGCTGGCTCTTGCGTCGGGGTCCCAGACCGGGGCCGAGGTGGGCACCGCGGTCGATTCACCGCGGTATTTGCTTAGGGTACCGGGCTCGGGGCCATGTTGGGTATTGCGGGCAACATCCCTCGCTCCTTGCTGGGGGAACGGGTTCGGAACCGATATGGGAACCTTGATTGGTTCACCGCGGTTCCGTCTGGGGTTTCTGGGTCTGGATCCGAGGTGGGCATTGCGGCCTAAGTACATCGGCCGTCATGGGGACGGTTCCGTAGCCGTCACGGGTCTATCACGTGGTCCGAGCCTATTTTTCCGGTGTGGGCGCTGCGGCAAATGTATATCGGTCATCATGTGGACGGTTCTGTGGCCGTCACGGGACTATCACGTGATCCGAGCCAATTTAACCGATGTGGGCACTGCGGCCAATATGCCTCGGTGTTCATGGGAACGGTTCTGTGGTCGTCACGGGACTATCACGTGATCCGAGTCAATTTGACCGATGTGGGCACTGCGGCCAATATGCCT
Source organism: Protea cynaroides (assembly GCA_028583415.1). NCBI lineage: Eukaryota > Viridiplantae > Streptophyta > Magnoliopsida > Proteales > Proteaceae > Protea > Protea cynaroides. The sequence continues at coordinate 86,885,539 of CM053269.1, forward strand.
CGGTGTTCATGAGAACGGTTCCGTGGCCGTCACGGGACTATCACGTGATCCGAGCCAATTTGACCGATGTGGGCACCGCGGCCAATATACACGGTGTTCACGAGGACGGCTCGCGGATCGCCACGGGGTTATCACGTGATCCGAGCCAATTTGACCGGTGGGCACGGCGCCAATATGCCTCGATGTTCCACGAGGACGGCCGCGGGCTGCCACGGGGTTATCACGCGATCCGAAAGCCAATTTAACCGATGTGGGCACCGCGCCAATATACACCCGGTGTTCACGAGGACGACTCGGGCCCACGGGGTTATCACTTGATCCGAGCCAATTTGACCGATGTGGGCACCGCGCCAATATGCCTCGGTGTTCATGGGAACGGTTCCGGGCCGCCACAGACTATCACATGATCCGAGCCAATTTGACCGGGTGGGCACCGCGCCAATATACATCGATGTTCACGAGGACGCTCGCGGGCTGTCACGGGATTATCACGCGGATCCGAGCCACTTTAACCGGTGGGCACCGCGGCCAATATGAATCGGGTGTTCATGGGAACGGTTCCGCGGGCCGCCACGGGACTATCACGGATCCGAGCCGTTGACCCGATGTGGGCACCGCGCCAATATGCATCGGTGTATTTGAGGATGACTGAATCGGTTCCCGGATCCGGGTACGGATTACGGGTCCGATATGGATACCGCTTGGCGGGACCCGATTGACGGACCCGAAGTTTATACTCGATAATAAATGCACCGAAGTTCCCGTCAATGATGTAGCGCCATGTGTCTTCGGCGGGTTGATGCTTTATATAAAAAGTGAGTGGGGCATGGAGGTCCCCCACTCGGGAGTATGCAACAACAATTGTTTCTCACTCACTTTGGTTCCGCACTCGCGATCGGTTCGATGATTTCGAAGCAGCTCGGTTGGTTGAACTTGGTGCGATCTGTCAATCAGTAAGTATTTTCCCTAAGTTTTTGTAGTATGGCCGACGAAGGTAGGGAGACCGATGTTCAGGTAGACATTGAGGAGGTGGGGACATCCTCCAAAGCGGTAGAGTAGCAAGTGGTGGTAGCTCGAACTCGTGGAAGAATATGATGGCATTCATCATATACTTCCAGATGTTGGGGTGTATACCGACACTGAACATGTTCCGCCACATTTTCACCTTTAATGACTACTACCGGTCAGGGTGGTACTACTTCGGAAAAAGGCCCGAGTTTGGCGACCTCTTGGCAGATAAGCCGACCTCGATCAAGCTGTGGAAGAATAAGTTTTTCTACATCCGAGGTGCGAATGTTACGCTGGGGAATGTTTGGAGGAAATTGATGCCGAGGCATTCATCACGGATTCGCCCCCGATTCCCGAGGAGTCCGAAATGCCGCGGGCGTGCTCGGGAGCACCGAAGGGGCTCGGATCCGGGTGGTCGAACCGAGGGACCCCTTTGTGTTGCATGAAAACCGCCTTTGTGAGTATTGTTTTGTTGTGGCTGGGCCGATGTTGACCTACTAACCGGGCTGATTCCGGTGTTGTGTTTTGCAATGAAACTAAGCAAAGAGTATCCGCTGGAGCCGGGGCGAAGAACGATGCAAAGAAGGAGGCCCGGCAAAGAGGGCCCGGAGGGTTCGGGCCGAGGGTTACCATGGATCCGGCTGGTGCCGAGGGTGATCCTACCAACGGCCTCCTAAAAGGACTCGTAAGCTTTCTCCCGATTCCGCCTTGGCCTCGCCGGCGTGTCTATGCAATGTCTCTCATTCCTCGATCGTGTCCTTGATTTTTCAGGTAAGGGGGCCCCCGCTACGGAACGGAGGCGCTCTCGCGCCGGGGAAACTTCGAGGTTAGCGGCATGACAACCGACCCGGATGAGTTCGGACCTCACCACTGCACCGTTGAGAGGCCTAGGGTGCCTCGGGGCATGGACGATGTCCGAGGCGAGGTTAGGCGCATTCCCCCCGTGGGACCCTCCCCTCGCGACCGCACCGGGGGATGAACGAGCATTCGCCTTGACCGGGCGCTACCGAAGAAGATACCGCCATGGGGGACATCCGGGCATGCGAGGAACTGTTGCGGGGGGGGCCATTCTTCCTCGGGACCCGATCTTTGGTGCGGGGGCTCCCATGCCTTCGCTATATTGGGGGCGATACACTTGGTGCATCGGTAAATTTTTTTTTCTTGGGTCCATCGATAGATTTCTGTTCCTTGCTAACTTGGTTGTTACTCGATGCAGCTCAGCGGTACCTTGAAACGTTGAAAGAACGTGCCGAGGAGACGGCACGCAACTTGGCCGAGACGGATAGCAAGCCGCATTCGGGCCGAGGGAAGCGAAGGATGATGCCGAAGACAGCTACGTGAGAAAGAGCGTGAAGTGACTACCGTGGATCGCCGAGGTCATTCGCCGGTGCGGGAAAACGCCAAGATGCGTGAAGACAAACAACGTCTTGAGGACGAGGCCGGGCGCGGAGGAACGGATCGGTCACTAAGCCGGCTCGGGATCGGTGAAGAATCATCGGCCCGGTGGCGTGACTGCTACATTAAGGTGCGCTCCCTCGCGACCAACGCAGTGCGGTTGTACCAGAGGTCCGAGGGGTTCAAGGAGCTGGTGGGGCGGCTGTCCCTTCAGAGCTTTACCCAGGGGGCACTTGCTATTAAGAGTTTGTGGACGAGAAAGTGCCGGGTATAGACTATACCAGCGCTGCGTGCCTGGTATCTGACGAGGACGAGGTGGAGGATGACGAGATGCTCCGACGTCTGGACGAGGTGGTTCGAGGGGTGAAGAGCCTCCAGTCTCTTCGAAATTGATGGGACTCCCACGACCCCCGGGACGGTGCCCTGCCGAGGGCCACCCCCTACTCCCGGTGGTTCTCGTCCTCTAGAGTTGGTTCTAGTTGTTGAAGGTGTCTCTGCCGAGGGCCACCCCCCTACTTAGGAAATATATTTTTTTTCTCTTTACAACGATGTAATTGCCGCTGTGCGATATTATTTGAGAGTACCGATGTAATTTCTTTGCCCCGAATAAATGGAATGCTTTTGGATGTAGTCTTGTGTGCTTGCTTTCTTTCCTGCTTTCGTCCCAGATGGAAGGTTTATGTCTTTAATGGCCGGTTCATGTGTCTACCCTCCTCGGCCCAAGGGGTTTCCACACTTGGTGGAAACCTTGGGTCGAATGGGTCTCACATCGGCACAGGGCCGGGATGATATCCGTATCGACGCGGAGCCGTGTCTACCCTCCTCGACCTAAGGGGTTTCCATACTTGGTGAAAGCCTTGGGTCGAATGGGTCTCACATCGACACAGGGCCGAGATGATATCCGTATCGGCGCGGAGCCGTGTCTACCCTCCTCGGCCCGAGGGGTTTCCACACTTGGTGAAAGCCTTGGGTCGAATGGGTCTCACATCGGCACAGGGCCGGGATGATATCCGTATCGGCGCGAAGCCGTGTCTACCCTCCTCGGCCCAAGGGGTTTCCACACTTGGTTAAAGCCTTGGGTCGAATGGGTCTCACATCGGCACAGGACTGAGATTTTATCCGTATCGGCGAGGAGCCGTGTCTACCCTCCTCGGCCCAAGGGGTTTCCACACTTGGTGAAAGCTTTGGGTCGAATGGGTCTCACATCGGCAGGGGGCCGGGATGATATCCGTATCGACGCGGAGCCGTGTCTACCCTCCTCGGCCCAAGGGGTTTCCACACTTGGTGAAAGCCTTGGGTCGAATGGGTCTCACATCGGCACAGGGCCGGGATGATATCCGTATCGGCGCGGAGCCGGGGTTAACGCTTTGTGCGCGTCCTTGCTGTCGAATGTGTTGGAGAGATGGGGCATTGCTGTGATGAAAGCTCATTAATGTCCCTAGGTCGCGCCGAAATGGCGTATATACATTCGGGGGATTTTCATTGATAAAATGGCCAAAGGTGTTCGGCATTCCATGCTCTTGGCAGGGCTTGACCTTCCATATCCATCAAGCGGTAGGATCCCGTTTGCAACGCTTGTGTGACCTGATAGGGGCCTTCCCAATTGGGGGATAGCTTCCCTGATGAGTAGGGTCAGATGCAATGGTCCTTCTGAATACAAGGTCTCCTTCCTTGAACGACCGGGGGTGTACCTTCTTGTTGTAGTGTCTTGCCACTTGCTGTTGATTGGCCGCAATTCGTATCTGGGCTTGGTCCCTCACTTCTCCCACGAGATCCAAGTTGGCGCGTAACCCTTGCTCATTTGTGGTTGGGTTATAATTGGCAATCCGGTGGGATGCAATTTTAACCCCTAAAGGGATCACGACATCCGTGCCGAAGGCCAGTCGGAAGGGAGATTCTCCAGTAGCTATTTTCGGAGTGGTCCGATCTGCCCAAAGTATGTGCGGTAATTTGTCCAACCACCTACCCTTCGCGCCATCGAGTCGCGATTTGATGCCTTTTACCAGAATCTTATTAGTGGCCTCTGTCTGACCGCTAGTCTGCTGGTGCTTTACTGCGCCACGTCGGTGCTCAATACGATGCTCCGCGCAGAATGCCACGAAGGCTGCGTTATCGAATTGCTTGCCGTTATCCGTGATGAGAACTCTAGGAATGCCGTACCGATAGACCACCGATTTGATGAAGAAGGCCCTGATGGCACTTTCTGGAATGCTAGACAGTGCTTCCGCTTCCGCCCATTTGGTGAAATAATCCACGACGACGACCACGAATTTTCGCTGATAGCGTGCCGGTGGAAAAGGGCCAATGATGTCCATTCCCCATGTGGCAAAGGGGATGGGAGCTGCCTCGATAGGGCGGAGGGGTGCGGCTGGTAGGTGAGATACCGGTGCGTAAATCTGACACTTGGGGCATCTTTTGACGTAGATGATACAATCTTGCCGCATCTTAGGCCAGTAATATCCCTGACGTAATATCTTGTGAGTGAGGACTCTACCCCCTGGTGCGCACCACATATGCCATCGTGGACTTCTTTGACAGCTTGCGCTGCTTTGGAAGGACGTAAGCACCGAAGTAGTGGGAATGTGAAAGCCTTCTTGTAGAGGACAGCCTCCTCGACGATGTAATGGCTGGCTTTAGACTGGATGCGCCTGGCTTCTTTCTTGTCTTCTGGAAGTTGGCCACTTTGGAGAAAGGAAATTATTGGGTCGATCCATGATGGTTCCGACGCCGCTGATAGTATGGCTTTGGTTGCGGGGTCCACGAAAGATTGGTGTAGAACTTCGGTGTATACCGAATGATCCAGATCTTTTAAGTTCGCGGTGACGAGTTTGGATAACGAATCCGCCAAGGTATTCTGGTCCCGAAGAACATGACGTAGAAGAAAGTATTCGAATGCAGATGCGGCCTCTTGGACCTTCTTGAGGTAGGCAGACATACTTGGCTTCTTTGCCTCGTAGTCTCCATTAACTTGACGTACCACTAGCTGGGAGTCGATGGACGCTTCTACTCTCCTAGCCATGACTGCCTTGGCCAGACGAAGTCCGGCGATGAGGGCCTCATATTCGGCTGCATTGTTGGAGACTTGGAACATGAATCAGATAGCGCAGTGGATTTGAAAACCATCTGGCTGGTTAGAATAAATCCTGCACCGCATTGGGCTTTATTTGATGCCCCGTCAACAAACAAGGTCCACGGCCGTGTTTGCTCTTCAGGGGGTGAGTTGTCTATAGCTGAATCTTCTTCAGGTGATGCCTCAATTAGGAAGTCTGCCAATGCCTGGGCTTTGATGGCTGTTCGTGGCTTGAATTGAAGATCGAATTCTCCTAACTAGACGGCCCAATGAATAACTCGACCAGAAATGTCTGGCTTGGACAAGATCTTCTTCAGAGGTTGATCTCGGATGGTAATGGAGTGCGCCCCGAAGTATGGGCGTAGCTTTCGCGGATGTGACTAATGCCACGACCTTCTCAATGAACTTGTATCCGGTTTCGGCCTCCAATAGGACTTTGCCGACATAGTAGACGGGATGTTGGACACCTTCTACTTCCTTGACCGCACCCGACCGCTTTTGAAGAAACCGCCAAGTATAAATCCAAAGTATCTCCTACTTCAGGCTTGACCAACAACGGGGAGATGCCAAGTAATTTTTAATTCTTCGAACCCGTTGGCACTCGTCCGTCCACCGGAAGGTCTTGTTGCCTTCGTGGTTTGAAAGAATGGCGGAACATTTATCCCGTAACGCGACATGAACCGATTGACCGGCTACTCGTCCGGTGAGCTCCCGTACTGCTTTTATCCGGGTGGGTGCTGCCATCTCAAGAATAGCCGTAATTTTTTCTGGATTTGCCCTCGATTCCAAGGTTTGAAACCATGAATCCTAGGAATTTCCCAGGTGACCCCAAATCGCATTTTGCGTGGTTCAGGCGCATCCTGTGCCACGGAGTACACTAAATGCCTCTTCGAGGTCTCGGACATGGTCATTTTCGGCTAAACTTTTTACGAGCTTGTCATCAACGTACACCTCCATGTTACGTCCAATTTGCTCGGCAAAGATTTTGTTGACCAACCTCTGGTAGGTGGCCCCGACATTCTTGAGGCCGAATGGCATTACGTTGTAACAAAAAAGGCCTTGGCTGGTCACAAAGGCCGTCTTCTCCGCGTCGACCTTGTGCATCCTGATTTGATTGTATCCAGAATAGGCGTCCATAAAGCTTAACTGGGCATGTCCGGCTGTGGCATCGATGAGTTGGTCGATCCTGGGCAGCGGAAAGCTATCCTTAGGACAGGCTTTTGTTAAGGTCGGTGAAGTCAATGCAAGATGCGCCATTTATCGCCGGTCTTGGGAACCATGACCACATTGGCTAGCCATCGGTAGTGCAGCTCCCCGATGAATCCGGCATCCAATAGCTTCCTCACTTGGCATCGATGATTGTTGACGGGTGCCGCAAAGGATCTCTTTCTTTGTCGCACCGCGTCGAAGTGGGATCCACATTGACGCGATGTGCCACTTCCCCGGGAATTCCCGGCATGTCGCGCCGACCGGTGAAGACGCCGGCATTAGCTCGTAAAAACCTCACGAGTGCGCCCATTGTGGTTCCTTGAGGGTAGATCCTATCCGCACCGTCGGGTCGGGCTATCCTCGCCTAGGGGGACTTGGATTAGGTCTTCCGCCGGTCCACCCCTCTCGTTGCTTGGGATCGCCTCGTAGATCTTCGATTGTACCTGCGGGGCCTTTGCAGGTTTTTTGTGGTCGGTAAGCTCCGCCGAGTAACATTTACGAGACACCAACTGATCCGACCTGCACTCTCCCACTCGCGGAGTCGGAACTTGAGCACTAGATGATATGGAGACAAGATCGATCGAGTGTGATCATGCCCGGTCCCCTAAGAGACCGAGAAGATGAGGGGACGCCAACCACCAGAAAATTCATCGTGACTCTTGACTCGCGGGGAAGTGCCGGCTCTTACCGGCAGCCGGATGGATCCTTTGACACTTACTAGATCCCCGAGAAACCGACCAAGGGTAGTCAACTGTAGCAATCGATCAAGGGGGATTTCCAGCGCCCGAAAGCTTGCCAATAAATGATGTCTACGAACTGCCCGGTCGACCATGATTTTATGCACACGCTATTTTCAACCGTAGGGTGATGACGATGGCGCCTCATGGGGAAGCTCTAACCCGCACAGACTTCTGCTGAACGTAAGGAAGTCCCCGGCGAGCCCGCTTCCGGCCACCCGTTGACTTGACACTTCGGGCGTAGGCCTTTCTTGCTCTTGTTGAGGTTTGCCGCAGCTGGTCCGCCCGGAAGCAAAGCCTTCCGCCCCCGGGTGGAAGGATCAGAATCTGTCATCCACCGCGGTCGACCTGGCCGGGGGTCCATAAAGGTCGGCCAGAATCTCCTCGGCATTCAGCGACCGAGGTGGCCACGCGCCATTAAGGGCCGGTGGAAATCTCCACATTGCTTCGCGGTCGAGGTGGTTGCCGCGGCAGTAAGGGTCGACCGGGGACGGACTTTTCCATCTCCCACCGCGACCTCCGATGCTCGGGAAAACCCGAACTAGCGCCGGGTGGTATCAGGTCTCGTCTAACCATATAGACCGCCATAAGGTATATCCTCATCCGTGGGTGGATCAATGACGCAGCGGAGGGGGAGGCCGAGTCTGATCTTGCGCTTCTTGGACACCCTTGGTCGGTCCTTTGCTTCGTTCTACCCCCGGTTGCCGAGAGTTGGGTACTCGATTCTCCTCATTGTCTCGTTGGGGGGTATGGTCGAGCCGACACGATGACACCTATGTCCCGATGCGCCGGTGTTGGTCTTCTTCTCTTCTCTCCTCATGCGGATAGGTTCTTGCTCGCGACGCCCCCCGAAGCTCGTTTGGCCTATCTCTCCTCCCTCCCCCCTTTGGGGTTCTTCCCTCTGTGTCTCTTCTTTCCCTTCCGCCTTGGCCCCTAACCGATGCCGCTGCCTTGCTCCGCGCCCCCACCGGGTGGAGGAAGTAATCTTCCCGATCCTCCCGTGGGGGCTGGTACCTCGGGCACCGGATCTATGTATTGCTTTAATAGCCTCGCTGGATGAGGTCTTCAATTTCAGCTCCAGATTGCGACATTCATCGGTTGTGGGCCGATGTCGCGGTGGACCGACAATACTTGTTGGGATTGCACTCTCGCCCTGACTATCTTCCGGGGTCTCGAAGGTACCCATCACCCGCAATGAGGGTGTACACGCTCGAGGGACCTGTTCAGGGCGTAGTCACCGAATTTTCTCTGCAAGAAGCCCCTAGATCTTGCCTCACTCTTCGGGATCTTTTGCTTTCTCCAGGCCACGCAAGGTCCGGCTCTTCATTCCGCTTGTGCTGAATTACCTCTAGACTTTTGCTAGCTTCATAAATTTCATTGGCACGCGAACTTCGCATCTCGCCAGAGCTCTTGTAAATCGGCTGGTTCCTTCTTAGCAATGGAAAATCTAAGCTTTGGGTCGGTGACCCTGCCTTAAGCGTCGCGAAGTGAACCGCCTCAGTCCTTGACTTGTAATACTTCCAAGTTAAACCGGGCTAAGAAGGCCCTTAATGTTTCCCCGGATCTTTGCCGCATGTTCATCGGATGGGCACTTGTCTTCCGTTGCACCCCGCCGCCTTGGAAGTGCATCCTGAAGAGTCTACCCATGGTTTTGAACGAGCGACGAGCGGTGGGAGGTTATTGAAACACATACGCTGTCGCTCCCTTGAGTGGAGCGGAAAGCTCTACACATGATTGCATCGGTTAGCGCAAGACCATGGCTCCCACAAAGTTGTTTAAATGCTCGATGGGGTCGGTAGAACCATCATATGAGTCGACGGGGCATGCTAAATCGCTAGGTAAAGGGACCTCATGATAATGTCGGTCGGGGGATTTTTCCGTGGAATAATCCCCTGCTTCGCGGGGGACACCCGCCTTTTCCATGGTTTCGACCTTTTTGTGGAGGATCGCTAACTGGTTCGCTATTTGTGCAAAGAACGCAGGGTCTATGGGGACACTGGGCTTCTCTGTCCCCACGGCCGTCTCCGACAAAGCTATGCGCCGTGGAACCATGAGCTCTTCTATGTCTTCTTCATCGATCCTGGGCACTGACCTCGGCTGGGAACCGAGTTTGTCCCGAGCCGGAATTCTCCCATGGTGCGATGTCGAACCCGTTCCGCTTAGCTTGGGGCAGGGCGGACGTTGGCTCCTGGCTATGCCGATCCTTGGGTGTGGCACCACCCGGGGATATTGCCCATAGGAGGTCGAGACGGCCTCTGCTGCAGGGGTCCGCAATCCTTGCACAAATTTTGTCAATCCCGTGAGCTGTGCGCAAAGGTCTCGAACTGTTCATAGGTGACGAATGCTTCCGATGTAGGTGCTGGTCGCTGCCCGCTTCGCGGTCTTGATTAGGTCGAGCCTCCGACCGCTCCTTCTTCCGAATTTATACCGATCAAGTAATGGGGGGTTGGGGCTGACCATGTGACTCCTGGTCCGTCGTGGACTCATGATTGGAGATTTTTCCCTGGCTTTATCTTGATGTCGGAACTCTCGGGCCCCACGGTGGGCGCCAAACTGTTTCGGCCCAGATCCGTCCTGTGGGTCCTCCTCGCTAACTAGACCTGCAAGACAAGGAAAGGCAAAGAAGGGAGGCGGGCTAGATGCCCCGGGTCCACTCCGATGCCAAAGTTAGGCTCTGTGAACAGTCAATGGGCTCGGTGTCGAGTCCACTAAGATATTATAAAGTGTGGGGTGAGGTGAGATTATCCGACCTCAATGTCAGAGCGAGAATCTCAAAGCGGTAATAAATGAGCAGTAAATGTTGTCCTCCTCGCAATCCTTGGGATTCGCCCTATTTATAGTGAATAGTGCAAAATCCCTGAAATAACGATTTTACCCTTCCTTTCTACGGATCAAGGGGCAATACCGATTCTACCCCTCTATCGAATGGTGAACCTTCACATGGCGCTGATGTCGAATCTTACGTGTCGGGGGAGGTGGACCATAGATGTATAATTCCCTAACAGTGGCAAACATACCTTTGAATTACTTTCTATCAAACTTTAAGAAAGAATAACTGATGGATTCATAATTTTATATATTTATTTCTCTTATATTTAGTCTATTTAATATATTATATGTCTTATGGTACTCATTTGTGATGATTCCTTATATATAAGACATTAATAGAAAGTATTGATAATTTATGTTTAAAATAAAAAAATTCTAATATTTTCAATGATGATATTCTAAATTTCATATAGATTTTTAATATGAAAAGAATTCTAGAAATCAAACGTGATCCAAAAATCTGATCTGAAAAGTTGATTTAAATTCAAACTAGAGAAGGAAGATTATCACACATAGAAGGTTTACTATTAGAAGAATTTGATTGATTGTCAAAAATCTTGAGGAGAATATATACCTTTATGAAATATTACAAAGATTGATAGGTCTAGGGGTGACATTTGATTAATAATATAATGATTATCTATCTAATTTAGGCAAGAAGAATTTGTCTAATCTTTATTTTTATGTAATAAGGTTGTCAATTCTAGACATATCAGTTTTAATCTTCTCTACTCTGGCTATTTAAACAATGTAAATGCTACGTAATAGAGCATCCAAGAATTATTGAGAAAATAGTTTTATTTCTTTTATCTTTCTTTTCTATCATGTCTGGCTAAGTTGATTAAAAAAAAATTCAATCCGATTAATAAAATTGTGAGACTTTGTTCTTAATTTTTATTATTTTTTATTCAAATATCTGTATTTCTTGATTTTTCAAGTTAATGGTTGCATGATTCAGTTTATTAAGAAGCCTATTAATTGATTGAGTTATGTGATTTATTGCTAACCTGAATTCATAATCCGTAATTGTTATGGTGTTCAGAAAAAATAGCAATTGAGCAGAACAATTATGATCAAAATTTTTGTTACTTGCTTAAAGGAAACATAGAATGAATTAAATAATTTGACGCTTGTTAGATTGTTGTTTATTTTTAACTCCCTCCGAGAATGTAATGCTATCATTAAATTCATGAGGATTGCTTAATACCAATTGATTTATTGATAGGTATTAATTTGTGTGCTGGGTTTAATTAATAAAATTAAGGAAGGTAAGGATTGTCTGACTTTTTGATAATCCTTGGTTAAATATTTGAATAGAGAATAATATATATATGAGGTCAATGATCAATTTGCATCCGTGAGTAAATTTCCTTGAATCGACATCATCTTCCATTGAATTTTTGTTACGTAATTTTGTTGTCAATTAAATTGTAAAAGAAAATCCCCCTTTTTCTTGATAAGTAGACAATTTGATTAACTAGTCTATGTGGATTGACTTTTACTTATCATTGCTATTCATTGTAGGTAGAGTAATTTATTTTTGGTTGCGTTCGGCATGCATCAATAGCAGTGAGCTTTCTTATGTCCAAGCTTCTTACAAAATAACAAACTATCTATCTGGATTTAAACTCAACATCATGTCTCACTTTGGTGCCCTTCTTCTTTTGTCAATCTTAGTTTTTAGAAAAAATTTAATCTACACCCCATCAAGGATTGCTAACATCACCTATACCTACAAGATTGCAAAAACATCACCTAAGTCCACTTAACTAACAAAAATCACTAAAATTGTTAAAATATAGTTTTACCCCTCATATTATAAATTGAAAAATTAAAAAATTATATTGATTTACTAATTTGACCTTCAAATTAAATTTATATTTTCTCTCCCTCCTTTCTTTTCACTCTCACCCAAGCCCTAACCCCAAATGTTGGAGCTCCTTATTGGTGTTCCGGCCTTGATTCCCTGAATCTTGTTTTTTCAATGTTTCCAACAGCTTAGAGCAAGTAGAGTCCCTATTCACCGCTGAAATCCCAAAAAAAAAATCATCTTTAGAAATGAAAAAAAGAGGAAAAAATAGAGATGGAGAAACTTCAGAAGAAGATGACGCCTGTAACAAATCACATAAAGGTGTTATGATTGCTTTCTAATCTTATTTTCTCCTTTCTTTTTACCTACTTTCATTGCACTCTCATGAGACCCATTAGAGCTCCCTCAGTGTGAATCATTTTTAATGACCTGTGAACGTGAGACATCGATCTCCTCCATCTTTCATCCTTGGAATTGATCAGTTGTTGAGTTATTGCCATGATCAATGTCATCTATCATAGCATAAGAGTTTTACAACATTTAAAGAGAACGGAAAAACAGCTGTTGCTGATAATGACAACGATGTTGATGAGGAGTAAGGGAAGAAGAGAGGCTAATTGTCCATGTCAGGCAGGCTGAGTGAGTAGGAGAGAGATGACTCTAATTTTTAATTCCAGTCGTTTGAAAATGATAGAGAAGAAGAAAAACCGATGGTTGATTTGTGCATATATATATGTAGGATGGGCAGGCGGGTGTCGGTAGGGGAAATGAAAAATTAAAGGTGAGGCGACTTCAAATTTGAGAACCAGATCTAGTAAACCAGTATTGTCGCACGGCTTTCAGAGATCGAACTCTTCGTCCTCGTCGACTGCTTTTGTGTCTGCAAGTTCAAGTTCTCTTCTCGATCTACTGGTTTCTTCAATAGATCAGCTTCTCCAACTTGTATCTCTATGGATTCGTTGTTGCTTCACCGTTTGTTTGGTTTTTTATCGACCGATCACCATCTCCTAGTAGATCGATTGTTGTTTCTTTTGGTGATCAGGTCATTAAGAAACAGAGTAATCCTCTGTCTGCTCCTTCGTCTTCTGCTCCTTCGTCTTCGAGAAGGACGTGTATGTGTTTGCCGATGAATCATCTTGGTTCGTTTTTCTTTTAAAAGGGTATATTGGTCTTTTTAACCAACCAAAAGGGTATTCTCGTCTGTGAAAAATTCCAATCCACCTGACGTCAACATCTAACGGGAATCAACTGACGAAGTGGACTTCTTTGATTACCATAGCCAAAGTTTTGGGACCTAGGTGATGTTTCTGCATTTTTGTGGGTGTAGATGATGTTAACAATCTGGGGTGTAGATGAAATTTTTTCTATTTTTTATTTACAAATTTTTTCTTCTTCTGATATTTTGTTTCATCATTTAGTTTATTTGCACTCTCATTAATAGCATTGACTATAAAATTTTTCTTTCTCAACTTAGCATCTTCATGACCAGAGACTTTGGATAAGAGATCATCGATAGTCTAATCCAAACCAGAAAAAAAAATTTACTTTATAGTTTCATAGGAATCAGGTAAAGAGGATAAAATAGTAGATATCTTCATCAATGGATCTTCCTTGAAGACCTAACTCATCAGCAATGACAATCATGTTATTTACATGCTCTTTGGCATTCATTCCTTCTGATAATTTTTTTTTGCTAGAAATCTAAAAATATATTAATAATGAAATGAAATATTTACACAGGTACACAATTGGGAAAAATCCCCACCTTTGGCATGGCCTTCAGCAGGGATCTTTTCAGTCAAAATTACAACTATTGGAATCTTTAACGGGGGCCTGTGGAAAGCATCCCATACAACCTCTTGAGTAACAAACTATGGACAAATATCCCAAGTAAACGACTGTTTATCCTGAGCACCTTCTTGGCTAGACCATCAGCTACTTGTATCTAACATGGGATTGAGATAGGCTCTCAAAGATAGCTCTCCATTGCTATAATATAAACCATGTTAAGTTGCTCAATAGCATACCTGATATCACTGCCATAGAATCTGATTCCAACCAAATATACCTGTAGTTGAGTCTCATTGCTTCTTGCAAGCCCCTTATAGCCCCTTACCTCTGCCTCATAATTTGTTAAAGTTCCATGGTATTTTGTAAAAGCAAAGCATACCATTCCCCTACTATTACGTATCATCCCGCCAGAAGTAGTTGCCCTTGGATTACCCAGGCTACAACCATCTGCATTTATTTTGTAATATGTCCTTTTGATAATTTAGTGCTGATAATTTTTCCTCACAAGTCTTCAATATGTTGACTAGATTTTTTATCAAATTTTAATTTAAGACTATCAAGAATGACTTTAGCAGATGCATTATTCATATAGCCAACCATAAGAGAATCTACTATATATTTCAACATAAATATTTTACTCTATTATCTGTCTCTGTTCATTTTTATAAGCAACCTTAGTAGATTTGGTAGAATGTACATCAACCATTAGAGGATATTTCTCTTTAATACAAAGAGAATAATTATGAAAATCAGTAAACAGGTCAATTCTACACTTCCATTTAGCATAACTGAGTTCATTTAAGATACAATTTTTTTATAATATCAGACATGTTCAAAAAACTAGAAGATCTTGTCATTTGTCATAAGTATGCAACATACATAATAAGATTAGAGACTAAAGCTCATTTCATTTGCACAAGAATAATACAACATTGGATATTTTATGGTAAAACAATAAATAGACTTATGATTTCTCAAATTCCTCCCGCATCCAATGGGCATAGGAAAGAATTTAATCAATAAAGGCCAATTCTAAATTAATTAATTTTCAATACAAGGATATGTTAAACTCGTCCTGAATTCAATGGATGTAGGGAAGGAATTAATCAATCACCATGTCTATTCGATAGACAGTGACATGAGGGGTTTAATAGTCCATCCACAGTCCTATCTCATCTATGTGATTAACTGATGAATGTCATCATGTCTAAGCATCGAAACAATGGATGAAATAACCCCAAATCTAAATCATACAAAATATCCAAACTAACTCCTACTGAAATTGAGATTAGATAAAATAAATATATATTAAAGTACATGTGAATTCGGTCTAAAAATAAATGTTCAATTATTAGGTATAAAATGACTTGAAAAGAAACATGGCTTAGCCACATGTACCATAGCTAAATACTTGACTTGATGGCTTAACGGTTTAATAGCTTAATGGCTTAATGGCTTGATGACCAAGTAATGATGACTTTTTATTATTTTAGGATTTTCATCTTTCAAAATGTCCCAAACTCTTTTCATTTCCAAATATTAGTATTAATGCTCTATCCCTTCATTATGACAAGTTAAATCATAAGATAAATCTTTTTTAAATTTCAAGATGGTTTGTCAATTCTAGCATGAGTTGTCAACTTACAAAGAGGACCCTTTCATCTTTATACATTTCTTTTTATTTCAAAAAGCTTTTCAATTCCCAAATAAGACTCATTTCATTTTTAATTCCTGTAATATCATTTATAATCATAAATAATGGTGACATCATCATAACAAATGTTGCTATACTATTCATCTTCTCTTTTTATAATTTTGGAGAAAACTTTAAGAAAAATAAATAGTCCTCAACACAATCAACTAAAATTTTGCTACAAAGACGTCACGATTTGTCATAAGGAGAAAAAAAAGAGAAGGAAAACAAACAATAATCTTTGATATGATAAATATTCATAATAAAAACACATATACGAGAAACAAAATCACTTTTAGGATATCAATCTTAGACAAGGAGAATTTTAGCAAAACTATCTTGCTTGTGCTATTGGAAAAAAAATCTTAAAAGAATTTTAATATTATATATAATATCATATCAAAATTGAAAACCTATTACAAATGTCATATTTCTTGTTTAATCTAAACAATTAAGTAGAATGTCATACTTTTTTTTCACGATTTAAAAGTACCCTTTGTTGAAGAATTTTGGATGTTCATATAATGAAACCACTTAATCTTTAAGGATCTCACAAGTAATCTGGGTGCTCATCCTAGTTGGACAGGTATACCATAACTTGATATTTTAAACTTTTTCTTCCTTTGTCTATGTGATCTTGAGATATTTTTATACCTCTAGGATGGAGATGACCAGCTATAAAGTCCTAAGTGAGATACTAATCTCCTAATTTCATATTTAGATCATTTATTGACATACCTTGGCTATTACCAAAAGTGTCCTTAAAAAATACATAGGGACAAAAAATACAAAACTTTTTTTTTTCATAAAACCAAAAGATATCATCGGTTTTACAAATAAAAAATAAATAATATTTTATATTTATAAATAAAAACTTTTAGATGCAAAATCAAACACGATAAATTTGTTCAAATTGGTAATTTATAGGTACGTGTACACTTTTATAATTGTCAAGTCATTGGCAATGGAACATTAGACGCTAAGGTCACCACTCAATATATACAAGGTCATTTCATGAAAGGACTTCACAGACCATATCTGCACTGACCGTCGAGAGACTAATCACCATGTCTCCCATAGTCTGAACAATTTTGACTTGCACCCCTCAAACTCATCATGGTCCAATCAATGTCTATGTAAATATATAGTGCATCATGGTAGGTGCGGTCACACCGAGGACTACAAAGTGACTCATTTGAATAATCATCTACAAAACCAATTCATTAATACGATAAAAAAAAAACAATGGTGTCATATAACCAATTTATAAACCACAAAAATATGCAAGTCACATGGCACATATATATACCTCAAATAGAGATAGAAATGTTCAAAGAGAATACATAAAAATAACACAATAAATCTAGGTTAGGCTATACAATTCCAACAAGAAGGAGTTTCTAACTTTGGTTCGCCTATAGTTTTTGCAGCTTGGTTCTCTTCGATCTTTGTGTTTGCATCAGGTTTGTTTTAGTGAGGCTTTAAGGAAGGAAGGAGGAGTTTAACAAAGAGGTGTTCTGCTAAGCGTGGGTTTGACGAAGGAAGATGGGTTCCAAAGTTTAATCGAAGAGGGGTTTCACAATTCTTTGTTTTTCTCCCTTTCTTTTCACCAGTCTTTCAATATTTTGTACAAATCCCTCAATCAGTTCTTGGATCCTAAAGTGATTAGGTGGTAAGCATCTGGCCCGCACTACAACCTCTATACCGCACCACCGCGCTAAAGAATCGCTGAATTCATATATTTGTTATAAAATTGATTTAACTCTTTCACTACACCTTCCTTACTCCCACTATCTAATTATGCTTAATAAAATGCTTGAATTTTTTGTATGAAAGAAAATTGATGAGGATTGCCAATATACAATTATAAGAATATCGATGAGGATGGCGATGTTGATGGTGATAGTGGTGTAAAAATCGAGAAGAAGTTGCAGTCCCTTTATGTATTTTAATTTTGAAGGGTTTTTTTTGTTCATCAAATATTTAAGTTAACACCGTTAGCAAGAAGGTAATGGACTATAAGTCTAAAAGATACAGGGTAATTCTGTGTAGTAAACCAATTGTCAAGTAGAGATCCAAGTAATTTTTCTTAAAATAAATTAATTTAATCTAAAATCTACAAATAGATTAAGGCTCTCTATGGTATGTATTATATAATAATTATATAATACATTATACTTATGTAATTGTTTGGTATGACATATGGTATTTATTTATATTTAAAATAAATTGATATAATCTAAAATCTACAAATAGGTTAGAAGGTGTTTATCCTTATTGTGATAATCTATTATTACTTCTTTATGTTTAATGGTATTAAACAATTATTACTTATGACTCATAGTTTATTCTCATAAATTATTTGTCATAGATAAGTCATAAATATAAACTCATGATTGAATACAAGTTGACCAACTGAATTTGATAAAAAAAAAATTTAACATGTCGATGATCCACGAAGGACTACATATCCATTTAATTGGAAATTATCATTTAGAAAAAATTTCATCTACCACCCAAAAAGTAATGAAACACCATCTACCACCCACAAGTTTTCGAAATCATCATCTACCACTTAAACTTTTGACACTGTTAATCAAAGAGACCCACCCCGTTAGTAAAGGCCTGTTAAATGATGACTTCATCTCAAATTGAAAATTTAAGAGACAATACTACCCTTATTGTAATGGTAAAAGACCATTTTACCCTTACACTTATATTTTATGCTACCTCCAAATCGTAAAATCTAACAAACAGTAAAAAACCTCGGCTCCTCTGTAAAAGCCTTATTCGCCGACGATGATACCCACAGACGAATCCTCTGAACCACTCAATCGCTAAGGCAATCGTTGACAAACCACCCCCTTTTTGCCGCTGCAACCCTTTCGAAATACCGAGGTTTCTTCCCGCAACCAAATCCTCCTCCCGCGGTCGCCGCTGCCAAGGGCCGGTTCGGCGGCCCCCCCAGCGGGCGGCCCTTGGATCGGCGGCGGGAATCTCGCGCGGGGCGATTGAATCCCTCTATTTCTAACCCTTGCAGTGGAGCCCTGAAAACTTACTCTAATAATCTTTCTATAATACCAACAGACAGAGGTTTTGGTGGAGAAACGTGATTGCTAATGATCTCAAAGAAGAAGAAGAATCTAACAAAAAATCCATGACTTTTATTCATTCATTTGTGTACCATATTTACAATCTCCAACAAAAAATAAAGTACCCTTCTTCGCTGACGATGATACCCATTTTACTGCCCTTATTGTAATGGTGAAAGAGCATTTTACCCTTACACTTACATTTTCTCCAACCCCCAAATCGTGAAATCTAACAAACAGTAAAAAACCCTCGGCTCCTTTGTTAAACCCTTCTTCGCCGACCACGATACCCACAGACGACTCCTTTGAACCACTCAATCACCGAGGCAGCCATTGGAATCATCACGGACAAACCACCCCCTTTTTGCCTCTGTAAGCCTTTTGGAATCACCGAGGTCTTCCCCTCTGTTTCTAACCCTTGTAGTGGAGCCCTGAAAGCATACAGCAAGAATCTTTTTATAATACCAACAGGCGGAGGTTTTGGTGAAGAAACGTGAATGCTAATGATCACAAAGAAGAAGAAGAATCTAACAAAAAAATTCATGACTTTATTCATTCATTTGTGTACCACATTTACAATCTCCAACAAAAAATAGAGTACAGAGTACAGATTTGGGAGAGGACGCTCTTCTTTCCCTCCCTTTGCCCTTATTTCTCTAGTAAGATACCAATAGGAATTAGAAAGAGAACATAAACTCTCTCAGAGAAGATAACAGAAAAGAAGATGGTTAAGGTTTTGCAGCCTTTAAGTTTGAGGCACTAGCCATTTGTTAGACTACATCGGCATTACTACCACTGCTCCTGCCAAATGCTTCGACATCTTATCATCCCTCCCTTCTTTGCCTATGATGATACCCACAGTTTAAGGATAACAGAAGGAATATATGGATCACTTTGTTTTTTTTGTTAGTGCTGGAAATGGAAGCCAATGCAAATCTAGGGAAGCAACGTATTCTGGTGTCATCTGAAGCATAGGAGCGGAGCCCCTGTTTTCTGATTCTTTCGGTTCTTCTGAGGTTGAAAATGATATTCAGTTAGAAGAAAAACTCTAAGAAAAAAAAAAAAAGAGGAAGAATATCACAGTAGATTTAGAAGAAAAAAAAAAAGAAAAAAGAGGAAGAATATCACAATAGATTTAGAAGAAAAAAAACTAGAACAGATCTGAGCAAAGGTTCGCTGTCAGCAAATACTTACAGCTGTGTTGCATTTGTTCTAAATACTTTATTAAACGGAAAATTTTTTCCTTACATCTTTACCTTGCTTATGGGGATTGACAACCATGATATTCCCGTTTTCTCCAATATATTCTATGGTAGACTGCCCCACAGATTGGCTGTCAAGAAGGGCCTCACTCTACAGGAAACTCTGATGCTCCCTTTTAGATCTTGTACTTGATTGTAGAGCATACGGTTTTCCTCTAGAACTTTATGGTAAGAAAAAGAAGCCACTTCAAGGCCCTTAATGTGGTGCTCAAACTTTTTGAGATCATCCTCCCAGTTCACTAGTTTCAGTCTTTTTCTAGAATGACTAAAACAAGTGAAAATGTCAGCCGAAGAAGTTTCTTCGAAAATCCATCGTCACTTGAAGAAAACCCTAGATTATTCCCTTCTAATGCAATCAAGAAAGATTAGAAGCTTGAAATCTTTCTTTGCCATCCCTAGATACCCCATTAAAAAATCAACAAAAAGAAATGATACAACTTAATCGACAAATAGGTCGTTTCTTCGATTTAACTAATCGATAAGCAGCTCAATCTGATTGTTCACTCTCTAATTTGTTGCTCTATATTTTTTTTTCCTTCCTAAACTTTGCTTGCTCTGTAAGTCTGTATATCCCTTCTCCTTTTCTTCCAATCCCGGCTATAGAGACAGCGACAATAAAATGCAAGTAGGTTTGAACCCCTTGGAGTACTCAACATCGATGGATTTTAATCAACAGTGATGGATTTAGGGTTCGCAAAAATGGGAAGGGAAGGGTTATGTTATTTTCAATAGAAGGTTGAATTAGTTATTTAAAATTTTTCAATTTAAAATAATAAGGGTATAAATGTCTTTCATTATTTTAAGCTTCTTCCGTCAGTTAAGTGGGTGCGGTTGATGTTTTCTGAAACAAGTGGGTGGTACATGGTATTTCACATACTTTTTGGGTGGTAGATAAAATTTTTTCTAACATTTAATAACCAAAATCAAATGACTTTGCGGCTACTTTTTCCCGTGTTCTAATTTTTATTTCTTTTCATTGGCATCATAACTTATGATCATAGTGGATCCAAACTTTTACAATGGAGACTCCATTGTATTTAGTTGGATCAATAGTCCATCAGTAATAACACAATTGTTTCTCATTAAAAGTTGATTAAATGAGCTAAATATTTTTCCTTTTTTTTTTCATGGATAAAGTGGGTTTTTTTTTTGTTTTTTTTTATGGTCCTTTATGTCTTGGGAGTAGTTTGATTTTGAATTTTTTTTTGCTAAAGTAGGAGTTTGATTACCTAAATAATGTAGCATAATAACACTTGTAGGTTGGAACCCTTTCTTACTACAAAACAAGCTCGACCAAGGAGGATTAAGCAAGTAGTGTGGAGGGAGAAACTGTGCTTTAGGAAATCCAGGAGAAGTGGGAGCAGGAGTAGTGAACCGAGGGCCATCTAGACAAGTCTTAAGTGCAGTTTCAGAATACTTAGGAATCAAAACAAACTTCTGGCAATTACTGGTATTCAGGAGGGCATAAGGTTAGGTATTGGACATCTATGGCTCGAATTAGACTCAAAAAGTGTAGTTTATTGCTTGCTCAATAGAGCGATCCCATGGTACTACCAACAGAGATGAAGGGCGATTTCAGAGTCTTTGGCTCATAAACAATTGAGAGTCACTCATAGCTTTCGTGAAGCATATAAATTATAGATGCTTTAGCAAAAAATGCTGCATCAACTAGGTGTTGGGATTGGTCTATATTGGGTCCAATCCTATGGGAGTGTTTGGAGTTGATCCCATATGGATGTTAGGAGCCCATATGGAAGTGAATTTTTTTTATTGAAAATTAGATTTAAAATTTCAAATCTCTTTTTAAGTGAGTTGGTGGGAAATTAGAAAGATCCACTTTGAAAATAACAAAATGAGTTATTTTTTTGAAGGAAAGTAAGAGATTTAATGGAATTGGTTAAGGAATGTGAAATCTCTCTTGGAGGAGCCATTAACATTGTTTTGAAGCTCTCTTTTGGATTCTCTTGGAGAAAAAGAAGTACAGATTTTCATCAAAGGTTCTACCTCAAGTTTTTTTCTCTTTCTCTCACACTCTTATTTTGTTGACAGATCGGAGAATCAACATGTACTTTTCAATGGTTTTCTAATTGATTGAAAGATTGTTTGGGGCTTCTAGAGGTGAAAATGTACCATTAAATGGTAGTTGAGAGGTAATCTTGTAGTTCTCCAAGTTATTTGTTTGTATTACATTCTCTTGTGATCCTCAAGCTTGGAAACAAAGTTTGAGAAGACTAAATCTTGTAATCTCATTATCATTATAGTAGAAGCTTTTGACTGGACTATGTCTCATGGTTTTTTTTCTTTCACATTGAAAGATTCTCTATGTAAAAAATATTGATGTTGTGGTTGTGCTTTGTGGATTATTTATTTGTTTATTTTATTTTATTTCTTGGCTTGATATCTTTGATTCATAGATAGACAAGAAGTATTTGGTTTCTAACGGGTGGTATCAAAGCTTGGTTGTTTTTATTCATGTGTGAATTAGAGATGGATGCTAATATATTTTCTAGGATAATTAGTTTGAATGAAAATAATTGGTTGATTTGGAAAGCTAAGATAGAAGACCTCTTTTATTCTAGAGACTTATATTTTCTAATTGAAGGGATAGAGAAAAAATCAGATATTATGTCCAATGATGATTGGAAGAAACTTGATAGAAAAGTTATTACTTGTATCCGACAATGGTTGGATGATCTTGTGTTCCATCATGTGTCAACCAAAACTAATGCAAGTTCTTTGTGAAAGAAATTGCATAATTTATATAACAAAAATTATTGAAAATACAATTTTTTTTATTAGAAAGCTAGTTAACTTGAAATTTAAAGAGAATGGTTCAGTTGTAGAGCACTTGAATGAAATTCAAAATATTATAAATAAATTGACAACTATGAAGATGGTACTAGATGATGAGCTACAAGCATTGTTATTGCTAAGCTCATTATTTGACAATTAAGAGACTCTGGTTGTCTTTCTTAGTAATTCAGTACCTGAAGGTGTTGTTACTATGAGCCAAGTTACGAATAGTTTATTAAATGAAGAAATGAGAAGAAAATCTTCAGATTCTTTCCACCTACATGCATTGGTTACAAAAGAATGGGAGATATCAAAGCACAAAGAAAATCATAGCCGAAGTAAATCAAAAGGGAGATCCAAATCAAGAAAGGAATTACTTATTTTTATTGCAAGAAACCCAGACACATGAAGAGAGAGTATCGAAAGCTTAAACAAAAGGAAGGAAAAGATGGTGGTGAAAATAAAGAACATCAAGAAACCACTGCAGTTACTTCAAATGAAGTTCTAATTTTTTCTATATGTGGTGATGGTTGTGTTAGTACAACTTGTGATGAATCTAGTTGGGTAATTGATTCAGAAGCATCATTCCATGCTACTTCACATAGAGATTTCTTCACCATTTACAAGTCAAGAAATTTTGATTCGATAAGGATGGAAAACAATGATGTTTCTAAAATTATTAGAATGTGTAATGTTTGCATCACAATCAATGTTGGTTGTAAGCCGATTCTCAAGGATGTGAAACATGTACTAGATCTCAGAATGAATCTCATTTCAATTGATAAGCTTGATGATGAAGGGTATGGGCCACAGTTTGACAATGGAGTGTGGAAGCTGAAAAAGGATTCTCTTATTGTGACAAAAGGCAAGAAGTGTTACTCTATTTATAAGACTAAGGCATGGTTATCCAAAGATGAGGTGAACACTACTTTTGAAGACTCTCCATCTAATTTATGGTGTCGACAACTTGGCCATATAAGTGAGAAAAGTTTAGGGATTTTGGCAAAGAAAAATTATCTTTTAAATCTAAACGGTACGTCTCTAACTCCTTGTGATCATTGTTTGGTTGGAAAACAACATAGAGTTTCTTTTCTACTTGCTAAATTTAAAAAGAATACTGAAATTTTTTATTTAGTTCATTCGGATGTATGTGGTCCCATGAAAATAAAAACTTTTGGTGGTGCTTTATATTTTATTACATTTATTAATGATGCATCTAGGAAAGTTTGGAGTTTTGTTATGAAAAGCAAAGATTAGGTGTTTGAGATTTTTCAATAGTTTAATGTCATGATTGAAAGAAAAACAAGGAGACAGCTGAAATGCATTCGTATAGACAGTGGTGGTGAGTACATTGATTAATTTGAAAAATATTACAATGAGCATAGTATTTGGCATGAACAAATGGTTCCCAAGACCCCTCAACATAATGGTATTACAAAAAGAATGAACTATACTATTATGGAAAGAGTTAGATGCATGCTCTCATATGCAAAGCTATCAAAAAATTATTAGAAAGAAGCTATGAATATAGCTGTGTATTTAATTAATTTATCTCTATCAGTTCCCTTGAATGGAGGTGTTTCCCAAAGAGTGTGGAGAAAAAGATGTTTCCTATGAGCACTTGAAAGTGTTTGGCTACAAAGCCTTTGTACATATCCCAAAAGATGAGAGGACCAAGCATGATGACAAAGCTAAGCAATGTATTTTCTTGGGATATGGAGATGCCCAGTTTGGTTATAGGCTATGGGATCCAATTGAGAAGGAATTGATTAGAAGTCGAGAAGTGATTTTTTGAGAAAATCAAACATTTTCAGATTTTGATAAGGGGGGACTATCAAAGATGATTGTAGACGAGTTACCTGAAACATAGTCACCTTTACCTATGCATGAAAATCATGGACAGTAAGCTCATGATGAAAAAAACCAAGGTAATGGTAATGAAACTCCTCAAATTGTTAATGATGCATATGCAAATGATGAGATAGATGGTGATGTTGAATAAGGTGAGCAACTTCTTTAAAAAGAACCACCTTTGTTGAGAAGGTCACAGAGAGATAAATCACCTTCATCAAGATATCCATCAACAGAGTATGTTACACTTATAGAAAGTAGTGAGCCAGAAAATTTTAAAGAAGCTATAGTGCATGAGCAAAAAGACCATTAGAAGAAAGCTATGCAAGAAGAGCTTAAATCCTTGCATAAGAATAGGACTTATGAGTTGGTTGAGTTACCAAAGGGTCGAAAAACTTTGAAGAACAAGTGGATGTACAAGCTGAAAAATAAAGATGACAAGAAGAAAATGAGGTACAAGGCAAGGTTAGTTGTTAAAGGATTTGGGCAGAAAAAGGGTATTGATTTTGATGAAATTTTTTCTCCTGTTGTGAAGATGTCTTCTATTTGCACTATCCTTGGTTTAGCTACTAGTCAAGACTTAGAGATTGAGCAGTTGGATGTCAAAACAGTTTTCTTGCATGGTGATGATTTAAATGAAAAAATTTTACATGAAACAGCCAGAAGGTTATATTGTGGAAGGCAAAGAACACATGGCATGCAAATTGAAGAAGGGTTTGTATGGGCTAAAGCAAGTGCCAAGGCAATGGTACAAGAAGTGCGATTCATTCATGATGAGTCATGAGTTCACTAGAACCACTGCAAACCATTGTGTTTACTTTAGAAAATATTCAAATTCTTCCTTTGTTATTCTCTTGTTATATGTTGATGATATGCTTATTGTTGGTCAAGATACTAACTTGATTAACAGGTTGAAAGAGGAACTGAGTAATGTCTTTGACATGAAGGACTTTGGATATGCAAAACAAATTTTGGGTATGACAGTCAAACGTGATAAGAAGAACAAGAAGTTATGACTATCACAAGAAAAATATATTGAAAAGGTACTTGAAAGGTTCAAGATGAATAATGCTAAACCTGTGAGTACACCATTAGTCAGTCACTTCAAGTTGAGTGCCAAGTTGTCTCCAACCAGTGATGAAGAGAAGAAGAAAATAGAAAATATCCCCTATGCATCAGTAGTAGGGAGTTTAATGTATGCTCTGGTATGCACTAGACCTTACATAACGCATGCCACTGGTGTTATTAGTAGATACTTAGCAAATCAAGGTAAGCCACATTAGGAAGTTGTAAAATAGATTTTAAGGTATTTAAGAGGCAGATCCAAAACGTGCTTAAGCTTTGAAAATTCACAATCAATGGTCAAAGGCTATACAAATTCAGATATGGCAGGTGATTTAGACAAAAGAAAGTCTACTTTTGGTTATTTGTTTACTTTTGCAGGGGGACTATCTCTTAGCAATCAAAACTACAAAAATGTGTTGCACTTTCGACTACAGAAGCAGAATATATTGCTGCTATAGAAGCTTGTAAGGAGATGCTATTGTTGAAGCGTTTTCTTATAGAGTTTGATTTGGAGCAGAAAGAATGTGGTTAGGTGTGACAGTCAAAGCGCCATTGATTTGAGCAAAAATGCTACATTCCACTCTAGGACCAAGCGCATTGAGATGTGATACCATTGAATTCGAGATGTCTTAGAAAATGATTTGATGAAGATCAACAAAATTCATACTGATAAGAATCCATCAGACATGACCACGAAGACTGTGCCAAAGGAGAAGCATGAGCTATGCAGAATTTTGGTTGGCATGGACAGCACATGAGTTTTTCAATATGGAGAAACCCTCCTCATGGGTCTGGAGGGGGAGTTTGTTGGGATTGGTCTATATTGGGTTCAGTCCCATGAGAGTATTTAGAGTTGATCCCATATAGAAGTTATGAGCCCATATGGAAGTGAATTTTCTTTATTGAAAATTGGATTTAAAATTTGAATTTTCAAATTTCAAATCTCCTTTTAAGTGAGTTAGTGGGAAATTGAAAAGACCCACTTTGAAAATAACAAAAATGAGTTATTTCTTTGAAGGAAAGTAAAAGATTTAGTGGAATTGGTAAGGAATGTGAAATCTCTCTTGGAGGAACCATTGACATTATTTTGAAGCTTTCTTTTGGGATTTCTCTTGGAGAAGAAGAAGTGCATATTTTCATCAAAGGTTTTACCTCAAGCTTTTGCTCTCTCTCTCTCTCTCTCTCTCTCTCTCTCTCTCTCTCTCTCTCTCTCTCTCTCTCTCTCTCTCTCTCTCTCTCTCGCTCTTATTCTGCTGATTGATAGGAGAAGCAACATGTGCTTTTCGATGATTTTCTCCAATTGATTGGAAGATTGTTTGGGGCTTCTAGAGGTGAGAAAGTATCATTAAAATGGTGGTTGAGAGGTACTCTTGTAGTTCTTCAAGTTATTTGTTTGTGTTACATTCTCTTGTGATCCTCAAACTTGGGTACAAAGCTTGAAAAGATTAAATCTTGTAATCCCATTATCATTATAGTGAAAGCTTTTGACTGGATTAGGTCCCGTGGTTTTTCCCCTTCACATTGAAGGGTTTTTCATGTAAAAAATATTAGTGTTGTGGTTGTGTTTTGTGGATTATTTATTTGTTCCTTTCATTTTATTTCTTGACTTAATATCTTTGATTCATACGTAGACGGGAAGTATTTGGTTCCTAACACTAGGATGTCTTTACGGTGGACAACCAGTCCAGATTTCATAGCTCGGGATGTGGTCTGGGAGGCTTCTGGCTGACCATGGTATAAATTTGAGAAATGTAAATAATCTTGTGTTGGGACTCGCTAATGGCAATGCTGAAGGTGGGGTTTATCTAACACAAGTGAATAATTTGTAAAAAAAATTTCAATGCATTTAACTAGAATTTTAGCCAAAAAAAAAAAAAAGATTGGAACCCTTGGATGGGGTGAAATTTGGTGACAGGTAGATCCCCAAATCATTTGTTCAAATGTCAAGTTTTAACCGTTTATCAAAAAAAAAAATGTCTAGTTTTAACCCACTGAAAAAAAAAATTCACCCAAAAAGATACCCATCGAAAAATACTAGGATTAAAAAAAGACAAATCTAATGGAATTGGGGTGTCTTGCTCTTAGAGTGCATAAGCCCAGGAAGTTGTAGATTCAACTCTCGTTTCTTTCACTTTGTGTTTAAGGCACTCCTTCTCCTTTCCCACTCCCCCTTTGGCACCGGTTATATTTTTATGGGGTAGATATATAGGTAGACCACACAAAAATAAAATAAGAAAATCTAACACTAGCAAGGGGACACATAGGGTTATTTACAAGTGAATGCATAAGAACAAGAAGGTAGGCATATAGGACGATAAATGGTTTAACGAGTCTCATATTTAACATGTATCTGGTCGAAGAAAACCCTAGAGATCATGATTCAAGGTATTGGTATCAGATTGGCTATGACCGATGCTGATGTTTTACTTATTTTAATTAATTTTTTGACGGGATACATGACTCCGGCTGGGATCCTCTCCGTGGCTGGAGAGCCTAGTGAGAGATCCGACGGTGTCAAATCATGGGGCTGCATGCCCGAGTGATCCGACACCGTTGCATGCACTCACAGGCAGCCAGCACCAGAGAGCATCCGGATTGGACATGACTCACATGTTGTTCAAGCATTGGATGTCATAAGTATCGAATCAGTTTTGGCTTTAGGCAATTCCAGGTCCGATTTCGATACCTTGAACCATGCTAGAGATCCAACAGCGGGATTATCACATGATCCTAACACCTGGCATTATTATACGTATATGCTCTTGATTTCTTCTAATAAAGTGGAGGCAGTCTATATAAAATACATTCAAAGCAGAGACGAAGAGGCTTTTTTTTTCCATTTTCACCAAAAAAGCATAAAGAAAATAAAATAAAATAAAAAAGCATCCATCAAACTTTAAATGTCAATGGAACCATATATGGTAGGTATTTTGGCCACCTTGAGAAGGGATCTGAGGAACAAGTTTTTCTCAAAAGTATAAATGATTGATTCCATTCTAGATGTGAAGGGAAAGCAGCATAAACCACCCAGTTCTTAACATATATATATATATATATATATATACACACATATATATATATATATTCCAAAATTTTTGGTCGGGTTCAATTTGTGACACTGTTTCCTCAATCAAGTTTTGGCAATGGATTTGCGTCAAGATTATCATTAGTCAATCCAGAAGGTTCATGAGCACTGGCAAATCAAATTTGACCAAACTTTGGAAACCATTCTCAGACTCACCAAATATGATCATACAAATGAAAAAAAAAAAAAAAAAAGGCAAGATGGGTTTGCAGTTCTCTAGTAAAAAAGCTAGGTCAAGCATGGGGATAACAGTTGATTTCGCATCTCATTATGGGTTTGGATCAGTGCAATCTACATATACATTAGCTCATGTATCCTCTTTCTATCCTGCTCCGTCAAGAGTTCCTTCTTTTTTTCTTTTCTTTTGTATGGGTTGTAAGAGTTGATTGTTTTTGGAGGCATCCACAAAGATCACAAATGGCAATGGGACAAATGACAGGAATTAAGCAAAGAAGATTGGACTCTGTTTTTTCTCCGTTACGACAAGTGGCAAAAATCAAAGACTGTGTGGGGGGGCTAAGCCTTTTGGAGAGAGAGAGAGAGAGGAGGCATCTAATACAGCAGGACCTTTTTTTCTTTTGTTGGGGTGGGGGGGGGGGGGATAGGTAATATAGCAGGACTTCAATGAAAGCAGTTACCCAAATCCACTTGTCCATGTTTATGGAAGTCTAATATGTAAGTAGAAATATATAAATGACGATATGCTATGGTACCATTGCCAAAATATCATTATTTAGGAAACTCTAACACCATTAAGTTCAACTTGCGCAACAGCCGTACTGATCGCATCAATGACTTCCATCTTCCCCCTGCTCACTGCTTCATCCATTGGAGTCCTCTCATAGCTAGCCATACACCCAGATAAAAAAGCATAAAGAAAAAAATGAATATCTTGTATCCACAATCTTTATCTAAAAGAATATTTATAGTTGAAGCTCTTTATTCCAGATTAGAAACAACAGACCTGTTTAGTATAGTTACGTTCGCTCCTGCTAGAATCAAATTCTTAACCACCTGGAAAAACCATTTGTTAATAACCTTGTATGATGAATCAAAATTGACTATCATAACCTGGAAAGCATCTTACCTCAATATGTCCATTGAGGCAAGCCCAGTGAAGAGGTGTATTTTTCTCCTCATTATAAGAATTAAGATCCTGCATCACATACAGGCTCCCAAACCTTAGGGTCAGTTACAATGACTTTGAGATGTGTGAGGTAAGAAATATCAGCAATTGCAAGATTGCATCACAGAGGGCTCGTTCAAAGACTTCAGAAAATGAACTAGTCGGACCATGTCAAAGAACTCAAAATTTGAAAAAATTTGAAAAATTCGAAAAGATACTAATAAGAAAGTTCTTAATTTTTTTTTTCTTAAAACCCAGATCAGATGGTTCAACATATCTGCTCAAGTTTAACTTTTTGTGTATTGAACCCATCCAACTCTTAATGCCCTGAATCTAAGACGTGGCTGATTAGTAGGCTAAATACCTCCATATGGTCCTAAAGGACCAAGATGCAAAGTGCTCCCTTTCACATGATAATATGATCTTTATCTCTATAAGATTACATTGGACGTATTCACTGGTTTTAGCTACAGGTCCTTTTCGTCCCCACAAACGACAGAACAATCATGTAGATTGGCTACATTAATCCTGTTTTAGCAGTCGACTTTATCAAGGCATATCTTCCATTATAACAGTTGGAAAAGGTATAGAGCGAGAGAGTTCTTTTTCCCTTTTACTTACTTCCATAGAAGGACAAGGACACAAATCTTCTCTCACCACAACCCCACTCTTTTTTTCTCATGTGACCTGTTAGAACCTGCAACTTGAGCCAAATCAACCTGTTCTTAATATACCTACAGATCAGAAGCAAGTGCAAGTTAACAAGTTCACTTGTATGCCCACTATAGCAGCCAGCAGATCCAATTTCCATAGAAAGAACTAGCTGGTTTAGGCTTTCCGATACTAAATGTATTGAGATGGTTATTTTTTGTTGAAATATGGGTTATGCCCAGATTCGATGTATGTGGGGATATAAGTACTGACTCATTCCTCACCTACTTTCTTTTCATGTTCTTTTCTTTATTTTTCTTTCTTTCCTTTCATGTAAATCCTCTTACCCTATAAATGAAGCATGACCTCTATCATTATAAACAAGTCAATTGTTCCTTCATTATGTTTTCAACATGGTATCAAAGCTAGGATTAGTATTGGGATCCTAACCCTAATGCTATTAATCACGATATCATAAGCGCCGCCCACCACCACCGCCTCTCTCTCTCCCCTCCACTGTTTAAGTGTCACCAGCAGCCGTCGGTCTCGTCTCTCTCCTATTCTTGGTTTAGGCTACCTCCCACTGCCGCTTTGGTCTTTCTTCCTCTTTACCTTTGGTGGTGAATTTTTTCTCCCACCAAGGGCCTTTTACACTATGCAGATCTGAATCACGAACTGAATAGTGATTTCTTGATGATTTCTCTGGAAATTGGTATGAAGAATTGAAGCTCCTAGATTTCTGTCTAGATGTTGTGTCTTTTTTCTTTGTGACTAGCATTGACTAGCAATCATGCCTAAGATTTCATTAACCTCAACTAGACGGGAAAGAGTCCCTTCTTGCGACTTTCTTTCATTTCCTCCTTGCTCCATCAAATTAGATGGGAGCAATATTCTGATGTGGTCTTGTTCGTGTTATTTTGCTATTGATTCTCGAAGTCTTTCTGGTTACATTGCAGGAGACACTGTTAAGCCTACTATTGCTGGTCCTTCTTAGGATAAATGGGTTACCTCCAATTATCTAGTCATATCATATCTTATCAACTCCATGAATCAATCTATTTCCAGTGGTTATCTCCTTCTTGACACTGCTGCTCAGATCTGGAAGACTGCCACAGACACCTACCCTTAAGTTGGCAATGCTGCCCACTGCTATTAACTTCGGAAGATGATTCATGAGACCAAACAAAGGAGTTATCTATTTCCCAATATTATTCTACTCTGCAAGGTATGTGCAAGAGCTGGATTTTATGATTCTTTTAATGCTACCTCTGATACAGATGCTACTACCTCCAAAAAGTGGGAGGACAACTTCCAGGTATTCGATTTTCTTGCTGGCCTCAACATTGAGTGTGATCAGATTCAGGCGCATGTCCTTAATCATGATCCGCTACCCTCTCTCGAGCAGGCCTGTGCTATGATATCTTGTGAGGACAGTCACCACGTTGTTATGGTTCTTCTTGTGACATAGGATTGCTCAGCTCTCTATTCTGACTCAGGTTCCTCATCTCGTGGAGGTCTGACTCGTGGCATTAGTGATCATTTTACCTATGACAAGGTTTATGTGAAGTGTGATTTCTGAGAGAAGGAACGACACACTTGAGACAGGTGATGGAAATTACACGGCTGTCCTTCTAACACTCGTGGTCATGGTTGCTCCGCATCCGCTACGGCACACCATACCGCCACTGAAGATATTCCTCAGGATTCTTCTTTCTTTCAGGAGTTATTGACTCTTGAGTCGTTTGAGGACCAGGCTGGACTCATCATCTTCCTCAGTGCCAACTGCAGCTTCTGCCATCATCCTTCCAGTGCCTTTCGCTCCATCTCCTTCTACTTCTTCAAGTATTTCTTTTGGTGACCATTGTGCCTATGTCTCCGTTCCTTGGATAGTCCGACTCAAGTGCCACCGACCAGATGACTAGGTCCTCAACTCAATTTTTTCAGAACTTCCCTTTCTTTGTTAATAGTAAAGTAAGTGTTGCTGATGGTTCCCCTTCCAATATCTTAGGCAAGGGCTCTATCCAATGTACTGCTTCTTTATCTCTTTCCTTTGTCTTACATGTTCCGAAGTTTTCTACTAACCTTTTCTCTATAGTAGTCTTACTCATGATTTGAACTGTAAAGTAATATTTTCCCCCGATTGATGTGTTTTTCAGGACTTGAATTCGGGTCGTACGATTGACAGTGGTAAAGTGGTTGGCGTTCTCCATCCCCTTTGGCGGCTCAAGCTTCTCACCCTGACTCCTCTACTGTTGCTTTATCCTAGTTACATCAGTTGCATTGTCGATCGAACTCTTAGCATTTTATCTACTTTATTTCCAGCTTTGATTAAGAAATGCAATCCCAATGATTTCTTTTGTGATGCTTGCGTTTTTGCAAAGCAAACTAGAGCTGTTTATCCTATTTTTGATAATAGAAGTTTAATTCCTTTTGGGTTGATCCATTCTGATGTCTGGGCCCTAGCTGTTGTGTATCTACTTCTAGTTACCAATGGATGTCTTATTTATTAATTGCTTTAGTCGTACCACTTGGATCTACCTAATGTGCCATAAGAGTGATGTGGCCAATTACTTTCAGAGATTTCATAAGAATATTCGGAACCAATTTGATGCTATTGTGAAGATCCTTTGGACTGATAATGGCACGGAATACATTTTTTTATGTTTTGATGCTTAAATCATTTATTAAAAGAGGAAACAAGATAAAAGAAAAAAAATACCTCAAAGAGGAGAGACCCGGGGGCTAGACAATAAGGAGCCACCTTCCATAGAACAAAACAAAAGACCAAGGGACTCCACCGCCCTCCCCCCCCCAGATGGGACGCGACCCAGCCTAGCCAAGGCCAATCACCAAATGTGATGGCAGTTTATCCCCCATTTCAATTGAAGGTAAAATAAGGAGCCACCCCCCTAGCCAAAGACCAGGGCCCCCCCCCCCCCCCCCCCGGGGGGGGGGGCCAATCACCAAATGTGATGGCAGTTTATCCCCCATTTCAATTGAAGGTACAAGTGTTTGCAGCAAGCTATTGAAGCAAAGGTAGTGGTTTTACATTTTCCCATCATCTCCAATTTAATATATGTTATAATTTGCTCCTTGGACTTTGCCTTGTTGCAGAAAATAGAGTTATTTCTTTCTTTCCATATAGGAGCAATGGTAGCACAAAATGCAAGTTTCTCCACATTGTCAATATTACCATCACCACCGAATTCTTACATCTTCTTTATCTCTCGGTGTTTTTGACTAATTTAGTCAATTTCTTGCGAGATCTCGGAGAGAAATTGCTTTTTGACCTTCTTTCCAAATGAATAAAATGACCTATGCCCTGTTCTCGGTAGAAAACTCAACAAGAACAGGTAAGCTGGTGTTTTCTCTACTTTTTTGAAGAAAACTTGATTTCTTCCTCATTTTTTCTCGGTTTGATCTTTGAATTTGCTTCCGATGGTGCTTTGTATCAACCGTTGAAGGTAAGATTCTTGCTCAAAAATAAAATTTTTACATGAGGTTATGAAAGAGAAAAAAACAAAAGTTTGTAGAATGTATGATGATAGTAGGATGGATCATCTACGACACTCTACGTATTATTAAACATTGTATGTGGATTGTGGAGTTGTGGACTATGGGCTCAAGGGGATTATGGGATCATCCAGTATTGAACATTTGAACTATGATGTAATGATTTATAATGAAGTGTTATTTTGTTTCTCATTCCCCTAATGCATTATGTTATTGTCTCATTTGCCATATTTGATTGAGTATAATAGCCAATATTAGTCTAAGTTTACAACAGACTTCAGCTTTTACTGCCAAAACATGGGTGTAAACCCAAACAACCACAAAGAGTCATTATTTTTACAATTTTAGGCTCTAAATGTGTTCATGTATGCAAAAATGAGGTTCCCCTGAAGTTTGAGGCCTAAAAAATGAGTTTTGGCCACCGAGATAGCCTTTTTACACTGTCTCGGTGTTTTTACACTATCTCGGCGAGATCTCGTGCAGATTTGGAGGAGGCCGAGACTCCTCCGAGACACGAGATTTTAAACCTTGCTCGTACATAAGCCCCGAATGTACTTCCACACCCCTTTCGAGTAGTCACAAGAAAAGAAAATGAGGTTTCTTGGATCCTAGCCAGCCCAGCAGAAGGAAAAAAAGTTCCCCATTGTAATGTTCCTAATTGCAAGCTGCTCCATGGTGGGAAGAGCGACTTGAATACATCTCCAAGCAGTAATTGAGTGTCTCGGGATGTTCTTGGCAAACCAAATGGCTCCACTTCATGACACCTCTAGAGCCAGCCGACGAACTGCATTTCAAAGCTCTTTAGAGGAGCATAATTGAAGAGTTCCAGTTTGACCATTCCAAGCCACCATATCCGGGCCTTGGTCTTGCACTCTCTTGATCATGGGGAGCTGGTCCCAAATTTCTGACAGGAGAGGGAAAGAGGTGGGACTAGGATCCCAATCTCCATCTCTCAGAATTGAGGAAACAAGAGCCATCCTCGAAGAACTAGCCTCGGAAACAATGGTCTACCCAAATAAGGGGAGAAGAATACCTTTCAGGTGCCAAGGATCCAGCCAAATCCTAATGTAGCTCCATCTCCAATGCAGTAAGAGACTTTGTTGAGAATAAGATGCTTAAATTTCATGTTCCTACAGACCCAAGAGCTCTTATTGGACGCAGAAGCAGTCCAGAAAGACTCTTTCTTCAGGTATTTGTGCTGCACCCAATTAATCCAAAGGTTTTCCTTTTTTGAAATGATGGCCCATCCTTGTTTCATAATTCCAGCAATGCTCATGTCTTGGATACTTTTATTCCAAGGACCCTTTTGGTTTACAAATGTGATCCCAAGACTAAAAATGAATCTTCCTTTCTATTGAGGGGCCAAACTAGCTGTGTCAATACTCCTGCTCAAAATGGCATTGCTGAACAAAAGAATCATCACCTCTTGGAAGTTACACACTTTTTTATGTTCACTATGACTGTCCCTCGTAAATATTGGGGCGATGCAGTTCTTATGGCGGCCTACCTTATCAATCGGCTGCCTTTTCATGTCTTCTTGATGTTTTTCTGGGTTCCTCTTCTTTTGTAGTTCCACCTCAGGTTTTTGGGTGTGTGGTATTGTTTGTAACCATCATGCCCATGGCATGCTCGATCCCTGGGGATTCCATTGTATCTTCCTTAGTACTATGCCACTCAGAAGGGTTACAAGTATTATCATCCTTTGATTTGGAGACTGCTGGTCAACATGGATGTTGTTTTTCATGAGTCTATAGCCTTTTATCCGGCCCCTCTTTAGGGGGAAGACATCTACTCGGGATGTTCAGGAAGATGTGTCTGTCATTGTTCTACTGGAGACTATAGTGGCTGACACTGATGCTGCTTCCGCATCTGTTGAGGGTGTAACAAGTCAGAAACAGGTTTCAACCACATCTCAACCACAAGGGATCAATCTCAATTGGCTCAAGCACCTCTCAAAGTATTTGTTTGACGTTAGAAAGTGCCAGATACCACCACCGCTGCACCAAGCCAGCCATCCTCCGTTTCGAATCAAAAACTTTCCATCTTCCTTCCATTCACCCAAAAAAAAGAGTCAATTCTTCCTAGTGATTATCCAAGTAATCCTAGTCACCTATTACTATTCGTAAGAGAATCAGAACATGTACTAAGCATCCCATCTCTAATGTTATTGCATATGACTCTCTGTCTCCTTCTTTCCATACCTTTGTTTCTTCGTTATCCTCTATTTCCACTCCTAACTCCTGGCAGGATGCACTGACCAATACAAAGTAGAAAGAGGCAACGAATGAAGAGATGAGTGCTCCTGGGAAGAATGACATATGGGATCTGGTGTCTCTCCCTCCAGGAAAAAAACCTATAGGATGTAAATGGGTCTTTGTTATCAAACAAAGGCTGATGGATCTATGGATAGATATAAAAGAAGGCTGGTTGCTAGAGGATTCAATTAGACATGGGATCGACTATCAGGAAACCTTTGCACCAGTAGCAAAAAAGAACACTGTCAGAGTTATCAACTCATGTGCCATTTACCAAGGATGGGATCTTCAACAACTGGATGTAAAAAATACTTTCCTCCATGTTGAACTGAAGAGAAGGTCTATATGGACATTCCTCCAGGATTTGCTTCTCAAAAAACTCATGGCAAAGTTTGCAAGTTGAAGCGAGCTTTGTATGACCTGAAACAGTCTCCAAGATCATGGTTTGGTCATTTCCATCGAGCTATGTCATCGATTGGTTATAAATAAAGTAACATTGATCATACTTTGTTTATCAAGAAGACGGGTGAACACATCACAATTTTGATTGTTTATGTAGATGATATGTTATCACTATGGATAATACTGACGAAATATCCAACCTGAAGACTTACTTGGGTGACAGAATTTGAAATCAAAGACTGGGATTAAAGTTTCTCATTCAGCTCAAGGTATCTTCCTCTCACAAAGGACGTACACTCTAGATCTCTTATCAAAGACAAGGAATGTTGGATGGTAAACCAGCAGATACTCCTCTAAAGCCTAACTCTCATCTCAAGCACAAGGTTGGAGACTCAGTTGATAAAGGTACCTACCAATGACTGATTGGACGACTGATATACTTGTCACACACCCAACCTAACATCCTTTTGCTATGAGTGTCATCAGTCAATATATGCATGATCCCTATTCCTCTCACCTAGAGGCCGCATATAGGATTTTCATATATCTGAAATCTGCTAAGGAAAATGTGTCTTTCTCTCCTCATACTCACTTTCATATTGAGGCCTTTACTGATAGCGATTGAGGTGGTTGTCACAATGACAAACGATCTACCTCAAGCTATTGCACGTTTGTTGGAGGCAACCTTGCTACTTAGAGGAGCAAGAAACAAGCTGTTGTTGTTTGGTTCAGTGCTAAAGCCAAGTTTTGAGCTATGGCCCATGGCATTTGTAAACTCCTTCGGCTTCGTGGTCTTCTTCAAGATCTGTATGTTCTAGTAGAATTGCCTATGCATTTATATAATGACAATAAATCAGCAATCAGCATTATACATAATCCTATTCAACATGATCGCACTAAGCACGTAAAGATCAATCATCATTTCATCAAAGAGAAGCTAGAACAAGGAGTCATATGTGTTCCCTTTGTCCCATCTGCTACTCAGTTAGTAGATCCTTAATAAAGGGTTTAGTAGTAAGAACATTGTTCCTATTATTTGCCAAGTTGGACGTGTTTGATATTTATGCTCCACCTTGAAGGGGAGTGTTGTAATATGGGTTATTGTCTAGGTTCGATGTATGTGGAGATATGAGTGTTGACTCATTCCTCACCTACTTTCCTTTCATGTTCTTTCCTTTACTTTTTTTCATGTAAATCCTTTTATCCTATAAATAAAGCATGACCCCTGTCATTCTAGACAAGTCAATTATTCCCTCATTATGTTTTCAACATTTATAAAGTCCACAGAGCTTCACAATGGTCAATTCAACTCTTAAATAATTATTTTTTTGACAAAAGGGTCTTAGTGGAAGGACATTTTTTGGTACTTAGGGCCACAAGTGAACCAAACCCTCATCCACATCTTGGCCCCGCACATTCTGCTTGCAATCTTACATTTCACTTCTTTTCCAGGGAAAACTAATTCTAAGAAATCCAAACATAAACTTAAAGGAGCAAAAGCTAAACAAGCTTATGGAATGAGAAGATATCATTATCAGTTAGAATGAAGACATCTAGAAAACTTACCAAGAATATGGAATCCTAAGAACAAATATTATGTAAGGTAAGCAAAAGTGTCACATATATACACAAAACAAACCTTTATTATAACAATATATAAGCATAAGACCACTAAAGCATACAATTGAGAGAAAATACAAGAAATTTTAATGTGACAGATTCCTCACCACTCCGTTTTTTATAAGATACTCCACCATATTAAGATGTCCATTAGCAGCTGCCATATGAAGTGCTGAAAGCAGATGATGTAAACAAAATTAAATAAGGAACTAAATGATGGAAATGTTAAACACTACATTCATGCTAAGTACAATTACAGAAGTATAAATCATATATCAGATCCCAAAAGGCTAACAATTGCAGGTTTGGAGAGCAGCACAGCAGGGTATCTAAAATTTTAGGCGCAGCAACAAAAAGGGGGGAAAAAAGAATTGTCATTTCATCATCTCATTGCCCATGTTTACTTCAATGAGAAAATTTCACCACTTGTCTACTGTTAAAGGATTAATAGCAAATAAGACATGCACTAGGAAGAAATCAACCACAAGAAACTAAGAGATTAATCATTTGAATTTTATCAAAAATCTACCGACCAACCAAACAACTGGACTAAAGCCCAAATAGCAACATTTAAGGGAAGATCAAATATCAGTTCCAATAAACAGCTCGTACAGGGATTTTGACCATTAACTGGCCCTGGTAACCATATCTCCACTACATTGCATCCTGTTTTCATATCCTAATAACAGAAATTGTTCAGGGTTGACAACAGGAGGATAATGTATTGCAACTTGCAGTCAACGGTCTGAAACCTGATCTAGGCCTCGACCTGTTTTGGTGACTGGCAGCTGTTCAGTTTGTAAATAAAGTTGTTAAACTCATTCAGTAATGGCTTTGATGAAGTAGATCAATGAAATCGTTCAGAAAATGACCAGACTGATCCACCACTGTGATGATTATGAATCAATTTGGTAAACTGAGGCAGCACCCATGACACCCCCACAAGTCATCTGTCTTCTCAGGATAGGATGATGCAGCCCAAGTTTACTCCAGAAGAAGGGGCCGAAAGAGGGGTTTAATTGGGCCTGGCCTAATTGACTAATCAAGCCACAAATAGTACCGCCAGCCAGCTCTATCGACAGCACTACTAGCTAGGATATTTTGTTAATACTTTCCCAATTACTAGTGGCTTTATTTTCTGTGTTAGTTTCCTAATATATAGGTTAGATAGTTAGTAGTCTCAATTACTTGGAGACTAAGTATTTACTTTCCTATTTTTTAGATTTAGGAACTTTCCTATTTCATTGTTTTAGAACCTTCCTAAATTATAAAGGAGGTTTAGTTTTACTAGATTTAATTCTTTTCTATCTTATCTATAAGATTTCAAGCTATAAATAAGAGAGGAAGTGACTGGCAGCAGTTTCAGACTTCCAGAAAATTAAAGAGCATACTTATTTTCTGGTTGAGTCTCATAAGGTTATGAGACTCAACCTCATTGTTCTTTCTTCTCTTGATCTTCTTAACTCTGTTTACTTTAAGCATTCTATCCTAGCATACGAATCTGAATTCCTGTAGAGACTGTTGAGCTTTGCTGATTTGTTGCTACAGTCGTTAGAACCAACCAAACATCACCTCAGATCTGGCAATAATCTAGAACAGCAGAGTTTCGACTCCAATAACTTCCTCAGATCTCCATCATCTTTTAGAGTGTGTTCACACCTATACTAAGGAGCATATGATTCAAATTTCATGAAGAGTTAATGGCTGGATTTCGAGATAAGTGTTTTTTTCTTAATACTTTCTAATTCTGTTTTGATTGGACTATGAAGATCCTACAACAAAAGAGGGTTTATTAATTTGTTTTGTGTGGAAACCCTCCTTTGCACCAATTTGGTATCAGAGCATGGCTGAGGTGAGTTCTAACTCTCCTACTCAGTCCAACAACCCCAATGACCTTATTAATGTGGTTCTCCAACAATTGGACAAAATAGATGCCAAGTTAGATAGCATGGATAGATGAATAAGTAATTTGGAGGAACGAAATAATCTTAGGCCGGCTAAAATAGAAGCCCCTAGAAGAGAAGTTCATATAGCCAACATAATGCCAAGACGTGTTGTTAGGGTTCCCCAAAGAGTCCTAGAAAGGAATACCAAGACCCACCCTATGAAGACTATGATGGCAATCAACCTGTCCGGTACCAAACCCATAAGGTACGGATGGATCTCAAGGAGTTCCATGGGAGACAAGACCCCCAAGCTTTTCATGACTAGGTGAATGCCCTAGATGACTATTTCAATTGGTTTAGTCTACCCGAACCTCAAAAGCTGCAATTGGTCTGTTTCAAACTTGTGAGGGTGCTCGTGATTAGTGGCGTAACTATAAGTATAGTCACATGAGGAGACGGATGGAACCTACTACTTGGGAGGAGATGAAAGAAGAATTGAAAGAAAAATATTTACCACGGTCATTCCAAAGAAGGTTGCATGACCAACTAAATAATCTTCGGCAAGGCAATATGTGTATGGAAGATTATGTATATTAATTTGATCAATTATGTGCACGGTCTGAATCATGGGACAATGATGATCAGATGATATCTCGGTTTTGTTTGGGGCTACGACCTGAAATTAAAGAGAAAAATGGGTGTGGTTGATATTGTTAGTCTTAATGACTATGTTGACAAGGCCTTTCAAGCCGAAGAACTCCTAAAGACCTCTAGAAGGTATAACCCAAATTTTAATAAAGGCAAGAAACCCATGACAAATCCCAAGAGCACTGTGGCTGCTCCTCATCTACTCCCACGGTAACTGAAAAGGGAAAGGGACCAATGACTCCCAATAACAGTATTCAATGCTATCATTATAATGCCTATGGCCATTATGCAAGGGATTGTCCGAGAAAGGTGAAAGGCAATTCCCTAGTGGTTTCTGTGGAGGCCAATGCTGATTCCCAAGTGTGGGAACCACAAGAAGATGATTCCTATGATAATGCTGCCCTAGCTGATGAACCAGAGTATGACTTTGAAGAAGATGAAGCATTCCTTGGGATACATGTTGTGAGTCGGATAATAATGGCTGAATCGAAAGGGAAAGATTGGCGTCGTCATTGTATTTTTACTACCCGCATGTCTAGTGGACCTAAACTTGCTCAAATTATTGTGGACAGCGGTAGCAATGTTAATGTTGTGTCACAAGCTTTTGTGATAGACACTAAACTAGAAGCTGAAACTCATCCTCAATCATACAAGGGTTTCACTTGACGGCAATACATTGG
Source organism: Protea cynaroides (assembly GCA_028583415.1). Classification (NCBI taxonomy): domain Eukaryota; kingdom Viridiplantae; phylum Streptophyta; class Magnoliopsida; order Proteales; family Proteaceae; genus Protea; species Protea cynaroides. The sequence goes on from CM053269.1 coordinate 86,927,010, forward strand.
AAGTAAGTCAAAGGTGCTTGATTCCATTACAAGCAGGGGCTACATTGATATGGTTTGATGTGATGTTATCCCCATGATATTGACTGATGTACTATTGGGAAGGCCATGGTTATATGATCATGATCTGTTGGTTGGAGGTACCAAGAACCAATGTTACTTCGATGTTGATGGGAAGCCCATGATATTGAAGCCTATTAATGTACCAGCTGAGAAAAATAGATTGCGAGCTGCACAACTGAAGCGTAAGCAAATCCTATAAGCTCTAAAGAAGGATCAGCCAACCACCAATAGCAAGAACAAGGGCAAGGGACAATCCTCAAAGGCTGGACAGCAAGCTGGTTCACCCATTGTTGATACTCAATCAACAAGATTTTGAAGAAACAAGTAAAGAAAGAGGTATAATGATAGCCCTCATGGCTAGGGAAGTTGTACCCCTTGAAAAACTATCCTTCCCCCACCTATTCAATCTATTTTGTCTAATTTTGCAGATCTTGTTGCAAATGAATTACCTAATGAGTTGCTACCAATCAGGGACATATAACATGCAATTAATTTAGTCTCCGGTTCAGTGTTACCGAACCTTCCCACCTACCGTCTAAGCCCTACAGAGCATGCATAACTTAAAAGACAGGTGGATGAATTGTTGCAAAAGGGTTTCATTGTAGAAAGCATGAGCCCATGTGCCGTACCAGCACTCTTGACACCTAAGAAAGATAGAACATGGTGGATGTGCATCGACAGCAGAGCAATCAACAAAATCACCGTCAAATACAAGTTTCCTATTCCACGGCTTGATGATGTTGGATATGTTGACAGGTGCTACTATCTCCACAAAACTTGATTTACGGAGTGGTTACCATCAAATCTGTATTCGTCCCGGCGATGAATGGAAAACAGCCTTCAAAACGAAAGATGGATTATATGAATGGAAGGTTATGCCCTTTGGGTTAACCAATGCCCCTAGTACCTTCATGAGAGTAATGACTTAAACACTCCGGCCATTCATCGGTAAGTTTCTTGTTTACTTTGATGATATACTAATATACAGCAAAGGGCATGAAGACCACCTTGATCATATATGGCAAGTAATGAGGATCCTTCGAGATGAGAAGTTGTACTTGAACTTGAAGAAGTGTTCTTTTATGCTCCCCAAGATAGTCTTCCTTGGTTTCATTGTTTCATCAAAAGGGGTAAAAGCTGATCCATCCAAGATTGAGAGTATTACTAATTGGCCACTCCCAAAAACTCTCACCTAGGTTCGTAGTTTCCACGGCCTTGCTTCCTTTTATCGGAGGTTCATACGAGGGTTTAGTTCCATCATGGCACCCATCACAAAGTGCATGAAGACGAAGAAAGGTCCGTTCCAATGGACCCCGGTGGCCACCAAAGCATTCCATCTTATAAAGAAAGCCATAACTGAAGCTCCTGTCCTACACCCACCTGATTTTGACTGTGTGTTCGAGGTTGTTACTAATGCCTCACACTCGGGAATTGGAGGGGTACTTATGCAAGAAAAGCATCCGGTGGCGTTCTAAAGTGAGAAACTCAATGATGCCAAGAAGAGGTATTCCACATATGATTTAGAACTTTATGTTGTTGTACAGGTGGTCAAACATTGGAGACACTACCTCATAAGGAAAGAGTTTGTTCTATATTGTGACCATGAGGCACTCAAGTTCCTTAACTCCCAATGGACCATTAGCCACAAGCATGCTAAGTGGATTTCGTACCTACAAGAGTTTACTTTTGCACTCAATTACAAAGTTGGAAAAGAGAATCAAGTAGCAGATGCATTGAGCCGCAAAGTGAATACGATGAGTACCTTTTCAGCCCAAGGTACAAGAATTGAGCATATCAAAGGGGAGTACGTAACAGAAGAAGATTTTGGTCCTATATACCAGAAATTACAGCAAGGTGAGACCAACCCAAAGTTCTCAATTCAAGGTGGCTACTTGTTTATGGGAACACGGTTATGCATTCCAAAGACGTCCCTACGCCAATACCTAATTTGGGAGTTACATGGAGGTGGTTTAGGTACTTTGGTAGAGATAAGACAATGGCACAAGTTACAGATTTTTACTATTGGCCTCACTTGCCCCCTGATGTGCAAAGTGTGGTCTAACAATGTCGTGCATGTCAACTAGCTAAAGGCACCATTTGCCATGGCTGCACATTAGCATGGATTTTGTCCTTGGTTTTCCATCCACGAGGGAGCGATATGACTCCATATTTGTAGTAGTGAACAAATTCTCAAAAATGGCATATTTCCTCCCTTGTCGGAAGACTTTTGATGCAAGGCATGTTGATGTCCCATTTTTTAAGGAAGTGGTGTGTCTCCATGGGCTGTCCGAGACTATTGAGTTGGATCGGGATGTGAAATTTATGAGCTATTTTTGGAAAGACGTTATGGTTGAAGATAAATACTAAGTTGTTTTACTTAACCGCCTTCCATCCTCAAACAGATGGGCAAACTGAAGTACTGAACCGAAGCTTGGGCAATCTTCTTCGATGCCTTGTTCGTGATTATGAGAAGACTTGGCCCTCCATTCTTGATATAACAAAGTTTGTTTATAATAGCTCCGTCAATTGGACCACAGGTCATACACCATTTGAGATAGTGCTTGGCATACAACCCAAGAGGCCTATTGATCTTGTATCGCTTCCACCCCAAGTGCGCGTAAGCATTGAAGCTGATGAATTTATCCGTCATACTACGAAGGTACATGTGGATGTTCAACGACGTATTACACTTAGCAATGAAGTATACAAAGCTAATGCAGATTGATATTGCTGTTATGTGGAGTTCCAACCGGGAGACATGGTAATGGTTCCGATAACTCCTGAAAGATTTACTACCAGTGAAGCTACCAAGTTACATCCACGGAAGATGGGTCCCTACAAGGTGCTGAAGAAAATAGGAGCCAACGCGTATGTCCTTGAGCTCCCACCTGACATGGCTTCAGTAAAAATTTTAACGTTGATAAATTAACTCTTTATACGGGTCATCATTCTGACAAAAGAGATACGGAACATGCTTTACGTCTCCCACAGTTTGTCATTCCTTCCACTGACCAAATTGAAGATGTTATTGACTCCAAGTATACAATGACTCGCAATGGTGGAGGTTACCAGTCATTTTTAGTCAAGTGGAAAGGGCACCCACGTAGTGACAGCACGTGGATAAATGAAGATGACTTTAACCGCATCAACCCGGACTTTTATGGTCGTTACATGTCTTTCATCCATTCGTCGGAGACGAATGTTTCTAAGCCGGGGGGAGCTGATGTAGCCCAAGTTTACTCCAGAAGAAGGGGCCAAAAGAGGGGTTTAATTGGGCCTGGCCCAACTGACTAATCAAGCCACAAATAGTAACGCCAGCCAGCTCTATCGACAACACTACTAGCTAAGATATTTTGCTGATACTTTCCTAATTACTAGTGGCTTTATTTTCAGTGTTAGTTTCCTAATATATAGGTTAGATAGTTAGTAGTCTCAATTACTTGGAGACTAAGTATTTACTTTCCTATTTTTTAGATTTATTTTAGAACCTTCCTAAATTATAAAGGAGGTTTAGTTTTACTAGATTTAATTCTTTCCTATCTTATCTGTAAGATTTCAAGCTATAAATAAGAGAGGAAGTGACTGACAGTAGTTTCAGACTTCCAAAAAATTAAAGAGCATACTTATTTTCTGGTTGAGTATCATAAGGTTGTGAGACTCAACCTCATTGTTCTTTCTTCTCTTGATCTTCTTAACTCTGTTTACTTCAAGCATTATATCCTAGCATACGAATCTGAATTCTTGCAGAGACTATTGAGCTTTGCTGATTTGTTGCTACAGTCGTTAGAACCAACCAAACATCACCTCCGATCTGGCGATAATCTGGAACAGCAGAGTTTCAACTCCAATTACTTCCTCAGTCTTCCTCAGATCTCCATCATCTTTTAGAGTGTTCACATCTATACTAAGGAGCATATGATTCAAATTTCATGAAGAGTTAATGGCTGGATTTCAAGATAAGTGTTTTTTTCTCAATACTTTCTAATTCTGTTTTGATTGGACTGTGAAGATCCTACAGCAAAAGAGGGTTTATTAATTTGTTTTGTGTGGAAACCCTCCTTTGCACCATAGGAGATTAGTGAACCAATTAAAGTTAAGAAATTTAGAAACTTCTGCTTTCTTATTGTCAACACTGCAATTTAAATTTCACGGAGTTTAAGAGGAATTACAAACACCATCCATCATCCAAAAAAGGATTTTGTTGCCAAGGCCCATCCCAAACCAATACCAGCTGTACATCATGATTTCCTTCCAAAGACTCGTTCCACAACTAGTTTTAACCTCATTGAGTATCCCAATAATTAACCAATCCATATTTTTAGCCACCATGCTCCTCTAGAGGGTCATTTGTTCCAAATTATCATTCTTCAAAACCACTTGTACAGAAGAAACTTTTACCTGAGGACGATCATTCTTCAATTCAATCACCTTTCACAATTTGTGGTGCAAAATTTCAAGTACTAATTATAGTAAATTTCAGCATATCATTTCATAGTTTTTTCCAAATAAAATTTTGTTCTTCTAACAACCGGGCTGAACCCGAAGTCCCAGACTCCCATCCTTTAACCCTAATATATAGCCTTTGGTCAGGCACATTATGAAGAGATAATAACTCTATCTCAGTGTTTCTATATGACAGTAATGTTAGGAACAGCATAATCCTTCTTCCCCACAAATTTATGCATATTATGATAAAGGACTCTTAGATATCTAATCTATATCTTAGAAAAGAAGCAGAAGCTTTATTCAGCTGATGTAGATCAAGAGTTGGGCCTGGCCCAATTAAGAACCAGCCCAACTAGAGCAGCTGAGATCTCTTTTAGAGATCTCTCCTTACCGCCAGCTATAGAGAAGAATTACCGCCAACTCTATTTTAGATTAGAGTTTATTTTGTTTTCTAATTGATTAGTGATGCTATTTAGTTTCCTAAAGCATAGGTTAATTAGTTGAGGAAGTCTCAATTACTTGGAGACTAAGATTTTCTTTAAATCTAGTTTCCTAGAAGTTTTGGAAACTTTCCTATTTTCTAGTTTTAGGAATTTTCCTATTATTTTGTTAGAAACTTCATACTTTATAAAGGGAGTTTTGTTTCCTATTTTCCAGTTAATTGTCTTTCCAAATTGATGTAATTTTTCAAACTATAAATAAAAGGAAGAAGGGCTAGCGGCAGTAGAGAGAGTTTTCCAGAAAATTAAAGTGTTATTTAATTTCTAGATGAGTCTCATAAGGTTGTGAGACTCAACCTCATTGTTCTTCTTCTATTGATCTTCTTCTTCGTGTTTACTTCAAGCATCCCATCCTAGTCTATGAATCTGATTTCCTGCAGAGAGTTATTGAGCTTGCTGATTTACTGCTACAGTTTTTAAAACCAACCCAGATCCACTCCAAGCCTGGCGGTAATCTGGAACAGCAAGTTATCGGCTCCCATAACTTCCCCAGTCTGTCTTGGATCTCTCTCATCTTTTGAAGTGTGTTCACATCTATGTTAAGGAGTCTATGATCCAAATTTCATGAAGAGTTAATGGCTGGATTGTGAGATAAGTGTTTTTTCTCAATACTTTCTATTTCTGGTTTTGTTAAAATATTTGTCTGAGACCTACGGACAAGATTGGTTTCGATCCTACCCGTTGGATCGAGCTCATCTTCTGGGATATCGCTCCTCATATCCTAAGGATCAAGGATCCCAAATTTTAAAGCATTCTTACAGGAGGATCTAAAGTTGTGGAATTATTTGTTCAATTTCAATTACTCTTATTTGTTAAAGTTGGGTTTGGACTGAATTAAGATTCTGTAGCAAAGAGGGCTAATTAATTTGAGATGTCTTAACCCCCTTTGCCACCATTCAGCTGTCCTTTATGACTTAAGCACAATAGTCTATGTAAATCACTCCTCAAGAAAGATACAGAGTTTTTTAGGTTAAAAACATTCAATGACAGACAAAAAAAACATATAAAATGTTAAGAATCTTAAGATACATTTCTCTTCCAGGAAAAGTATGCGAGATAAACTCCCATAACAAACATTATAACTGATCAAATGAATCTGTTGAACAGCAGAATTATTGCCATAATGATAACAACCTGTTCTTCCTTGAGAATCTTTCGAATCCAGAGAAACACCAGCAGATGCTAAGCTTATGACATCATCAATATCACCATATCTAGCAGCCTGGAAAATAAAAAATAAATAAAAATGGTCAATGACGTAACTGAATAATCATCAGATCAGTAACTTTCATGAGAGCACAGAACTATTGTCAAAGCCATGGTTAATCATCTTTAGATAGAGATTGCATTGAACTATACAATACAAAATATAAAATGGCACCACACTAATGACAATGAGAGTAGTAAGGCACATAAACAAGTCTAGGGGTTTCTTCCTACTAATATGTGACAGCAGAGTTTAGCAGAATCACCAGAAAACCACCTCAAAGTACTAAGATCACTTGCAATAAACAAGAAATTTTCTAAAACTTTTAAAAATAAAATTTTAGATCTTATTATCAGGTTACTCAAGGTACCCCTTCTATCGTCCCTGCAATCTAAGTACCCAACTGCTGAAGTTTGGGCCAAGGGTTTTCCCTCTAAATACAGTTTTTCAGTATTGACAACCGCATTGAACAAAATCCTCATTATTGAACATCGACTCACGAAGAGTTGATTCTTGTTGAATGCATTCAATATGCATTAGGACTGCAGAAAACGCCCCCATCTTCTTGTTGACCGTGATTATCCTACTAAGGTGTGGGAGGGTTCTGACCAACAAATGAATATACACTGGATGATGCAAACTGAAATTGGTAGCCTTTGGAGGCATTGCATTCACGTGCTTTCAAGGTAGGCAAGCCAAATAGTGGCGGTTGGGTCAGCTGTTGTATCACAGTCCCATGCAACAACAACAACAAAGCCTTATCCCAATTAAATGGGGTCAGCTACATGGATTCTTGTCCTCAATCAGCTCTATTTGATAAAAAGAAGGAAATCAATGTACTTTTGAGGAAGCACCTCAATAAGTTGATGGAAATTGGTGTACATCTTATTAACTCTATCCAATGTTGAGATCAAAAGGTAGAAGGTAGTTTCTCTCTCCCCCAGACATGCCTTTGGCCATTCTGTGACAGCTCTAGCGGGAGCAAAATCATTATACTATGAAGAATAAGAGACTTTAACAAATAATTTTTTTTCTGAATTAAATGTCTCCACATTTACTTGGGTTAATATTTGATGCATTGGAGAACTTCACCTTATTAAACAGATGATATAGCAAGGGAATAGAAACCTACGCACGAAACCATCAAATGCAGGTTATTGGTACAGAAGAAGCATTTGAACATCAGTACATGAATGCAATTTATGAGAATTCCGACATCCATACCAACTGTATGTGAATATTCCTCACACGTGAAAAAAAAAATTCGATTTTTGGGGGGGGAAGCAAAGATGAGCTTTACAGGTAAACAAATTTATTAATCCAAGAATTTTTTTAATGTGCCATTCACAATCAAAGCGGACTTTGCTACTCACTCTCCATCTATATTTGAAGGAAAAGGATGCTATGGGTAATCTTATAACAAATTGCCATCACCCTTAACTCAAAACACAAATTAATACCTGTTTGTAGTTCTATATATCAAATTTCTTCGGTAGTTTGAACTGTCTCACTTGTAGTCACAAACTCTGCTGACAAGCAATATCACAAGGCCATTGCAACCACAACAAACCAAAAAACAAGTCTCTATAAGTGTAGTTGTTACCTCAAGCAATGCCTCCACGTTATCATCAGGTGTTGCCTTGTCTGCTGGTTGATTCGCCGTGTTCGCTTCGCCCATTTTCATTAGTTCCAACGCAAGAGAGGAGAAAAGGAGAAAGGGGGAGGAGCTTTGGCCTTGCAGAGCTGCAAGAGTGCACCTTGGGTCGGCTTAAAGCCTTAAATCAATGTTTAAACACAAACCGGACGTTGGACCGGTTTGGGCTGGTGCGCGAACCGTCAGTGGTTCGATCGCCGAATCTAGAACGAATCAGGTTCACCCCTTTCGAAGGAATTAAAAACCGGTTTTTTTTTATACTTGGGTTATTTATTGCGAACCAGAAAAAAAAAAACATGAGAGATTGGGGAGGGCATGAAACAAACACCCACCATCCCCCAGAAGGGGAAGCAAAAAAGGGGCAACAGACTACATAGACTCGACCAGCCCCTGGACCAAGGAGAGACCTCCTAATCAAGAGAGCTTTCGAGTCTCCAATGATGCGCAATATGCGTACATTTGTGGGATTGATTCCTAGGGAATCTTCAATTTTTACATTTTCCCAACACGTCCTTTCTAATTCCTTTATGCTCCGTTGGTTTTGATGTAAAATTTTATCGTAAAATTTTATGTGTAATATTTTATATGTAAAAAAATTTTCAAAATTTGTTTGTAGTAGATAAAATAGACGAAATTCATTTTCCACCCCCCCTATAAAACACTATGTTTTATCTCTCGAAAATAAACATTGAAATTCTTTTTAACATATAAAATGTTACACGTAATGTAGAAAAAAAAAAAAAAAGAGCATTAAGTACAATTTCTCTGGGTCTAGCCTTGTTTCTGAATTTTTTTTTTTGCATTTCTTTTCCTCCATATATGGGTGATAGAGGGAACCGAATCCTCTCCCGCGGCAGGAGATTCCTGCCGCTGATCCAAGGGCTGGGGATCAGTCGGCCCGCCTACCAATACATTGGGAGGTGGGCTGGCTGAAATCCCACCCTTGGCGGCGACAGGTGGGCGGGAGAGGATTTTTATACGTGATAGAGGCAGAGAAGGCTAGCAGTTTTCCCTAGAGATCCATAGTATCAAAGGTCTTTGAGATCCACATAGCTTCCTCAACCACAAGCAGCTGGTACCTAGAAGATGATGGGTTACACAATGCACTAATATTTTTCCAAATCCAAGTAGCATATGGGCAAGAGAAAAAGATATGATCTCTTTCATCCTTTCTAACTGAACAAACAAGTTGGAACCAGCAAAAGACATGAGCAAATAGCTCTGTCTCTCATTATTCAGAGATTGCAGAACACTTAATCACTTCAAACAAAATCACGCCTTTGCTTCTAACAGTGGACCAGGAAGAGACCCTTTAATCGTTTGGAAGTTTTTGTGAGTGTGACATCCCCATCACATTGATTATGTAATCCTTCCCTTAAGATGAGTTATTAGCATAGGATTCTATGCAACATGTGGTACTCAAATCAACCCTTGATCCTTGGTGGATGGAGATGGATTGGTCTATAATTACAAAGGAATAGGGTCTTATGTAAGACTTACACAAAAAAATCAAAGTCTCCATTAAGCTCTTTTCTAAGAAACTAGTGGTTGTACACAAACCATAATTCTTGTTCTTGGCGGCACTCAGAAGAGCTTCACATACAAAAGGAAAAACACACATCCTTAGTTGGACAGCTGTAACACCTCAATTCCGGTTGAAACAGAAGTATGAGTGAATCGTCACTAAACTAACTGTTTACATCAGGATCACAATGAGACCATGTCCACACGCACAAACCATTGCACACTAACCACAATCAGAATATAAATAAATACAGCGGAAGTCTTTAATATAAATGAACTGAGTAATTCTATTGATAATTAAAATAGATTATCCAATTATCCAATTATCAAAACATAAATAAAATATTTATTACATCGTCTTATAAATCCAAACTGAAATAAAATAAAACTAAACCAACAACGTCCTAAAGGTACACACAGTAAGGGCACTCGCATGAATCGTCATGCTCGTCCTCCCCTACTTGTACTTCCAGAGTAGCAACACCTCCATACATTGGAGGATCCACTTAGTCCTCCACAATATAACCTACATCAACATCTGGAAAAAAAAATGGTGTATATACAAGGGTGAGCTCACAACTTAGCTCAGTAAAACAATCAGACAATGCAACAAGCAATATGCATGAGTAACATTCACATTTGGTCTGGTATACTTGCACAGTGCTATGGTAAGGTTTGGTGGCCACTGTACCTCTATGCACGAGAGTGTGGCAATGCCCAACAGTCAGTTACCTACCACACTATTGTTGTCGTCCCATATCACTCACTTTGAAATATAGATAGAGCAAGAATCTAGTGGGCAGGCTACACCTCCATCCTATGTCCTCCCCCTGATATTTTTACACCATACCAATACCTACACCCCTATTGGCAAGGGCTTGCAAGGGGATTTGTCACTAGCCAATCCTACATGTCATCACAGTATCAAAGGCCCTATCCCAGCACATCTTCCTATGGCATAGAGATAGGACTCGAGTCTGACGGCTAGGCCATAGACACAATGTCGCATCCTCCCCCTGATACCCTACCCGTACCAAACATGCTAAGATATTAGCGATACGAAAAGGTGCTAATATGAGGAATGATCCAAGACCCTCGGCCCTTTCCATTCCACACACCAACGAAAACATTCACATGCCTAACAATCACACCCTAGCATAGCGAGTATGCATGAACAAAATATAATAACAGAAAATAAAGATGACATGTTGATATTCACAAGCAACACTCCACAGAAACAATAGTTGTTAATAACGTTTTACTGTTATTAAGTTATTAGGGTTTAGGTCTGATTCCCTTACCTAACGCTTGATTGCTAGCTTGCTCCATGTCACAGAGTCCAATCTCGCTATTACAAGGCCCTACATGACATTAGGGTTTGATTAGAACTAGTTCCATAGGGTTTATGTTGGTCGAAAACCAACTAGGTCAAAAACCAACCCATTCTAGACATATCGATTGCAGGTCACTGTACAGTGGCTTGACCGGTATAGTCGATCAGACAGCCTTGGCAGGCTACCCGAGAGGTACCAGTCGCACCTAGTGCCACTGGTATGGTCAACCGGTATGCCTCCTGAAGACCACCAACTTGGTGTTCGTCTTTCGTCGATCATCCATCATGACTTCTAGGGTTCCTCTTATACATTCTAGGCTTGAGCAATGAATTGGGTTTGTTTTTATCATCCATTCGAGTTCTAGTTCTGATGATCCTTGGTCTAAGATTTACATCTAGGGTTTATCGGCCAATTCAGGGTTTATTGGTGAATTTAGGGTTTTGGATCAATACCTAGCCTTGCATGGTATTGATCGACATCTAGAACAACCTACAATTAGAGAGAGGTACATTACTTACTGTTGGTCTACGAACTATGTGTTATTCTTCCAATGGAGTATCCTTTGCAGCCTTTTTAGGCTCCTTTCTCCTCTTCAGGTCTCCTTCTAGTCTCTAGGGTTTATGAGGATTAACAAAAAGGGTTTAAGGAGTTTAGGAGTCATTATATAGACTAAGTTAGCTTTTAGGATGGGTTCCTAAGTTAAGAAAGTCTATAGGATTGAGATTTGACAAGCAGGACTGTGAGACCTACATGCAAATTTCGAGGACGAAATTTCTTTTAAGGGGGTGGAGTTGTAAGACCCGTACTCCATGAACCCAATCTAAACCTCTATTTCATGTCGTAACAGGTCTTCCAATTATAACCGGACCAGACGGGATGAGCGGATGACAATCAGGTACAAAAAGGGATCAAATGTATAATAAATTTTTATACCGGTCTCATCATACTGGTCTACATACCGGTCAACCGGTATGTCTGCCCAGGCAGACTAGTTAGATCCAGAAATGGATCTCTGTGGGTCCCGCTTACCAAATCTCGATCCTAAAGACTTTCCTAGCCTGTTTAAGGACCTCTAAACCTCCTTAAACCTCTTTGATTGATTCTCACAAACCCTAAAGAGGAGAAGGAGATCGGAAGAGGAGGAGGAGCTGATAAAGGTTGAAGAGGAGCCTCCATTGGACGAAGAACACCATAGCTTGTAAACCAACGGTGAGTGCCTAAACTTTCCTCTAGGATAAGTAATGTGGATGATTGATCAATACAATGCAAGGCGAGGTATTGATCTAAAACCCTTAATTTGCCGTCAAACCCTAATACAGTCAATAAACCCTATATTCAAATTCTAGGCTAAGGATCATTGAAACTAGGACTTGAATGGATCATTAAATAAACCCTAATACGTTGTTCAGGCCTAGAATGCATAGGGGAAACCCTAGAAGCCATAATGGGCGATTGACAGAAGACGAACACCAAGTTGGTGGTCTTCCGAAGGAATATCGATCGACTATACCGGTTGCACTATATACAATCGGTACTACGACCAGTTCCTCTCGGGAACTGGTCATGAAGGGACCGGTCGACCATATCGGTTGCACCATTCCCTACAGGACAGCGACTGGTACATGCGACCGGTATGCATTGTATCGGGTATATTTTGATACCAGTTGGTTTTCGACAAACGTAAACTCTAAGAAACTAATTCTAATTAAACCCTAACATCGAGTAGGACTCTGTGATAGCGAGATTGGATGCTGTGATGCAGAATAAGCTAGCAATTAGGCACCAAGTAAGGGAATCAGACCCAAACCCAAATTAACTAATAACAGTAAAACGTTGTTAATAATTATCTTGTGCTATGGAGTATTGCTTGTGTATATTCACATGTCATCTTTACTTTCAGTATTATATTATGTTCATGCATACTAGCTATGCTAGGATTGTGTGTTAGGCACATGTAAATGTTTTTGTTGGTGTATGGAATGGGAAGGGCCTGGGGTCTTGGATCATTCATCACACTAACACCTTTTCGTATCACTACTATCTTAGCATGCTTGGTGTGGGTAGGGTATGTAAGACCCGCACTCCATGAACCCGATCTAAAGCTTGAGTTCATGTCGTAACAGGTCTTCCAATCATCACCGGGCCAGACGGGACGAGCGGATGATAAACAGGTACGAAACAGGCCGAATTAAGTATGGATTAATTCATACCGGTCGATGGTACCGGTCTTGGTATCGATCGACCGGTATAGTCTGCGCAGCAGACCACTAAGATCCAAAAACGGATCTCTGCGGGTCCCACTTTCCAAATTTAAAATCGAAGGACTTTCCTAATACTATGAGGCTTTCTAAACCTAAACCTAGCCTATATAAACCCCTCTAAACCTTCTAAAACCTCTTCCATGATCCTCACAAACCCTAGAAAGGAGAAAGAGGCTGAAGAAGGAGAAGAAGCTAGGAAGGAGAGGGAAGAGCCGCCATTGTCGTTCGACGAAGAACAAGTTACCGCAAGTCAACGGTAAGTGCTCAAACCTTCCTCTACCATAAGTAATCTAGAATGATTAATTGTAGTTGGATCAATACCATGCAAAGCGAGGTATTGATCTAAACCCTATTTTGCTGATAAACCCTAATTTAGTCGATAAATCATAGATTCAAGTTCTAGGTTGAGACCATCGAAACTAGGACTTAGATGGAGTTGGAAACAACTCTAACTCAATGCTCAGACCTAGAATGTGTAGGAAAAATCCTAGGATCATTAGGGGATGATCAACGAAAGTCGAGAAATCGGACGTATGGTCTTCGAGAGACATACCGGTCGACCATACCGGTCACACCATATGCGATCGGTACTGCGACCGGTACCTCTCAGGGAGTGGTCTGTGGGGACCGGCCGACCATACCGGTCGTAGGTTTTCCCACAGTGCTGCGACCGGTACCTGTGATCGATCAGCTCTGTGAGATGTGTTTGTAATCTCGTTGGTTTTCCGACCAACGTAAACCCTAAGAGAACTATTCTAATTAAACCCTAATATCGTGTAGGACCTTGTGATAGCATGTTTGGACCTTGCGACGCGGAGCAAGCTATCAAACAAGCGTCATGTAAGGGAATCTGACCTAAACCCTAATAATTAAATAACAGTAAATCTTTGTTAATAATTATGATTTTGTGGATTAATGTTTGTGCATTCTCGCATGTCATCCTTTACTTTCAGATATTATTATTGTTCATGCATACTTGCTATGCTAGGTTATGACTGTTAAGCATGTGATTGTTTTCTTTGGTGTGTGGAATGGGAAGGGCCTGGGGTCTGGGATCATTCCTCACACTAGCACCTTTTCGTATCGTTCTGTCTTAGCATGCTTGGTGCGGGTAGGGTATCAGGGGGAGGGAGTGGCCCTGTGCTCTCCGGCCTGGCCACTAGACTGTAGCTCTATCTTTATGCCGTAGGGAGCTACGCTAGGACAGGGCCTACTATGATGACATGTAGGATTGGTTAGTTGCGAGCCCAGTTTGCAAGCCCTCGCCAATAGGAGCTTACGTGTTGGTATGGGTAGAGTATCAGGGGAGGTGTTGGCGGTATTTGATCCGGACGCCTTAGCTCTATCTTTATTCCATGATAGGGTGCATGTGGGATGTCAGTGGTGTTTGATTCATTGGGAGGCTTCACACACTCGTGTATAGAGGTGCGGTGGCTGCCAATCCTTTCTATAGCACATTGCAAACTTAAACCAGACCATGATATGAATGTTACTCATGCATATGTTTGTTGCATTGTCTGATTGTCTTACTGAGCTAAGTTGTGAGCTCACCCTTGTATATATACATGTTTTTAGTAAGATGATGCAGGTTACACAGTGGAGGATTACGTGGACGCTCCAGTGTATGGAGGCATGGCTGCCCTAGACGTGCAAGCAGGAGAGGACGAGCATGACGCTTCATGCGAGTGCCCTTTCTGTATGTACATTTAAGATTTGATTTTATTTATTTTCGGTTGAAGATACAATTGATGTAAAGATACTTACTTAAGTTTTGGGAATTTGAATAACTTGCTATTTATTTAATTTTATCAGTAGATTACTCAGTTCATTCTATTTAAAACTTCCGCTGTATTTATTATATCCTGATTGTGGTTATGTGCAATGGTTTGTATGAGTGGACACGGTCTTATTGAGATCCTGGTGTGAGCCGTTGGTTCAGTGACGGTTCACTCACACTTCTGGTTCGACCAGAATTGGAGTGTGACAACTTGGTATCAGAACTCTTAGGCTCTGTCCAACAGACCATACTTGCCCTTAACTAAGTCGATGAACTGAGATAGGAAAAAAAAATTAAAAGCTTTAATAAGAACCCACCTTAAGCACTTGTTTGATGCCTGAGACTAAATATGACAGAGCATAACATACTATATTAATTATGGAATTAATAAACAGACATGCTCTAGTGAGAAAAGAAACCATAACCATCTATTAAATATCTAAACTGTAGCAAAAGTTAACGGTGCTACAGGGTACAGTCCACAAGCCGGACAGTTACCCTGTTATATAAATTGTACTGAAAAAGAGAGGAAAAATGAGAAGTCTATCATGGGATTAGGGGCATAGGAGGAATAGGGTCGGCAATATCATAATCACGCTCATAGGCGACCCTGAGCCAGTGCATCTGCTCCTAGGTGACTCTGAGGCTACGAGCAAGGCGTCCCAAGTCATGACTCATCTCACGTTGAGCATCCTTGATATCCGTGAACATACCCTTCACGGTGTCGGGAGGAGGCTGAGATGGTCCCGCTGCATGTGTGGGCAGTGGTGCTGGTGCTGGAACATCCTCCATCTGATCATCGCCATCCCCATCATCACCCCTTGCCTCTGCTGCATGAGCCACATTGGCTGTTGCTGTTGCTGCTGCCGTGGCTGCTACCCTCCTGAGTGGGCGAGGGCGAGCATCCAATTCCTCATCGCTGATCGACAGGTTGTCCATCTGCATCCGAATGATGGCATCCCAGTCAATGTCAGAGGTCATGGTGTCCTCGAAAGCAGTCTCACCCTTCATGTCCACTCGTAATCGCTGCAGAAGAGTGGTGATGAGTCTACCATATGGAAGGTTACTGGCCCGATCGGACAGAGTAGCCTGACGCATGGTCCTGATGATGATGTAGGGGAGATAGACCCGCTCCCCTGTGCAGAGACAATAGGTCAAATACTGAGTGAGCTGAGACAACTCACTGTAATGACCGCTTTGAGGCACGATATTGTGCTAAATGATGCGGCAGTATACCTGAGGCACAGGTCTCAAGCTAGCAGCCTTCATAGGCGCCCCAGGGTTAAGTATCTGCTCTGAAATCTCTTGGCATAGATCCTCAGGGAGAAAGCCCTTCACTTTGGGGGCGTAGTACACCAAGTCACCATCATTGGGTATCCCCAAAAGATCAGCAAGCTGGTGATTGTCAAAGGATATGGGAACGCCCTTGGCAAAGCTGGTGATGCGGAGGTCCCTACCACGACCGAAGTCGTTAACATTTCCCTTGACCTCCAGGTTGGTGTAGAAATGTTTGACAAGGTTGGGACGGGTGGTCACGGTATAGGTGATGACAGACAACCACCCAAGTCTGCCAAAAGCAGCTTCAACGTCAAACGGGCTTGTGCCGCCTCGGAACGAAACCACTGTTCATCGAGCTGTGGAACAGGTGGGTGAGGAAGGTGCATGCCAAGACCATATGAGCGTTTACCGGTACCTTTGCGTTAAGACATTTTGAACTACAAAAAAAAGACAAATAAAGAGAAATGAGTTAGAATTTTAGAAATTTTGACAGCATAACGACAGTAAATCAAGCAAAAGCCTCGAACTCACCCAAAACTTGGGGAGGAGGACTTACGTAATGTCACACCCCAATTCTGCACTAATCAGAATGGTGTGATGAACCACTAAATAACCAACGGTTCAACCAAGATCTCAATAGATTGTGTCCGTGTTACTCAAACCATACACATCCACATTTAATAATCAGAGTAAATACACAATAGCGGAAGTCTTTAATATTAAATGAACTGAGAATCTAACTGTGATAATCATAAGTAAAATATCCAATTATGTTGTATTAACTGAGACATAAATAAATAAAGTATCAATTACATTCCCTTAATAGTTCAACAAAATATAGAATCTAATTGAAAACACATGAGTTGCATTCGCATGAGGAATCATTCGTCTCCACTACGTCTTCAGCCTCCATAGCAGCAGCATACCCGTATGCAGGCGCATTCATATAGTCTTCAACTTCCGTACCTACATCATCAACTAAAAATATTCGAATTCGAAAGGGTGAGCACACATCATGGCTCAGTGAGCAAAACAAAACAATGCAACAAACATATGCATGCTTTCAATTCATATCTGTGGTCTGATGTATAAGTTTGCAATATGCTATAGAAAGGTTTGGTGGCCACCTTGCCCCTATGCACAGGTGAGAAGCCCGCCAAAAGTTAACGTTTATTGACGTCCCCATCCAACCCACTATGGAATAGAGATAGAGCTAAAGTGCTGAGGCCCACTAAAGGTTAACGTTCATTGACGTCCCCATCACACTTCCCCTGATACTCTACCCATACCAACACGTAAGCCCCTGCTGGCGAGGGCTTGCAAACTGGGCTCGCAACTAACCAATCCTAATGTCAAACAGTGTATACAAGACCTCACCCCAGCATCCCTCAATACGTCCATAGAGATAGAGCTAAGACCCCCCGGCAGAGTCAGAGACCACTGGGACCGAGACCACCTCCCCTGATACTCGCTCGGATCAAGCACCAACCATACAAAAACATTCACATGCCTATTCCTAGCATCATCATCATCATCATGTTGTAATAAACAGAAGTAAATATGCATGAACAGTTATAACAGGAATATTGGATGACATGTTGAATGCACATACAAGCATACACGCATAGAATCAATATGGCATTGGACTCAAGAAATAAAAATAGTTTATTATTAACCAGTTAGTTTAGGTCTTGTTCTCTCACCTGACGCTTGTTTGATAGTCCGCTTCACGTCACAAGGTCCAAACGTGTTGTCACAAGGTCCTATACGATATTAAGGTTTAGTTAGATTAGGTTTACGTTGGTCGGAAAAACCAACAATGGCAAAACACATCTTACAGAGCTGACCGATCGTAGATACCGGTCGCAGCTCTGTGGGGAAACCTGCGACCGGTATGGTCAGTCGGTCCCCACAAGCCAGTCCCCGAGAGGTACCGGTCGCAGTACCGGTCGCATGGGGTGCAACCGGTATGTCTCCGGAAGACCATACATCCGATTTCTCAACTTTCGTCGGTCATCCCCTATTGATTCTAGGGTTTCTCCTGCACATTCTAGGTCTGAGCATTGAGTTAGAATTGTTCCAACTCCATTCAAGTCCTAGTTTTGATGGTCTTCATCCTAGAATTCGAATATAGGGTTTACCAACCAAATTAGGGTTTGACGGCAACATATGGTTTAGGTCAATACCTGCGTTGCATGGCATGGATTCAATAACAACCCACCCTACAAGAGTTCATAGAGTAGAAGAAGGTTTAAGCACTTATCGTCGACTTGCGGTGAGATGTTCTTCGTCGAACGGTAATGATGGCTCTTCCTTCTCCTTCCTAGCTCCTTCTCCTTCTTCAATCTCCTTTCTCCTCTCTAGGGTTTGTAAGGATCAATGTGAGGGATTCTAGGAGGTTTAGAGGGGTTTATATAGGCTAAGATTAGATTTAGGAAACCTCCTAGCATTAGAAAAGTCTTAGGGTTCAGAATTTGGAAAGTGGGACCCACAGAGATCCGTTTTCGGATCTTCGTAGTCTGCTGCGCAGGCTATACCGGTCGACCGGTACCAAGACCAGAACCAAGACCGGTACCATCGACCGGTATGACTTAATTCATACCTAATTTGGTCCGTTTGGTCCGATTTCATACCTGGTTGTCATCCGCTCGTTCCGTCCGGCACGGTGATGATTGGAAGACCTGTTACGACATGAATTCAAGGTTTAGATTGGGTTCATGGAGTGCGGGTCTTACAACTCCCCCCCTCTTATAAAAATTTCGTCCTCCAAATTGCACATACCTTCCGAGTAAAAAAGATGAGGGTATTGCTTCCGCATAACATTTTCTTCTTCCCATGTGACTTCTTCTATTTCCCAGCTTCTCCAGGTGACTTTGACATAGTAAATGTCACGGTTGCATAGTCGTTGAACCTTTCGACTGGTGATTTGAGTTGGTGCTACTTCAAATGTCAAATCATCAGTCAAATCAGGTGGATCTGCTGCCAAAACGTGTGTTGGGTCCCTAACATACTTCTTCAATAATGAAACATAGAATACATCGTGCACACCTGACATGGATGGTGGTAGTGCTAACTGGTAAGCCACTTTTTCCACGTTTGGCTAGAATCTCATATGGCTCGACATATCTCGGACTTAGTTTCCCTTTCTGTCCGAACCGTTTCAAACCTCGCATAGGTGACACTTTGAGGAATACCTTATCACCTACGGCAAACTCAAGGTCTCGGCGTCGAGTATCTGCATATTGCTTTTGACGATTCTGAGCCGTTCTCACTCTTTCCTTGATGATGTCGACCACTCGACAAGTCTCTTCAACAAATTATGATCCAATAATGCTACGTTCTCCCACTTCATTCCAAAATAGAGGAGTTCGACACTTTCTACCATACAGTGCTTCATAGGGTGACAACTGTATAGTAGCTTGATAGCTGTTGTTATAAGAGAACTCGATCAATGGTAATTTTTCATCCCATGATCCTTTAAAATCAATTGCACAGGCTCGAAACATGTCTTCTAGAATCTGAATGGTACGCTCTGGCTGTCCGTCTGTCTGGGGATGGAATGCAGTACTGAACTTTAATGTTGTACCCATAGCTTTTTGCAATCCTTCCCAAAACTTTGAAGTAAATCGTGGATCTCTGTCGGACACAATGCTTTCAGGTACACCGTGTAGCCTGAAAATATTATCCACATATAACTTGGCTAACCTCTCCAATGTATACTGAGATCGTATAGCTATAAAACAAGCTGTTTTAGTCAGACGGTCTACGATCACCCAAACTGCGTCAACTACTAGAGGAGTCACTGGTAATCCTGTGACGAAGTCCATGGTGATGCAGTCCCATTTCCATGCTGGTTCCGGTAACGGCTGTAACAATACTACCGGCCTTTGACGTTCAGCCTTTACTTTCTGACAATTTAGGCATTGAGACATGAATTTAGCTACATCTGTTTTCATTCCCCTCCACCAATACAACTTCTTCAGATCATGATACATTTTTGTACTTTCAGGATGTATCGAATAGATGGTGGTATGGGCTTCTTTCATCAATCGGTGTCTAATGTCCAAGCTTTCTATTTCAAGTACACATATCCTTCCTTTGTACTTCAGTACCTTCTCTTCGTCCAAGGTGAACTCAGGGATAGTCCTACCTTTTTTGATGTCTTCTTGTACTGTCCTTAGGTAAGGATCTGATTTGATAGCTGTTTTTACTTCATCAACGATGTCCGGTATAATCTTTAATGCGGCGAACATATTTAAAAACCGATGGATAAACCCTTGGTTGGCTGACCCATCCGGTGTATCTATCACAAACTATTTATTACCGTGATTGTATACCTTCCCGGTAGTACCCATTGCTATAGTTGTGCTAACCTCTCCCTGAGATTTTATTATTGCCTTTCTACTCAACGTATCGACTACTATATTAGCCTTCCTGGGTGATACTGGATATCACAGTCATAGTCTTTTAATAATTCCAGCCATCTTCTTTGTCTCATATTCAACTCCTTCTGATTAAATAAATAAGACAGACTTTTATGGTCTGATTTAATCTGAAACTTCTCCCCGTACAGATAATGTCTCCATATCTTGACAGCATGTATTACTGCCGTTAGTTCCAGATCATGAGTGGGATAGTTTTTCTCATGTGTCTTCAACTGTCTTGAGGCATAAGCAATCACTTACTCTCCTTGCATCAGTACACATCCTAATCCCAATCCTGACGCATCAGTGTATAAGGTAAATGGCTGTCCTGGAATCGAAATAGTCAAGATCGGAGCGGATATCAATCTAGCCTTCAATGTTTTAAAACTCTTCTCGCATTTCTCAGTCCAAACAAACTTTTCGCCCTCTTGGTTAAACTGGTAAGAGGTACGGCAATTCAAGAATAGTCTTCCACAAATCGTCGATAATAACCAGCTAGACCCAAGAAACTTCTAATTTTTGCAACACTCTTCGGTGCCTCCCACTTCACAATAGCTTCGATCTTGCTCGGATCTACTTTAATTCCCTCAGCGGATACCACATGGCCTAGAAAAGCGACTTCATTCAGCCAAAACTCACACTTTATAAATTTGGCGTACAGCTTTTCCTTTCGTAACCGCTATAGAGCAGCTCTTAAATTCATAATATGAGTTTCTTTGTCCTTAGAGTAGACCAATATGTCATCAATAAATATTATAATCGACGTATCCAACATGTCGTGGAAAACCCGGTTCATAAGTTCCATAAAGGTTGCTGGTGCGTTTGTCAATCCAAATGACATGACCAAGAATTCATAATGTCCATATCTGGTCCTGAATGTTGTCTAAGGAATATCACCATCTTTAATCTTCAACTGATGATAGCCTGACCGAAGATCGATCTTAGAGAACACTTTTGCCCCTTGCAACTGATCGAACAAGTCATCGATCCGAGACAATGGGTATCGATTCTTGATGGTCCGTTTATTTAGTTTCCGGTAGTCTATACACAATCGAACACTACCGTCCTTCTTCTTTACAAATAATACTGGCGCTCCCCATAGTGATATGCTAGGGCTAATGTAACCCTTGTCCAGCAATTCTTGTAATTATACTTTTAGTTCCTTTAATTCAGTAGGAGCCATTCGATAGGGTGCTTTAGATACTGGTGCGGCTCCGGGTATAAGATCTATAACGAACTCTGTCGCTCGGTCGGGTGGTAGTCCTGGTAGTTCCTCAGGAAATACATTTGGAAAATCACGTACAACATCAATATCCTCCATTTGTGGTGCTTCCTTGGTAAGATCGACCACAGATACTAAATACCCAATTCCTCCTTTCTCGAGGCATTTCTTAGCCTTAAATGTAGAGAGGATGAGCTTTCGTTTACGGGAAAGTTTGGTTCCCGAAAAACTAAACTCTACTATTTGCTTGTCCTTAAATGTCAGCTTCTTTTCTGCACATAATAGGTTTGTAGAATGTCGAGCTAACCAGTCCATTCCTAAGATGACGTCAAAGTCTGCCATCTTAAGTTGGATCAAAGTTGCATCCAAAGTCTGTTCACCAATAAGGACTGGACATGGTCCATATCCTTTTTCTAGCTCCACTTCTAGTCCCATCGGTGATCGTACAAGTAGTTTGTAGTCTAATGTTTTGATGGATAAATTCAGCTTCTTTCTATAAGACACAGATATAAAAGAATGAGTAGCTCCTGAATCAAAGAGTGCTCTGACGGGTATGCCATTTATAGGTATGATACCTGTGATTTATTTTAACTCTACATGCTCATACAATGTAATGCAACTTTAAAAAGAAATATAAGTCATACCTGTGACCACGTCGGGTGATGCGGCAGCATCCTCAGATGTAACCGCGTAAACACGTCCTTGATGTATTTGCCCCCTGGGTTTAGGACATTCCTTTGCTATATGTCCAACCTGATTGCAGTTATAACACTTTATTCCATCAGTAGTTGGCTTTTGTTGCTGTTGAGCTCCGGGAGTAGCCTTGGTTGCAGCAGTAAAGCCTTGAGCACGGAAGGGTTTGAAAGTTTTGTTATTCCCTCCATTATAAAAATTCCCAGCTGGCCTTTTTATACCTCTGTTTTGCCCGAGGTAACTCTCCTTCTGGCTCGATTCTATAACTCGAGCAATTTGCACAGCTTCATTATATATTTTCTTCTCCAAACCTAGAACATGCTCTCTGATGCTTCCTCTAAGTCCCGTGACAAACCTACGGGTCTTAGTGTCTTCTTCTTGCATGCTGAGTGGTGCAAAGAAAAACAGCTCCTCATAACGCTGTTGATATGCATCCACGGACATCTGTCCCTGATATAAACTCAGGAACTCCTTCTCCATAGAATCTCTGAAGATGCGTGGAAAATACTTCTCAAAGAACGCCTCCTTATATATGGCCCAAGTTAAGTGGGTGTGCTTGGATAATAGGTAGGCCCTAGTAGATTTCCACCAATGATGTGCATCACCTTTTAGCATGAAGGTGGCACATAATACCTTCTTTTCTTCTGTAATAGTCATCATCAGAAAATTCCTCTCCATTTCGTCGATCCAATGTGCTGGCCATAAAGGATCGGACGGTTTATCGGTAAACTCCTTGGGCTTCATCTTTAAGAATCGCTCAACCAGTCGGGAGTGGTCCATTTGATTTTGAGGGTATGTCCCAAACATAGGTTGTGGATACTGGTAATTAACTTGAACTACTTCAGGACCTGATACTGGAATCTGTGCAGCTGGTGGTTGAGGTGTTTGAGGTGCTGGGTGGTTACCCACCGGTGCTGCACTTGTTTGTCCAGTCGGCATTGGTGTAGCATGTGCTGTCTGAAATATCATTCCCATTGCTGCTTGCATTTGAGCCTGTGCTTGTTGCATTTGTTGCAGCTGTTGCGCTAGGTTCATAACCACGGTTGCCAGCTCCGGTGGTGGAGGTGGCAAGTTTGTAGGATTTGCCTGGCCAGTAGCTGCTGGCGGTGCCATATTCAGATTTTCTTGTACTTCTAGATTTTCATGACTGCTTCCCTCCACAGGTGGTGGTGGTGGAATTGGGTTACAACTTCGTCTAGTCACCCTTCGCCCAGCCATTTCCTGTTCTGATGGTGAAAAGGTCTGAACAATTACAGAACATGTGAGGCAATCAATATAATTGTTCTTAAATTAAAATCTGACTAATCAGTCCAAAATTCAAAATTTTCAGATCATTCGGACAATCATACTGTATTTTCCATCGTAGGGTTTATGGTAGGGTCGGTCGTAGGGTCGCATATTTTGGTCGAATTGTGCCACCCTATGATCCCGAATCAGGTTTTTAAACCCGATTTTGGATTCCTTTCCCATTCTTTCTTCTTCCAATTCCCATATGGTGTAGGACACTTGTTTTATCTAGTGAGCCTAGGTCTAAAGGATCAGGAGTAAATCTGTGGTAATCCAACCGGCATCCAAAGGTCTTTAAGTTGCACGGTGGTCCAAATACACGGAAATAGAGGTTCTACAACTCTTAACCTCAAGGTTACAGGTTCTATCGAGAATATAATGCCATTGGTCAAGGCACTACAGGAGTAAGTCTGGAGAAAGTTGTGGTACATCAATAAATCAGGTATAAATCGAAAAGATGTACTCTCAACATGATTAAACATTTAACTGTTCATTCAGTTCATATCTCTGTTCATGTTGTCGATCATGAGAGTGGCTCGGATTGGTATAATCAGGACTAATATTCAAGAATAATATCTATAACCCCAATTGACAGGTTGAATCAAGAAGGCATCCTGTCAAGGTACGAGAATCTAAAATCTGGTATGTGCATCCTTTGTATACTAGTTAACTATCCGACTTATATATCGTACCCTATATTATTTGTTTATCAGGGTAACTTTGGATTTTCTTTCTCTGTCAGTGTTTACATATGGTTCCACCCTTTATATGTACATTATTGTCTTGTTTAAGTTCTGTCTCAACCAACACAGGTGCTTATGGTGTGTTTGTATTAAAGCTTTTAAATTTTATCCTATCTCAGTTCATGGCTTTTGTGGAAGTATATCGGTTTAACAGACAGGGCCTGAGAGCTCTGATACCAAGTTGTCACACCCCAATTCTGCACTAATCAGAATGGTGTGATGAACTGCTAAATAACCAACGGTTCAACCAGGATCTCAATAGGCTGTGTCTGTGTTACTTAAACCATACATCCATATTTAATAATCAGAGTAAATACACAATAGCGGAAGTCTTTAATATTAAATGAACTGAGAATCTAACTGTGATAATCATAAGTAAAATATCCAATTATGTTGTATTAACTGAGACATAAATAAATAAAGTATCAATTACATTCCCTTAATAGTTCAACAAAATATAGAATCTAATTGAAAACGCATGAGTTGCATTCGCATGAGGAGTCATGCGTCTCCACTACGTCTTCAGCCTCCATAGCAGCAGCATACCCGTATGTGGGCGCATTCATATAGTCTTCAACTGTCATACCTGCATCATCAACTAAAAATATTCGAATTCGAAAGGGTGAGCACACATCACGGTTCAAGAGCAAAACAAAACAATGCAACAAACATATGCATGCTTTCAATTCATATCTGTGGTCTGATGTATAAGTTTGCAATGTGCTATAGAAAGGTTCGGTGGCCACCTTGCCCCTATGCACAGGTGAGAAGCCCACCAAAGGTTAACGTTTATTGACGTCCCCATCCACCCCACTATGGAATAGAGATAGAGCTAAAGTGCTGAGGCCCGCCAAAGGTTAACGTTTATTGACGTCCCCATCACACTTCTCCTGATACTCTACCCATACCAACACGTAAGCCCCTGCTGGCGAGGTGCTTGAAACTGGGCTCGTAACTACACAATCCTAATGTCAAACAGTGTATCCAAGGCCTCACCCCAGCATCCCTCAATACGTCCATAGAGATAGAGCTAAGGCCCCCCGGCAGAGTCAGAGACCACTGGGACCGAGACCACCTCCCCTGATACTCTACGACGTAATAGTTCTGCTAAGGTAATGGCGATACGACGATGTCAGTGGCAAGACTTGAGTTAGAGATAGAGCTAAGGCCCCCCGGCAGAGTCAGAGACCACTGGGACCGAGACCACCTCCCCTAATACTCGCTCGCATCAAGCACCAACCATACACAAACATTCACATGCCTATTCCTAGCATCATCATCATCATCATGTTGTAATAAACAAAAGTAAATATGCATGAACAGTTATAGCAGGAATATTGGATGACATGTTGAATGCACATACAAGCATACACGCATAGAATCAATATGGCATTGGACTCAAGAAATAAAAATAGTTTATTATTAATCGGTTATTTTAGGTCTTGTTCCCTCACCTGACGCTTGTTTGATAGTCCGCTTCACGTCACAAGGTCAAAACGTGCTGTCACAAGGTCCTATACGATATTAGGGTTTAGTTAGATTAGGTTTACGTTGGTCGGAAAAACCAACAATGGCAAAACACATCTTACAAAGCTGACCGGTCGCAGATACCGGTCGCAGCTTTGTGGGGAAACTTGCGACCGGTATGGTCAGCCGGTCCCCACAGGCCAGTCCTTGAGAGGTACCAGTCGCAGTACCAGTCGCATGGGGTGCGACCGGTATGGTTGATCGGTATGTCTCCGGATGCGACCGGTATGGTCGATCGGTATGTCTCCGGAAGACCATACATCCAATTTCTCGACTTCCGTCGGTCATCCCCTATTGATTCTAGGGTTTCTCCTACACATTCTAGGTCTGAGCATTGAGTTAGAATTGTTCCAACTCCATTCAAGTCCTAGTTTTGATGGTCTTCATCTTAGAACTCGAATATAGGGTTTACCAACCAAATTAGGGTTTGACGGCAACATAGGGTTTAGGTCAATACCTGCGTTGCATGGCATGGATTCAATAACAACCCACCCTACAAGAGATCATAGAGTAGAAGAAGGTTTAAGCACTTACCGTCGACTTACGGTGAGATGTTCTTTGTCGAACGGCAATGACGGCTCTTCCTTCTCCTTCCTAGCTCCTTCTCCTTCTTCAATCTCCTTTCTCCTCTCTAGGGTTTGTGAGGATCAATGTGAGGGATTCTAGGAGGTTTAGAGGGGTTTATATAGGATAAGATTAGATTTAGGAAACCTCCTAGCATTAGGAAAGTCCTAGGGTTCGGAATTTGGAAAGTAGGACCCACAGAGATCCATTTTCGGATCTTCGTAGTCTGCTGGGCAGGCTATACCGGTCGACCGGTACCAAGACCGGTACCAAGACTG
Organism: Protea cynaroides; assembly: GCA_028583415.1. Classification (NCBI taxonomy): domain Eukaryota; kingdom Viridiplantae; phylum Streptophyta; class Magnoliopsida; order Proteales; family Proteaceae; genus Protea; species Protea cynaroides. Next base: position 86,953,789 of record CM053269.1, read on the forward strand.
GTACCATCGATCGGTATGACTTAATTCATACCTAATTTGGTCCGTTTGGTCCGATTTCAAACCTGGTTGTCATCCGCTCGTCCCGTCCGGCCCGGTGATGATTGGAAGACCTGTTATGACATGAATTCAAGGTTTAGATCGGGTTCATGGAGTGCGGGTCTTACACGTAACCCCCAAACAGTTCAGGAAGACCAAGCATACATCAATTAAACAAGAAATTTGGGAAAATTCAGCAAAATCGATTTTTTTCCAAAACCTAGGTTAGAAATCAAAAAATTTTGATTTTTGTAAAAACCTTTCTGTAAAACCTCAAATTGGTTGAGGGATTTTGCTCATAGAGGTCCCTAAACCAATTTTAAGCCCAAGGAAAAGAGTTCCTATGGTTGGAATTTCCTAATCAAAGAAAAACCTAAATTTTGGGCTTGGAACCATAGAGAAACGATATGAAAATGATGAATGGAAGGAAACAACTTACTTGGAGGCGATGTTCTAGGCCTTGATCGGAAGAAAATGGCTTCTAAGATCACCGGTCGGACTGTAGCTGCTCAGCAAGCCGGAGAGGAATCGCCACCGGAGAGGAAGAAGAAAAGAAAAGTGAGAAAAATCTCACTTTTCACGAATTTAAAGCCATTCTGGGCATACCCGTTGACGGTTTTTTTCATACCGGTCGACCGGTACCCCCCAGGGTATACCGACCGATACCTCTAGGTCAGGAGAGAAATCCTGACCGGTCGACTATACCGGTCGCTCCATACCCTACAGGGTAGCGACAGGTACATCGACCGGTACCCCTCGGGAATCCGAGAAATTTTGTCCGCCTGGACATACCGGTCGCACTACCATACATAGTGCCGTGACCGGTATGTTGCGACCGGACAACTATTCGAAGCCTAGAAAATTTTGAGAAAAATCTTAAAAGTTTCCAATTTAAGTTTTCGTTACGATTTTTGCCTTGCATTTGTTAAAGACTAACACTATTATGACTGTTCGATTATACCTCATGTGTTATGTCTTCTTTTCAGATCCAAGCAGGAAAATTTATTTGAGATGGTAGGCGAAAACGGTCGTAGAGGCTCGCGAAGGCGTCACCACTCCAGGGTACGCCAAGACGAGGACAATGTGGAAATAGGAAATGTTGAGGAGCAAAATGTGAACCCAAACGGTGAAGAAAGGTAGAGTCCCAGAGCACCAACAAATTTGTCAGGACCTCCTCACACAAACTCTGAAACAATTATGACGAATCTGATTTTTCAGATGGAAGCTCAGCAGAAAACATTCCTGAACGAGATGTTGAAGATGTTCAGGCCACCGGGATATATTCTTACAGAAGGTACACCTGAGTCTGGAAGAAATAACACCTCACTACCAATGGATGGTAGTACTGGGCCGATGGGCCAAGGACAGAATCTACAACCACCACACCAATTTCCATCATCATCTATCTATCAAGGAATCTATCCGTACCCACCACCATGGTATGGAATGAATGCACAGGGGCAGAATGACCTAAGCCGAGCGGTGGATAGGTTCTTGAAGCTGAAACCCCCTACTTTCACAGGGAAACTAGGGAAACCACTGTGGCCTACACAGTGGGTGTCTGAAATAGAGAAGAACTTCCGTTTGATGACTTGTATGGAAGATGAGAAGGTGCTATTTGCTACGCACATGCTTAAGGAAGATGCAAATGCCTGGTAGAATTCTATCCGGTCATACTTAGAGGTAAAGCACACTCAGATCGATTGGGCAACATTCAAGGGAGCTTTCTTCGATAAATACTTTCCGAAGAGCTTTAGAGATCAAATGGAGAAGGAATTCCTCAACCTGCAACAATCCCAGTCGACGGTTGATGCTTACCAGCAGAGATATAAAGAGCTGTTCTTCTTCGCTCCGACAAGCATGCAAGAAGAAGAAACCAAGACTCGTAGGTTCACCATGGGATTACGAGGAAGTATCCGAGAGCACGTCTTGGGTTTGGAGAAGAAGATATATAATGAGGCTGTACAGATTGCTAGGGTAATTGAATCCAGTCAAAGAGATAGTTTCTTTGCTCAGAACAAGGGACTGAAGAGGCCTGCTACTGAGACTTCATGTGGAGGCAATACTAGACCATTCTGCCCATACAGGGCTCAACCTGCTGTGGTGCCTGCAAGGAACACTACTACACCACCACTGTCACAGTTTGCTGGACAGAACCCAAATGTTAAATGTTTCAACTGCCAGTAATTGGGTCATTATGCGAGGACCTGTACTCTACCCAAGAAGCAACTGCCGCAGCAAGGAAAGGTATTCGCAGTCACCACTGAAGAGGCAGCCGCATCACCTGATGTGGTTACTGGTATGATTACATTCCTCACTATTTGTTTTACTGTTGTTGTGTTTCAGCATGTAGAACTAAGGGATAATTAAATTTCAGGGACTGTAAATATAGCTGGATACCTGCCAGAGTACTCTTTGACTCTAGGGCCACACACTCCTTCGTTTTTATTTTTTTTGGGAAGCGAATGGAATTACCTGCCAAGTGTTTGAACCCAAGCTTGATAGTTCGCTCTCCGTTGGGAGTCAAAGTGGCGTTGAATGAATACTATGGGCCATGTACAGTTAGTATTGAGGGCCGAAACCTAAAAGCACATCTGGTTCTATTTGAGATGACAGACTTTGACGTCATCTTGGGAATGGATTGGCTAGGCCATCATTCGGCTAGCTTATTATGTGATGAAAGGAAACTTGTGCTTAAAGATGAGAAAGGGAAAGAGTTTAGCTTCACTAGGACCAAGTTACCTAGGAAGCGGAAGCTGATCCTCTGCGCCCTAAAAGCTAAGAGATGTTTAGAGAAGGAAGGAGTGGGGTATTTAGTGTCTGTGGTCGACATAACTACTGAGGTGCCAAAGATGGAAGATCTAGATGTGGTACAAGAGTTTTCAGATATATTTTTAGAAGAACTCCTGGGTCTACCTCCAGACAGGGCTACAGAGTTCGTGATAGACCTTATGCCAGGGTCGGCGTCGGTGTCTAAAGCACCATACAGGATGGCCCCTACTGAATTAAAGGAGTTAAAGACCCAATTACAATAACTACTAGATAAGGGCTTCATACGACCAAGAATATCGTCATGGGGAGCACCTGTATTGTTCATCAAGAAGAAGGACGGTAGTGTACGGCAATGTATTGACTACTAAGAGCTGAACAAGTTAACCATCAAGAACCGATATCCTTTGCCGAGGATTGATGATCTGTTCGATTAGTTGCAGGGTGCAAAGGTTTTCTCGAAGATTGATCTTAGATCAGGGTATCACTAATTGAAGATCAAGGCCACAGATATTCCGAAGACTGCTTTCAGGACAAGGTATGAACATTATGAGTTCCTTGTAATGTCATTCGGGTTGACTAACGCTCCAGCGTCATTCATGGAACTGATGAACCGAGTGTTTCATGACATGTTGGACACTTCGGTCATCGTATTCATTGACGACATATTGGTCTACTCATAAGACAGGGAGACTCATGCAACACACTTGAGAGCAGCCCTACAACGGCTGAGAAGAGAGAAGCTTTACGCCAAGTACAAGAAATGTAAATTTTGGCTAAAGGAAGTGGCCTTCTTGGGTCACGTAGTATCTGCAGACGGTATCAAGGTAGATCCAAGCAAGATCACAGCTATAGTAGGATGGGATGCATCGAAATCAGTTGCGGAGATTCGTAGTTTCCTTGGATTGGCTGGTTACTATAGAAGATTTGTGGAAGACTACTCAAGGATCGCCATTCCACTTACCAAACTAACCAAGAAAGGGAAAAAGTTCATATGGACGGATGAGTGTGAGAAGTGCTTTCACACTTTGAAGTCAAGACTAGTCTCTACACCTATCTTGACCATCCCAGCACCAGGCTTGTCGTTTACCTTATATACGGATGCCTCAGGGTTAGGTCTTGGATGTGTGCTAATGCAAGGAGAACAGGTGATTGCCTACGCATCAAGACAGTTGAAAGAGCATGAGAAGAACTATCCTACGCATGATTTGGAATTAGCAGCGGTTATTCACGCAATCAAAACTTGGAGACACTACCTTTACGGTGAAAAGTTTCAGATTAAATCGGATCACAAGAGCTTAACTTACCTTTTCACTCAGAAGGACCTGAATATGAGACAGAGGAGATGACTGAAACTATTAAAAGATTATGATTGTGATATCCAGTACCATCCGGGTAAGGTAAACGTTGTGGCTGATGCCTTAAGCAGAAAGTGGGCATTGAAACCTGAGACAGAACCTAGTACAAATGCTGCATTGTGTGCTGCAGCCTCAAGCTCAATAGAGAATGATGAAGAGTATAAATTAGAAACTGCAGGAGATCCAGTGGAACAGAGCTTAATTCATAAGTTCACGTTGATGTTCGCAACCTTGAAAATCTCATCGGATCTAATAGATGAGGTCAAAGTAGGAATCCTACATGATCCACACCTCAAGACTGTGCAAGAAGATCTAGAGAAGGGTAAAATTAACTCTGACTTTACCTTGGATTCAGACAAAGTACTCAGGTATCATGGATGATTATGTATACCTGAGAGTGAGAACTCAAATATTAGAGATCGAGTTATGACAGAAGCTCATTACACCCCATATTCGGTACATCTAGGAAGCACCAAGATGTACCATGATTTAAGAAGATTATATTGGTGGAGGGGTATGAAAGTGGATGTAGCTCGATTCGTATTCCAATGTTTGAATTGCCAGCAAGTTAAAGCAGAAAGGCAGAGACCCGCAGGTCCGCAGGTTTGCTACAACCACTATCGGAACCAGCATGGAAGTGGGATTGTATCACAATGGGTTTCGTCACTGGCCTACCTTTGACACTAAGGTCAGTGGATGCAGTTTGGGTTATAGTCGATCGACTTACCAAGATAGCTCGATTCTTCACAATCAGACCTCAGTATACCATGGAGAAGCTGGCCAAGTTATATATGGATAATATAGTCAGACTTCATGGCATCCCAGAAAGTATAGTGTCTGATAGAGATCCCCATTTTACATCAAAGTTCTGGGAAGGATTACAGAAAGCAATGGGAACCAAGCTGAAGTTTAGCACAACCTTTCATCCTCAGACAGACGGGCAGTCAGAAAGAACTATTCAAATCTTAGAAGATATGCTCAGAGCATGTGCTCTAGATTTCAAAAGAGCTTGGGACGAGAAGCTTTCACTCATCGAGTTTGCTTATAACAACAGTTACCAGGCTACGATCCAGATGGCTCCATATGAAGCACTCTATGGGAAGAAATGTCGTACACCTCTGTTATGGAATGAGGAGGGAGTGAGAAGGATTGTAGGACCGGAGTTCATCGAAGAAACTTGTCGAGTGATTGATCAAATTAAGGAAGAGTGAAGACAGCTCAAGTTCGACAAAAACACTATGCAGATAATCGACGTCGAGATCTGGAGTTTGCAGTGGGTGATAAAGTATTCTTGAAGATATCACCTGTGCGAGGTCTGAAACAGTTTGGTAAGAAGGGAAAGCTATGCCCCAGGTACGTGGGACCATACGAGATTTTGACCAGATGTGGTAATGTGGCATATCAACTGGCTCTACCACCATCCATGTCAAGCGTTCATGATGTGTTCCATGTATCTTTATTGAAGAAGTATGTCAGAGATCCATTGCACATCTTGACAGCAGACCCATCAGACTTGACAGAGGACTTAACATTTGAAGTAATACCTGTGATGCTCACAAGTCGAAAGGTACAACACCTTTGAAGCAAGGATATCCACTACATCAAAGTGCATTGGAAAAGCCAAGATGTGGAAGAAATTACTTGGGAGGAAGAGAACGCAATGAGAAAGGAATACCCTAACCTTTTCGATGACCAAGGTACATTCAAATTTCGAGGCCGAAATTTATTTTAAGGGTGGGGGAGTTGTGAAACCTATATGCAAATTTTGGGGACGAAATTTCTTTTAAGGGTGGGGGAGTTGTAAGACCCGCACTCCATGAACCCGATCTAAACCTTGAGTTCATGTCGTAACAAGTCTTATAATCATCACCGGGCCAGATGGGATGAGCGGATGACAAACAGGTACGAAATGGACCGAATTAAGTATGGATTAATTCATACCGGTCGATGGTACCGGTCGACCGGTATAGTCTGCGCAGCAGACCACTAAGATCCGAAACGGATCTCTGCGGGTCCCACTTTCCAAATTTCAAATCGAAGGACTTTTATAATACTAAGAGGCTTCCTAAACCTAAACCTAGCCTATATAAACCCCTCTAAACCTTCTAAAACCTCTTCCATGATCCTCACAAACCCTAGAAAGGAGAAAGAGGCTGAAGAAGGAGAAAAAGCTAGGAAGGAGAGAGAAGAGCCGCCATTGTCGTTTGACGAAGAACAAGTTACCGCAAGTCAACGGTAAGTGCTCAAACCTTCCTCTACCATAAGTAATCTAGAATGGTTAATTGTAGTTGGATCAATACCATGCAAAGCGAGGTATTGATCTAAACCCTGTTTTGCCGACAAACCCTAATTTAGTCGATAAACCCTAGATTCAAGTTCTAGGTTGAGACCATCGAAACTAGGACTTAAATGGAGTTGGAAACAACTCTAACTCAATGTTAGACCTAGAATGTGTAGGAGAAACCCTAGGATCATTAGGGGACGATCGACGAAAGTCGAGAAATCGGATGTATGGTCTTCTGGAGACATACCGATCGACCATACCGGTCGCACCATATGTGATCGGTACCACGACCGGTACCTCTCGGGGACTGGTCTGTGGGGACCGGCCGACCATACCGGTCGTAGGTTTTTCCCACAGTGCTGCGACCGGTACCTATGACCGGTCAGCTCTGTGAGATGTGTTTGTAATATCGTTGGTTTTTCGACCAATGTAAACCCTAAGAAAACTATTCTAATTAAACCCTAATATCGTGTAGGACCTTGTGATAGCACGTTTGGACCTTGCGACGCGGAGCAAGCTATCAAACAAGTGTTAGGTAAGGGAATCTGACCTAAACCCTAATAATTAAATAACAGTAAATCGTTGTTAATAATTATGATTTTTTGGATTGATGTTTGTGCATTCTCGCATATCATCCTTTACTTTCAGTTATTATTATTGTTCATGCATACTTGCTATGCTAGGTTGTGACTGTTAGGCATGTGATTGTTTTCTTTAGTGTGTGGAATGGGAAGGGCCTGGGGTCTGGGATCATTCCTCACACTAGCACCTTTTCGTATCGTTCTGTCTTAGCATGCTTGGTGCGGGTAGGGTATCAGGGGGAGGGAGTGGCACTGTGGTCTCCGGCCTGACCACTAGACTTTAGCTCTATTTCTATGCCGTAGGGAGCTATGTTGGGACAGGGCCTACTGTGATGACATGTAGGATTGGTTAGTTACGAGCCCAGTTTGCAAGCCCTCGTCAATAGGAGCTTACGTATTGGTATGGGTAGAGTATCAGGGGAGGTGTTGGGGGTGTTTGATCCGGACGCCTTAGCTCTATCTCTATTCCATGATAGGGTGCATGTGGGATGGCAGTGGTGTTTGATTCATTGGGCGGCTTCACACACTCGTGTATAGAGGTGCGGTGGCCGCCAATCCTTTCTATAGCACATTGCAAACTTAAACCAGACCATGATGTGAATGTTACTCATGCATATGTTTGTTGCATTGTTTGATTGTCTTACTGAGTTAAGTTGTGAGCTCACCCTTGTATATATACATGTTTTTAGATGTTGATGCAAGTTACACAGTGGAGGATTACGTGGACGCTCCAGTGTATGGAGGCATGGCTGCCCCTAGACGTGCAAGCAGGAGAGGACGAGCATGACGCTTCATGTAAGTGCCCTTTCTGCGTGTACCTTTAGGATTTGATTTTATTTATTCTATTTATTTTTGGTTGAAGATACAATTGATGTAAAGATACTTACTTAAGTTTTGGGAATTTGAATAACTTGCTATTTATTTAAATTTATCAATAGATTACTCAGTTCATTCTATTTAAGACTTCCACTGTATTTATTATATCCTGATTGTGGTTATGTGCAATGGTTTGTATGAGTGGACACAGTCTTATTGAGATCTTGGTGTGAACCATTGGTTCAGTGACGGTTCACTCATACTTCTGGTTTGGCCAGAATTAGGGTGTGACAGGGTATCAGGGAGAGGACGTGATACTGTGGACTCCGACCTGGCCACCAGACTCGAGTCTTATCTCTATGTCGTAGGGAGCTGTGCTGGGATAGGGCCTACTATGATGACATGTAGGATTGATTAGTTGCGGGCCCAGTTTGCAAGCCCTCGCCAATAGGGGCTTACGTGTTGGTATGGGTAGGGTATCAGGGGAAGTGTTGGCTGTGTAAGATCCGGACACTTTAGCTCTTTTTCTATTAAATGGTGGGTGCATGTGGGATGGCAATGGTGTTTGTTCCATTGGGCAGATTCACACATTCGTATATAGTGGTGCGGTGGCCGCCAATCCTTTCTATAGCACATTGCAAACTTAAAAATCAGACCAAATGTGAATGTTATTCATGCATATTGTTTGTTGCATTATCTGATTTTCTTACTGAGCTAAGTTGTGAGCTCACCCTTGTATATATATATATATATATATATATATATATATATATATATATATATATATATATATATATATGTGTGTGTGTGTGTGTGTATGTGTGTGTGTGTGTGTGTGTGTGTGTTTTAAATGTTGATGCAGGTTATACTGTGGAGGACTACATCGACGCTCCAGTGTACAGAGGTGTTGCTGCCTTGGATGTGTAAGCAGGGGAGGACGAGCATGACGAATCATGCGAGTGCCCTTTCTGCGTGTATCTCTAGGATGTTTCTAGTTTAGTTATTTTATTTATTTATTTCAGTTGGATTTTAGAAATGATGTAAGGATATTTTATCTACGTTTCGATATTTGGATAATTGGATAATTTAATTAAGTATCATTAGAATACTCAGTTCATTTATATTAAGCCTTCCGCTGTATTTATTACATTCTGATTATAGTTATGTGCAATGGGTTGTGTAAATGGATACGATCTATTCGAGATCCTGGTGTGACCCGTTGGTTTAGTGGCGGTTTACTTACACTTCTAGAATTGGAGTGTGACAATGACCCATTGAGACCCGTTTCCAAATCTAACTGGTCTGCCTGAGCAAACATACCTGTCGACCGGTATGTGAGACCGATATAAAATTATTACATCTATTATGTTTGTTTTTGTACCTGATTGTCATCTGTTCATCCTGTCTGGTCCGTTATGATTAAAAGATCTGTCACAATACAAAATAGAGGTTTAGATAGGGTTCGTGGAGTGCGGATCTTACAACAGCAATGGCAAGAATATGTCCCTACACTGGAGGTATGTTGAATTACTTTTCCACATAATGTTGTGCCTTCATAATGGGGTTTTTTACATTTGGTATTAGAACGGTATTCTGCCGGCCATCCACCTGAAAAGATACTATTGAGCATCAAAGAAAGAAAAAAAAATTTGTGAAGTTTCTAGTCAGTGGGCCACTGCCAGCTGCACGCACTCCAGCTCCCAAGGGCTAGCCTACCCACAACCCTTGCAGGCCACCCTCAAGAAGCAGCCCATAACAGGCCACTAGTAAGGAGCACCCCATGGCAGTTGGGTGAGGCCACAGCTAGCCAGTGCGAGCAGCTGCAAGGGGCAGCCCGTTGCAACCATGCATGCCCTCAAGCCAGCAGACTAGTTACGCTAGTTGCTAGCGGGCCAGCTTGCCATAGCCAATTACATGGCTTGCAAGCCAGCAACCCCTCTTTGCAGCCTCTCTTTGCTGCAACGGTGGTGTTTTGCCTTCGTGGGTTCTGGGGAGTTATCGAATTTCCAGCTTGATCCTGGGAGCCATTACAGCTTTGACCGACGTCGCGCATGTCCTTTGTAAAGAAGGAGAAAGAGCTTTTATTTGAAGATTAGTTGAGTGGGGGTTTAATGGTTAAAGGTTCAATTAAATAAAAAATAAAAACCAATAGGTTCAAGTTCATTGAGTTTTCGGTTTAGTCTGGTCTAGAAAAAGGAACCGAACCAATTTAGTGACCTAGTTCGGACCCTAACTAGGTTGACTTGGTGAGCCAACCCGATTTTTTGCTCTTTTCTTGCCAGGTCAACTCGGTGGGCCGAACTGGTTTCTGACAGGGTCAACCTAATGACCCAACCCAGATAATCTGTTGTCCCGACCCAAGGTCCTGACATGATCATCCCGTAACCTGTTGGCCTTGAGCCAACTGACACGAACCGAATTAGTTCCTTTACCAGGTAACCCAGATCCAACTTTTGGCTTGGGCTTTTTAATGTTCAGCTTTTTAAAGGGTCTGTTTGGTCTGACCACTGGTTTTTAGGTTTGACCATTCTGGTTCTAATCAATATGGTATGATCCTGAACCGGATTGAACTGAATCATTTTGAGGTTGTGGTGAAGTTTAATATTGTTATTTTTATATAACCTGTATAGTTATGAACCGAACGTCACTGGTTACAATGACTATACTTTTGTTGGCAATGTATAAAAACCCCCTTTTTAGTGACGTTTACAATCTAAACGCCACTGTATATGTATTACAAAATTATTTGTTTTGTCACTGTTTCGAAATAGTTACAAACACCACAAAAGCTTGTGATTTCATGTTATAATGACTTAAAACCTATTTCTGTAAGAAATGCCTTATAAGATGTGAAATTTATCATGTCACAAGGCATTTTAGGGTTTTATAAGTGTTAGGTTGGTGTCTTGTATTCTGTGGGGTCCATGCAATTATAAGGATAGTATTTGTATTAGGGTATGTGTCTATTACATGTACAGGGGTAAACTTGTAATTATGTGGGATTAGAGTTTCTAGGTTTCTCTATAAATTGTCTCTGTGTGGAAAAACCTAAGTAAGGTTGTAAGGGCTGTCAGAGGATTCTCCTCTGACAGTGGAGAGCTGGAACGCTGTAAGACTGACATATGAGATAAGTCTTGTCAGGTAGAGAATTCTGTAGACTATTCTTGGGAATAGAAGAAAGTCACTCTTTTCTCTAATGGACGTAGGCATCCCACGATGGGGTGTTGAACCACGTTAATTATCTACGTTTTCTTCTTGTTTGCATCTCTCAATCCTAACAAGTGGTATCAGAGCTAAGTTCGACAGATCGATCAGTGATCTGTGAGAAGGAGGGAGGAGCGTGGAAAGAATGAAGAAGAAGAAGAAGAAGAAGAAAAAAAGAAAAAAAAAGGGTATGGTTATTGATTTTTTTTTCTCTTTTTGCTGAAATCGAAAACAGAAAAAAAAAGGTTCAAAACCTTACGAAAAAAAAAAAGGTTGCGTTTTTTGGTTTTTTTTTTTTTTTCTCAATTCTGTATTTGTTTTAAAGGTAATCATTACCTTTGTAATCATTTCATTATGAAAAAGAAAAAAAAAAGCGTTACACTGGCTTAGGGTTTTTTTTTATGTGTTTTTTTTAATCCCTTCTTAGTTTCTACGGTAACCAGGGTTGAGGTTGGAGATTAAAAGAGAAAAAAAAAAAACCTGATCTAGAAGTGTCGTTGCCTCCCAGAGAGAAACAAAAAAGGTGTCTGGAAGTGTTCAATGGCAGCAAATCTGCATGTGATGTTATCACATATAGGATCTAGGTTTCGTGCAGGGTGCAAACGTGTGTGGAAGTTAATGTTGCTTGGAGTAGAGTTGCCGGCAATGGACTCTGTTGGAGGCAATGATGGAGGAGGCATCGATGGTGATCAATTATCACATGTGGCGACAGGTGGAGGTTTGCGATCTGTAGGTATGGGAAAAAATCTCGGGTTTACATCTAGGGAACCCAGAATGTTTACTACAAGTATTGATGCTGGACAGGAACCGGTGGAGACACAAATGGATCATGTTGGGTGTGGTGCCGACCAAGGCCGGGTAGAGGTTGGTGGTAGTAGTGGATCTACGATTGGGTGCATCTAGGATTTATCAGGTGGAGACTTGCGGCGGATCTGATAGAAGTTCAATGACATTACATGTGACATTGGGATTGGCATCGGTGGGTGTCCGAGGAAGGTTTGATGATGTTGATATGCTTCGGGATTGTATTAGGCCATTATCACATGCGCAAGGCTCTGGTCCTGGGGTAATGGGAGCACAAATGCAGGTGATGTTGCCGATTGGAGAGGTGAGATTGGTGGCAGCAGGGACGCATGCGCGGGGTGGCGTAGGTCAATACCCTATATCACATGTGGGTGATACTGTTCGCAGGGGTTCTTGTGAGAAGAAGAGGACAGGTGTTGTTGCTGTGGAGGCTCGGGGAGTTCCGTCGGTGACTGTTTGCAATGGTGGATCTGGCCGGATCAGGAAAGTTTTCCCTGGGATCTGAAGCAGGGTGGAATCCAAGAACGGTGCGCATAATTACCAGTTTATGCCGCACCATGGGGCAAAGGAGTACTGGCGGGCTGGGACAAGGAGTTGGATCTCTAGGTCTGCATTGGAGGTGCAGAGGTGAGAGGCTCAGGTTACAAGTGCAATTAGAGTTGCAGAGGGCTGGGATGAGGAGTCAGATCTCTAGGTCTGCATTAGAGGTGCGGTGGTGAGAGGCTCGGGTTCTAGGTGCAATTAGAGTTGTAGGAGGACTGTGAGTGACAATGATCTTTCCAGTGATGCTGCAGCAGTGGGAGAGATGGAGTCATTTCATATTGTACGATAGTGAGCTGTATGGATACCTGGACGGGGTGTGGGCTATGTTGGTTTGGCTGTGGTTTGACAGAGATGAGTTTACAGAATCAACATCCACGGTTCTTTTTCAAGGTGGTTTGCATAATTCAAGCCAAGTGGAGATTTATTGGGTTGGTGTCTTGTATTCTGTGGGATCCATGCAATTATAAGGGTAGTATTTGTATTAGGGTATGGGTTTATTACATGTACAGGGGTAAACTTATAATTGTGTGGGATTAGGGTTTTAGGTTTCCCTATAAATTGTCTCTGCGTGAAAAAACCTAAGTAAGGCTGTAAGGGCTGTCAGAGGATTTTTCTTTGACAGTGGAGAGCTGGAACGCTGTAAGGCTGACAGATGAGATAAGCTATCAGGTAGAGAATTCTGTAGATTATTCTTGGGAATAGAAGAAAGTCACTCTTTTCTCTAGTGGACGTAGTGTAAGATATTTTTATGGGCTAAATTAATTATAAGGTTAGTTGGTTCAGTGGGAGTCTAGTTACAGGTAGACCGGTTTAAGTATGATTAGAGATGGACCAATCTGGTCCACTGTGGGACTGGTCCAGGGTTGGGGGTGGTATTATAAATACCAATGGTTAGAGTCCCCACAGCCATGGTGTTATTTTCTTCTCATGTTACCATACGCAGAGAGAAGGTCAAGGGATCCCGACAGGCTGTGGAAGACTCTGATCCAAGCATTCAAAGCAAAGATAATGGTCAAAAATCAATCTACAGCAAGAGATTTGTGTCTTATCAACTCTTTTCAATACCCATTGTATTCTAGTAATCTGTGTGGTGTGTTCAATAGGGTTGATGGAAAATCCCATGGGAAAAATTCAAAGAGGATCTGAAAAAGCTTACAGTGGTATCAGAGTCACCTACATAGATCTAGAATCGATGGGAAAACATTGTTAAAACTTTTTGTTTGATTGGATTGGAAGAGGGAGATATTTTTCTCTCAAATTTTTCGTATGAACCTGTCTAGGGTTTGGACCCTCGAAAAATTTTTTTCGGACCATTAAAAAGTAAAATAAATTTTATAGGATTGTAGGTCTCGAAGAAACGGAGCCGGCAACATAAAGTTGGTTGTCGGAAGTTACCTGACGCGCTCTCACGTGCCTCCTGAAAAAGCGAGTGAGATCCAAGCGCCGGCGGCAATTAAAAAAAAAAAGAAAGGAAAAAGGCAAAGTAGGGCTGACGTCACTTGGTCAGCCCCGTACTGGACCGAGCCGATCTGGGCCAATCCAGGACCGAACCAGGGCCCGGACCAGCCCGGTCGGCCAAGGGACCCTTGAATCCGACCTGATGGTCCGAATTTTTTGACCCGATGACCCGATTTTTTGACCCAAGGACCCGACCCGATGACCTAGAAAAGTGGGCCCGAGGACTCGGATTGTGGGTTGGTTGGTCAGACGATTGAACCGCTGGTTTATGGTTCGGTTAAAAGGCCAAACCATTTGGTTTGGCTGGACCAAAGCATTTAAAATAATAATAATAATAATAATTTTATTTTGTGGGTTCGGTCCGCCCATAACTGAGCCCGGTCAGACCGAACCGACCCTAGCTAAACCGCCCGGAACCGATTCAGGATGCAAGAATGCATACACCGACTTTGATCGGCGATTGTGGGAGCTAGGAGCATCGAATTTTGACACGTTTTTTTGCGTTGGGTTCGTATTTTGATGATCTACAGTTTGGTACATAGTTTGACACAGTTTGGTGATTTGAGAAATTTATTTTGATTAAAAGACGTCCCAAATTAGTCTGATTTGTAGTTTTTTGCTTGTTTATCAGTTATTTTTGTACCAGATATTTGTAAAAGGTTATGTGTGCATGATATTTTATTTATTAACCCACAAGGTGCTGCAAAGTAGGGTTTGGGGATATCACTGTAAAATTAAGTAGAACCCACCAAAGTGGTACACCTAGTTTCATCATAATGTCTTCAAATTCAAAGTTCATGTATTTGTAAATGCTTGTGTAAGGGCGATGTACACCCAAAGGTGGCATTGTCAAGTTTTGATCAAATTAAGGTTTATGGGTGTCATGTAAAGATTGGATGAAATCCACCAAAGTGATACACTCAGTTCCAACATGGTGGTCCTCAAACCCCAAATTTATGTATTTACATATACAATAAAGGATATATTTTTAATACAATGTTCTCCATAGTGTGAAAAGCAGCTAAGAAAGACAGTGTTAACCCAAAGGTGGCATTGTCAAAGTTAAATGTATGTTCATGCACATGAATTGAAAGGATTTTGACTTTAGGGGGTCTCATTAATCCAAAGGTGGTGGGATTTTCGAGAGTCAATATTCTTTCACAGTCACTGCATAGAAACTGAGAAGACCACTACATGTTTATCCCAAAGGAAAATGTGTAGTTGGTTAACTCTTGGAAAAAGAATATTTATTTGCATGAATGGTTGATATGGTTAGTGCAAGTAAATGGTATATATATCAAATTTCTATTGGTTGATATGTATTTAATCTCATGCATTGATGGTTTCATCTAAGTATGGTTGTCCCAAAGAGGGCTTTGGTGTCTATTTCTTTTTATTTGGGACAAAGTAGAAGTAAATATAATTGCATGTGTTTGTATGAGTTTCGCATGATTTTCTATTACTTGATATTTTTTCTTGAACTCATATGGGGATGATGGTTTGTATCTCCCAGGATGTCCATCCCTGTGACTATGCCAGGTGGTTTGGTAGTTACTATTCCTTCCCTATCTGGGATGAGTTTTAAAAGGTGATATGAACAGCTAGAAGTGAGTCTAGATTTAATTGACTTAGATATGACGCTTAAAGAGGATAAACCTAATGCCATTACTGATACTAGTTCCCTAGAAGAGAAGGAGGAAATGACAAGATGGATGGCAGCAAATAAAAAGTATATGCTACTCATGAGGCAGGCCATTCCTGAACCCATGCGTGATGGTGTTCAAGCTGAGGAAACGGCCAAAGAATATTTAAAAGAGATCAAAGGAAAGTTTGAGCTTTCTGACAGAGGACAGAGAAGCACCTTGATGAACAAGCTTACTAATGCAAGGTTTGACAGTAATGGAAGTGTTAGAGATCATTTCATGGAGCTTGCTGCTACTGTTGAGAAGATTAAAGGCATGGGAATAAACGTTGATGATGAGTTCGTGATCCATTGTGTGTTATCCTCGTTACTTGAAGAGTATTATCAGATACAAGTGGCGTATAATACTCAGGAAGAAGAATGGGATATGAACAAATTAATATTTGTTTGCACTAAAGAAGAAATGGGACTAAAGAAAATATTTGAAAGTGTCAATATCACTAGTCATCATTCCAGAGAAGATAAGGTAAAGGAAAGGTGTGAGGACAAAGATGGAAAAATTTTTTATTTCGCCTCCTGTATTTTGGGTTTTAAAAATTTAAATGGTTTATATTCCCCCCAGGGGAGGTTTTTTTTTTTTTTTTTTGGTTGTGTGTTGGGGTGGGGGGGGGGGGGGGGGGGGGGGGGGGGTGGGGGGGGGGGGGGGGGGGGGGGGGGGGGCCGCCGCCCCTCGAAATCGGTCTCCTTTACCTTCTTTTTGCTAATAAATGACTTTATTTGTTAAGCCAAACCAAACCAAGTGGTTTGATATCATTGAACCGGCTTTTCCGAATTTGTTTCTTTGTGGGGTTCTTTTTTTTCTGGATTTATCGAAAATCAGGTTCACCATCGTAGTTCGGTGTGATTAAAGTTTATGGATGTGATTTATGCTTGTGCATGATTTTGTTCTTTGTTTGGGTTGGTTTTTTGTTGTTCTTTTTTAAAGGTTGAGAAATCCTATGGATTAGGTTTTAGTTAGTCAAGGGGGATTGGATATTGTTATTGGGGGGAGGGGGGGGGTGGTGGATAACCCTATTTGGATTGGAATGTGGATAATATCCTAGTGGGTCTTGGGGTTATAGTCGAAGGTTCGACTAAAAGTGTGGATAAACCTATTTGGATTAAAATATGGGAGATATCCTAGTGGATCTATGGGGGGGGGGGATAGTCCGAGGGGTTTATCCTAGGTTTGGATAACATCCTATGGATTTAGTGTCCAAGGGCCTAAGATGTGGATCCGTGGTTGGAATTTAGGTTTTCCCCGAGATCACGCCTAGGGTTCTGTCCTGGTCCGTCCGAGAATGGTTGGATATCCTAGTGGATCTATGGATAGTCCGAGTGGATCGAGGTTGGATAACCCTATTTGGGTTAAAATATGAGGGATATCCTAGTGGGATCTATGGATAGTCCAAGGTGGACAAAGGTGTGTCCGGGGGGATAAAATATCTAGTCGACTGGTGGGGTGGTCGGGGTGGGGGGGGGGGGGGGGGGGGAATTTGGGATTCTCCCAAATGGCCTACGTATCCTAGGGTTTGACCTAGGAATCGGAGTCCGGGGGGGTTGGGGGGGTTTTTTTGGGGTGGGGGGGGGGTAGTTCCTTGGGATTGGGAACCTATTCTAGGTTTAGGGGTTTAGAATGGGCAAAATCGTCCCCTAAATTACCCTTTTCATTCGAATTCTAATTTTGGAAGGTTTGTCAAAGCATTTTTCTTTCTTTTTATTATGATTTTTTTTATAATTCCCATTATGCCCTTCCCAAGAATGTGGGTGCCTACTTGCGCGGCCCCCCCCCCTAAGGATTTGTTTGCTAGGGTGCGCGTATATGGCGATTGACTAGGGTGTTGCATAAATTAAATTATTATCAAAATTTGAATTATTCATCTAAATATGGCATATAACACATTTATGGCAAGAAATACACATATAGGAAGGTTGTGAAAATCTCCTTAATATGGGCAGCACCTGTAAATAAGGCAAGAGCCTATATGGTAAGATCTAATATGCTAATTCTAAGCATGGCAAGACCTAATATGACTATTTTTAGGGTCTTCTACCCTAATTGCTATTTTTTTTTCATTTTAGGGTTTTCTACCCTAATTGCTATTTTCTTTCCATTTTAGGGTTTTCTACCCTAATTGTTATTTTTCTTCCATTTTAGGGTTTTCTACCCTAATTGTTATTTTCTTTCCATTTTAGGGTTTTCTACCCTAATTGTTATTTTATTTTCATTTTTAGGATTTTCTACCCTAATTGTTATTTTCTTTTCATTTTTAGGATTTTCTTACCTTAATTGCTATTTTCTTTTTATTTTAGGATTTTCTACCCTAATTGCTATTTTTTTCAATTTATCTCTTTTTAAGACGAATATGATGAATGAAAACATTCCAACTATAGCAGTGGTAGTAATCCAAACATAGCAGTAATCATCCAAACATGACAGTAATCATCTAAATATGACAAGAAGCATGTGACGCACAAATATGACAATAAGCATGTAGCATTCCAAACCGTAAGAATCATGCAAGCATCAAGATGGTGGACATATCAACATGGAATCCAATGGTTCAGATTTAATGTCATCACATAATCAGAAATCAATTGATCATCCAGTGGATCAGATTTATCAATCAATGGTTCAAGATCAAAGACCATAATTAAATCATGTGAAAATAACTTAACATCAAATGGCCATATACAAATTTGCATTAAAAAATTTCAAATCAATGGTCACAATTAATCACATCAAACTCCCAAGATCAAATCCAGATAAGATGGCCATAATTTAATCATCCAAAATCCATATCAATGATCCATATTTAATCACCTTAAATTTCAAACCAATGGGATCAATTTCGTAAAATTCTAAGCATTTCAGATCAATTTTGATCACATGAAATTCCTACATGTAATTGATCCAATTAATCTCAAATTCTCAAGATCAGATTCAGATCAGATGGCCATAATTTAATCATCCAAAATCCATATCAATGGTCCATATTCAATCACCTTAAATTTCAAACCAAATGGATCAATTTCATAAAATTCTAAGCATTTTCAGATCAATTTTGATCACATGAAATTCCTACATGTAATTGATCTAATTAATCACATCAAATTCTCAAGATCAGATCCAGATTAGATGGCCATAATTTAATCATTCAAAATCCATATTAATGGTCCATGTTTAATCACCTTAAATTTCAAACCAATGGGACCAATTTTATAAAATTCTAAGCATTTTTAGATCAATTTTGATCACATGAAATTCCTACATGTAATTGGTCCAATTAATCACATCAAATTCCCATGATGAGATCCAGATAAGATGACCATAATTTAATCATCCAAAATCCATATCAATGGTCCATATTCAATCACCTTAAAATTCAAACCAAATGGATCAATTTCATAAAATTCTAAGCATTTTCAGATCAATTTTTTATCACATGAAATTCCTACATGTTTGGATCAATTTTATCCACATGAAATTTCAACACATTTGAGTCAATTTTAGCACATGAAATTTCAAATAAAGAACAAAGAAAACGATAAAGCAGAGTTTACCTATTTTTTCTGATTTCTCCTTCTCTTGATTTTCTTCTTCTTCTTCTTCTTCTTCTTTTCCTTCCTCTTCTGTTCTTTTTTTTTTTTTTCTCTGGTTTCAGCTCTTCCTCTCCCTTCTCCTGTGCTCTCTCTCCCTCCTTTTATTCTAGGATTAACACCTCTTAGTTCACAATCCAAATATTTTTCTTAGAGAAATCGACTCCCTTCCTTGTTGGGCCTCTTGACATTTAGTTATACCTTTGTTTCCCTCTTTAGATTTTTCTTAATTCTCTTTCTTTATTTGAAACCATGACAACCAACTAAACTCTTTTTTTTTTTTCTTTATTCTCCTTTTCTTTCTTTTTTTAACTCCCTTCTTCTTTTGTTATTTCCCTTTTTTTTATTTTATTTCTTTTTCTATCCAAAACCGACATTAGATTAGATGATTTCCTCCCCCTAATTTGATTCTAGGATCTGCATCTCCTAATTCACAATCCAAATCTTTTCCTTAGAGAAATCGACTCCTTTCCTTGTTGGGCCTCTTGATACTTAGTCATACCTTAGTTTCCCTCTTTAGATTTTTCTCAATTTTCTTTCTTGATTTAAAACCATGACAATCAACTAAACTTTCCTTTTTTTTTTTTTTTTGGTTAAATCAACGTACCACCTCTTGCTTCTCTATTATCTTTTCTTTACAAAAAAAAACGACACCTAGCTCATCTCTCCATTTTTTGCTTTTTCTTTCTTTCTTTCTGCTTTTACTCTCTTGGAGATACCTAGTGCCCATGCAATCTTTCCTTAATTCATTCTCACCTCATGCTTTCCCTTACTATCTCATTGTTCCATGGTTAGCACTACGATCTTCCAAATCAAACCGTGGCTAGCATGATGTGTTATTTTCTTCTTCGTTTAACACCTCCAACCTATCCAATACATTAGGTAAATGTGACACCACCTACTTGCCAAAACAACCACATGCAAATTTTTCTCTTTTCTTAATATCTCATGTTGACACCTAGCCTCTCAAAGATCCCTTCATGCTTAATGCATTCCCTTGGCCAGCATTAACATGTCTTTTATTAAATTCCACCAATCGCAAAAATGGGGCGCTTACAAAAAGTTGGGGTAGGACCTTATAGAAAAGATAGGCACTCCTTTAAGAAAGAAAAACCTTATGATAGGGATATGAGTGATGTTGAATGTTTTTGGTGCCATAAGAAGGGGCACATGAAGAGAGAATATAAAGCAAGAGAAGCTTAGTTAGAGAAGAAGAAGAAGGAAACTGAGACACCATAGAAAGAAGACACCAAATGATAATGTTTTGTTTACTTATTTTAGATTATTTTTGGATATTTATTTTTATATTGTATTTACGCCAGTTATTTATTTTAAAAGATTTTATTTGACATGTTTTTGGTAGAATAAAATTAAAACTAAATATTAAATTTAAATGAAGGCATTTTATTAGTTTATTTATTCTTTTGAAATTTATAATATTTGTGGGAGTCTTTAGATTCTCTTAGTCAGTGGGAGTGCTTAGATCTGCTTGATTAGTAGAGATCTGGTAGTTGATGGTTTATCAGTGATTGTTTATGTTGCCTATGGTTTAATGGGCAGGATTTTTGGTAAGCATTAATTTCATTGCTTGTATGTATTATTGATTATTTAAAACATGTCAAAATTGCAAGGCAGTATTTAGCCAAAGAAAGTGGTAAGCCAAAGATGATATTAATTCAATTGGAGGCGATTTGCCTATATAAAGTTGGATAATATCAAAGTGCATTGATCTATAAGGATTTTAAGGTAACGGGATCGTGATAATTCGATCATTGGACTTAAGTATTCATCTCAAAGTGATTTATGTCATTAAGTAGACCTTTGTATGTGACTAACAGAAGGGGGTACACCGGATGTGTAGGAGTACTTTCCGCTATTGTTCGACATTGGTAGGCTTGATGACTAGATCAAAGTAAAGGATGGTTTTGGTGTAATTAGATTCCATGGCCACATTGGATCAATGGTGAATTTATAATTAATATAGCCCAAGTGGGAGATTGTAAGATATTTTTATGGGCTAAATTAATTATAAGGTTAGTTGGTTCAATGAGAGTCTAGTTACAGGTAGACCGGTTTAAGTATGATTAGAAATGGACCAACCTGGTCCACTGTGGGACTGATCCAGGATTGGGGGTGGTATTATAAATACCAATGGTTAGAGTCCCCACAGCCACGGTATTATTTTATTCTCCTGTTCCCATACGCAGAGAGAAGGTCAAGGGATCCTGACAGGCTGTAGAAGACTCCGATCCAAGCATTCAAAGCAAAGATAACGGTTGAAAATCAATCTACAGCAAGAGGTATGTGTCTTATCAACTCTTTTCAATACCCATTTTATTCTAGTAATCTGTGTGGTGTGTTCAATAGGGTTGATAGGAAATCCTATGGGAAAAACCCAAAGAGGATCTGAAAAAGCTTACACGTAGGTATCCCATGATGGGGTGCTAAACCACATTAATTCTCTGCGTTTTCTTCTTGTTTGCGTCTCCCAATCCTAACAATAAGTACCCATTACAATAAGGAACATCACAAAAATCAAGGAAAAGTCGTAAAGGACATTTTTTTTATGTTATTAGGCCTAATTTTCACAACTTCTGGATGTTTGTTTTAAGGGTACCATAGATTACTAAAATACCCTTCTAGTGGTGCTAGCCAATATCAAATTGCAAATTTTACAGTTTGAACTGGATATCATTCCCATTGAAAAATATCAATTTCTTTTGACAGAAGTTGGAATAAAGTAAGATATGAAACTAAAAGTCAGAAGGAGCTTCTTCAGCCTATAGATATGGAATTCCTTTCTTTATTGTGGTGAGACATCTTAGGGGCTGTTTGTTAAAACTTCAACTCTGGGATTCTTACTTCTGGTTCAAATTTCTACTCCAACTTCAAAAAGATTCAGGAGTATATGGGAGTAGAAACATGTTTGTTAACCTAATTTAGTCATGAACTCCAAAATGGTGTTGGTGGGTGGTGGATGGTGGCACTAGTGGTGAATGGTGATGGTTGGTGATGGTGGTGGTGGGTGGTGGGTGGGAGGTAGTGGTGAAGGGTGGTGGTGGTGGGTGGGTGGGTGGTGGTGGAGGGTGGTGGCGATGGTGGTGGGCGGTAATGGATGGTGGCGACGGTGGTGGTGGGTAATAGTTGGTGGAGGTGATGCATGATGGTGGCGGTGGTTGGTGGTGGATGGTGGTGGCGGTGGTGGGTGGTTGGTGGTGGTGGTGGGTGATAGTTGGTGGTGGTGGTGGGTGGTGGTGGTGGTGGTAGGTGGTGGTGGGGGTGGTTAGTGGCTGGTGGTGGTGGCGATGGTAGGTGGCGGTGGTTGGTGACCGGTAGCTGGTGGTGGTGGCAATGGTAGGTGGTGGTGGGTTGTGATTGAGGATGGGGGTGGTGGTGGGTAGTGGTGGCGATGGGTGGTGGCAGTGTGGTGGTGGTGGTGGTGGTGGAGGCAGTGGGTGGTGGAGGGTGGTGGCAGTGGTGGGTGGTGGTTGGTGGCTGGTGGGTTGTGGTGGTGGTAGTGGTAGTGGTAGTTGGTGGTAGTAGTGGTGTGGGATGATTTTACTCCAAAATTGTGCTCTGAAGTCGAAAAGCATCTATTTGATGCTCCAAAAAATTGGATTCTAGAGTTCATTTGGAGCTAGTTCACTCATGGATTCTCCAGAAGTCCGAACCGGATTACCAAACAGGCTTCTACTCCATTTATGCTCCAGAAGTCAGAATCCAACTTCTGGAGTGTTACCAAACACCCCCTTAGTCTTATTACTCAAGTTCTTCAAGTCCTACACAGATGTAGACTATATTTTTAGTCAACAGATAATTTTGTAGTATACACTATTCTATCATTGAAGTTTGATATTAATCAACTTAGTTTTAAAGTTTCCACATACTAAAACTAATTATAATTTTAACTCACAAGTAAGTTATAATAATTTTTAGTTTTGTAATTGATTATTAGCATAAATTGATATCAGTATAAAGTTTTGTATGCCATAAAATTAAACTTCCCTTGCTATTATTTTGTAGCATTATTAAATAATCATATTTCTTTTCCAATGCTTACTATGGAAAACTATTCAAATTGGAAAGAAAAGGCCTATATGACCTTAGGGTGCATGGATTTGCACCTGACCCTCCTTGTTGATGAACCTGTTACTCTCACGGATTCCAATGCATTGGGTCAAATTACTCACTATAAAAAGTGAGAATAATCTAACCACTTAAGTTTGATGCTTATTATAAAAATTATTGACAAGAGCATTTGAGGATCAATTCTTTAAGAACACCACTGATTACAAAAAGACAATTGATGCTTAGTTTTTCTGTTCAGACAAAACATTGGCAAGCACCCTAGGACATATCAGCGTCCTATTTTTACAGTTGCTTTTCCACTAACGTTTCCCCACTATATAGGTTTAAATTCGGACGTCTTAGTCAAGTATGTGTAATTGCACTTGTTAATCCTGGGATGATGTTGCATATATAGTTGGGTCAAAGAAAAAATAAAAAAAATATGTGAAGAAAGAATAAATATAAAAGGGAAAAAAATAATTATAACAAAAAGGGCAAAAGAGTTAAAAAGACAGAGGAGAAAAAACTAAAAAAATAAAAAGGGAAGAAAGAAAAAGGTGGTGTTATTAAGGTGTTTTAAAAAATGGGTTTCAAAAGTGATTTTAATGTTAATTCTCATAAAAAAAGAAAAGAAAAAGTGGTTTATGATTATGGTTTTAAAAAGGTGGTTTCAAGAAAAGGTTTAAAGAGTAGTTTACATGAGTGGATTTTACAAAAAAAAAAAAGTTTTTTTTGGTAAAATAATTTTTCAAAGTGAAACATTTTCCAAAGTGTTTTTCGTTGGGTCTATCCCGAATTGGTGGGTTGATTTTTCCAAAAAAAAAAAAGAAGAGGGTTTTTAAGTGATTTCATAAAGAAAAAAAAAGGTTTTCTTAAGAAAAGGTTTGTTTAAATGGTTTGCTATTGTGTGTAAAAAGGTGGTTTACTAGAAGGCTTTAAAAGGTTTTTTTTAAGTGATTTTAAAAGAAAGGGTTTCAAGGGTGGTTTTTAAGAGGATTTCGAAAGTGGTTTTTAAAAAGGTTTTAAGAAAAAGTGGTTTTAAAATAAAAGAAAAGTAGTGGTTTTGAAATGAAGGAAAACGTCTTAGAGAGAAGATATTTTTGTAAGTCGAGTGACTCATATGCCATCTGGTCTCACCTGAATGGATTATTAGTATGAGATCCATTATGACATATGGCTTTTGATCACTCTCTATTCTTTGATGGGAGGAAACAATGGATCTATAAATAACTAAAAATATGGTTCTATGCACGTTTATGCAATTTGAGAACTTCGTTCATTGTCTAAGATAAGGTAAATGCACATAAACTCTTTTCCCTTCATCCCTTTTGATTACACAGACATGGATGGGAAGCAGAGCTTCAAAAGAAGAATATATGGATTGGACGGATAATGGTTAGAATAGATTACAATACTGGAGGTATTTATTTTTCACATTAACCTAAACTAAACAAGTAGAAATCCTTACATTATGTTATCAAAACAGGGTTCCACCTGGCCATCCACCTGAGTGATGTTGTGGAGCATCAGATCTAAGAGAATAAAATAAAAAAAAAAATTTGGTTCGGCCGGCCAAAGGCCCGTAGAGAGTCGCGAGCATGCAGCTGACTGCAGGCATAAGGGGCCAACTGCTGCAGCTCTGCCAGTTGTGCTAGGTGCACCAGGCTAGCCCGCAAGGGCCAGTTAGCCGCGGCCATGAGCGGCCAGCAGGCTGCAGAAGCCAACCCGCATCGGTTTTTTCCGTGGGATTTTTTTTTTATATTTTTCCTTTCTCTTCTTCTCTTCGGCCGGTTCAGGTTGTTGTGACGGTGACTAATGTTTTCGTCGGAGTTTCTAGGGAGTGTCGAATATCCCGGATCGTCCCTAGGGCCGCTGCAATCGTTCGGTGATCCGGAAAGGAAGAAAAGAATGAGAAAACATCACGATGGCATTTTTCGTAAATTTAATAGAATCTTTTGGTAAATATAAGGGAATTATGGTTTTGGTTGGTCTTGGTTCAACCTGGTTCAAGAAACCAAACCGGATAAGGAATCAAACCTGCCTTTTGGGTTGAACCGGGATTGACCCAAACCCGTTTCAGAACCTGATGACCTGAATATTGTACTCCATTTGTGTTTGCCCATGACCGGGGTAGCCCTAATAGGGTTGACTTAAGACCCGACCCAGGCCCATATAGGCCAACACGAAACCCGTTTTCTTGACCTGGAAAAGGACCCAGAACCGATTGAACCAGATCGGTTGAGCCAGTCTAGTTTGATTCAGTCCGGTCTGATCCAAATTGGACTTAAACCGTTTTGTCAAATGGTGATGTTTAGTATTTTTGAAACTATTCTTACTATTATATGTCACTGCTATGTAGTACAAACCAAACATCACTATTTTTAGTGACTGCACGTTTATGACAGTTAATTATAAACGTCGCTAAAATTCAAGAATAGTGACTGTATTTTTTATGACAGTGTCTTGTGAACGTCGCTAAAATTCCAGTTTTCTTTTAATGACATTTACAAAATAACGTCACTGTATCTATACATAACAGTGTATTAAGCACTGTTTAGTGACATTTAAAGACAGAACGCCATTGTATATGTATAACAATATCATTATTCAAAGTTCACTGTAATTAGTGACAGAAACAAACGCCATTAAAATACAATATTAAATAAAGTAAAGAATAAGCCAATAAGAACTCTTTAAAATTATTAAACTTATGTTAACACTCATAAATGTTTGTTTAAAGGATGTCATAAATGACTAAATACCTTTACAATGAAGGCGTATTAAAAATTTAGAAAACCCATTAGGTTTATTTTAATACATATAAGTGTATTTCTTTAAGATGTCATAAATGACAAATAAACCCTTATAGTAAAGTTTGTGTTAAAGTCAAGAAAATAATTAGATTTATTTTTAACACTTATAAGTGCTTATTTAAGGATGTCATAAAAGACCGAAATACCTTTCTAGTAGTAGGCATCCCAAAATTGCATCTTTTGCATTGGAACTGGATATTATTATCCCCATAAAAAAATATTCTTTTCTTTTGTCAGAAGATGGAATAAGGTAGAATGTGAAATTGCAAGATAGAGGGAGCCTTCTTCTGCCTACAGGTGTGGAACAACCTTCTGAAATGTACTGTAGCATTCTAGTCTTATTAATACAGGCCTCGATAGATGTAAACTATAATCTTAGCACACCGGTAATTTTGTAGGATACATCAATCTATTACTTAAGTTTGATTTAAATTAACTTAGTATAAAGTTTCTACATATTAAAATTGATTATAAGTTTAGCCCACAGATTATTTATAATAAATTTTAATGCGTGACTGATTATAGATATGGGTTGATATCAGTATAAAGTTGTACGCAAATAAATCTAAATTTCC
Source organism: Protea cynaroides (assembly GCA_028583415.1). Taxonomy (NCBI): domain Eukaryota; kingdom Viridiplantae; phylum Streptophyta; class Magnoliopsida; order Proteales; family Proteaceae; genus Protea; species Protea cynaroides. The sequence goes on from CM053269.1 coordinate 86,980,379, forward strand.
TTTTTATTATTTGCAATTTATAGATTAGTCTCCCAATGCTTACTAGGGAAAATTATTCAGATTGAAAACAAAATATTTATTTGACATTAGAGTGTATGGATTTGGATATGGTGCTCCGTGTAAAAGAGCCCGCTGCTCTCACGGATTCTAGTGCGCCAGTCTGAATTGCTCACCATGATAAGTGGGAGCGGTCTAACCACTTGAGCCTGATGTTTTTCATGAACAATATCGACAAGAGCATTAAATGATCAATTCCTGAATGTAAAAATGTTATTGGCTACATGAAGGCAATTAATGCTCAGTTTGTGACTTTAAACAAGATATTAGTAAGCACTCTAATTGAAAAATCAAATTCATTAAGAAACAATGGTAATGATGATGTGATCACCTCATGCACATGAGGGACATCTCAGTTCAGAGAACTTTGGTATTTTATAAATCAAATTTAATTAATTCTAATTCAAATAACTAGTGGATTGATTCTGGATTAATAATCCATGTAGCTAATACCTTGCAAGGCTTTTTGCAGAAAAGACTTCTGAAAGAAACTGAGAGACATCCATTCAGGAAACTAGATGAAATCTCAAGTGGAAGTTATATGTCACACCCTAATTATGATCGAACCAGAAGTATAATTGAACCGTCAATAAACCAATGGTTTAAGTCAAGATCACATAAGATTGTGTCAACAATCAAACCATGCATATTATCAATAATCAGAAATAATAAATAACAACAGAAATCTTTATTAATTAATGAACTGAGAATCTACTGTGATAAATAGTAAATAAATCAATTATTCATATGTTGACCAAAACATAATTACTAATAGAAAAAAAATTTCATCTACACCCCATCAAAGATCGTTAACATCATCTACACCCACAAGAATGCAAAAACTGCATCTACACCCCAAAGCTTTGGTTGTGGTAATCAAAGAATACTATGTCAGTTGATTCCCGTTAGATGCTGACGTCAGGTGGATTGGAATTTTTGACAGACGAGAATACCCTTTTGGTCGGCTAAAAAGACCAATATACTCTTTATTTGATTTTCTACACCACCTCAATTCTGGTTTTCCTTTCGTGAAAATAAAATCGAAACGAGTCTGTAAGCTCCTCTGAATATCTTCTCCGGCAACTCGTTCAAGACCGCAACCATGATTGCCCCAATGAGAAGGGTCACCGTTCCGCTCCGACTATGCAATATCCGATTCTTGAGAACCTGCGAGCGATTCCCCCAATCGGACAATGAATCCCTCACCCAGTATAGCTCCTTTGATGCCAGATCCAGGCCTCATTGCAGCCATTGAATCCTTAAAACAAGCAGAAGTCGACCGTGTCGAAAACGTTCGATATCCAAAATGATCGAGTTACAGAGATCCAAAAGCTTGATACTATCATCCAAATACGAAGCAAGAGAAATCTCAGAACTTGATACTTTCAGATCGGAGACCAACCTTGTTGCTTTGGGGTGTATAAAAGAGAGGAAATCGATAGCCAGGGAGATCCACGAGAGATTGACCGAGAGAACCAGTGAGTGGAATATGAATATACATGGAGACACCATAGACATGAAACCAGAGATAACCAGTGAATGGAATCTCTTTTTTTTTTTAAGTGATCGACCAGTGACTGTGATACGAGGTCACCTGATCCCATATCCTCCTCTGAATTCACCGGCGACGAGATTGTTGAGGTATGTGAACGATTCGGATTTCTTCCTCTCTTTTTTTTTCTTTTGAAGCGATCGACCAATGACCGTGAGATGAGGTCACCGTAGATCCCATATCCTCCCCTGAATCACCGGCAACGAGATTTCTTCTCCAAAGTTTCCATTGGCACTGGACTTTCCACAGATGAGTTAGCTAAGCCTCCCATCTCTAACTCACCGTTTGTCAATTTCCACTTCAGTGGAGACGACAAAGGTCAAAGTAGTAATTTTTAAAAATTTCAATTTAAAATAAGAAGGGTAAAACTGTATATTAACAATTTTAGTGATTTTCGTCAGTTAAGTGGACCTAGGTGATGTTTTGGCAATCTTGTGGGTGTAGATGATGTTAGCGATCCTTGATGGGGTGTAGATGAAATTTTTTCTTACTAATATCTGTTACATGCCTTATAATCCAAATACCAAAATAAAATCCTATAGATAGACATAATAGAGGCACTCGCATGATGAGTCATGCTCGTTCTCTATTATCTGTACGTCTATAACCACCATGTGTCTATAAGATGACACATTAATATAATTTTCAACCATAGTACCTGTATCATTAACTAAAATGAATACGAATTCGTAGGGTAAGCTCACAACTTAGCTGGATGAGCTCACAACTTAGCCCAGTGAGAAACAAAATATGCAGTAAGTAACTTGCATGATGTGGCATTCAATCATTTGGTCTGGTCTATAGTTTGAAATGTGCTATGGTAAGGATAGGTCTCCATACATGAGAGTGTGAGCACGCCCAACGGTCAGGCTCCAACCAAAACCACCGTTGTCCTACAACACTCACTACAAGATAGAGATAGAGCTAGAGCCCAATGGCAGGCTACAACCAAACCAATAGCACCCCCTGATACCCTACTCTATACCAATACGTATGCCACTACTAACGAGGGCTTGTAAACTGGGTTTGTCACTAAGCAATCCTAGATGTCAACAAAGGTATCATGTACCTATTCCAGCATCCTTTAATAAAAAATAGAGATAAAGCTAGAGTCTATTGGTAAGGCTATATTCAACATCGCTAGCACTCCCCTGATACTCAATCCCATACTAAGCACACTAAGATAGATGGCGATACACGTTGTTAGTGTGAGGAATGGTTCAAGGCTCCAACCTCTCTTCACTCAACACACCATCCATACATAAATATATGTCTATCCTCATCATCATCATAACAAGAATAATATAATATACATGAACAATAAATAACATATATTGGATGACATGTTATATGTATAGTTAAGCAGAACAACAACAAGCAGGGTAGTTTATTATTAACCAATTAGTTTGGGGTCTTTTCCCTCACTTGTTGGGTGATTAAAATACTATTTGAGATGCTTGGAATCAGCTTTGCTTGACTATCAGTCCTAGACAATCAATAAGATTAAGTTAGGGTTTATTATGACAAATTTTTGTTCATCGGATTCACTACTGGAACTGGCAAACAATCATTTCAAAAATTGTTTGGTCACATGTCTGGTGTCGCATATTGTTCGATCGAACATCAAACTGGACAACCTTGAGACACTTCTTGAGAGTGTCTGAATCTGTGACCGGTCTTACCATAAATGATATCGGTCAACCAGATCGAATAACCTACAAGTTGTTTTTCCTGTCTCTGTTTTCCTCAGAGTTGACTCTCCAACTTATTTTAGGGTTTCTTCTATGTAGTTTTATGGTAAAAAAAAAATACATTAGGGTTTTCACTGTAGCCCTAGTTCTACACACCCTTGTCTCTAGATCCTTGTAAATAATTTTTCATTATATTTCATATAGTAGTAATGTCGCACCCCAATTCTGGACTAACCAGTGGTGTAATGAACTATCAATAAACCAACGGTTCAACTAGGATCTCGTATGAGCCGTGCTCGTCTAATTAAACCAGATACATTGTACAAGCATAATCAGAGTAAATAAATGATAGCGGAAGTCTTCATTACTAATGAACTGAGTATCAAACAATGATAATAATAGTAAATCTAATTATTCCCAAGTAACTCAAGACATAAAATAAAATAATTAATTACATATCCGGTAATCAAAATAACTAAACTAATCAAAGACACATTGATTGCACTCGCATGACAGATCATGCGCTCCCTCCATAGCTTCTACGTCCATGGCCATTACGTATCCATACATCAACGCATTCACAAAATCTTCAACAGTAGGACTTGCATCAATAACTAAAAATATTTGATGTCGAAAGGGTGAGAGCACACATCACGGCTCAGTGAGCAAATAAAATAATACGCAAATATAATCATGTATTCAATTCATATATTTGGTTTGGTTTTTAAGTTTACAATGTGCTATAGAAAGGTTTAATGGCCCCCGCACCTCTATATACGAGTTTGTGAATCGGCCCAATGGATCAAACACCATTGCCGTCTCACATGCACCCACCATGGAATAGAGATAGAGTTAAAGTGTTCGGATCACACACCACCAATACTTCCCCTGATGCCCTACATATACCAATACGTAAGCTCCTATTGGCGAGGGCTTGCAAATTGGGCTCGCAACTAACCAATCCTAATGCCATCCAGTGTATCCAAGGCCTCACCCCAACATCCTTCAATATGTCCATAGAGATAGAGCTAAGTAGAGATAGAGCTAAGGCCCCCCAACAGAGTCAAATACCACACAGTCCTAGACCACCTCCCCTGATGCCCTACAACGTAATAGTTCTGCTAAGATAATGGCGTACAACGATGTCAATGGACAGGAATTGAGTTGAGATAGAACAAAAGTTTAGTGACCAGGCTGAACCACAATGCCACGTCCTCCCCTGATGCTCTACTCGCATTCAACTCACTAACTACACACACACAATCACATGCCCATTCCTAGCATCATCATCATCATCATCATCATGTTATAAATAGACAGAAATAAATATGCATGAGTAGTAATAACAAGAATATTGGATGACATGTGAGATGCACATTATAAACAAACAAGCATAGGATCAATCATTGCATTGGACTCAATAATATAAAATAGCTTGTTATTAGTCAATTAGTTTAGGTCTTGTTCCCTCACCTTTAACGATGTTTGATCCTCTCCAAGCTTTGTAAATCACTTTTGAACTATTTGAAAACCTAAAAATTTTATGGATTCTAAGTTAGGGTTCAAGTTCATCAATTACAGGAGTCGTAAGTCTAATCTGAAATCAAACAGCCTTCCACAAGTTGTGTGGTCACAGATGTAGCTGCACCTGTGGTTTTAGTTTTTACAACCATAGGGTGTATGGTCGATACGTGTGGTTGCATATCGTGCAACCACACATGTGACCATACCCTCTCTGGGACCTTCTCGAGAGCATACGGTTGATCATGTGTGCCTCGTATGGTCGACCATAGTTGCGACCACATGAGTTTTGGTTGACTTTTACTCTCAGTCCAATCCCTTTATGATTTGATTCCTTGGCTTATCATTAGGGTCCTTGCTATGATTGATCTATGGCCTTAATTTCATACTTTTACACAATTCTCTACCCTAACCTATTTTCTATGGATTTCTCTTGAGTTTTTGTCCATGGGTCTCATGGTTGAGATCCTACCTTGATTCAACATCTCAATTACAATAGAGGATCCTATTCCAAATGTTCTACTACTACAAAGAATGGTTCCATTCCTTAAGCTTGTTAGGGAACCAGAGCCTTCTCTGCAACTCTTCCTCCTAGCCGTCCTCTTCAAATCTCCTTCTCTTCCTCCTTTTCTCTTTCTCTCTTTCAATTTGGGTTCTAAAAGAGTAGGGGAGACTATGGGATGTCCTTAATATAGAGAAAAACTCTCCATATAAGGTCCCAATCTAACTAGGAAAGAGAACCCATAGATTTGGAAAGTTTACAAAATTCAGAGTCGGTCATACCATCGTGTGGTTGTAGAATCCGTCGACCACACTTCCCAAATATGCTACCACAAGTCCCGAAATGGAGTGGTCTCATTTTTCTTAGGTGTGGTCGATCATACCTGCTTAAGTATGCTGCCACACACTCTTAATTAGTTGATTTTGATTCGATTTTAATACCTAGCCTTATGGTTCCTTTACGCACTTTGTCCGCTTGGTCTGACCATAATAGGAAGACTTGATACGACATGGTAAGACTGGGTTAGTAGAGTGCGGGTCTTACAAGTAAAATTAAACTACAGTCTTCAATGGCTGTGAATCCAACCTCACACACATCTTATCCTACCTACAGTAATGAGTGGACTTGCTGTTGGTTTCTTGATAATGTTTGCTGGAAACCGAAGGTAAGTGCATGCCTTCTCCTTTCTTCTTTTCCTTCACAACCTTTTCCTTCTCCAAAGCCTCCTCTCTCAGATCTTTTCTTAGTTCTAGGGTTTGTGGGTTGAGCAAAAGAGTGAGAGGAAGTGGAGAAACATCACTTATATAGAGGGGTAACTTCCTAATAGAGTCATCTCTCAGTTAGGAGAGTAGTCTCACTCAACTAGGAAAATTTCCAATTTATGGATTCCATTCTGGGTTTGTCCAGTCACATAACCTGCGAAATTTAACAATTCCATTAGTCCAATCAGAAAAGTTCAAGGTTACCAGATTCGTACCTTGGTGCGTGGTTCGGTCATCTGGTTGCTTCATCTGACCCGATTATGATGGAAGACCAGTCACGACATGTTAACCCATGTTAGACCTAGTTCATAGAGTGCGGGTCTTACATTGTAGGTGTCTACAGATTGGTAATTCAATTTAGATATGTGTTGGATTTAGGAAAAACCTTTTATGTTCCATCTTTTGCAAAGAATTTGATTTTTGTTTCTGGATTAACAACTTTGGGTTATGTGTTTAATTTTTCTAGTACAGAATTAAGGGGTTTTTTATGAACAATGTATTTATTGGTTTAGGTTCTTTGGTTGATGGTTTATTTCTCTTAAATCTAGATCTAACATATAAAAGTAGTTTACTCTCTGTAAATAATATTGATATAAGGAGAATGAATGTGAATGAGAATTCCTCTCAGTTGTGGCATCTTAGATTATGTTACATATTCAGTGACAGAATCAAAAGATTAGTGAACGATGGAATCCTTGAGACTTTTGATTTCATTGACCTAGGGTTATGTGTTGACCGCATCAAGGGAAAACAGACCAATAATAAGACATGCACCTGAAATCCCCTACTAACCCAGATTTCCCCTGTGTTAGGTCTTCCCACTTGGATACCTGACGTCACCGATGTAAAACCAATGGACATATCTGAATCATAGGTGAGTCTTGCTACCTGCACTATGTGGTTATCAGAACCTTAGTAAACCTTGGATGGGCCTTGTCACACCCCAATTATGATCCAACCAGAACGGTGTGAGTGAACCATCATTGAACCAACGGTTCACACCAGGATCTCGAATAGGCCGTGTCCACCCATACAAACCATTACACATAACCACAATCAGAATATAAATATACAGCAGAAGACTTTAAATAGAATGAACTGAGTATCTATTGATAATTTAAATAAATATCCAATTATTCAAATCAAACACATAATATAGTATCTTTTACATCACTTTAAGCCAACCGAAAATAACTGAAACAATTAAATAAAAATCCATCACAGGTACACGCAGAAAGGACACTCGCATAAAGCATCATGCTCGTCCTCCCCTGCTTGTACATCCAGCGCAGCTACACCTCCATACGTCGGAGCGTTCACATAATCGTCTACAGTGTATCCTGCATCAACATCTAAGAATAATGTGTACACAAAGGGTGAGCTCACAACACAGCTCAGTAAGACAATCATACAGTTTCACAATATTATGCATGAGTAACAATCATTTTATGCTGTGGTCTGGTTTTAAGTTTGCAATGTGCTATAGAAAGGTTTGGTGGCCCCCGCACCTCTATACACGAGTGTGTGGCATCGCACAGTAGATCACACTACCACCAACCCACATGCACCCATCATGGAATAGAGATAGAGCTAAGGTATACCCGCACCTCCCCTGATACTCTACCCATACCAGTACCTAAGCCCCTACTGGCCAGGGCTCGCAAACTGGGCTCGCAACTAACCAATCCTATATGTCAACAATGTATGCTCTATCCCAGCACAGCCGTCTATGGCATAGAGATAGAGCTAGAGCGTGCAGGCCGGGCCGGAGACCACAATACCTCACCTCCCCCTGATACCCTATCCGCAACTAACCCACTAGGATAGAAACAATACGCAGGTAGACCCTATCCCAACATAACTCCCTACGGCATAGAGATAGAGCTAAAGCATCGTGGATAAGCCAGCGTCGACTCGGAATCCACAGTACCACATAACAATGGCCGGGACAACATCAATATCGGAGACCACCGTACCACGACCTTCCCCTGATACCCCACCCGTACCAAGCATGTTAAGATAGAATACTACAAAAGGTGCCAGTGTGAAGAGCGATCCCAGGCCCATGCCCCACTCCACACACCAACGAAAATAATCACATGCCTAACAATCACATCCTATGAATGCATGAACAATAATAATAACTAAAAATAAAGGATGGCATGTGAATATGCACAAACATCACATCATAGATATTCAATGATTAACAACGATTTACTGTCCATTAATTATTAGGTTTAGGTCAGATTCCCTTACCTGACGCTCGTTCGATCACTTGCTCCACGTCGCAAGATCCAAATGATATGTCACAAAGTCCTACAATATTATTAGGGTTTCATTAGAATATATTGTTTAGGGTTTCATGTTGGTCGGAAACCAACAGAGATCACAAACTACCCTCACAGGGCTGACCGGTGGCATATACCGGTCGCAGCTCTGTGGGAAAGACTGGCGACCGGTATGGTCAGCCGGTCCCCCACAGACAACTTCCCGAGAGATAGCGGTCGCAACATACCGGTTGCACATATCGCACTATGTGCAACCGGTATAGTCGACCGGTATGTCTTCGGAAGACCATACATGGGTTTTTTGACTGCCGACGATCATCCTCCAAGGATTTTCAGGGTTTCTCCTATCCATTCTAAGTCTAGGCTTTGAGTTAGAGTTATCCCCAACTTATTCAAGTCTCGTTTCGATGAATATCATCTCGAAACTCGAATCTAGAGTTTGACGACAACTTAGGGTTTATTGGCCAATTTAGGGTTTTAGATCAATACCTACTTTGCATGGTATTGATCCACCCACACAACTAACATAGGGTAAGAAGAGGGATTCAAACACTTACCGTTGACAGGCGTAACGAGAGCTTCGTCAAATGGTAATGGCGGCTCCTTCTTCTTCCTCTTAGCTCCTTCTCCTTTTCCACCTCTTTCTCTTCTCTAGGGTTTGTGAGAGACAATGAAAAGGATTTGAGGAGGCTTAAGGGTGTATTTATAGGCTAGAAATAGGGTTTAGTAACCCTACTAGGATTAGGAAACTTCTAGGATTCAAAATCAGGAAAGCGGGACCCGCAGAGACCAATTTCCAGATTCCCGCACATAGCTATGCAGGCCATACCGGTCGACCGGTACCAAGATCGGTACCATCGACCGGTATACCTAAAATCAGGTATAATTGGTCGACTTCGGTTCGATTTCGTACCTGTTTGTTATCCGCTTGCCCCGTCTGGCTCGGTGATGATCGGAAGACCTGTCACGACACAAAACCAAGGTTAGACCGGGTTTTAAGAGTGCGGGTCTTACAACTCCACCACCCTTAAAAGAAATTTCGTCCCGAAATTTGCATGTAGGTACTACAACTCCCCCACCCTTAAAAAAAATTTCGGCCTTGAAATTTGAACGTACCTTGATCGTCAAAAAGGTTAGGGTACTCCTTCCTCATCGCGCTCTCTTCTTCCCAAGTAATTTCCTCCACATTTTGGCTTCTCCAATGCACCTTCACATAATGGATATCCTTGGTTCGAAGTTGCTGAACTTTTCGGCTTGAGAGCATTACAGGCACCACTTCGAAAGTTAAGTCTTCAGTCAAGTCTGGAGGATCAGCGATCAAGATATGCGATGGATCTCGACATACTTCTTCGAGAATGATACATGGAACACATTATGAACGCTAGACATAGATGGTGGTAGGGCCAATTGATATGCTACATTACCACGTCGATTCAATATCTCATATGGTCCCACATACCTGGGGCATAGCTTCCCCTTTTTACCAAACCGTTTCAGACCTCGCACCGGTGACACCTTCAAGAATACTTTGTCACCCACTGCAAACTCTAGATCTCGACGTCGATTATCTGCATAGTGCTTCTGTCGAACTTGAGCTGTCTTTACTCTCTCTTTGATCTGATCAATCACTCGGCAAGTTTCTTCAACAAACTCCGGTCCTACAATTCTTCTTTCCCCCACTTCGTTCCATAACAGAGGTGTACGACACTTCCTTCCATAGAGAGCTTCATATGGGGCCATCTGAATTGTAGCCTGATAACTGTTGTTGTAAGCAAACTCGATAAGTGATAGCTTCTCATCCCAAGCTCCTTTGAAATCTAATGCACAAGCTCGGAGCATATCTTCCAAAATTTGAATAGTTCGCTCGACCGTCCATCCGTCTCGAGGATGAAAAGCTGTACTTGAACTTCAACTTTGTTCCCATAGCTTTTGTAATCCTTCCCGGAACTTTGATGTAAAACGGGGATCTCTCGTCGGATACTATACTCTCTGAAACGCCATGAAGTCTCGACTATATTATCAACATATAACTTGGCCAGTTTCTCCATGGTATACCGAGGTCTGACCGCAATAAATCGAGCTGTCTTGGTGAGTCGATCTACTATAACCCAAACTGCATCCACTGACCTTGGTGTCAAAGGTAGGCCAGTGACGAAATCCATGGTGATACAATCCCACTTCCATGCAGGTTCTGGTAATGGCTATAATAAACCTGCGGGTCTTTGCCTTTTCGCTTTAACTTGTTGACAATTCAGACATTGGAACACGAAACGAGCTATATCTGATTTCATACCCCTCCACCAATATAGTCTTCTTAGATCATGGTACATCTTGGTACTTCCTGGATGTACTGAATATGGAGTGTAATGAGCTTCAGTCATAACTCGACCCTCTCGATATCGCAGTCTTCGCTCTCAGGTATACATAACCGTCCGCGATACTTGAGTACTTTGTCTGATTCCAAGGTAAAGTCAGGATTGCACGTACCCTTCTCTAAGTCTTCCTGCACTGTCTTAAGATATGGATCCTGTAGGATTGCTACCTTGACTTCATCAATTAAACCCGGTGAGATCTTCAATGCGGCGAACATCATAGTGAACTTATGAATCAAGCCTTGCTCAACTGGATCTTCTGCAGTTTTAATTATATGCTCTTCGTCACCTTCGATTGAACTAGAGGCTGCGGCACACAATGCAGCATTTGAACTTGGTCCTGCCTCAGGTTTCGATGCCCACTTTCTGCTTAAGGCGTCAGCCACCACATTTGCTTTACCCAGATGGTACTGGATGTCGCAATCATAATCTTTTAACAATTCCAGCCATCTCCTCTGTCTCATATTCAGATCCTTCTGAGTGAAAAGGTAAGTTAAGCTCTTGTGATCTGACTTGATCTGAAACTTCTCACCGTACAAGTAGTGTCTCCAAGTCTTGATTGCGTGAATAACCGCTGCTAGCTCCAAGTCATGCATAGGATAGTTCTTCTCATGCTCCTTTAACTGTCTTGATGCGTAAGCAATTACTTGTTCTCCTTGCATCAATACACACCCAATTCCCAACCCTGAAGCATCCGTATATAAAGTAAATGGTACGCTTGGTTCTGGGATGGTCAAGATAGGTGCAGAGACTAGTCTTGACTTCAAAGTCTGAAAGCACTTCTCACACTCGTCTGTCCATATAAATTTCTCTCCCTTCTTGGTTAATCTGGTGAGTGAAACAACGATTCTGGAGTAATCTTCCACGAATCTTCTATAATAACCAGCCAAGCCAAGGAAACTACGAATCTACGCAACAGATTTTGGTGCTTCCCATCCTACTATAGCAGCTATCTTGCTTGGATCAACCTTGATACCGTCTTCAGATACAACATGGCCCAAGAAAGCCACTTCCTTCAGCCAAAACTTGCACTTCTTGAATTTTGCATAAAGCCTCACATCCCTCAGCCGTTGTAGGGCTGCCCTCAAATGCACGGTATGAGTCTCCATGTCCTTAGAGTAAATCAATATGTCATCGATGAATACGATGACCGAAGTGTCCAACATATCATGAAACACTCGGTTCATCAGTTCCATAAACGACGCTGGAGCATTGGTCAACCCGAAAGACATAACTAGAAACTCATAATGCCCATACCTCGTCCTGAAAGCAGTCTTCGGAATATCTCCGGCCTTGATCTTCAATTGGTGATACCCCGAACGGAGATCGATCTTCGAGAAAACCTTTGCACCCTGCAGCTGATCGAACCGATCATCGATCCTAGGCAAAGGATACCGATTCTTGGTCGTCAACTTGTTCAGCTCACGGTAGTCAATACATAGCCGTACACTTCCATCCTTTTTCTTGACGAATAATACAGGTGCTCCCCAAGACGATATACTAGGTCGTATGAAGCCCTTATCCAGCAGTTCTTGTAATTGGGTCTTCAACTCCTTTAACTCGGTCGGGGCCATCCTGTATGGTGCTTTAGACACCGGCGCCGAACCTGACATAAGGTCTATCACAAATTCTGTAGCCCCGTGTCGGTGGTAAACCCGGGAGATCTTCCGGAAATACATCTGGAAACTCCCGAACCACATCTATATCTTCCATCTTGAGTGACTCTGCCGTGAGATCGACTACAGATACGAGATAACCCACTCCCCCTTTCTCCAAGCATCTCTTAGTTTTTAGGGCGGAGAGGATCAGCTTCCGCTTCCTGGATAGCTTAATCCCAGCGAAGCTGTATTCCCTTCCCTCTTTGTCAGTAAGCACAAGCTTCCTTTCACCACATAAAAGGACGGCCGAATGATGGTCTAGCCAATCCATCCCCAAAATGACATCAAAGTCTGCCATCTCGAGTATTACTAGGCTTGCTTCTAAGTCTCGGCCCTCAATACATACAGTACATGGTCCATAATACTTGGTCAAAGCCACTTCGACTCCTAGTGGAGAGCGAACTATCAAGCTTGGGTTCAATTGCTTGATTGGTAACTCCATTCGCTTCCCAAAAGAAACAGAAACAAAGGAGTGCGTGGCCCCAGAGTCAAATAATACTCTGGCGGGTAAATCAGCTACATTTACAATCCCTGGAATGTATTGCCCCTTAGTTCTACATGCTCATGCAACTGAAAGAATAAACCAAATAGTAAGGGATAGAGTCATACCAGTTACCACATCGGGTGATGTGGTTGCCTCTTCAGTGGTGACCGCATAAACTCTTCCTTGCTGGGGAGCTTGCTTCTTAGGTAGTGTGCAGTTCCTTGCAACATGTCCCACTGGCCGACGTTATAACATTTAATATTTGGGTTGGGTCTAGCGAACCGTGGCACAAGTGGTGCCAGGTTGTTTCTCGCAGTGCTGTAGCGGTCTGCCCCCCCTGTATGGGCGGAATGGTCTAGTATTACCGCCACCCGAGCTCTCACCGGCCAGATCTCTTCACTCCCTGTTCCAAGCGAAGAAGCTGTCCCTCCGACCTGGACTCTATCACCCTCGCAACCTGCACCGCCTCATTGTAAGTCTTCTTGTCCAGACCCAAAAGGTGCTCTCTGATGCTTCCACGTAGTCCCATGGTGAACCTACGTGTCTTGGTCTCCTCCTCCTGCATACTGGCTGGTGCGAAGAAAAACAGCTCTTCGTACCTCTGCTGATAAGCATCTACAGTCGACTGAGCCTGCTGCAGATTGAGAAACTCCCTCTCCATTTGATCTCTGAAGCTCTTCGGAAAGTATTTGTCGAAGAAGGCCACTTTAAACACTTCCCAATCGACCAGGGTATACTTATTCTCCAGATATGCCCGTGTAGAATTCCACCAAGCATTTGGGTCTTCTCTCAGCATGTGAGTGGCAAACAGAACCTTCTCCTCCTCAGTGCAAATCATCAGTCGAAAGTTCTTTTCCATTTCAGAAACCCACTGTGCTGGCCACAATGGTTTCCCTATCATGCCTGTGAACGATGAAGGTTTTAACTTCAAGAATCTGTCCACGGACCTGCTCAGATCATGCTGTCCCTGTGTGTCTGCTCCGTACCATGGTGGTGGATACGGATACGCAGAAGGCGACGGAAATCGATGCGGTGGTGGTATGTTCTGTGTTTGGCCCCTCGGCCTTGGGCTACTCTGCATCGGTTGGGTAGTATTAATTCCTCCTAACTCAGGCGTGTTTCCAGCGGGAACTGAACCCGTTGGCCTGAGCATCTTCAGTACTTCGCTTAGAAATTCCTTCTGTTGAGCCTGCATCTGGTAGACCAAGTTTGTAACAATGGTCTCAGAATTCCTGTGAGGTGGGCCAGGTAAATTTGTCGGTACCTCCGGGACCTGTTCCTCCTCCACTTCAGGACTAGGTTCTCTAACCTGGTCTTGTTCAGCTTGTTCTTCTTCTAGGCGCATCCTGGCCTGATAACGCTTTCGCCCCCTTCGACCATTTCCGCCTGCCATCTCAGACTATTTTATTTGGATCTGAGAAGAAGACATAACACGTGAGAACATCAATAATAGTAGTGTTAGTCTTGAATAATGCAAGGAAAAAATAGTCGAGAAGTAACATTTCAATTTACACAATTTTAAAAAATTTTAATTCAATTTTCTGGCTCTTTGGGGCGTACCGGTCGCAACATACCGGTCGCACCCCTGTGGGACAGTATGCGGCCGGTATAGTCGACCGGTCAGAATTCAATTTCTGGCCGAGACATACCGGTCGCATGTCTAGGAGATACCGGTCGACACTCTGTATACAGTGTTGCGACCGGTATAGTCGACCGGTCAGAAAATTTTTTCTGACCGAGACATAGCGGTCGCACACCTGGGGTGATACCGGTCGACCGGTATAGGCATAACCGTCGACCGGTATGCCCAAAATGGCTTTAAAATCGCAAAAAAAGTGAGAATTTCTCACTTTTTCTTTCTTCTTCCTCTCCGGTGGTGATTCCTCTCTGCCCAACTGAGTTGCTACAGTCCGGCCGGTACTTTTAGAAGCCGATTTCTCGCATTCCAAAGCTAGAACATCGTCTCCAGGTAGGTCTCTTCCTTCTCTTTCAATTTTTTAGATATTTCCCATATCGTCTTTATGTAGAAATTTAGGTTTTTCTTGGTTCGAGATGATTTAACCGTAGGAATTCTTTTCCTTCGGCTTGGAAAGGGTTTAGGGACCCCCAAGAGCAAAATCCCTCAACTAATTTGGGGTTCCACCGAAAGGTTTTGATAAAAATCGGATTTTTACACTTTTTAACCTAGGTTTTTCAAAAAAATTCGAAATTTCTTGATTTTTCTCAAATTCTCAAAATTTCTTATTATAATTTCTTGTGATTGGTTTGTCGAAGAGTGTGGGGGTTACGTAAGTCCTCCTCCCCATGTTTTTGGGTGAGTTCGAGGCTTTTTCCCAAATGCTGTCGTTATGCTGCCGAAATTTCGAAAATTTCTAACTTTTTATTTTGTTTTCTTTTGTTTTGCAGATTTTAAATGGCTCCCAGACGCACTCTCGGGAAACGCTCACATGGTTCTAGTTCTCGGGTTCCCTCTTCGCCAGTTCCTCAGCTAGATGAGCTATGGTTTCGCTCCTTGGAAGCTCAAGCTCGGTTTTCATGGTTTGATAATAAGAGTATTGAATCTGGGCGCCGGGTCAACGTGGAACAACTGCACCGGTTCAATGTAGAGACGACTTTTGGCGCTCTAGGTTGGTTGCCGGTTATTTCCTACACAGAGACCACACGCCCTAACCTGGTCAAGCACTTTTATGCAAATTTGGAACTCGAAGGGGATGTCGAAGACCCGAACCAGTGTAGGGATCTACGCATCACCAGCTACGTCCGGGGTGTACATATTTCCTTCAACACCCACCAGTTGGCTGATCTGCTTGGGGTTCCCAATGATGGAGATTTGGTGTACTGCGCCCCCAAGGCGAAAGGTTATTTGACTGATGATTTGCGCCGGGAGATAGCGCATCAGATCCTCAACCATGGGGCTCCTATGAAGGCAGCTAGTTTGAGACCTATACCCCGGGTTTACAGTCGCATTATTCAGCACGATATAGTGCCCCAGAGCGGCCACTACATTGAGTTGTCCCAGCTCACCCAGTACGTCACCTATTGCGTCTGCACAGGGGAGCAGATATCACTTCCTTACCTCATCATCCGGACTATGCATCGAGCGGCCGTGGCCGATCGGGCCAGCAACCTTCCCTATGGCCGTCTCGTCATTTTCCTTCTTCGCCGTCTGGGCGTGAGTTTCAGAGGAGAAGTAGCCGTCGAGGACACCATGACCTCCGACATCGACTGGGATGCGATACAGAGGATGCAGATGGTCGATCTGCCGGTTAGTGACGACGAGTTGGAGGCTCGCCCTCGTCCACTTGGGAGAGTAGCAGCAGCAGCAGCAGCAGCAACCGCAGCCAATGCGGCCTATGCGGCAGAGATGGGTGATGACGATGATGACGATGTAGCTGGGGAAGCACCAGTGCCTGCCCCACAGCCTGCACCTGCACCACCACCATCTGTTCCCACAGCTGGGCCATCTCAGCCCCCTCCCGACTCAGTGATGGGTATGTTCATGGAGCTCAGGGACGCTCAGCGGGAGATGAGCCGTGACATAGCACAGTGGACTCGCAGCCTCCGAGTCACACAAGATAAGGTGCACTGGCTCAGGGTCGCTTACGAGCGGGACTATGATATAGCGGACCCCATACCTCCTAGGCCCCCTACCCCACGATTTTTCTTTTACTTACTCATGACTGTTTTACATATAACAGGGTAACTGTTCGGTTTGTGGACTGTACCCTGTAGCACTATTTCATTTGATACACTTTTCTATTTAATGAAAGTTTCATGGTTTTTCCTAACTAGTGTATGTGCACATGTTAAGTTTCATATTTAACATAGTATATTATTCTCTTTCTTAGTCCGTCTCAGGTACCAAACAATGCTTAAGGTGCGTTTGTATTAAGATTTTTAATTTTTGCTAACTCAGTTCATCGACTCAGTTAAGTGCAACATGGTTTGTTGGAACAGAGCCCGAGAGCTCTGATACCAAGTTGTCACACCCCAATTCTGATCCAACCAGAACGGTGTGAGTGAACCGTCATTGAACCAACGGTTCACACCAGGATCTCGAATAGGCCGTGTCCACCCATACAAACCATTACACATAACCACAATCAGAATATAAATATATAGCGGAAAACTTTAAATAGAATGAACTGAGTATCTATTGATAATTTAAATAAATATCCAATTATTCAAATCAAACACATAATATAGTATCTTTTACATCACTTTAAGCCAACCGAAAATAACTGAAACAATTAAATAAAATTCCATCACAGGTACACGCAGAAAGGGCACTCGCATAAAGCATCATGCTCGTCCTCCCCTGCTTGTACATCCAGCGCAGCTACACCTCCATACGCCAGAGCGTTCACATAATCGTCCACAGTGTATCCTGCATCAACATCTAAAAACAATGTGTACACAAAGGGTGAGCTCACAACACAGCTCAGTAAGACAATCATACAGTTTCACAATATTATGCTTGAGTAACAATCATTTTATGCTGTGGTCTGGTTTTAAGTTTGTAATGTGCTATAGAAAGGTTTGGTGGCCCCCGCACCTCTATACACGAGTGTGTGGCATCGCACAGTAGATCACACTACCACCAACCCACATGCACCCATCATGGAATAGAGATAGAGCTAAGGTATACCCGCACCTCCCCGATACTCTACCCATACCGGTACCTAAGCCCCCTCGGCCAGGGCTCGCAAACTGGGCTCGCAACTAACCAATCCTATATGTCAACAATGTATGCTCTATCCCAGCACAACCGTCTATGGCATAGAGATAGAGCTAGAGCGTGCAGGCCGGGCCGGAGACCACAATACCTCACCTCCCCCTGATACCCTATCCGCAACTAACCCACTAGGATAGAAACAATACGCAGGTAGACCCTATCCCAACATAACTCCCTACGGCATAGAGATAGAGCTAAAGCATCGTGGACAAGCCAGCGTTGACTCGGAATCCACAGTACCACATAACAATGGCCGGGACAACATCAATATCGGAGACCACCGTACCACGACCTTCCCCTGATACCCCACCCGTACCAAGCATGTTAAGATAGAATACTACAAAAGGTGTCAGTGTGAAGAGCGATCCCAGGCCCATGCCCCACTCCACACACCAACGAAAACAATCACATGCCTAACAATCACATCCTATGAATGCATGAACAATAATAATAACTGAAAATAAAGGATGGCATGTGAATATGCACAAACATCACATCATAGATATTCAATGATTAACAACGATTTACTGTCCATTAATTATTAGGTTTAAGTCAGATTCCCTTACCTGACGCTCGTTCGATCACTTGCTCCACGTCGCAAGATCCAAACGATATGTCACAAAGTCCTACAATATTATTAGGGTTTCATTAGAATATATTGTTTAGGGTTTCATGTTGGTCGGAAACCAACAAAGATCACAAACTACCCTCACAAGGCTGACCGGTGGCATATACCGATCGCAGCTCTGTGGAAAAGACTGGCGACCGGTATGGTCAGCCGGTCCCCCACAGACAACTTCCCGAGAGATAGCGGTCGTAACATACCGGTCGCACTATGTGCAACCGGTATGTCTTCGGAAGACCATACATGGGTTTTTCGACTGTCGACGATCATCCTCCAAGGATTTTCAGGGTTTCTCCTATCCATTCTAAGTCTAGGCTTTGAGTTAGAGTTATCCCCAACTCATTCAAGTCTCGTTTCGATGAATATCATCTCGAAACTCGAATCTAGAGTTTGACGGCAACTTAGGGTTTATTGGTCAATTTAGGGTTTTAGATCAATACCTACTTTGCATGGTATTGATCCACCCACACAATTAACATAGGGTAAGAAGAGGGATTCAAACACTTACCGTTGACAGGCGTAACGAGAGCTTCGTCATACGGTAATGGCGGCTCCTTCTTCTTCCTCCTAGCTCCTTCTCCTTTTCCACCTCTTTCTCTTCTCTAGGGTTTGTGAGAGACAATGGAAAGGATTTGAGGAGGCTTAAGGGTGTATTTATAGGCTAGAAATAGGGTTTAGTAACCCTACTAGGATTAGGAAACTTTTAGGATTCGAAATCAGGAAAGCGGGACCCGCATAGACCAATTTCCAGATTCCCGCACATAGCTGTGCAGGCCATACCGGCCGACCGGTACCAAGACCGGTACCATCGACCGGTATACCTAAAATCAGGTATAATTGGTCGACTTCGGTCCGATTTCGTACCTGTTTGTTATCCGCTTGCCCCGTCTGGCTCGGTGATGATCGGAAGACCTATCACGACACAAAACCAAGGTTAGACCGGGTTTTAAGAGTGCGGGTCTTACAGGCCTGGCATGCAACCCAGTGCATGGGGCCCAATGAGTGGAGGTTGGGGCTATATTTTAGCCTTTTTGGCGACAGAGCTGGAGGATGCATCATCCTGGCTCCCTGTCGCTTGCTCGTGTATGGGAGTCACACACTCTCTCCTCGTCTTTCTATAAATAGGGAGCCCAAGGCTCCCTGTTCCCTTTTTAGACCCTTGGGTTGGTGAGGGTGTGGTTGGGTAGAGAAGTTGGAGCTCAAGCCTCAACTCAAGCTCCAGCTCAAGTGAAGGATTCCCTCCTTTCATTAAGGTTGGTCCCTCTCCGTCCCTTTCTTTTTTCTTAGTAAATGTGGTGGAGCAGCATTGATGGTGGTGGTTCTACCATAAATGGCCTCCATTAATAGAGGCCACTAAACCCTAGAAATCTTGGTAAGGACTACCCACCTTCCATCAGGACTTAATAAGCTCCATTAAGGTTCCCTTGGGTGAAGAAACACCCTTCCTAACATCTAAAATGGTTGTATGATGTTAAGGAGTCAAAGCTCCCCATTTGGACTCCATCGTATCTGATTGAGTTTGGTTTTCCAGACTTAACCGACGGACCCATGCCAGAGGCTAGGGCACTGCCTCTGCCTCCAGGTTTGATACCTTGACCATGTATGGTTTGGTTGGCAGAGGGGCCGGCAAGGCTCCATCCTCCACCAGACCCATACTTTATCATTATATTGGTTGAGCTGAGCCAGAGGCAAAGCTGGTGGCACCATCCACCGCTAGTGCCTCCTTCTCGCTCTCAATTAGTTTTTCCCATCATATAAATTTAAGCCAGAGGCTCAATGCCTATGGCAAATCCTCCAGGTGTTAGCCTCCGGCTCTGCTTTGAGGTCACTTTACCTACATGGGGCCACCACCCTTATGGGTTCGCCATGCCCACAAGGGGCCAGGTAGGCCATTTATGAGCCGAAGGCACCACCATCTGCCAGTGCCTCCGATTGACTCACAAAGGCTTTACTGAAATAACATAATTAAGTCGGAGGCATAGTAGGAGGTCTAACCATCCGCCTCGATCCTTCGGATCTCTAAAGCTGAAAACCATTAAGGTTAAGCCGGCAATGGATTCTAAAGGCACCATCCACCTGAATCATCTGCCACATTGGCCACTATTAGCCAGTATGCCTAGTTAGATCCTTCGGGGACCAACCGTTGGGGTCCTGACTTATCTTGGGACCTGCATAGTAACATTGGGAACTTATCTATGCCAGTTTAAAAGTTACTCAACTAACCTAATGAAACCTATGTAATTTAATACGTAAATTGTCACACCCCGTTCCTGACGTATCGATACTATGGAATGTAACGGGACCTCTTCATCCTATTAGGGCACAAGAAATCCCCTTCCAGGATTGCACATCACAATATACCACATATTAACTGTCACACCCAAATTCTGGGTTAATCAGAATAATGTGATGAACCATCAATAAACCAACGGTTCAGCCAGGATCTCCGTTAGGTAGTACCCACCATATCAACCACACACACATTCCACAGTAATAATCAGAAATAATAAACAAATAAGTAGAAGTCTTTATAATTAATGAACTGAGTATCTAACAGTGCTAAATAAATATTTAATCTAGTTATTTCCAAGTAACTTAAGATATAAAATAAAATAATCAATTACATGTTCATTAACCAAGATATAACTAAATTAATCAAAGATGCATTGATTACACTCGCATGAAGGATCATGTGTCTCTTCCATTAGTTCTCCATCCATCGCCGCTACATGTCCATACGTCGACGCATTCACATAATCTTTAACAGTAGGACCTGCATCATCAACTAAAAATATTCAATGTCGAAGGGGTGAGCACACATTATGACTCAGTGAGCAAAAAAAAAAAATAATGCAACAAACATATGCATGCATTCAATTCATATCTTTGGTCTGGTTTTTAAGTTTGCAATATGCTATAGAAAGGATTAGCGGCTGCCACACCTCTATATACAAGTGTGTGAATCCGTCCAATGGATCAATCACCATTGTCATCCCACATGCATCCACCATGGAATAGAGATAGAGCTAAAGTGTCTGGATCAAACACCGCCAACACTTCCCCTGATGCCCTACCCATACTAACATGTAAGCCCCTATTGGCGAGGGCTTGCAAACTGGGTTCGCAACTAACCAATCCTAAATGTCATCTAGTGTATCCAAGGCCTCATCCCAGCATCCCTCATTACATCCATAGAGATAGAGCTAAGGCCTCCTGGCAAAGTCAGAGACCACACGGTCCGAGACCACCTCCCCTGATGCCCTACGACGTAATAGTTCTGCTAAGGTAATGGCGATACGATGTTGTCAGTGGGCAGGACTTGAGTAGAGATAGAGCTAGAGTCTAGTAACCAGATTAGAGACCACAATGCCACGTCCTCCCCCTGATGCTCCGCTCGCATCCAACACACTAACCATACACACACAGTCACATGTCTGTTCCTAGCATCACCAATCAACATGGTAGCAAATAGACAAAAATAAATATGCATGAGCAGTAATAACAGTAATATTAGATGATATCTAAGATACACATTACAAGCATACAAGCATAGAATCAATCATGACATTGGACTCAATAAAATAACAGTTTATTATTATTCAATTAGTTTAGGTCTTGTTTCCTCACCTGTTAGCAAAACTTGATCTCCTTCCAAGCCCTGTAATTCTCTTTGAATCAATTTAATGACCTAAAATTTATATAAATTTAAGTTAGGATTCATGTGTAATATGTTACAGTAGTCGAAAATCAAAATAGATCACTGATAGGTGTCTAATAGACCCTATGGTTGCATGTTGTGTCGACCTTACCATGTACGGTCGATACCCTACGGTCGCACTATATGCGATCATATGGTTTTTGAATTCTTCTCGAATGCCTATGGTCGATACTTTGATCATGCTATGGTCATGCTATGGTCGACCGTAGCTGCGACCTTACGATTTCTGGTCACAAACTACATTCAATCTGAGTTCTTCTTGGGTCGACTCCTTATCTTTTCTCTTGGGTTCATACTAAGGTTATCCTATGGTCATCATTAGTAGTTTCTCATCAACCATTATCACCAAACTCATCTCTCATGGTTATCCTTGGGATTTACTCAAGGAATCACATGGATTATAATAGGTTGACATCTCCAATCCTCCATAGAAACCTTATTCCGTAGAATTTACATCTTTATGGATTAGGTTCATACCTTTGCCTACGGTAGAGAATTAAAATCTTCTCAGCAACACCTTCTCCTTAGCCTTCTCGCCTTCTCCTTCTCTTCCTTCTCTTCCTCTAGGGTTTACTAATGTTCTAAAAAAGTGAAAAAGGTTGAGGGACGTCCTTTATATAGAGAAAAACTCTCCATATAGAGTTCTTTAATAATAAGAAAGAGACCCTCCTCAAATTAGGAAAGTTTTCAAACTCAGAGTCTAATTTGGGGTCCTACGGTAAGACATACGGTCGTAGAACCCATCAACCGTAGGGTCGAAAACATCGATCTTAGGGTCATTGGTCTATGATCCTTATTCCTTACCGTATGGTCAACCATACCTACCCAGGTATTCGACCATACACATACTTTTAGTGTTTTTCACTCGATTCTCATACCTGATTTTGTGGTCTACCTTCACATGGTTGGTCCACTTGATCTCGCAATGATGGGAAGATCTGGCACGATACGGTTAAACCGGGTTAGTGGAGTGGGTCTTACATCAACCCCCAAACAATAATAAATAACTCACAAGATTTATCAGAGTGATTAAACATCTCAATTTAAAATAATTTATCCAAAATAAGAGAGATGTAAAACATAGCGAAAGTCTTATAATTAAAACCAATTATTCAGCTGATATCCAAGAGGTTCAAGTTTAAATTCTGAAATATCCAAAGTTCCACAATATTCAAAAGAAATAAAATAAACATTATCCAAAATCCAAAGTAAATAAAGGCATTGTTTTAAAGCTTATTCTTCAAATACGAATCCCCAAATAAACAAATCCCAAATCTAAGAAGAGAAATTGCAGGCATAGCCTAAGCCCATGAACAGACTATCAAAATCGCTCAAGGATCACGAATCTCCTCCCCAGGCTCGTTATCCTCGCCCTCCACACCGGATAACAAACTAGTCGAAGCAACAAGTGAAGAACCTGCAAGGTCTAAAAATAGTTTTGCGTACAAGGTAAGCTCAACCACAAAGTTTAGCAAGAAAACTAAATGTGCAATAGGAAAATGCATACAACTATCAACTACGGTCAGGTATGATAACTGTAAGTGCTAGATCAAGACAACTCACGTATGGAGTCTCCAGGATGTTGTAAGCGCTTCATTTTTGCCATCCCCAATTGAATAAAGTCTTACTAGAGTGTAGACGACCAAGTGGGAGAAATGAGAGAAAGTTTGAAAAGTACAGGGGAGGCGAGTGAAACTCTCTCAAAAACGATAGTCGAACAGTCCCGACATGCTCTCTATAGTGTTTTGAGTAGAGCTAAAATGGTCCTTAGTGTTCAAGAGCCTAAGTGAACACATATGGCAAGTTAGTGAATCCCAATGCAAGGTTTGAATTTTGACTATGACTTGGACACCATTTTCGGTGGGCCCTACAATAAGGAAATGGGTTGTAACCGGCATGGATACGTAGGTCTTGGAAATACCTTCGAAATGAGACCTAAATCGCTCAATTCTGATGTCAAATGGAGAAGATACGGCGATTTTAGTCTGAAAATAAGAATAAAGGTATTTTTTGAAAATTAATAATAAATATCCAAGGGTTTGCATGCAAATTATCGTAAGTTTAACTATTTAAACTTCAAAAATTCATAAGTTGGCCATTTTATGTCCAAATGAGGTGATTTCAGTGTCATTATTCCTCATTTTTGGTGCTCTACAAAGTACACGCAGAGAATTTGGGACAGATGTCTCCGAGGGATCCCATGCAAAGCTGCAAGCCGATATGCCCGCTTAAACTTCAATTCCTCATAATTTTATTATCCGACGTCCAAATCATGTGATTCAAGTCTCAATATGCTCCATTTTTTGTGTTCTACAAAGTGGATGTGAAGGATTTTAGGCAGAGGTCTCCGAGGCATCCCATGCAGAGTTGTTGGCGGAATCATCATGAATTGGCCTATTTAAAATTTAAAAATTCATAAGTTGGCCATTTTACGTCCAAATGAGGTGATTTGAGTTTCAGTATTTTTCATTTTTAGTGTTCTACAAAGTGAACATATAAAATTTGGGATAGAGGTTGTCAGAAGATTCCATGCGGAATGGTAACGAAAATGGCTCATAAAATGATAGAGAGAGAAAAACTAATCTTGGCACACCCAGCTCAACCCACACTGGACCAGATTAATTTAGCCTGACCAATCCAGCCTAACCCAGCTTGAACCAACCAGGCCATACCAGTTCAGCCCGTAGGCTTGTACATGCATATTATATGTTATATGTTTTATATATATATATATATATATATATATATATATATCATATGTTATATATAATTATATATATTACATATAGTCTATTTTGGTTTTGAAGGAAGTAGAAAGAGAGCGACAAGGCTATAGTGGGCTGGCCATAAATCAATTTTTTTTTGGAATGCATGGGATGCTTAGGTGTCTACTCTAAAATACGTTAGGAAAGAAGAGAGAGGCAAAATTTATGCAAATAAAGAGAGAGCCGAGGGACAAAAGGAAAGAAAAAAAAAAGGAAGGAGAAGAGGGCGGTTTCTCAAGAGAGAGAGAAAAGGGGAGAAGCTGAGATAAAAAAAAAAAAGAAACTAGGAAAGAAAATAAAAGGAAAAGAAAAAAAAAAAAGGACAGAAAATAAAAGGAAAAGGAAAGAAAAAAAATTAAAAGGAAAGAAGAAAAAAAGGAAAAAAAAAAAAGGAAAGAGGGGAGAACGTGAGTGGAGAAAAGAAAAGAAAAAAAAAAGGAAAAAAAACACAAAAAAAAGGAGAGCACAGGTGAACTCCAAAAGGGAAGAAGAAAAAAGGAAAAGAAAAAAAAAAGGAAAGAGAGAGTAGCAGAGAGAGTCTAAGAGAAGAAGAGAGGAAGAAATAGAGAAGAAGAGAAGAAGAAATAAAGAAGCCGAAATTGAGAGAGAAGAGGAAGAAGAAGGGAAAGAGAAGAAGAGAAGGAAGAAGGAGAAGCTAAGAGAGAGAACTCTCTGCAAAGAGGTAAGTCTATTCTCCATTGTTATTTTCTAGTACATACATGCAATTAATGGCCCCTCACCCATTGTTGTAACCAAAACTTTGGTTTTGATATGATTCCATGATGCTAACATGTCAAAAATTGCTTGAATATGCCTATTTTTGATAAATCATGATCAGAGATGTTATATTGCGTGCATGTTGATGCTGTAATGTCCAAGTTTGATATTTTTATGCATTAGAATATGTTTAAAGTACTCAATGGAGAAAAACTGAATGTCATATGATGATTTTTGAGTATTTTAATGTTTTTTCACAAGGTGGATTTCAGATCTAAAAATTCTAGATTTGAAATCCAATTTTGGGACATGCATCTCATATATATTTTTGATGAATTTTGAGCCCAAAATTTTATGAGATACTCATACATATGTTAGAAAGTTTTTTTTATAAATTTTGACTCGTTTGGAGTTGAGAAAGTCAAGATAAAAGAGCCCCAATGATGCTACTATCTTTTTCGGGTACGATGCAAACCCTCATAAGAAAAGCTCTAAAAATGGAATTTATGGTCATAATTTGATAATAATTCCTTAGATAAAGTGATAGATATGAAGTCATGAAAAATTTGGCACTAGATTCAGATTTTTCTGATTTTTTATGAATTTCATATGATTTTTGAAGTACACCATGGTCTGTTTTAGGGTCAGTTAGAACACACAAAATTTCTTGACAGAGATGTTATGTTTGAGCCTTGAGGATCTTTCTTTTTGTACAATATTTTTTAATGAAATATTAGATCTATCAGTTAGCTACATGACCATGTACCTGAATTCTATTTTTAATGAGTGATTGATTTTATATAGAATTTATGGTACAACTGGTTAGAATCTGGAACAGACTTGACCAATGCACATGCTTGCATTTGTGGTGCATATTCGACCCATTTGGTTTCCCTGTTAGGATTTCCCTTCTAGAAACAAAATCTAGGTCTCTGAGTCCTCTTTCAGGGGATGTATTTTGAGCTTAATTTGAATATGTATGAAGCCCCATATGCATGTTTTTCCAAAGGTCCATAGAATCTATTGATTGTAGTAAAAATCATGAAAATCCATGCATAAGTGTCCTGTAGAGATTTTTTTAGATATCACTTCCTTGAAGGAAAAGGTAGACACATGAGTCTGAAAGACAACCAAGTTAATAGATAATTTTTTGCACGATTAAAGAATATCTTATGATTATTTTTCCATGACTGGTTCAAATCTAAAAATCAATTTAACTAGTTTTCATAGTCTGATCTTGTAGGCATGATTTAAACCGTTAGATTTTCATTATATTTTGCCTTAAAAGAATTTGAACCCATTAGATCTTGATCATGAGCATCTTATTTAAATTTAAACCATTAGATCTTAATCATGAACATCTTATTTAATCTGGACCATTGGATTGTCTTGATGATTGATTTGAACTGTTGGATTACCTTTTTGAGTGATTTAATTGTATTTGAACGGTTGGATTGACCTCATGGATGTTTTAATTAAATCTGAACCATCGATCAAATATGATCTTGATCACATTGATGATGATCGATTACATCAAATCTGAGTAATCAATCAAATATAACCTTGGTCACATTGTTGATGATCGATGCTTGATCAATGCTTTCACATGCTGCTATATTGATTCACATGCTTTATTGCTATATTTGAGATGATAGTGTTATAACTTGCCATATTTGGATGATATTTATTATTGGTAATAATTTAATTTCTGCAACACCCTAGTCGAATTGTCATATCTGTACACCTAGAAGACATATTAAGTGTGGGGATGTGCATGTAGGCATCCACATTCACGGGAAGGGTAAGAATGAAAATGATAAATTTTAATTAAGAGATATGAAGCCTAGCCCAACAAATACCAAATTAAGGTTTTAAGTCAAGGGTAGCTTAGGACGATCCCTACCCTTAGCTCATCTCCTCTAGGATACAGAAAACTAGATAGGTGTGATGTAAATCGAACCATAGAGCATTTAGGTTCCACACTTTGATATTGAAAGAAGAACATGAATGAATTGAATCCGCATTTCGAACTACGCTGATCCTGATTCTTAGGGTAGCACCTTAAGATACGTAGGCAGTTTGGTGAGATTCTCAAACACGGTTCCACACCCTGATCTTGAAAGAAAACATGAATGAATTGAATCCACATTTCAAACTATGCGGATCCTGATTCTTAAGGTAGTCCCCTATGATACGTAGGTAGTTTGGAGAGATTCTCAAACATGGACTCAAACCCTTACTTCTTGAGAGTATCATATCCTTGCTCCTTGAGAGTATCATACCTTTACTCTTTGAGAGTATCATACCCTTGCTCCTTGAGAGTATCAAACCTTTGCTCCTTGAAAGTATCAAACCCCTTGCTCCTTGAGAATATCAAACCTTTGCTCCTTGAGAGTA
This sequence comes from Protea cynaroides, assembly GCA_028583415.1. Lineage (NCBI taxonomy): Eukaryota > Viridiplantae > Streptophyta > Magnoliopsida > Proteales > Proteaceae > Protea > Protea cynaroides. The sequence continues at coordinate 87,008,222 of CM053269.1, forward strand.
TCAAATCCCTTGCTCCTTGAGAGTATCATTTCCTTGTTCCTTGAGAGTATTAAACCCCTTGCTCCTTGAGAGTATCATACATTTGCTCCTTGAGAGTATCATTCCATTGCTCCTTGAGAGTATCAAACTTTTTCTCCTTGAGAGTATCATATCATTGCTCCTTGAGAGTATTAAACCCCTTGCTCCTTAAGAGTATCAAACCTTTGCTCCTTGAGAGTATTAAAACCCTTGCTCCTTGAGAGTATCAAACTTTTGCTCCTTGAGAGTATCAAACCCCTTGCTCTTTGAAAGTATCATAGCCTTGCTCCTTGAGAGTATTAAACCCCTTGCTCCTTAAGTGTATCAAACCTTTGCTCCTTGAGAGTATTAAACCCCTTGCTCCTTGAGAGTATCAATCCTTTGCTCCTTGAGAGTATCAAACCCCTTGCTCCTTGAGAGTATCAAACCCCTTGCTCCTTGAGAGTATCATATCCTTGCTCCTAGAGAGTATCATATCCTTGCTCCTTAAGAGTATGTTCCTTGAGAGTATTTACCCCTATGCTCCTTGAGAGTAGACTTATCATTGCCCCCTTGAGAGTATTTACCCCTCTTTGCTCCTTGAGAATATTAATCCAAAAAAACAACGAACTACGTTGTACCTGATTTTCAGGACCTCTGAAATACGTAGGCAACTTGGAAAACCTCTCCAAGTATGGTACCACATCTTAGTATCCTTAGGTCATCCATATTTCATTCGAACTACGTTATGGACTTCATTTTCAGGATTGGAATACGTAGGCAATTTGAGATGTTTATGACGTCTCAGATTCAGTCCATCACCGAATCATCTTTGGTTCGGTACACTGTATATTAACATTGCTTGTTTATTTACTTTCAGAACATGTTTGGCTAAATGCTAGGATAGAAGAACTTAGGATCCCCCATGAGCCCTAGTTATCATCCATTGACTATGAACAGTCAAAACAATAGAGTTTAAAAAAATTAAAATCACATAGGAGGTCGATTTTTGGATCGGGTAGCTTTGGGTGCCTAACACCTTCCCAAACTGTACCTTAAACGCTTACCCGTTCTCCGATAGATCAAAGCTGATATATATTGGGTCCAATGAGTCAATGGAAGTCTTTTCTTATGATGAGACTACATTTTTATAGGTCCTAGACCTTAATCTAGGTGACGACTCCATAATTTTTTTACTGTCCATCGGAGATGGGTGGATGTACCCCTTTATCCTCACAGCTGTATGGGTCTCCACTATGAATGATGCAGCCTCACACAGAAATCAGGCAACATTCCCAAGTATGGGTACATCGTTTTGGTTCACTTGACCGCAACTCATCCTAAGTCCCATTACATCGGGCACTTGAGGAGGTGATAATCCTAGTATTCGACTTGCCCGCCCAACCACATTATGTCGGGTATGGGGAGCATCGCAACTATGTTCATACCACCCTTTATTGAACCCATGCCATTACATATGTCACACCCCAATTCCGCATTGTTCAGAATGGTGTGATGAACCGCTAGATAAACAACGGCTCAACCAGGATCTCAAATAGGCTATCCCCGCGTTATCCAAACTTTACACGCATCCACAATCATAATCAGAGTAATACACAATAGCGAAAAATTTATAAATAATATGAACTGAGAACTGGAATGATACCCATAAATAATATCAAACTATTCTGTGTTAACTAAGACATAAATATTTAAATACCAAATACATGTCTTATAAATCCAATAAAGAAACCTACAAAAATATCTAATCGAATACACACGAGTTGCACTCGCAAAAAGAGTCGTGTGTATCGTCTTCAGCTCCAACTTCCATAGCTGCAACGTTTCCGTACGCCGACAGGTTCATATAATCTTCAACCGTATATCCTGCATCATCAACTAAAAATATTCGACGTCGAGGGGTGAGCACACAACACGGCTCAGTGAGTAGCCAAAACAATGCAACAATACATATGCATGCAAAAAGTCAATTCATATATTTGGTCTTGGTTTATAGTTTGCAATGTGCAATAGAAAGGTTGGGTGATCAAAGGTTAACGTTTATTGATACCGCCTCTATACACAGGGTGTGGAAGCCCGCCCGAAGGTTAACATTTATCGTCGTCCCCATCCACCCTACCATAACATTATACAACAAAGGTTAACGTTTATTGCTATATAATGCTATACCAACACGTAAGCCCCCTGTTAGCGAGGGCTTGCAAACTGGACTCGCTGCTAACCAATCCTAATGCCAAACAGTGTATCCAAGGCCTCACCCCAGCATTCCTCAGAACATCCATAGAGATAGAGCTAAGGCCCCCCTGTAGAGTTAGAGACTACAAGGACCGAGACCACCTCCCCTGATACTCTACGACATAATAGTTCTGCTAAGGTAATGGCGATACGACGATGCCAATGCACAAGACTTGAGTTAGAGATAGAGCTAAAGTGCTGAGACCCGCCAAAGGTTAATGTTTATTGACGTTCTCATCACACCTCCCCTGATACTCGCTCGCATCAAGTACATCAACCACACACATACAAGCACATGCCTATTCCTATCATCATCATCATCATCATGTTATAAACAATAAAGTAAATATGCATGAACAAGTAATAGAAATATTGGATGGCATCTTTGTATGCACATTACAAACATATTCGCATAGAATCAAACATGGCATTGGACTCAAGAAATAGAAAACAGTTTATTATTAACCAATTTAGTTTGGGGTTAAGGTTCCTCACCTTAGCTTGCTAATAGATATTTTCCAAGCTTTAGAATCACCGTTACAATGTTATTATATTGCTAGCAAACCTAACAAAGTCGATAGAATTTAATTAGAATTAATTCAGAATTTAAAAACCATTCTGTCAACTGAGGGTCGATGCTAGGGTCGATGGGTCTATCGACCCTCCCTCCATTCTGAACTTCCCGAATACTGAGGGTCGATGGTCAGAATACACCTAGGGTCGGATGGTCTATCGACCCTCGGTGCGACCCTTGGTGCACTCTGGTCCAATTTCCACTTTTAATCCATTCTTCGTGTTTGGGGTCCCATGGCTTGCTTCCTACATTCATTCAACAGTCATTCCATGGTCTAGAACCATGTATAAACCATCTAAATAGTTTTCGTGCATCCTCCTATGGTTTTCCATGGAAGCCTAACCATGGATGGATGGTTTGGGTTTCTCCGAAATCCTACACTCAACCATATCTAACCTAAGGTCTGTAGAAACTCATGGAATTAGTATCCATACCTGAGAAGATTACTTTTCTCTGCAATTTCTTCTCCTTTTTGCTAAGCCTTCTTCCTAGCCTCCTTTCTTCCTCTTTTCCTTCTTCTTTCTTTCTCTTAATTCAATTAGGGTTGTGAAAGGAGTGAAAGTGGCTTAGGAACGTCCCTTAAATAGACTAGGAATGTCCTATAATAATCTCATTGAGATTTGGAAAGAATCCCAACTGAAAATTAGGAAATTTCTTAATTTCAGTTTTCGTCAGAAACCGAGGGTCGATGGGAGGGTCGATGATCCCGTCGACCCTAGGGTCTTAAGCTGTCCGACCCTCCCTTCAAAACTGAGGGTCTGACTTTCTGTTTTGGGAGGTCCGACCCTGCTTCACTGGGTGTGCGACCCTCCCCTAGAATTAAGTGTTTTTGGGTCGATTTCGTACCTGGGATCTCGATCTCCTTCATGCCCTTGGTCCATTTGACTCGACCATGATGGGTAAACCTGGTTCAAGATGGTAAGACCGGGTTAAATTGACACGGGTCTTACAACATAACCCCTTAATGGCTAAGGGTACAGTTATATGGGTGATTTATGTTCAATTAACCAAGTCCATCTAATTAGCCATATTACAAGACCGTAACGTCGCTAAGCTATCGACCCCGTCTGGTCCTTACTTTGGACATTGTAACTTAGTTAAGTTACATATGGTCAATCCAAAGTAGCGCTAGTAAGAAGTGGTGCAAGCATTCCATTCCACTCACCTTCCTCCTTACTGACTTAACTAGACATCATGAATCAAACATGGATCAATCGCCTTCGTGGAAAAATAGCGAGTGTCCCATTCTACTCACCCTCCAATCCCTACATGGTACTGCTGATCCTAAATGCAAAAATGCATATGCATGATCACACAGAGTAGTATATTGGATGGCATGTTATCACATAAGAACATGCTAACAATCTCACACCATTGCACAGCATAATAATTAAGAAGTCATACGCATCCAAAGGTTTAGTTCCCTTACCAAAAGATAGAAGCGTAACTATTCCTATCGGAGTCTTCGTAGCTCTATCAAAATCATAAGCGGTATTATTCATTAATTCATTATTCAATAGAATTGTTCTGATTTCTCTTTAAGCTTATTATGCTCGTTTTCACAGCGTTATTTACTTATCTGATAACTCGTGCCTATTGTCTACTGTCTGTTGTCATAGCATAGCATTATTAGTCAATTATAAAATTACATTTGTTACCTTTCATAGTCTAAGGGTAATTCTAACCTGATAGACCTACTATCCACATGAGATAGGTGAAGTGTGGGTTGGTTCCCACAAGACAGCACACTCATTAGATAGAAATCCACCTTCTATAAGTCTTAATACTAAGAAGGACTTCTTCTAACGAGGTCAGGGGTGTTCTAGCACCTTAACAAGGGTCTTAAGGTTGAGTAGCAACTACTGGCCAAGCACGAGAAGGTGTAACAGCCAAAATGGCATATGACAAGTGGTTGTGGCCGTACCTCATCAGGTGCTAAGAGTGCTACTGGTGCTTGCGGTCGCACACTTTCACGTGGCCTTGCAACTGCGCCAGCACCTCAAGGGTGCTACCTAGTCCTTGTAGGTTTTGTTTAAGGTATCAAATAGTAGAGGCAATGAGTGGTTGATCGTTCTAGGTTGTAAACCAAACCCTACCTCTGACATACATGAAGCCTAAGGGATTTTGCCTTATAGAAATAATGATTATAGGGTTCCAAGTCCTTAAACAATTCAAAATAAATTATACGGAGCTACTAGACAAGCTTGGTGGATATCCGACTTCGGAATCATGTGCAGCTGATGGCGTTGATCGCATGTCGCGACTAACAGGTCGTGCGGGTGGTCTCGTCGACCACACGTTGATACGTGGTCCGATGGCCACCAAATTTCTCTGAGGTGTTTCTCATATTTTTCTAAGTATGAATAAAGAGTTTGAGCTCCTGGATCCATGTTTACTGGTTTGGATACCTTTTCAATTTGATAATTAACCGAGATACCATATCTGGTTTTAAATCTCTAGATCTGATTTCCATCCTTCGGATCCACTAATGAATCACGGTCTTGGATCTCTTTTGGTTACTCCAAGGTCTTTAATAGTCCATAATAATTTATTTTTATTTCCAAGGATTCAATTCCACCTCTCAGTTGTGTCATGCATGCTACTGTCCACGATTCGTATTCGTGAACAGTGGCCTACATGTTCATGGTTCCACCATGGATGTTGGGTTATTCTATAGTCTCTTACAGTCCATTATCTTTCTTAGTCCATTTGATTCGATTTCACTCAACCAGTATGCCATGTACACTACCATCCACTATTCGGATCTATGAACGATAGTCTACCTGGTTCGAATCTCTACCATTAATGGTGATGGACATTCCTTCCTTTGATTTGATTATGAAGGAGTCATATCACAGAGTAGAGGAACTTAACGGCAGGAGATTTTTCATTACTCACATCATCGTTATGCATCTCCATTGCATCCATTTAATTTAAATCTTACGTTGTGAGCTCTACCAAATTGATTTATAGTCAAGGTGATGAATACTTACAATGAGTTTTTCTCTCCAGTTCTTGGTCGAGCTCTCCGTTGGTCCAAAGGTAAGCTCCTTTCTTCTTCTCTTTCTCTGTTAGGCTGTAATCTAGAGGAAGGATTCTTCCTTTCTCTCTTTTCTTCTTCTTCTTCCTTTCTTCTCCTCTTTCTTCTCTCTTTTCTCACCAAGATTATGTGTCAGAGTCTCTTCTTTCTCAAACTTTCTTTTGGTTTTGGTTAGATTGGCTAGAATAGGATAATGGTGCTGGCTCACAAGGAAAGAGATTGATTGTGGGATCTCATTGAAACCAAAATGGAAACAAGAATGACTTCCCTCCTTTCTTTCCATGCTCAGACCATTGGTGATAGACTTTCTAAGTTTAGAGAAGGCAGAAATTCAAATCAACGGGACCCACAGTCAATCGATCACCAACATAATTTTTCGCACTGGGTGCAGCTAGATTAATATTAATTGCTAGATCTAGAATCTGTGATACGTAATTGTCTTGATTCTAATTACAAGTAGCAAACAGTGGTAGATGATTATGTCTAAGTTTTCGTCTCATCATTGTGAATAATATAACCTAAGTTAAATAATCTCCACTTGTGTGTGATTGTTGCTTTGATTGATCTATTTTTCACCCTCTTAATGCTGTCATTAAATTAAACATTGAGAGCTTATTTAGTGTTGTTCAATGGTTAGATCTCTCTAAAGAGCTTGTTTTAGTAGAGATACTTAAGTGAAAACTCGGGTAACAGAACTTATTGTTATCTAGGTCTTTAATTCTAATTGGAAAGAAGAGGTTAACGTTGTAATTAATTTTACTCATTGCATGTTTGGGTGGATATTGAACCAAGAACTGAATTTTCTCATCTAATTATCTTTCTATTTAAATTCTGTCTGTTTACTTTCAATTTGATCCAAACAACCAAACCCCCCCCCCCTTTTGTTATTGTGTTTAATTTAGCATTAATTAGTATATTTAGTTTGAGTAGAATACAAATTTTAATCAATTCATTCTCTATGGGATCGACCTTTGCTTATCCTGTTTACAGTTTATTAATTAGATCAGTAAAGAAATATTTAATTAAATTGGTGCATTCGACATGCTACCAAGTTCTATCTCTTTACAGCAAGCTTAAGGTATGGACTTGACTCTGTAGGGTAGATCAGATAGAATAGGTTCTTTTCAAATTGATAAATGGAACTTAATACAATGATTCGGTTATAGGTTTTCTATGAGAAATCATAGAGAGTAGGATTCGGATAATTGATAAGGATAAACTATGATTAAAGGCCATAGAATGATTTTAGGATGAATCCCATTGATGAGTCAAGCGGAGGAACTCATATGAGAAGTAAAAATTAACATGACTATGTATGGTCGCAGCTATGGTCGACCATAGGATGAGAAGAGAGTCGACCACAACCATTTGGGAAGAATTCATGAAACGTATGGTAGCAGGTATGGTCGCATATATTACGACTATAGGGTATCAACCGTACGTCGTATGGTCACATATATTGAGACCATAGGTTCGACCATAGGTTATCGACCATACGATAACAACAAGTATATTTTGAAACCAGACAAGATTTCGACTACTGTAACTTGGTAAACTTGAACCCTAACTTAAATACATTAATTGTTTAGGTTTCCAATAGATTCAAAATGACTTCCAAAGCTTAGGAGAGGAACAAATATCAATCAAAGGTGAGGGAACAAGACCTAAACTAGTTGGATAATAATAAACTATTTTATTTTATTTATCCAATTCAATAAATGATTCTATGCTTGTATGCTTGTAATGTGCATCTCGCATGTCATCCAATATTACTGTTATTTCTACTCATGCATATTTATTTTTGTCTATTTATAACATGATGATGATGATGATGCTAGGAATAAGCATGTGATTGTGTGTGTGGTTAGTGTGTTAGATGCTAGTAGGGCATCAGGGGGAGGACGTGATATTGTGGTTCAGCTTGGTCACCAGACTCTGGCCCTATCTCTACTCAAGTCTTGCCCACTAACATCGTTGTATCGTCATTATCTTAGCGGAACTAATACCTCGTAGGGCATCAGGGGAGGTGGTCTCAGACCATGTGGTCTTTGACTCTATCGGGGGGTCTTAGCTCTATCTTTATGGATATATTGAGGGATGCTAGGGTGAGGCCTTGGATATATTGGATGGCACTAGGATTGGTTAGTTGCGAGCCCGTTTACAAGTCCTCGCCAATAAGGGCTTACGAGTTGGTATGGTAGGGCATCAGGGGAAGTGTTGGCAGTGTGTGATCCAAACACTTTAGCTCTATCTCTATTCCATGGTGGGTGCATGTAGGACGGCAATGGTATTTGATCCATTGGATAGATTTACACACTCGTGTATAGAGGTGCGGTGATCATCAATCCTTTCTATAGCACATTGCAAACTTAAAATCAGACCAAAGATATGAATTGAATGCATACATATGTTTGTTGCATTGTTTTGTTCACTCACTGAGCTCATGTAGGAGAGCTGACCCTTGCGCACGTAATTCATTCTTAGTTTCTGATGTTGCATGTGTTACGGTTGAAGACTACCTAAATACGCCAACGTATGGACATGTGGCGGCTATAGACGTGCACGCTATAGAGGATAAGCATGACTCATCATGCGAGTGTTTTCATTGAGTTACGCTTAGTGTTTTATTTTTGTATTTGACATATGGGATTTATAATAGTTTATTATATTTATGTTTTGGTTACTTGGAGATAACTAGATTATTTAATTATTTATCATGTAGACCTCAGTTCATTATTAATAAGACTTATACTATTTACTTTATTATCTCTGATTATTACTGTGGAATGTGTTTTTGTTTAACATGGTTAGCACGGTCTATACGAGATCCTGATTTGAATCATTGGTTCTCATGATGGTTCATCACACCATTGGTTAGTCTAGAATTGGGGTGTGATATGTAAGGGGTCGGGTCTGTAGAATTAGGACATATGTTGTATGTTTATGTTGTGTGTTATATAACATATCATCTAATAATTGTGATATTTGAGTATGTATTTACATTATAATAACTTTTTTAATTGATGGTGTTGTGGTTGGTGGTGTGTGTGTGACTCTATAATGTGAGGGTACCAGTGGAAGGTAACACATGGGTTATATGGGTCCTAGGCTTGTGTGATGTGAGGATACCAAGGGAAGGTGACGCATGGGTATACGGACCCAGATTTATTGTTAGCACCTTTGCAAGGGCACGGTGGCCTAAGGGAATGGGAATTGGGGGTCTCTACTGGGGTGTAAGTACCATTATATTTACCATGATGTTTCACATGATACGTATTAGGAGGTTGCATCACCTGGTAACTAGCCCAAGGAAGGTGGCACGCCTTGGACTGAAAATTCAAAGGAGAATCCGCTTATAGAAGCAATTTGACAAAAGAGACTTGGGCATCCTACTTCTACCTTAGCCCAATGCATGAGATGTGAAAGCCATTGAGCCTTAGGTAGGGTGGAAAGCTGTTGTAGACACATCAATAAGGCACCTATAGAACCATACTATGACCTAACATTAGAAGTGCATCATACTCATTGGTGCATGGCATGTGATACCTGATTCCTTTACTGAGCTGGGATGGAAGCCCACTCCTCGTATTGATACTTGTTTTTAGATTCTAATGTAGATTACTCTATGGTTGAGTATATAAAGTCTCCGTTGGCGAGTGACGCATTCGTGGGCGAGGATTATTTAGAGGAGCATGACAAGGGCTGCACCTGCAGCGATTGCGTTTATGCTTGACGCAACCCTTCCCATACTCTCTCTCCCTTACCCTTATGATTTATTTTGTAGATAAATGGTGTAGTCTATCTAAACACTCGAGACAAATTTACTCTTCTTTTTTGGCTACGTGTATATGAGATATGTAATATTTTATGAAAATCATTGAGAATCAAAAGAAAACTTGTTCAGGAATGCGAAAAACAAAAAAGGAAGTCTAAAAATTAAATCTCGTAAGTCCAAAGAATTGCCTGAAACATAGAGAGGAGAGATGCCATGAGAAAGCTAAAAGAGAGGAGTTCAAAGGTGAAATTAAGAAAAAAAAAAATTGAGCTCATCGATTTAGTAGTTAGCACGAGGAGTTGCAGAAACTCACAAGATTGCAACTTCATATGGAGTTTATTGATCTCCACCAAAAAGCCCACCTACTCTTTCCTCAAATTGTCAAGCTCCCTAGAAAGCTCTAGAATGTTGGCAATATCGATCGTATTTAACATATTTGCTCACTAAATAATCTTCATAACCGCTGAGGGTTCTGTTAATGTACTTTAAGTAGAAGTGGGAGCCTCAAATTAGGGTAGGGCCAAGGAAGAAGGGAAAAAATTCTAGATATTTCTCTTCGATCTCTTGGATCCACTTCGACATGGCTAAAACAGAAAGATCCTTGGGATGCCTTAAGAGTTCAAAGGAGATCACAAGATGAAACAATGAACAAAGGACAAAAAGAAAAAACCAGAAGGCAGTTTCTTATGTTCTTATGGTTTCAAATTTCTAGTTTTGTTTGTTGGGAGAGACAAAATCGAAGAAGAAGAAAGGAAAAAAAAATGAAAATGACCAAACCGGATAGAATGAAGATGGAAAAAAGTGTAATCCCCAAATTAAAATGGTTGACACCCACTGTAAAAAACTCTTTCCTAAAAATATACAGGGTAATTGACTCGGTTATGATCGTCGAGTTTTACCAAATAGGCAAATAAAAGCTAAGAATTTTACGGTAGCAGGGTCGGTACTGTCGAAAATTTAGAAGAAGTTTGGAAGATGTTGCTTCTTGCAACTCTTTCTCTTCCGTCAAAGTAAAAAAAAAGGCAAGAGCAGTGGAGAAGATAAGGGTAAATAGGACATTTTAACTTCCATTAAGGGTATTCTTCTCTGTAAATTTTTTAGTGTTAGCTAACATCTAGGGCTGCAACAGGACAAGGTTGGGCCGGGTTTTTTAAAACCCTAACTCTACCCAGAGTGCCTTAAACACAGCCCTAACCCAGCCCAACCCTGTCAAGGTCAGAAAATGTGCAAACCTACTCTACCTTGGCAGGGTTGGGCCTAACCCAACCCTACCCTGATTGACCCTGACAGGGCTGGGTTAGGCTAGGTTGACCTTAATTGAGGGTTGAGAAATGGTTGCTAGGAAGAGAGAAGTAGAAACATAGTTTGATTGGTTGGGGTGGATGGTTTAGGAAAGAACAGTCTAGCAAAGAAAGCTTACCACTTCACAGAGAGACATTTTGATTGCTTTGCTTGGGCTTTTGTCTCTGAATCTACCAACATTAGGGATCTCTTGAATAGAATCCTTAAAGCATTCTACAAAAGCAGAGAAGAGAAGGCTCCAGACGGCACTGAATTTATGAAAGAAGAGGAGCTTCAGGAAACAATTCTGAGCTACTTGCAAGGGAAGAGGTATGGAATAGTCCTCCATGATATTTGGGAAGTTAGTGTATGGGAAGAATTAAAATCTGCGTTCCCTCTTGAGGGCAATGAGTAGATAATCTTCACAACCAGTAAAGTATTTATCAATTTAGATAAAGAAGTGTTCCATGTTGGTATGCTCAATACTCTATCTAATAGTCTTGCTTTGGAGCTTTTCTGTAAGAAATCATTTCATGGAGAATGCCCACAATACCTGAAGGAATTAGCCCTTAACATGGTTAAACATTGCCATGGATTGCCCCTTACAGTGGTGGTCTTGGGAGGGCTAATGGAAAGAATGGGTACTGATCAAACAGATTGCAAAACCATCCTCAAAGATCTCAATGGAGCTCGAAATTTAGATGGATCAGTGAATCAAGTGTTGTTAATAGGTTATAACTACTTATCCCTTCATCTTAAGTATTGTTTCTTGTATTGTGCCCTGTTTCCTAAGGGCTATGAGATCACAAAGAGCACATTCATAAAGTTGTTTGTAGCTGAAGGGTTCGTAGAGGAGCTACCTGGGAAGACACCAAAAGATGTCGCCAGTGATTATTTTGTGGAGCTCATCGATAGGGGTATGCTGAAGCCCATAATGTACTACTATGATTCCACTATGAGAAGATGCAGAATGCACAATCTGTTGCATGCCTTTGCAAATCAAATGCTTAAGAAGGAAGACTTTGGAGTGATCCATACTCCAAAAATCACAAAATTTAAGAAATGGGTTTAGTGAATTGGAATTCATAATGGCACAACTAGTGATCTAACTGAGATTGGCAAGTTGAATCTTCGATACTTTATTATGTCCAGCATTTATTAACTCCCTTCCTATAGGAATTAATTGATACTGAGTCCTAAACTGTTGAGAGTACTTGTCACACCCCAATTTCGCACTATTCAGAACGGTGTGATGAACCGCTAATAAACCAACGGTTCAACCAGGATCTCTAATAGGTTGTGTCCTTTAACTTAAACCATACACATCCACAACCATAATCAGAATAAATACACAATAGCAGAAGTCTTAATATTAAATGAACTGAGAATCTAACTGTGATAATCATAAAAAAATGTCCAATTATGTTGTATCAACCGAGACATAAATAAATAAAATATCAAATTACATTTCCTTAATAGTTCAAATAAAAATCTAATCGAAAATGCATGAATTGCACTCGCATGATGAGTCATGCGTCTCCACTATATCTTCAACATCCATTGCAGCAACGTACCCGTATGCGGGAGCATTCATGTTCCTACATCATCAACTAAAAATATTCGAATTCGAAAGGGTGAGCACACATCACGGCTTAGTGAGAAAACAAAACAATGCAACAACCATATGCATGCATTCAATTCATAATTGTGGTCTGGTATATAAGTTTGCAATGTGCTATAGAAAGGTTCGGAGGTCGCCTCACCTCTATACACGAGTGTGTGGAGTCGCCCAATGAATATCGGCACTGTCGTCCCACATGTACCCACCATGGACAATATACACCCAATGAAAATGGCATTGCTGTACCGATTGCCCATACCAACACGTAAGCCCCTGTTGTGTGAGGGCTTACAAACTGGGCTCGCAACTAACCAATCCTAATGTCAAACAATGTATCCAAGGCCTCACTCCAGCATCCCTCAATACACCCATAGAGATAGAGCTAGGGTCTGGTGACCAAGACACACCACAATGTCACGTCCCCCCCTGATGCCCTACGATGTAATAGTTCTGCTAAGGTAATGGCGATACGATGATGTTAGTGGACAAGACTTGAATAGAGCTATGGTACAATATACCCAATGAAAACGGCATTGCAGTACCGGTTGCACCATCCCCTATTCGCATCAAGTATACCAATATTTACTTAGTGGACAAGACTTGATTAAAGCAATGGCACAATATACCCAATGAAAACGACATTGCAATACCGATTGCACCATCCCCTATCCGCATCAAGTATACCAACATTTACTTAGTAGACAAGACTTGATTAAAGCAATGGCACAATATACCCAATGAAAACGGCATTGAAATACCGATTGCACCATCCCATACCCACATCTAGTACACTAATCAACACAAACATTCACATGCCTATTCCTATCATCATCATCATCATCATGTTATAAACAACGAAGTAAATATGCATGAACAATAATAATAGAAATATTGGATGACATGTTAAATGCACATTACACGCATACAAGCATGGAATCATACACAGTATTGGACTCAATAAAATAAAACAGTTTATTATTAGCCAATTAGTTTAGGTCTTGTTCCCTCACCTTTGCTTGAGTGTAAATCCTCTTTCAAGCTTTAAGAATCACCTTTATATCAATAGGAAAACCTAACAAGTCGATAGATTTTAATTAGAATTTATTTCGACAGTTTTAAGCTTGCTGTAAAGCTAGGGTCGCAAGATGGGTCACAGGTTGGGTCGCAGGTTTTTGCGACCCCAGGGTATAGGGTCGATCCTAGGGCCGATTGTCCTATCAACCCTAGGTGCAACCGCAGCTTCCCTGGACTTCCCGGGAGCTTGGGGTCGATCCTGTGGTCTGGTAGGGTCGGTTCCGAATCGACCCAACGTGCAACCGCACGTGGTTTAAATCGACCTTTCATTCTACAGTCTATTCTTTCATGTTTGGGTCATTTGGCTTACTTCCATAGTCCATTCTATGCTTGTTCTATGACTTAAAACTCCAGGTTAAACACTTACTTTGTTTATCATGATTCCCTCCATGGATTCCATTGAAATCTTCCCATGGATGGGTGATTTGGGTTTCTCTTAGATCATACCCTCTTTATATACTATTCTAGAGTCTTACATAATTTATAGAGAATGTAATCATACCTTAAGCTTGCTGAGATTCAGAGAATTCTCTGGATTTCTTCTCCTTAGTCTTCTTCTCCAACTCTCCTTCTCTTCTCCTTCTCTTCTCTTTCTCTCACTTTCAATTAGGGTTTCAAAAGGAGTGAAAGAGACTAAGGGACGTCCTATTTATAGAGAAAAACCTCCCAAAATAAGTCCAATTGAGATTAGGATAGAATCCCCTTGAAATTAGGAAAATTTCCTAATTATGGTTTCTGTCGGTGATCCTAGGGTCGATGCTAGGGTCGCAGATCCCGTCGACCCTAGGGTTTCAATCATCCGACCCTACCTGTTTAGGTATGCGACCCTACCCTCCATTTTACGCTGACCTGCATTTATACTGATTTAACTATGCTTGGGTATCCATTATAGTGATTATAAAGAAATTTCAGTCAAAAGAGGAACAATCATGGTAATGACTTTCAACAATGCAAAAGTGTATGTTAAATTAAGATCAATCTTCTTTGTTAAATGAGAAACAGGAAACAAAAGCAGAAAAATATTGACTCATGGTCAACTATTCTAATTTATGAATGTACATTTTAAAAGTTGAATCAATGTTGCAACAGAAATACAAAAATTTTATAAACCTGTTTTTGGGTAATCTGATTTTGCAACAGCAATACAAAAATTTGATAAGCCTACTTTTGGGTAATTTGATTTTGCAATAGAAATAAAAAAAATTTGATAAACCTGATTTTTCCATCACCAAACGCAATCTAGAGCATCATTACAAGTAACAAGAAATTAAAAATAGAAAAATGACACAAAATACAGCAGACAAATAGAGGAGAGTGCAATCTAATCTCAACTTTAGTAATTGCAACTACTGTAACTGGGGAAAAAAATAAAGACAATAATAATAAAAGAGAGCCATCAACATCTACAAAGCCATTAACACGTAGGAGGAATTGTCTATTGAAAAAATCTATATTAGTCAACAACAATGCACTTATATTGTTGATTTCGGATGGTGGGGGACCAGGTCGTGGTAATTGTCCCCCTTATACTATTGTTTATTGATGGTGGGGGACCATCTCTTGGGAATTATCCCCTTTGCACTCACCAGTCACCATCACAATTAATAGGCTAACAGAGTCAAAGCCATAATACCACTAACAGGCTAATAGATAAAGACAACATCATTTCCAAAGGTCTTTACCCCATCCCCCACAACCAAAACAAAAAGAGAATGGGAAAAGCTTACCAAGGTCATGAATATCTGCTAATCAAGTGGGCAGCAAACTAGAATAGGACAACCTACAGTGGTGAATCCAAAAAGATAAATTAAGAATCCAAAAAAAAAACGCAGATCAAATTAACAATCCAAATTAAAAAAATTTCTTTGAAATTACATACCCTAATGGTGGACAAACGACTCTGTCGGCCACAGCAGACCCACGCGACCAGGGACCTTTCCTTTTTAGTGTGACTGTCGAGTGAATATTATATGTAAAGTTCTAACTTTTTAGAGATTTAATAATGAAATGGTAAATTGGGAGTTATCAATCTCTGACATGCATTTATATTGAGGAAAAACCCCTCCAAAGATGGCTCACGACTGTCGTTCTCAGGAGTCTAGAAGAAGAAAGGGTTTCAACATTTTTTCTTAGGGTTTCTATTACCTGAAATTATGTTGAGGGAAAACCACAGATGGAGAGAAGCCGAGAGATTGAGAGTAGAGCATACCTTCAAACACGGCTCGAGCTCGTAGGTGATGGGGAAGAAGACCACTGCGTCGTCGTCGGTGGAGACTATCGAAGGAAGTTTCCTTTGATTTCTTCCGTTGAAGTCGGGCTTAGTTTTCATTTTCTTTTTCTTTTTTTTTTCTTTTTTTTTTTTTTTTTTTTTTTTTGCTAAGAGGGTCAGTTAAGTGAGTGAGGGTAAAAAAGTCTTTCAATTTATCTGTTAGGGTATTATAGTCCAATTAAAATTCTTTTTTGATGACATCAGCAACTAACGGGATTGGTTTAACGGAATGGACCTATTTAATTAATGGTGGTAAATGTTTGGGTGGTAGTTGATATTTTTTGAAAAGTATGGGTGGTAGGTGATGTTTCAAAACTATTATGGGGGGTAGCTGAAATTTATTCTTATAAATAAAGGTCTTAAAAATGAAACGAAACCGTGAATTGAAACCAAATCGAACCATTTAAAGTGAAACTGTGAAACCAATTATTAAATGGCTTGATTGTTGGTTTTATAAATGAAACCGTTTGTAGTTAAACGGTTCTATTCTAGTTTAAAAAATGAAACCATTTAAACTGATTAAACCCTTATTCTAATCTTTTACCATTAAAGGTCTATATTTGTAGAAATTAATTTTATTTTAATGCTTTCGCTTACTTCTAAATTGTAAATCCACTTTTATATATGATTAGAATGATTTTAATGCTTTCCTTCTCTTTCCCTCTCTTTTGTTCCTAACTCTCTTCCTCTCTCTTTCGGCAGCAAAACTATTTAAAAATCGAAAACCAATTAGTAATCGATTTTGGCAAGTATTTTGAAACGGCATAAAAAATGGTTTGGTTTTGGTTTGACTCATAACACACCGAACCGAAAACCAAACCACACCATTAATCCAAAACCACACCATTTAACACCCTTAGTTATAAATTAACATTACGTATAAATGTGAATACAACCCTGGAAGGGTGATTCGGGTTCCAATTCTCTCTCATCCCTTAGGACAGGGGAAAATGTGGGTTAAGTTTTAGGAGGTGAAGATTCATAATCTAAGGCTGTATTTGGTATCATTTTTGTTTTTTATTTTTATTCAAATTTATAGTTTTGAAGGGGTTTGGCATAATTTATGAGTGTTATTTATGAAAAATAAAAATAAAAACAAGTCAAAATTTAAAAAGAGGTTGAGACCTCTTTTATTTTTTGACAAAAATTATTTTTGTTGTGTTTTGTGCAAAACACTTAAAACATGTGTTAAAATAGAGGGCTAAAAAAGTAATTTAGTTTCTTTTTATAAAATCACTCCAAATCAAACCCTCAAGCACTCTTCTCGTTGACGAACGGAAGTAAAGCACAGAGACGCAGACCTACAACTTCGTCATAGAGACGGCTCTGACAGCGACGACGACGACAATGACAATCATTCCAACGGAGGCGACGTCTTTTCTCCAAAGACGGTTCCTGGTTTGATATCTTTCCATAATCCCTATGTATTTGATGTGGGTGTTTTTAGGGTTTCATTATTCTTCTCAACTCCTTCTCTTTCATCATGGCCCCTCTTGTTTCCATTGAAACAGTGGTCGCTGTCTCCCTTGTTTTCGTTTTTATTATATAATTTTTCCTTCTTAATGTTTTATCTCCCCTCTCCTATTTTTTCTTTCCCAATTGAGATTGGATCACTTGACAGAGGAAGAGGAATAGACGCTCCATGACAGAGGAAGAGGAAGACTTTCAAAATCATTTTTAGACATAGTATCCCAAATTTGTTTTTCATTCTACCATCTATTTTTATTATAGCTACCAAACAACATTTTATTTTTTAACAAAAATTATTTTGAAAATGATTTTTGTTAAATAGATAAAAAACAAAAACAAAAATGATACCAAACATAGCCTAAGGCTACGTTTGGTATGCATTCTTGGAATAAATTTTCAGAATGCATTCTATCAAAATGCATTCTACTATAAAAGGAGAATGGACTAAAATGTGAGATATTTTCATTCTATGCTCCAAAAATGAAAAATAAGATAAGAAATAGATTTAAGAAAAGTCCATGTTTTCTTACCAAATTCTAGGGTCCAAGTTCAAGAATATACTAGAATGCATTCTTAGAATACATACCAAACGTAACCTAAAAAATACATTTTTAATTCAAAGAATGCATTCTAAGATAGTTTTTGACCAAATTATGCACACCAAACACAATTATGACCAACACATGGTACTAAATAAAAAAAGGAGAGCAAGTTATTGGATTTGTATTGGATGTGGGAGAATTGTTCACTGGTATGTACTAGTATCCTTTTTGGGATCCCATTACCATTTATATTCAATGGGTCCCACACTTTAGAGGTGGATCCCACACTACAGCAATGGTGATGGGATCCCATGGAGAATACATGTACATACAGGTGATCTGAACTCGATTGTAAGGGAACAATACCTGCCTCTGTTGGGATCCTTCTACTTGCAACATGTCTCACAATGAGAGGTGAACACCGAAGTCCAGCACATTTTACCTGTATGTATTTATATTCTTCCTGAAATCGCATCATTATTTGTATTCAATGATCCCACACCACATCAACGGTGTCAGAATTCCATAAAGGCTACTTGTACAAATATACATGATCCAAACTGCTCTCAACGGTGGACCAATTTTGATACTCCTAACACGAGATGCGTGGCTTATATCACTGAAGAGTAAATGCAGGTCGATATTATTCTCGTATTGTTTAAGACTTAATATTGATTTGCGTCCTCTCCTCGAAGTCTCGCACAGTCGCACTGTTCTTCGTCTCCGAAATCCGAATCGGTCGTATTCTATTTTCAGTTCCCACTGTCTTTTTCTCTGTCCTCTTTGCTTTGAATCTCCGGCGAAATTTGCAGGTCATACCTGGTTGTAGCCGGAGATTTCTCTCCTGAAAATGGAAGACTATTTGCAGCTTTTCGTCGACGAAACCAACTTCTATAACCGCATTGTGCTGGGAAGCCTGTTGCCTGATAATCTGTGGATGCCTCTTCCTCACTTTCTCCAGTCCTGGTTTCGGAATTACATTGGTGGAACTTTACTTTATTTAATCTCTGGGTTTCTTTGGTGTTTCTACATTTACTACTGGAAACGAAACGTTTATTTCCCGAAAGGTAAAAATATTTCGGCTCTTTTTTTTTTTTTTCTTTTTTTTTTTTAATTTAGTTCTGTGTTATCTCATCAATGTAGGTTTGTTTGATTTCGAAGTCGTTGATGTTTGATTTAGAAAGGATGGTTTCATCAAATCTGTTTGTTTAGTTAGTTGGTGGTGTTTGATCCTGTGCTGTTTGAGTTGGATTGATGGATGTGTATTTGAGCTAATCATCGCTTTCTCTATTTTTTCCCCTATTTTCTTTGATGGATCGGTGGGTATCTATTATTTTCTCCTGCTCTATTTACTTTTTATTGTCTTTCTTTCTTTTCGGTGAAAATTGCGCGTCCGCAACTTGTTGATCTCAGAAAAGAAGCAGGAAGGCGAGGGAAATTTTTTGATTATCTAGAACCTTATTATCACATTCATGTACTTGTTATCTCTGATCTGGTGAATTCGCTGATCTCGTTATTCACGAGAAGATCATCGATAACGTACATGTGGCCCTGCGTGGGCCTCATTAAAGACTTGCTTTTTCTAGTTGACTTTCAGAGCAAATAAGCTTTCACCGCATTTCCACTTAGTTTACTTTGCATTTTGCTTTCTCTTCATTGCAATGGCATTGCAGCTTTTTCCGGGATTGCTTTCACTACTCCAATCATGGTTACAAAGATCCATGCTCTGAATTCCTGCTTGTTAACAATAGGAGAACAAAAACTCTTTGGATTTATTTGTATTATAGGATTTCTATTGTAGGCTTTTGTAATAGTTCTTCCAAATCAATATCCAATGAATGTGCGTGCTATGCCTGAAGTCATCATTGCTACAGTTTGAGTACAGAGTGTGTATTAAGCATGATGCTTTTGTCTTTCTCTCCTTTCAAGCATCAAAACTATATGGTCAAAGCACTTAGGTAGGTGGCTTGAATATTTAAGATGTTGCATTTACAGTGAACATCAGAGAATAGTTGGGACAACTTTAATGGTATTTTCATCTTGCCTTGCCTCAGTATTGGACGTCCAGTTGCAGACTTACAAGGTTGTTTGCACCAAAAGTCATGGATTATGTTAGCTACCTACTCTCTAACTGGCCTTTGCATATGCAAAAGTGATTTTTTCTTCTAAATTTATAATTTCTGACCGTAGGTGGAGTTTATTAATGGTGCAAAGCTACAGTAAATTAAGAGGGTTGGGCACCTCATTAATTTGAATATCTCAGTGTATTTTGTAACTCTTGCCTTTGAATTTGGTGTACAATAATTTTCTTATTTTTGCTGCTATTTTGACCTTTCACAAGTAAAAACAGATATTCAACTCTCTGTTTACTTCCCCATCAATGAAGATAACAACTTAATTCTTCTTTTATAAACATTGCCACTATTTATTGAGATCAATTGAGAAACAGTAATTTTCACTTGTTATTTTAAGATGACATTTTCTTAGAGCTGGAGTACTCTTGTTACAGATGCCATACCTTCAACGAAGGCCATGCTTTTGCAAATATTTGTTGCAATGAAGGCCATGCCCTGGTACTCTGCTCTTCCAACAGTTTCAGAGCACATGATTGAAAGTGGCTGGACGAGATGTTTTTCTAGAATAAGTGACATTGGTTGGCAGGCCTATCTTGTCTATTTGATGTTCTATCTTGTATTTATTGAATTTGGGATTTATTGGATGCACAGAGAGTTGCATGACATAAAACCTTTGTACAAATATCTTCATGCAACGCATCACATCTACAACAAGCAGAACACTCTTTCTCCTTTTGCGGGTAAGTTCTATTTCCCATTTAACATATACGTCATATGTTTTTCTTGCATGGATGAAATGAGAAAAGGTAATGTGCTGGTTTATGTTTGTTAGTCTCCATCTAGGGGTTCATGCTGTAACATTTTAGCTGGTTCACATGAAAATACTTATAAATCAAACTTTACTAAAACGTTCTTAACCAGGATGGCTTTAAGATACATAAAATTGCATGGAATACATTTCTACCTTTTGGGTTCTATTCCATGATTTCCAAAACCATTGAAGGAGATCTAAGGCAATGCAAGAATTTAGGCTTGCAGATAGGATTTCAGATGGTGCAAACCCCAAGTTGTGCTATGTGTTTGGGGGATCCTTTTTGTTGGTAAATGAGCTGTTTCTCTGTCATCATTAATGCAAGTTATCTAAAAGGTTTGTTAGCATGACTTATACCTGTTAATACTTTTGCTTCTTGTTCAATAATATGTTGATTTAACTTTTCTTGTGCACATTCAAAATGAAACAATTGTGCTCAAAGATGTAAAACTGATGATAAGAAAGACCAAGAAAAATACGGGTGACCTCCCACATTATAGATAGGATGCAGAAAAACAGTTTCTAAGGAAATTTTTGGTTGCTGACACTTACTCATTTTTTTCCTACTGACATTTTTAAATGAATTGATCAATATCACGGTTTGAAGTGGATTTGCAGTGCAGTCTTACTCTCTCATGTGCCAGTCTACAGCTTAATAATTTGGGGCATCAATAAGAGGATGGGTGATTCATTTAAATAATAATTGCAGCTTGGAAAAAATAACAGAAAGTGTAATGAAGGTGAATGAATGACAATGTGACAACCCTATGTAGATGTGGCACTTCGTTTGTTAATTTTAGAGGCCTCCTTTCTGTGTCGACATAAACAGTTATGCAATAAAAGTGTACCTAATTTCGACAGCAGGTGTTTTGTTCAACACATCCATATCACTGGCGGACACAGATGCTTGTGTCTATTTCCTTGTTGCCTAGGGCAGCCGAAGCCTTAAACTCTATAAAAAAAAGCCCTAAACATTGGTTTCGATATCATCAACCAAGAGAATGTATTATAAGAGAATTCACAAGACTAGAAACAATCAAGTTGTAGAGAATTTAGCCTAGTGTCAGATTATGTATTGAGATTCTAGTGTTTTTTTTATTATGATATACATAATTTTTTATTTTTCTTTTACAATGAAATTGAAAATGTGACAGGGAATGCTTTGCGCTTCCCATGCAAGCCGAGGCCAGCTAAATCACTAGAAAAAGGGGGGCTGGTCATTGGCTGATCAGGGTCCTTGGGCATCTCCTCATATTCAAAAGCCTTGAGCTATGGTTTCTGTGTCATGAATGCACTTGCCTAGAAAACATTTATTATGTTGCTCAAATGGTTCCTTGAAACCCAACCCTCCCATCCCATAAACCTTTCCCAACCTCCCTCCCCCATGTGAAGGGAAGATTCTTTCTCCGGTCACTGCTAGAACTGGTAAGTAACCTTACCAGCTACCCTTATCAACTGTAATTTCTCTTACTTTAAATGACCTGTTTTGATGAGAGCACTTATAATCTCCAATGTTATGAGAACTAGTAATTGTTTTTTAATCTATGCTCCTATGGTGGTCTTCATTAATACTTTTGGAATTAGTTCTCTGTATCCCATGATTCCATACATCACCATTTCCTTTTAGGGAAGATTTGGGGGTGGGGGCAGAGGAGAAAATTTAATGGAATACAGGACTTATCTATCTTCATATCTTGTTGATCATCTGGATTCTTTTACTGACCATAGGGTTTCAGCATTCAGCAGTCGATTAGAAATACCAAAAACAATTTACTGGGTTCTGGTTTAAATCGATGCTTCTTTTGGATTTCTCGCTTGCATTTCCCAATTCAATGTTTTCAAACCTGACTAAAAACAGGGCTAGAAAGGGTCCTCATTGGACTTGACCTGGTTATATCATTGAGTAGGATTATCCAATCAGATGATGTAAGCCAAAAGAACTCAGCTTTACATTCATGTTCCCTTTATTTTACACGAGGAATGAATTCATAATATCTTTTCATCTTCATAAGACACTTAATATATTGTTAATCTTTGGGGGAAAAAATCAATGGCTGCTGAACTGATTTCTCTCTCGTAAATTTAGTTTTTGCTTTCTAGTAAGCGATCATTTCAAAAATTTGACACTACCAAACATAATCCATTTGATTTAGGTATATTCTTCAAAACTCAGAAATTTCAGTTGTCTTTTAAGAGGGACTAATAAGTAATAAGTAATTGATTTTGGGGTTGTAGATAACTCCAAATAATTTATATTAGTTCTAATATGCGTTAACCTGCATTGTTCAACAGTCTGGTACTTGCATTTTGCCTAAAACAGGACGGGTTCTCTTTCTGTCCTTCCTTCTCCCCCTTTTCTTTTTAAGTAATTTAGGTCATGGCCAGACTGACTTGAATGCATGTTTGAGGATACTCCAACCGTCCACTCTGCTCCTAGGTCTCATTAATGGTTCATCTGAAACCTGGAAAGAGCTCACACCACATTAACGGTGTTGCAGTGGCTAAAAACAGGTTTTGAATCTGGCCTGTGGTATGGGTTCACCATCTTTGCAGATGCGCTTGTTAAAAGTTAAATTGTACTAGGTAAGAAGTTAAAAATCAAAATGTGGTTGCAGAGATGAAAATATGAATATTTGACACTAGATGAAGTAACTAGAAGCTTATGGTAATTAAGATACCTTGGGTTGATGCATCATTCTCCTGGATGTTCTTTAACCACTGATATGATTGTAGTAGCTGTGATGACTATCACATATCATTTTTGCTAAAGAAAATTGTTTTTATATGAATTAATATCTTGAGCAAAGAATTGATCAAGCCTATGCAGAAATTACTCCCAAATATCCTACATAAAACCATTGGTTGATACTTTTCATGTTCTTAGGGCACTAACAGTTCAAAGATGATATTTTCTCCTCATAGTCTTTGTAGACCTTCCTTTACCACCGTAGTTTGCATTGTCGAATCCTGCAATGTACCTTATTTTTGCATTGATCCTTCTGAAAAGATACTGACTGAGATAAACTGACTTTTACCGTGCTCATTTTGTTTATGAAGTATCAATTTTAGTAGGAATTTCTCTGCTTATGATCTTTTTGGCATTTAACACATCACCGAATCACAATTTCTTGCCAGGTGTCAGATTTGGGTGGGTCCGTGTGATAGAATATGTCACACCCATCTCATTAGTTAAATTTCTGCCCCACAAGAACCAGAAGTGCCTAAAAAATGGGTCAAAATTAACATAATTTGTGAAGATGCCACTATATTACATTAATATGGAATGGGATTACTTGTAATTTATGAAACCTTAGGCTCACCTTTCAACCACATCATATTCTTCTTTAGAGCTGAAGTTTGATCAGTGAGATGGATGTAGGGTCATCTATCAAATGGACTGAGCCATTTTTTTTTTACAAGGCATTTGATTTGTGAATTTTTTTTTGTTTGGGACAAACCAAACAAAAGGAAATAGATTTGTGAGTTGATGATGGCCACAGATCACCAACATTGTGATATTAAATTTCTCCTTCTATTAGTTAGTTTGTTTGTTTGTTTTTTTCTGAAATTTTGTTCTTCTATTAGTTGTTAGTGTATGCCTGACCATTAAGAATTAATTATTTGTTTGTTTTTGTATCAGGTCTGGCATTTCATCCACTGGACGGGATATTACAGGCAGTACCACATGTGATAGCACTGTTCATGATTCCAACACATTTCATGACTCACGTCACTCTCTTATTTATTGAAGCTCTATGGACAGCAAACATTCACGACTGCATCAATGGCAAGGTATGGCCTGTAATGGGTGCTGCCTACCACACAATTCACCATACTACGTACCGTCATAACTATGGCCATTACACAATATGGATGGATTGGGCGTTTGGTACACTTCGTGACCCAATAGAAGACTCACCGAAGAAGGTGATGTAATGGACTTGTCTACCATTGAGCTTTCTTTCGGCCCCTCTCTCTCTCTCTTCGGCTCTGTGTTGTTGTTTAGTATGCTTTAATTGAGGCTTGCCCATCCGGGTCAAGTTGTTTTGATCTTCTTTCTCTTCATTCGGTTGAAATGCTTCTAATGAGGAATATACTTTTGATGTAGTTGATACAGGTTGATTTCAGGTAATACTGCAATGGTGTTTTTGTTTTTATTTCTATTTCAAGAAAGTTATAATTCTTGACACCCCTCCCCCTCCTCCTCCCAAATGTCTCAAAAGAAAGTGAGGACTATGAACTAACTGATGGTTGAGTTGAATTTTCCACTTTGTATTGATCATGTTTGGATTAGTTAGACTACTAACGAAATAGAATGATGAAACTGAAGATATTGTATTGAAGATGAAAACTGAAGATACTATTCGGATGTCAAGTTTCCCCCTTTTTAAAGAAAACTGCATGCACTTGTAACTGCACTAAAAAGAGATGGGGTGGAGAGAAAAATAAAAAGGGAAAGGTAAAATAGATGATTGAGATTTTGTAAGGTTTTTGAAGGGTCAAGAAGCCAAAGTTTCCACCACCCCTAACCCCCAAACAACAACAACAACAACAACAACAAAAGAGGAAAAGATGACTAAATGCTATTGGAGTGATGGACGGATGGTTCTGTTTCTAGGCAGCTAAGCGGATACAATTTTGGTTCCCCGGAAGAAAGCTTACATCTTTTTTGTGTTTTAAGAAGATAACCGGAAGATTCACAATTCAAATCATGGAAAAGGTATAGAACCAAAATCCTAGGAGGAAGTGAATTTGATGCAGAGTTTTTCACCAAACAAGACCTCTCTGGATTCCCATAGCCTAGAATTTCACACCCAGGAATAGAGACAGGTCTTTTCTGAAGATAACTAAGGTAGGTAATGGGCTGTTATTCTCTCACTCACAATTTTTACTGGCTTTGTCAACTGATGCCCCTCTACCTTATATAAGGATAACAATCTTAATTGAAATAGCCCTTTGAAGTTGGGAGTCTTGTGTCCAAAAGAACCAACTATCTAATGGAGGGGATTTAGCCAGATTGTAATGATCTCAAGACTCAAGAGACAGGGCCTTCTTTGCATCGCTTGGAATATAACAGAAATGGGCTGTCTGGAAGTGGGAAGCTACAGCCCTTATGAGGCAGCTTCAGCAGAATTGTTTTTGCCTGACTAAATTTTTTTAAGTCTTAACACTTTCAAAAATCATGTTCTCGAATACAACCGCTAGTGCAATTGGTGGTTGTTTTGGTAGTAGAGTGCAGGCACTTGGGGTGTCACGGATTCAACTCTCTTGTCCTCACCTTTCGTCTTTTTACCAAAATACCACATCCATCATTACCAGCTTAAGTGGGGGACAAATCCGACATTGTACTCCAAAGGCACACATGACCCATTTTCAACGCATTCCCAATGGCAACAAATAGTAAGTGAGCTTGGTACTTCACTCGGTATGACTGAGCAAACTCACCCGATGTGGTCATCTCGCCAACTGACCTAGATCCTCCTTCCAGCTCGGTATGACCGAGCATGTTCGCCTGATGTGGTCATCTCACCAGCTGATCTAGATCCTCCTTCCAGCTCCTCCGTATGACTGAGTAGAGTCGCCCATTGTGGTCATCTCGCCAATGATCTAGATCTTCCTTTCAGCTCCTTGGTATAAGTGAGTAGACTTGCCTGAGGTGGTCATCTATGAACATGTGAACATAGACAATATAGTTAGTTCATCATTTGATCAGCATTCTTGGTATTAGGGTTGGTCTTTTCTATGAAGAGTGAGTACTTTATTTTCCTGATAAATTCATTCACAATCTTGAAAATGTCTTTTTTTTTTGCTCAAAACTATTATATTTGATTTGTTAGGTTTTTAGTAGCAGATTTTGTGTCAAATATACACGAAATTATCTATGTTTTTATATTGGATAATTTCAAGTACATTTGACAGGGGAACATAAGGGAAAGAGCTTCAGGATGGTGGTGGTGGCGGCTTTTTAGAGCAAATAACAATTCTTAATGAATGCTTTCGGGCCATTAACAATGTCGATTATCTTTTATAGTCTCAATCAAGCCAAACACTTTCTAGACAATAATTTTTGAGGGAACATGGATTCCAACCTTCAAGCTCCTACCGAAGTCATGATCTAATTGTCCCTGGGGCTTACTTGCCTATCGAAGACACTGGAGCAGAGTATCCAAGTCGTTTCACCAAGGCCCATTGTGTTAGGATTGGATGCGCAAACAAGAAGAAAAACTCATGAAGAAGATTTATCATGGTTCAATACCCCCAACGTGAAATGCATACTTCCACCTAAAGAAACAGAGAATTTTTTTATTCCCAAGAAAACTCTACACCTCTCTCCTCCTGACAATGTGTTCTCCTTTGTTCCAACCTTATCTAGGGTTTCCCAATAAAAACAATATATAGACACATTGGAAATTCTAATCCCACACAATTACTAATTAACCCATGTACATGTAATTGACCCAAACCTAAATACAAATACATTCCAACAACTGTGTGAATCCCAAAGAATACAAGACACAATCCAACAAATTTTCACCTGGTTTGGATTCTGCAAGCCACCTTGAAGAACCCGTTGATGTCGATTTTGTAAACTCATCCATTATCTCTGTCAAACCGGTACACCCAAACAGGCATAGCCCACACCTCATCCGGGTGTCCCGCACAGCTCACCGCCGTACGATGTGATGTGTCTTCACCTCTCCTGACAACTTTGCTTTCAACATTTTTGCCATTTTGATCGTACCTTTATCTCATGCATGATATGTAACAAATTGTTCCCTAACTGAACACATATGAAACTAGTAACCCGAATCTAAAATTCAATTTGAAACATTCGTACCTGATGAAGTAGTGAGATAGACATCTCCATCACTCCACTCTTCCATAACAGCAGCAATAGATTTTTCTCCACTCTTTTTGTCCTCTTTTTCCTTTTTGTCTTCCTTACGCTTTGAACAATTCTTCTTTATATGACATTCCTCCTTACAATAATAACAAATTATTTTGCGATCTTGTGACTTGGAACGATCTCTATTCTTGCCATATTCTTGTCTCCCATTTGATTTTCCTCTGCCTTAACCACCAACTGTAATTAAGGCATTACCCTCCTCTAATATTCCCTCACCATTATTTTTCCATCGTATTTCATTCATCAGTAAAGCAACAATAACATTGTCAAGTTTGAGAGTATCCTTACTAAAATAACATTGTAGTCACAATATGATTAAATGAAGGAGGTATGAGGCCAACAACAAAAGTGTCTTGTCCTCCTCTTCAATCTTCACATTAAGAGTAGACAACTTCGTCAGAATTCTATTGAAATCATCAATGTGCACCTCAAATTTCACTTCATCTGACAAGTGAAGGTTGTATAACTATTTCTTAAAAAACAATTGATTTATCAATGATTTGGACTTGTACCCGCTGTCTAACTTCGCCAAAATTTCTTCTGGATCCTCCAAACCAATGTCTTACACGAAGAATGTTATTTTCCAAAAACAATTGGATCGTGCTATTTGCTAGATCCATCAACTCTAGCCACTCTTCATCCATCATATTTTTTGGATTGTCGGATTTCTTCTTAAGAGCATTAACAGTCCCCTCCCGCTTAAGAATATTTTTTCATCCATTGTTGTCACAAGGCGAAATCATTATGGTCATTGAAGGGTTCTATGGAGAAGTTTAAACTCTTCGCCGCTATCCGATTAATCTGATCTTTATCTTTTATGTTTGCCAACAATTTCAAAGAATTTAATCACCGTTGATCTTGTACAAGACTACTCGATCGACACCATCGACACCGAATTTATTTGATCCGTACTTTTCAATGAATCCATAACATCTAATAACCCAATCCATAACATCCAATAACCTTGAGATTAACAACCTCTGTGTCTATTCCCTTCTCCTTAGATGATACAATGTACCCACAACGACTTGTATAGGGTGCTTACCCCTTCTTTTTTATTTTTCTTTTTTTTTTTTTGAATTTTTAATTTTCCATTAAAATCATGGGAACAAACCCCTTTTGTTCTCCTTTTCTCTTTTTTTCAATTTTTTTTTCCTAACCCCAATCCGTGAAAATACCTTTTACTTTTCTTTTTTTTTCGTTTTTCTTTTCTTGATTTCAACAAGGAAAAACAAAACAATCACCAAAACAAAACAACCGTACGTGCTTCCTTTTTTTTTATTTATTTAATTCCTTTGTAATGATGACGACAACTTTGAAAAGTAAATCAAAATGCTTTACCTATTTTTTTTTTTTCCTCAGATCGTTCTTACATCCCTTGGAAAAAACTTTCTCATTCTCAATGAAATCTTGTGCCCCTCCCTCTTTTCAAATCGTTACCTTTCAGATCTGTAACGATCTGTCGAATTTAACTATGATACTACTTGTTAGAATTGGATGCACAAATATAAAAAAAAAAAACACAAAGAAGATTTACCGTAATTCAACAACCCCAACAAAGAATACCTACCTCTACTAGAGAAACAAATAATTTTTTTATTTTCAAAAAAAACTCTACACCTCTTCTCTTGACAGAGTGTGCTCCTTTGCTCAGACCTTATCTAAGATTTTCCCAATAGAGACAATATCAGTAATCCAACAGCTGGAGTTCCTCCAACACATATCCCGATGTATTGGGATGTCTGCTGGAGGAACTCCAATTGTTGGATTGCGTTGGAATTCCTCCAAAGGCAGGAGAGGATTTGAATCCACAATATATAGACAATCTAGAAACCCTAATCCCACACAATTACTAATTAACCCTTGTACATGTAATTGATCCAAACCCAAATACAAATACAACCCAACACTCTAGTCTGGCACTCCACTGGATGAGGTGAAGATTTGCCAGCCCAAAAGCTTAAAACTAAAAAATCAAGACTTCAATGGTTCAATATCAAGGGGTGGCTCGGATCAAGAATTGCCAGCCCAAGACCTTGAATGTCCTACATTTTGCCTGTATATGTAGAGTGAGGACACTAAAGAGATCATACCTGCATGCTTCTGTGATGTAATCTTCGTTTTGGTTGCCCAGATAACAAGTCTTAGCACCTGCTACGAGGCTACGTGGGTGCAGGATAAAGCAATTGAAAGACAGTAGAAACATGCCTCCAAAACACTAAGGAATTTCTAGATTTAGAACAGAAGAAACAGCCAGTTTCTTAAGCCAGAAAAAGAAGTGGCCTTCGAATTTATTATACAGTACAATGGCCAAGTTGACGACAGATTTGTACAGATCATGCATCTGTTTTGCATCAAAGAGAAGAATCATAGACAGGAGGAAGTACAGAAACTTAAATTTCAATACTTCAACAAAGTTAAGTCGATCCTAATTAAATCAAGGTACCAAACTATCTATCCGGTCATTATTTCACAAAGCTAATCTAAGAAAAATCCTGTACACCGAGCTATTGTTTAGATTTTAGAGAGGTTGCCGCCCCCATCATTTGCGTCCCAACCTTATTAGGCGCTGTTCATGTTTTGCAGCAGCTGCTTTATCTGCAGCTTCACGCTTCAATGCCCTCTTTGCCCGTCGTCCAGTAGAAACCTTTGCCACCTCTTTCTTCCTTGGATCACGTGAAGGACCAGCATCATGGTCCTGGAATTCTCGGTGAACAGGCCTCGCTTCTTTCCGTCCTGCTCTGACATAGCCATTGTCTCCCCACCTACGGTTACCAATACGAAGACTTGAACTGGTGTAATAAACTTCATCTATATCTTCTTCATCATCTTCATCTCCATACTGATAAAAGTCTTCCAATTCATCATACACCTCTTCTTGAGCCTCTACCTCCAATGGCATGAACCAGGTCGCCCTAAGGAGGAGGCAAACACTCTCCTCAAACATATAGTCATGAATTCTGTCAAACAGGGTAGAAACAATTCAGTAAATAAGAAACAAAACAGGCGGCAACTCACATGCTTATATGCAAAGTGAAGAATGGTCATTGTACCTGCCATCAAGAGAACGGTGAACTATAAGAAACTCAAATGGAGACTTGCATTGAGGGCACGAAGGTTTCTGATTGTATGTTGCCCACCTAAGGATGCATGTCACACTACAGACATCAAAATTGACAAAAAGAAAAAACAGTTAATACTCTTATTACATCATCTTTCAACATTCTTCAAGTACATTTAGAAACTGAGCAACAGAGTTCCCTTGATCCCACCCCAATACAAGTATGTCTTGCATATCCAATTCATAGGATGACACAAATTATTAAATCTACCACAAGAGAAACAGGCAAACATAAAACAAGAGACAAGTTCAATCAATCTCAAAGCCACATAATGTATCTCTAAACTGCAATACAAGTCAATAAAGAGGTCTCAAATAAAAATAAATACAAATAAAGAGCTTCGTGCCTAAATGGACAGGCCTTCAAAGAAACAAAGAGAACATGTGAATGCTTTTTGTTCAACTCTTACAGTTCTTTTATTTGATTTTCTTCCTTTCCAAACTTGGGTTAAGATAAAAGGCCAATACTCATCTCATATTCTTCTTTTGCACATTTATACAATCCCAGCAATTGCAGAACTCATGTTAGCAGAATTCAGAAGGGGGAAAAGTAAATCCTGTACCAACTTGAATTTATTTGTCGGCTTAGTTGAATCCTTCAAATCCAATTTAATGGAGATCTTCCTTTTTCACTTCCAGACATGGTTGGAGTTGATCTTTAACAAGTTAAACATAATCGTTGCTGTTTCATTTCCTTTTCTTCTAAACAGCTAATCATTCAATTGTAATAATTACTTGGTGAAACAGAGAGGAGCATCTCTCAGATCAAGTCTCTCTCTCACAACCTATGAAAAGGGTTCCCCCGGCTCAGGTTTTCAATGTGGTTTTTGCCTTTCGCTTGAGCATTATGGCACATTTATGGAAGAAAAGAGAGTTCCCTCATCAGGAATCTGCTGTGGCATGGAGGAACGTAAACATGGGAGGAGAAAAGAGGATCCCCCCAAGAAATATCTCAAGATGTATACCTAAAACCGGAATATGCGGAGGTAAGTCCTAGTATTTCATGGCTTTACAGCCTTTCCAGTTTCATTCTTCCTAAGACGGTATCTCTATCCAAGCCCTACTCGACTTCATACTGATGCATGGGGAAAAGACTCGCCGTTTGTGGCAACTGTGGAGGATGAAAGCTTCTTTACAGTAAGCTCCAATGGAAGTGCAATAGGTACGAGATCCTTTGCCAATCCCCATGGTGGTTTGATAAATGGACAACGATCTTACACTCCTGGACTCCAGGGGTCTGAATACCATAGGAAACAGTATTGCAGCATTAATTTTTGGATCCATATCTGAAATATCTCTCCAGGGTTCAAGTCAACAGATGGTATTAATAATGCTGCTTCACGTGTTGTAGACATCTTGCAAACTGCTGCTTGTCATCCTTGATGCAGCAGCAGGCCCACAAGCTGAGATGGGCTTGGATAGGAATCTTTCTAGGATTTAATTTTAATCGGATATTTGTAATCTTTTATTTTGGGAAATTTAGATGAGAAGTTTAGGTAATATTTTATTAAGCAAGTAATAGGTTATGGTTTCCATCTTCATTAAGGATTTTATTTAGCTACTAATTTTATTTCAGTTAGTATTAGGAAAGTTTTATCTTTAAAAGAACCTGTAACAGCATTACTATTTTCAGATTTGAATAGAATGAAGAATTGATATTGAATTGGTGTGCCCACGGGCAGAAGGTTGAACCTCTCCCTCTATCTACTCTCTTTCCTTTCTCCCTCTCTCCTTCATCCCTGCGAACCAGAACAGACCCTCTCCTTTGGTCTGTCCCGCCCTTCTTCCTTTCCTACTTCTTCTTTCTTCTTTATTTTCCCCTGTTCTGGGCGGTAACTCCATCCCACAATTTCTGGTTAGATCTCCATCATCCCTCCTTTCACACTGAAACTTGGGGATACCTTCAATCTCTAAAGGCGATGTAACCCCTTGATTTTCATAGCCTATAATCCCTTCTTTAAAGAGTTTGAAAACCTGCAACTTACCTGCTCTTCCCTTTACCACCAGACTGAGTTTCAGACTAATGTTTTTCTTTTGATAGATGCTCTTCCACCTGTCCATTTGCTGCACCTGAGAGATCGAAGGAAGAGGAATTTAACCCTGAAATTTGGGTTCAATCAATTTCCTTTTGGCTGCACTCCATTATCGAGAACCAGGAAGACTGTCCGCCGGAGAAAGGAGATAACCTTCCAACCCCAAATCGTGACTTACTCTACTCCTCTTCTTCCTATTTTACCCCTCCCTTATCCCTTATTTCTTAAGTTATCCTTCTTTTGTTTTAATACCCAAACTAACCTCATCTCT
The DNA here is from genome assembly GCA_028583415.1 of Protea cynaroides. NCBI lineage: Eukaryota > Viridiplantae > Streptophyta > Magnoliopsida > Proteales > Proteaceae > Protea > Protea cynaroides. The sequence continues at coordinate 87,041,339 of CM053269.1, forward strand.
TTAAATAGAATGTCTATTATATCCCAAGGGTTTGTTAGTGTGTCAAGATTGCTTAGAAACTTCTGGTTATTTACAAAATTGCCACTGATTTGTTCAAGTAAAGCTTATATTGTTTGGGTACGCCCACTAGCAGATCCAATAGGGTTTTCCAATCCGGGTCCCGCAGCAGTCCTCTTATAAGAGAAGGAACAAGTCTTCAGAATTCTTGTGCTCAAATATGAATTGTTCCATGTTTGTGTGTGGTATGGAAGTGTCAATGACAATATGGATACCTATCAGGGATGGTTCTTTGTACCCCATCCACCAAAAACTCAAGAAAAGTGAAGACTTTGTTTCCACTCATGGCCACATTTGGTGTTGGGTATGATAGTGCTCTGTTTCTACCTGAAAACTACGGAATATTGTTTTGTGGCAATGAGAATAGAGGGGTTGGCATCCCTGGTGCTGAGTTACAGAGTCTCAGGAATGTTCCCCAGCCTCTCAGGAGGGAAAGAGGGCGCTGGATATAGATAAAAGGAAAATAGAAGATACTGATGATATGGCAGATATGCATGAGACAACTTCTGAAAAACCTGCAATAAACGAAAAGGTGGTGAAGCAAGAAAGAATTTTTATCATCATTTATTTCGGAGGGGAACTTTCAATCTGTGCAGTTCAACATAGACAATGATACATGTTAATAATGTATCTATAAGGGAATGGACCCATTCACTATGGTCCCTTCCCATTGTTGCACTACCTATCAGTGCCAATCCCATACCAGGATTGGTGCTGTCCAGTTGTCAAGCTGGCTGCCTTCTAGGCTTTAGGATTTAGTTGACTAAGTCCTATTTTTATTTTATCTTATCTTTATTTCATTATATGTAATTAGGAGTCTAGAGTTATTGTGCAAGTAGGATTTATTGTTTGTCTAAGATTCCTTGTCATGTTGACACATGGAATTCCTATCTCTTATGTAACTAGGACTCCTACCTTGTGGAGTCCTAGACAGTGTTCCAAATCTCGGGAGTTCTCGAAAATCTTGAAAACTCGAAAATCTCAACCTTCTCGAGATCTCAAAATCTCAGAAATCTCAACATTTATATGTTCAAAAACGCAGTGTCTCGGTGAGCATATTCGAGATCTCGGAAATCTCGGAAGTCTTAGACCTCACCAAGACAAGGTCGAGATCCGAGATTTAAACTTTGGTCTTAGACCTATCCTATTTCCCTTATTTGAGTATCTATAAATATATTGTAAGGGAGAAGAACAATACACATCGATTCTCTCTCCCTCCTCTTCATTCTCTCCATCTTCTCTCCTTCTCTTTCTTTCTATTTTGTTATAATACATCTCAACGGGATTTGTCAAGAAGGGTTGGGATTGACCAATTTATGGTTTTACTTGACACCTGTCTGTGATGACCATTTGCAAAGGTGCACCAAATAGGATTTCTCAAAATGTGGGACCATCTAATATGGAAGGATTCCCCTCACTTACTGGGCCATCTCAATCTGCCTGTGTTAGACCTTTAAATGACACAAGCCCAGTTAGCCCTTCCCTTTTGGAGCTCCCATTGTCGTTTTTCTCTGACTCCATCCCCACACTGTATAAAGAGCCTATCCTGGAACCTCAAAGACATACCCTAGCTGAAGAGGGATTGTTAGATTCAGTGAGCATGAAGTCGGCTACACGAGGGATCAAGCTTCAGGCTAGTCAAGCATCCTTCGATTTCAAAATTCCTGAATCAAGTTTCACTTTTGTAAATCTCCAGAACCCCTTTTGGAGTTAACAGACAAGGGGAAAGGAGAACTGATTGCAGGAGTTGGATGCCAGAATATCATGGAAAGGCAAATAGAGATGGATTCCAGCAATTCTCGTCATGGACTGGTTGCAGATAGTTCAGAAAGGAAGAAATTTCTGAGGATTTACATAGCGGAGGGAAGGGCCAGAAGTTGGGAAAGCTATAATTTCCGACTGCATCACTAACCTTAATCACACAAGGACATATAATGAAGCGGTGAAAATTGATGAAAGAGAGATACCGCAAAGTAATTATTTTAGGCATCTAAGTTCTATCACAAATAAAGAAGATGATATAAAGGATGATGTTATAGAGAGAATAAAAATAGGATGAAGTAGATAGTTGCATTTGGAGTGTTTTATGAAGGTAAGAAGCATTATTTAGATTAACACAGTGTAGCTAAGATGAAGATATTGAGATAGATGTGTGACAAAACAAGGAAGCAATGAACTAATCTCGGTTTCCAGGACGGTATCGGTCAGGTGCGAAACTGAGATGTGCCGGATCTCGTTTTGAGGTTTCGACACCGGGTTTTGACCCTGGGCCTCCCTATGTTGAAACCCAATGTCAAAACCTTGGTTTCAACCTTGGGATTCATTTCGGCCAAGCCTGAAATCGAGACAACTCGTAGATTTTGATTAGTTTCGATAGAAACCTAGAACCCTGCTAGGAAGGACAAGGTAAGGAATGATCATATCAACTATGAGAAAGTAGTTTGAGGTAGCATGACCATATTCAATGGAGACTATTAGATGCTCTAGTACAGATGAATGATTTGATTCAGAACAAAGGAACTCAAAGAGTCAAGGGCAGCCCAAAATGACTCTAGGTGAGTTATTTCAAGTATGACCTTGAACAAAGCTAATTGGAGAGCAATGATCCATGTAGCTGACCCCATTTAGTTAGGATAAGGCCTTGTTGTTGTTGTTGTAAACTAGGACCCAGATTTAAGTCAGGTGCTCTTCATGGTTCTTGCTTTAAGAAATCTCTTGAAACTAAACCTCGACAGGACAGGGTCAAGATCATGAGACATCTTAACAAATCTCAGGTAACCCTATCTTCTCAACTCTTGTTTCTGCTTTCTTTGGCTTTCTTCCATTATGCATGTGCTTGCTTTCTCTCTGACTGTCTTTTTACCAGTCCTCTTAGTTGATTAATATATCATTTCCATTTAGCATCATTTATCATAATTTTATCTTCTGCTCCACCGTTTCTATACTTGTGTCGTTTGCTTTACCTTTGTCCTTTTTCCTGTCTAATTTTCCCCTCCCCTGGGTTGCTGTAATCTCGTTCATATATTCTCTCATCCAAATGAGGATGAACTTCCACCTGCCTCAGCATGGCTCAGCAGTGAGCTTCCTTCAGTTTAATTCGATCTTTTCTCCTTGATTTATCCTCTGCGTTTTTCCGATTGTTCTACATATACTCTGGTTATATAATGGTATTTTCTTGAATCCCTGCCCCGTCATGCAAACTGTATTTTGGAATATGCAAGGGTCCAGTAAACCAAAAATTGCAAGAGCCCTCAAACATATTTGCCATAGGGAGAATCATGACATCTAGTTTATCTACTTCACTCTCAGTACATATACATTCTCCCCAAGTATAAACTTATAGAGAGTGTGCCCCAATTCCGGCAAGCAATAGTAGATTCAACCGCTACACCGGTGGTCTGTCTCAAAACTGGGATATGAAAACATGAAGGCCTCAAAGGAGGCCTCTGGTTACTCAAAGATACCACCCACTTGCGTGTGCGACACAGTTCTGAGAATTTGATTGCTAGCACAGTATCATGCGTTTTGAATCTGAATGGATCCTCTTACCCTATAGGAACCCCTTCAAACAGGACAGACTCAATTTTGGGGTTTTCCTTTCTGAATTCCTTAAGGATGCGAAATTCAAAAAGAACTTACCCATTCTCATGGTGGGTGGTGGGGGATGTTTTGGGGGGGGGGGGGGATTTCAACCAAAATCTTGCTCACTCTGAAAGTCAAGAGGGAGATGAATTAATCTTACTCATGAGTGCTCTCTAACCCTTAACAATGTTATTGGTGACTGAAATCTTAGACATCAAGTATCATGCTGGCTTTTTACCTGGTGCATTAACCAAGAAAAGGTGGCAAGCATCAAGGAGTCTTGGTTTGCAGATATCTTACAAGTAGAGAAGTTATTTTGGAAACAAAAGTCTAGAGACCTGGTTACGGATAGGTGACTGAAATAGCAAATTTTTCCAGAGTTAAAAAGGCTCAGGCTCAGATGAATCACATTATAGGTATCAAAAGGATGCCTATAGATACCACATGAGAAACAAACCCGAAGCTTATCAGAGGAATCTTTGAGAATTACTTCAACAACTATTTGATTCCTCAGTGACTTCTGATCTTGAACCACAAAGGACTCAATTCCCTGATGTTATTACGGAGGAAGAGAGTTATATCCTTACCCCTGTCCCATCTACTGATGAAATAAAATCTGTGGTGTTTAGTACCGAGGCTTTAAAACCACCTTGCCTCGATGGCTTCCCAGTGAGTTTCTACAAAAAAATTTGGCATATTTTGATGGATGACATTGTTGCCTTTGTTCAGAATTTTGGCAGAACTGCTTATTTTCCCAACCAGCTTAATTAGACCTTGATTGCCCTCCTTTCAAAATCAGATCACCTTTTTACCCCTGATGGCTATAGGCCTATTAATCAGCCTATGTAACATGGTATAAATGTTTCTTTCAAAACTTATGACCAACAAACTTAAACCTCTACCTAATAAAATTATCTCAACTTGGCAAACTGCTTTTATTAAAGGCAAGCATATCACCACTAATAATTGTATTGCAACAGGTGAGATAATTGTTGAGACATTCCATGGTTTAATGGTATATGTCTTGGTGATAACTAACTTACGCTTGTCATGTGAAAAAGCTCATGTTTGTATTGTGTACCATCCAAGCATGGTATCAAGAGTATAGCAAGCCCAAAGCTTTGGAAGTCATGTCAAGAGCCTATGCTTCAATGGAAAATCAAGTTCACATTCATTGACATTGAACGATCCCAAGGAGCTAAAGTTGGTGAAGCTAAAGTCGAAGATCAAGTTTCAAGCCAATTCATGGAATTCAAGCATCAACAGATTCAAGTTTAAGACCTTTCAAATGTACCTCAGATGATCCTAAGTTGCAATGGAAATGTTCACGCACCCAAGTAGACTGAGTCCTAGTCTATTTCTCCATATACTTGACCAACAGTTTGACTTTTCCATAGGAAACTTGACTTAGACAAATGGAAAACTAAATGAACCTACATTGGTGTATCTGATGTGGCATGTTGATTAGTTGATGAGCTGGCCAAAATGTCCAAGGTCACTATAGGCTGGCTGGCCTAAACAGTCATCCAGATAAAGTGCCAGATGACCAGGTTGTGCTAGGCAGATGTTCGGCCAAGAAAACAGTGTAGCAGAAAAAGGCTTCCAGCATGTGGGTTTTGCTAGAGACAGTAAACGTCCGGATCACCCGGACAATAAGTTCCCAAGAGTTGGCTTCTTGGCCATGAACATGACCCATATATCCTGGATGGCAGGCAGTCATCGAGCTTGACTAAGTATTCATAAGAAACTCCCAACAGCTAGCTTGGCAGGGGGATGTCTGGACCTAGTAGGCAGCCATCTGGCTTTAATATAATTAGATCCGTTAGAGGCTTCAACAGTCAATTTTTTTTTACTCCTGCTTCTTCCTCTATAGATATGGATTGAATGGAACCTCAAGGAACTTTTTGCATATACACTTGCAGATCCCATTGGGTATCTAAGCAATTGGAATCAAGTTAGAGCTACATTTGTTGATCCAACATACAAAAGGTTAGTGTGCATTCATTTTACATTTGGCTAAGTCTTTGAGTTCACTTCATTGGAAATGTTCAAGGGGACTGGATGTCCCAATTGGTTGTTCACAGGATGACATTGGTTTGATCGCTACCAAGTATAGCAATTGTAAGGATTTGAGTGTTAGCCTTGGTAAAACACTTGGGCTGATTGTGAACCCATAAAACAATAGTGTGGGAGTTGATCACTACCTAGGAAAGTGATCGACAGTGGAAAGCCAAGTGGAGCACTTGGAAGTGTATGTAGGCAAGGTTGCCAACCCACTATCAATCTCGTCTTATTATATGAATTCCTCTATTAGAAATTGTAAGGATTTGAGTGTTAGCCTTGGTAAAACACTTGGGCTGATTGTGAACCCATAAAACAATAGCGTGGGAGTTGATCACTACATAGGAAAGTGATCGACAGTGGAAAGCCAAGTGGAGCACTTGGAAGTGTATGTAGGCAAGGTTGCCAACCCACTATCAATCTCGTCTTATTATATGAATTCCTCTATTACCCCCTCACATTGAATTTGTTCTTGTGATCTCATTTACACATTGGAGTCTCGCAATTGAGTTGGGTAGAAAATTTTTTAAATTAGCAATTGTATTCCACCACCCAATTCACCCCCTCTTGGGTTGCCTACGGTCCTACAATGAAAATTAGCAGATTTGTTCAGTAGGAATGCAGCCATTGAAGTCGTCAATCCTGTTGTCCTAGTTTTTTGTGAGATGTATCAATTAGCCAAATAATTAGGATTGCCAATCTCTTCTCATTAAGCTAAGAAGAGGGGGTTTGGTTACCTTATTGAGAGAGACAAAAGGTGGTTGGAAGTGAAATAGTCTAGACTTCTTTCACGCTCATCCAATCAGTCATGGCAGCCATACCTACATATTGGATGGCAACCAACTGACTCACAAATTCTGTTCAGACAGCATTGGATAGATTGCAATCTTCCTTTTGGTGGTCCAGAAAGCAAAATGGTCATCACCTCTCTTTGCTCACACAGGATTCTACTTTGAAGCCAAAATCCAAGGGTGGGTTGGGTTTAAGAAAAGTTCAGACCAAAACATGGGGTTATTACTCCGATTAGGTTGGAGAGTCACTAACCAACTCTGATTCTTTGTGGGAACGTATTCTAAAGGCTACATACTTCCTTAACTCCCCATCCTATTTGGTGAATCTGCATCTTGGGTATGGACAAGTATTGAAAAAACAAAATCCCTCCTTCAAAAATGGATTTGTTGGAGAGTTGATAAAGTTCAACCCATAAATATCTGGACAGATCTTGGTTGCCTGATTTTCCCAACCATCAAATGCCTGTATCTGTGGTAAGACGTACCTTCCCTTGAAATGTCAATGATCTTATCCTAAGATATAGAAGCTGGAACTTACCTATGCTGGTGTCTTCCTTTCACATGGATATTGCAAATGCTATCATGAAAATTAAACTCCGTTCGGGCATCTCCAGACAAACTTCTTTGATTCAACTTGAAATCTGGTGATCTTACCACAAAAACATGCCTATAGAGCCATTCTTTGGGAGAAAGACAGATCACATGCATTTTTTTTTCTTTGGACAAACATGTGGAAGCTCCCCATTTGACTAAGTTCAAGGTTTTCCTTTGGAAATATATCCTTGATGCTTTGCCAACAAGATCCAATCTCTGTAGGTTTCTTGAACATATCCCCACTTTGCCATCTGTGTAAGTCATGCAATGAAACAATAAGGTATGCCATTCTATCTTGTACTATGGTTAAAAGAGTATGGGAAGCATCTACACCAGGTTTAAAGACTGAATACAAATCTGGGGATTCTGGTAAGGCACTCATCAATAATATTCTAAAGTCTTCTCATCTATCCAACCAAGATAAACAACGGTTGCTTTCTTCAAGGACCCTCTTGGCTTATGCCATTTAACAAGCTAGAGACAGTTTAGTTATGTTACAATCTATTTGGAACCCTTACCACATCCTTTTAGTTTTTAATAAGTGGTGTTCTGAACCAATCCATGAGAACCTATCATTGAAGCAGCTTTTACTGACAGTGATGGAAGTTCTACTTGGTGTGCTATCTAGTTGTTTTTTCGGCTTCAAGTGTGGGTCAGATCAGGATATTCCTCCTCTCCCCTAGAGGTGGAGCTGCATGGTATTGATGTGGTAACGAAGTTGATCTGAAGGAATGGACTTGAAAGCGTAACAATTGCATCAAACTGTTTGGAAGAAATTACCTAGCTACAGAATTGAACTTTGAAGATTGGCCTTGTATTGAATTGCCAGTCTTATTTGATACATTTAACAATCTTTCACAGTTTATGGTTCATCACTTATGTTTTGTAAACAAGGATTTAGTCAAACCAGCTCATTCTCTTGCTAGAAAGGCAGCATAAGATAAACTGAACAGTTTCTGCCTAGTTGATGTTAGGGATCTCCTTTGTTAATTTTTGGCATATAACAAACAGCAACTGGAATTTGGGATAAAACTGATGCTCTAGGGACTCATACAGCAAATCTGTCATCCAAAAGCTGATTTCAACTTAGTTTTCCTCATTTCTTAAGGAACCAATACTGAGTTACACAAGTGTTGTAAGCACTGGTACATGTAACAGTATCTCTTTGACCGAAACCGTTAGGTCTCGAATATTTAATAATTTTTTCTTCTTTTATACATGATTATCTTAATTTTCAAAGAATTGAAGAACAGGGAGAAAGAGAGGGGAGAGAGAAAGAGAAATATGGAGGGATTGAATCGAAACTTATAACCATTCAAGGTTTGCCAAAATCAAATTATGGGTCCAAAACAAATTAGAGGGCATTAAGGCACAAAACAAATTAGAGGGCATTAAGGCAGAAAGAAAGCCTACACCGACAATCACCAACATTTAAAATAATTTATAATCTTCACTCAAATGAAATAATGAAAACAAGAACAATAAATAGAGATGTTAGACAAACCAGTAAGCATGCTCGCAACCTTTTACAAGGGCAGTTTCTTGAAGTGCGATTTTATCCAAACAGATCGCACAAAAACCACCGTTATCAGAAACCCTTAAACTCAAGCTCGTCATTCCACACTCTACTCGCTCCGCACCATCACAAACCTAAAGATTTTTTATTTATTTTTCCAAAATTGAGGAGAAAAATAAGGAAGACAAAGTATAAAGAGAAAATTTAACATAAACGCAAACAAAAAGAAAATTCAACCCAAAAGAGAGTAAAAGGAACACGGCAAAACTGATTTCCTGAATAGGGTTACCAAGATCCACTTTTCACATAAAAAAAAATCAACAAAAATAAGAGAGAAATAGATACCTGTTCTTGAATTGGGAGGTTAGAATCACCATTCACTTGCTCATTCTCCATGAAAATGATGACGGTGAGTGATGTTAGGTAGAACAATAACCTCAGACAGCCCAGAGAAGAAGCGAAGAAGGGAAGCAAAATGAATTCCGTCGGTCGATCATCAGCCAACGGGTATTTAGAAGCAGAGAGACAAAAAGATTCGGGGCATTATTCCGAAGAGAGATCATGCCCTCAAGAAGTCAGGACTCACGAGCGAAGGTGAGGACCAATTGCCCAAAGCCTGAAATGACATGTGGATGACCTGCAAAGTCTAAACCGAACCTCTTTATTTATTTATTTATTTTTTTCTTTTTCTGGTAAACAAATTGCTTTAATTTCATCTCATTTTTATTCCATTTATCAAATATAATAATCCATCTTTCAAAAAAAAAATTGTTTTAATTTCATCTCATTTCATTTATCAAATATAATAATCAATTGATCTTTTACCAAAAAAATAATATATATTAATATATATATTTCATTTATCAAATATAATAATCAATTGATCTTTTACCAAAAAAATAATATATATATATATATATATATATATATATATATATATATACCAACCAATGAAAGGGATGGAAAAAAATCGTCTCATGTTGTCTAATTCCTCCATCGATGATCCAATAGCTAAAGTTCTCCTAACGTATATACCAATGTATTAATATGTGGTCAGAATACAATCAGCCTATAGACCCCACATACATTAAATGCATTGTTCTTCCTCCTCGCCTTGTGGTACCCTTTTTAACATGATACCTTGATTTAGTTTTTCTGGCTTTGACTATATACACCCCACAAATAGGATCAAAGATGGAGTAGATTGATTTCTCTTCTTGCGTAGATATCTATCTTTCATTTAATTGACTTTGACCAACATTTTGGGATGATGTCCAACAGATTGATGCATTTTCTTTTTTTGCTTTTTGATTTTTGATTTTTTTTTTTTGAGGAGAATGCATTTTAGTTTATTACTCATTTACTCATTCTGCCTTGGTTTCGATATAAGAGTGGCATCACTTTTGACATTTGAATCAGATTGTTGGGGGTGTTTTTCCTGCACAGCCCGTCGAGGGAGGTCTTCTTCTATTGTTGAAATTAAGGGTGTCAAAAATGGGCCCGACCCGGTAGCACGGACTGAGCCAGCCTGATATAACCCGAACCCAATTCGGACCGAACCTTAATGGATAGGTTTCGGTCTCGGCTTGTAAAGCCCGACACCGTTTCAGCCCAAACCGAAATCAGATCGGACCAGCCCGTTAAGAAGCCTGAACTAGGCCAAACCAATAATACTTAACCCAAACACCGATAAGGTCCATCCGGGCCTAGTTTTTTTAATTTTAATGGTTTTAAATTTTGATAGATTATATTACACTGTTATAGTTCACTTCTTGATCGGAAAGATTATATGAATCTATAGTTGAAAAGAGTATATTAATTGTTACAATTTACTGAATTACATGCATATAGAAGGAATGATGCTAATTTTATAGATAAAAATAATAAAATAGACTATATATCTTACATATAAAATAGGCCCGATAAGCTTGATAAGCCCGGTCCGGACCGAACCAGTCCGAAATCACCTCAATAAGCCCAACCCGATAACAAACCGACACCGGACCAGCCCGATAGTTATTGTGTCCAGTGCAGCCCAACCCAGCCCGAACTCTTAATGGACATGTTTTGGGCTGGGCTTATAAAATCCAACACCGATTCAGTCCGGACCAAAACAGGCCCGGACCAGCCCGTTAACACCCTTAGTTGAAATATATGCCACGTGATAGTTGTGGTTTTAGTGCATGGACTCTGGAATTAGATTAACTGATCCTCTTACCAAAAAAACTGACCCACATCTGATCCCAAGTCAGATCAAGTTTAGGCTAAATCACATCATATATGCTCTGGTCAATTGTGCTGTCAACTAGTTTTCATAGGATTGGTCAAAATCGGATCCCTAAAACCATGATGATAAGTCAAATAAAGTTCAATCATATGGACGAGTAAACTAGAAATTTTCTCATTTCATGTGTCATGTTTCTATTTGGATAGAATTAACTTAATGGCAAGATAGTATCTAAACAATCCAAGAATATTGAAAATGCATGTACACAAATGGATTCATGCATAATGCATATAGAATGGTATAATTAAGGGTCTTGCTTCTTGATACCGGCTTGTGTCATGATATTTTGATATTGATTACTTTTGGAGTGCGGCTTGTGTCATGGTGTTTTGATACTGATTACTTTTGGAATGCGTTCATCCTGGGAATCTCGAAAACAAGGAGTACTAGTGTATTTGAGTCTGGAAAGAATTGGGTTTTGTGCCAATTGAGGAGACATGACTGATGCGTGGTGTCAAAAATCCAGGACCCCAGAATGGTATTATATAGAAAAATCCTACCACTAAAGGGAGAAAAATCAATACACAAGCACTTTCAAGTGAACTCCCTTCATAGATGCAAGTTTTTTTTTTTTTTTTTTTTTTTCTTTCTTTTTTTTATAGTTCTGTCTTTCCTTACAAACCAATGAGGCTTTTTTTGTATCTCTATTCTATGATTACAATGTATAATGGTAACGACTCCTCCCATTACTAAGTTAGGTTTAGGGGATCGCTGTCCAATTGCATGGCTCCTGTACCAATGTGGGGAATCTAGGGGGTGGGATTCGTTCATTCAAGGACATGTCTTTGATTTTACCTCGTCTTGTGTCTAGGTGTAGAGGTGTGAGATCTTTTCCCATAAATTTGACTTTAAAAATTGTATATAGACACTATTTTTCTTTAGCTCTCGTGGTAATTTGTTATTTTATTTTGTTGGGTAAAAGAATTTTGTAATTTTATTAAAAATTCAAGTCAAACACAAATGCGATCTTATATTTCTTTTGAGGGGAGGGGTTTGCTTGGTCCGGGTGAGTATTTTTCAAAAAGGGGTTTTTGTGGATTATATTAGATAAACGAAAATAATATTATGAAAACGTCAAATATAAGGGGTGAGGGCTTCACACATTTTTTAGGGTGAGATACTCTAGACTGTGCCCCTTCTTAACTAAGAGGCAGACTAGAGAGACTTTCTCATTCTTTTAGTACTCATTTCCCTCTTATGACCTTGGGCGGAGATCTTACGTTCTACAATTTCTTTATCGAGACATTAGAGAAGCATATGCACTTATGAAATACTTATTTTTCACGACAAGAATTATAATTCCATCGTAAAAAAATATTATCATTGACACCCCCACATTTTTCCTATGTAATTTTGTGTGATGACATTTCAGTCGACGGAACCGCAATGGAAAATGAAGCGTTGGTAAAAATTTTCGGCGACGAAATACAAAAATTTTCCATCGCAAAAAATAAGAATTGTTGTAATGTTTCCTCTTCTCTTAGCGGCTACAATTGGCACCACCTCAGTCTACTGTGGTAAAGATTCATGAGATTTACTGGCGGAAACCAACGACTGAAGGGACTGTAAAGCAAAATATTGATGGCAGCTCGATGGGGAGTTTCTCTACTTATCTGGGGTATGTACTAACTATGTCATTGAGTTCTCAACTTTGTTCATTGGCCTTCAGATAGCTATGGAGCATAGTTATAGGCAGGTCTGGATTGAGAGTCATGATTCACATGGTGTCATACTTTGTGTATAACACTGCACGATCCCTCGGATTCACTTACAACAATGGCTTCAAGTAAAATCCTACTTTGTGGGAATTACTTAGGGGATTTTATGCTCCCACAGAGAGGCAATGTGGTGGCTGATTTACTAGCAAATTAGGAAGTACGCCCAGCAACAAATTACATCTTCTTGACCAAGAGTTCCAAGTTTTGTCCACCATGAAATTAAGTGGGATGCCCAAGTTTGTCCTCGCTGTCGCTTTGACTTGGTTTAACTTTGTTCTTGGTTTCTGGCATCGAATGTTTACTGATGGCAGCATCGAAGGTGCTTGCACCAGATTCTATTTACTTTTATCCTTGTCTCTTGCCCTGCCAATGGCATTGCCAAATGTGGGGTTATGAAATCGCTTCTTTTCTTTTGATTTTGTTTGGGTTGATCAGGTTTACTTGTACAATTTATTCTTTAATTAATATATTCCTTAGCAAATAAAAACCATTTGGATAATTTTATTGAAAATTAATATCGTTTCATCGTTCACGTACTTGCAATACCAAAGTGGTAAAACAATAGCGAGTCCGGATCACTTGCATATACTAGAAGAGCAACAACTCTTCTAGTACACAATTTAGATGACATGTGTACTATGGAGTTAACGTTGCTCACTTCCGTTAGCTAAATAAATTTTATTTTTTAATTTCTTTTATTTAGGTAATTGATTTGGTGAATTGGCAATCATGATTTTTAAGGTAAGTTAATCTATTAGAAATAAAATTCTAGCGATTTTTAAGGTAAGTAAATCTATTATAAATAATAAATAAAATTCTACGATTTGATAAAACTCTTAATGATTTTTAATTTTTTTTTAATTTCTATTTTTTTTTTATCCATTACTTCCTATTTTAATGGTGAGCAAACTAAATTAGTTATTTTTTATTTGAAAAATAAAATCTTCCTTAACCAAAAATCATATTTGAATGTCGAGGAAACTTCTTGATTATCTAATGTTGTGAAACCATTGGGAAAGGAGCATCAATCCAAGGTTCATGATGAAGAAGATGATGTTCCTTCTCTTTGTCATGATTTTCTCAACGGGTTCGCAACTTCCTCTTAAGTTTTAGTATAAGAAAATGAAATCAAAATGAAAGGGGAAGGAACATCAATCCAAGGTTCACGATGAAAAAGATGATGTTCTTTCTCTTTGTCATGATTTCTCCAACGAGTTCACAACTTTCTCCTAGGTTTTAGTATAAGAAAATGAAATCAAAATGAAAGGAAAGTTGAGGAAGAAGACTTGCAATTGACTGTGAAGATGTTTCTATTTATTCTTAGATTTCATGATTTTGAAATCTCCCAATCTCTTTTTGATTCAATGTTTGTACATGCAGCTGATCCAGCCAACAAGTGCGAATTATGATTTATTATCATAATTTATTTCTTCCTGTTTGAATCGATAAAAAAATAAAAATTAAAAAAGAAGAAGAAGAAACAACTCAAAAAATCTTGAGAGATTGTCTATAAATGCAAATATGATTTTTAATTTAGGAAGATCTTATTTTTCAAAGAAAAAATAATCAATCTACTATTTCAGTTAACTTACCTTACCAATAAGAAGTAATGGGAGAAAAAAAATGGAATTAAAACATAATTATATGAGTTAACGGAAATTAACACCCGTTAACTCATAGGACACATGTAAACAATGTATTAGAAGAGTTGTTACTCTTCTAATACATGCAGCTGATCCGGACTCAACAAAAGCAAGGACCTATCATGTTGAGGACTGGAGTTGCGAAAACATGCATTCGTCAATAAAGAGCTCATACATGGTTTACTAAAGCAATCAATATAGATCATTAAATTTGACTATTGCTAAACAGGAAGGCCGCAAACCTGTCAAATTGTCAATCTACTAAATCATTGGTTCATATAGAAAAAAAGTATAAGACATATCTCCAAGAATCTAAATTAGATTGGATTGTAAACGTAACTGAGAGAGTAGCATTTCAGTCGAACTACCTTACCCTTTGCATGGGTGAAAGGAGATTATATATAATTGAAATCTATTACAATTTGTTACAGATGTAGTGAGGTTGAATTTGTTATATAATTCAAACTCGACCTAAATGATAGGGATATGGATTACATGTGTCAAACTGAATTACAAAATTCAAATTTAAACTTATGCACTGGAGACTCAACTTAAATCTCTCAACATTATTTTGAAATTCAAAATTAAACTCATCCTTCATTGAGATACCTAATCCTTAACATCTCCCATCAAGTGGAAGATGGTTGTGAGAATATCTTCAACTTGTAACGTAGTAACTTCAATTGACAATGTGATAGTGGTTTTATGAAAATGTCTGCGATTTGATCATGTGTAGATAAGAACCAAACATCAAATCTTCTGACCAATGAGATGATGAACATAGTGAAAGTCAATCTCTATGTGTTTGGTGCATGCATGGAAAATAGGATTGGCAATGAGGTACATCACAACCAGATTATCACACCATACCATAGGTGGCTGAGATAGATGGACACCAAGCTCATTTAACAAAGATGTCAGCCACTGTAATTCGGACGTGGTATTGACCAGTGCACGATATTCGGCCTTTGTTAAAGAGCAGGCTATGGTAGGTTCTTTTTGTGCTAATGAGGAGATGAGATTAGGGCCAAGGTAGATTGCAAAGCCACCTGTTGAGCACCAGGCATCCACACAGCCCACCCAGTTAGTGTCGCTGTACGCATTCAGTTGTCCACAAGAACCACGAGAGAGAATCAGACCATGGGAATAAGTATCCTTGAGATACCGGAGTATCCTTTTAACTGATGAACTTGATATGACACTGAGAGGGGGGGTGAATCAGTGTCTGAAACTTTTTCCTGATTATTTACTGTTGTCCAGAGCTGATGGAGATATATTCTTTTACACACACACAAGTGTATGCATATCTACCTTGCTACCACTCAGTGGCTAGGTCTACCAGATTTGCACACTCATTCTGCAAGCCATTCCACGCACTCCAAAATATAATAGAAAGTAAACACAATGAACATAGAGATATTACGTGGTTCACCAACACAGTGTGTGATGGCTAATCCACGGAGTAATGCCCAACGGGCTCCGTATATACTCAATACACTTCTTTTTGCTGTCTACACAGCAGAGAGTACATACACCCAATTTACCCAGCATAAAACTAGGAGGGCACACATGTGCCAGGAATTCAGGTATCAAGTACCAGTGTTCAGCACACGTTGCACACCACGCTTAACCCGCACCCACGGGAAGCAAATAATAATTTATTTATTTTTAGGCTTATAATTTGCCTTACAATTTTTCTCCCACTAGCTAGGTATTCAACAATTTACACCTACGCTAGCATACAATAAATTGAAAGCATAAATAAATAAGGAATTGAGAATCTCACAAACAATGCTTTCGAATGGACAACAATCTCTCTGGAGCTTCACACTGACCTTAGGTACTCTTCAACAGCCTTCAATGTTGATAGAGATCGATTCACAGAGCACACTTTGTCCACAAGCTTCCAACCTCTTCCATACAATCCATAATCACCATGAATGTGAAAATAAAATCTCTACTGACCTCTCATAGGGATTTAGCACTCCATTGATGTACAGAGAAGAGGCAGTTGGTGATTGATCACTCCCACATGGCACAAAACCCTAGAAAACCTTCTCTCTGCCTTCAAAACGCTCTTTTCAATTTTTTTCTAAATTTTCACGACTCCCAATGGGGCCCAATGTATAGAGCATCAAAAAATATGGAAACTGCAACTTGAATGGACTGATTTGGAGTCCGGATGAAGAAGTTATGTCGGTTTGAAGTTCGACCATTCAAAAAATTCAAAATGGAATCTTTCGGAGGCTTATCGTACACCCGCGCAACACTAAATCACCGCCGCCTTTTGCGCTGTCGAGTTGCCATTGGCGGAGACGGAATCATCGTCATTCACCGTTAGATCAGCTTCAAAAAGGCGGGATCTCACTAGCTTCGTGAGATCTGCATAAATCCCGTCAGACGCGATCGACTTCAATCGAGACCGCACGATCTGGATCTGATCCTCCATAATACTACGCGTGCGTCACACTAAATCAAAAAACTTCTTCATGTGTTGCGACTCAAGATATTATGTTGCAACTGGCCAATGATATTGCACGCGATGGCCTCTAGACGTTGCCGTCGCACCACATTCGAGCCCGCCTCAATCTGGTCCATCAGATTAGAATATGAGCTTTGACGCTTCATCTCGGCCGCCGATCTCGCATCTACACTTTTGTTAATTGCCGAAACTGCCCCTGTATCATATATACTCACCGAGAGCTCCTATTTTTTTGCCATTTTTCGACCGTTTCGATGAGAATCGCGATATCTCCCTCATCCGAAGTCGGAATTGAGCGATTCAAGTTGCGTTGGAAAGATAACTCGACGCTCTACATCTTTCCACTGTCGAATTTCCATGGACCTCCTGTGGGACCCACCAAAAATAGGCTCAAAGTTAAAAATCTGTTAAACCTTGGAATTTGAATCCGAAACTTTGTGTGCATGCATACCAAGTGCCGTGGGCTGCCGTGTTGACATGTCACCTTGCCATCACACCCGTGGGTCCCACTCACATTTTTTCTCTCTCCTCTTTCTCTCTCTTTTGATTCTCTCTCTTCTTTCTTTCTCTTGAATTTCTCTCTTTAATGCCACAACACTAGAAACATGAGAAACATGAACATGATCAAAAAAGCTTCAGGAACACTGGCGCATCATCAGAAACTCGGTCACATCACCAGTGGGGTCCACAGTCACTCTCTCTCATCAAACTTGATGTAGAATTCTATTTAACTCGCTGCAAGCCATCTGAAACACATGTAGAACACTGTAGAATACACATACGAGGTTACTCCATCTTTGCCATTGCACTAACACTGTCTCCTACACTGACACTCTCTCTCCTATACGGACACTATCTCTCCTGATTTCTTTGACTGTATGCTCACAAACACTGTCACATCAGTCAAGTTGCCAACAATGACAACATAAAGTCCAACATTAACTGCTTGCCAATGTTCATTCGTTGGTGCCTTTAGAAACTGATACACCTTGTTGACCAAGTAGGAGATATCTGGCCAGGTTAGGGTGGCATATTGTAATAGCTGTGCTATGATAAAGCGTTGCATCAGGAAGAGCCTACCCAGATGTAAGGGAGAGTTGATCCGTAGAGGCCATTGGTGTGGAGACAGACTTTGCACCATCCATGTTGGTCTTGTTTAGAAGATCCAAGATATACTTCTGTTGTGATAATATGGTTCCCATATTGATGGGAATGACCTCAATCCCCAAGAAATAGTGCAGCATGCCTATATCACATATGGAAAATTCCTTGCCCAAGGACAAAACCACTTGATTCAGTATTTGTGAATTTGAGTTTGTTAACACTATATCATCCACATAGATAAGAATGTATGTAAACAGTTAATGAGAAAAGTGGCAGTTTGGAACGCATAATCCCAAAATGGAAGAGGTATATAACGAAGCATGAGCCAATAGAGTTAACCCAATGTCAATAATATGGGATATCTTTCATTCAACAGCTCCATTTTGTTCATGCGTATGGGGACAGGCCACATGGTGGACAATGCCACATTTTTGGATGTATTGATTTACTTTTTGGTATTTGCCACCCCAAACAGACTGAAGAGCTATAATTGGATTAGAGAATTGTTTCTCTACTAACTTCTGAAACTGTTCAAATATGAGGGGAACTAATGATCTTTTATTGAATGGATAATACCACGTATATTTAGAAAAGTCATCGATAAAAATGAGAAAATATAAATTGCTAGTTGTTGATAGGTAAGGAGCAAGGCCCCATACATCTATGAAAATTAATTAAAGAGGTTGGGTATGATAGTTCTTGTAGAAGGTAACGAAGCTTTATGAGCCTTTCCCATGTAGCATGCTTGACATTTATTGGTGATAGTAGATGAAGACGAAAGAGATTGAGAAGACACCAGATACCGAATAGTCTAAGAATGTGGATGACCCATGCGTGCATGCCAGTTGATGGTGATGGGAGAAGAGCTATGAGTAGTATGAGTTGAAAGAGGGAGTGACTTGTGAAGATCTGTCATCTGGTACAAACCATCTTTAAGTGGGCCTTTGTGCAGCAGCCTCTGAGTCACATGGTCTTTAACAAGGAAATTGTTAAGATGGAATTCAAAGTAGCATTGGTTGTCTTAAGTAAATTAGTGAATAGCATGCAAATTTCTAGTTATTTGAGGAACATGTAAAAAACTATTGAATTTAAATGAGGAAGAAGGGGATGAAAATTGTGATGAACCAATGTTACAAATATTTAATCTGACTCCATTACCTACACGTAGAGAATCATTACCATTATAGGGGGTAGGATTGTGCAAGTTTCTAATATTTGGAGTGATGTGGTGCGTCGTCGCAGTTTTTGGATACCAGTTAGGCATGGGTGTTGTAGGAAGAAGACCTGTAAAATTAGCAGCAAGAGAGCCATTAGGGCTTGAAGCATTGTCATTGTATCGGAAGTAGCAGCTTTTCTCCATATGATTTGCGCTCTTGCAGATCTACCATTGTTCCTTTTGGCCAAGTTTGTGATTTGGAGGTTGTTGATAATTGGAAGATGACATCCCTTGGGGAGCAGTGGGTGGACGTTGAAATCGTGACTGTTGCGTCCTGGGCTTTACATATAAAGGATTGGTAGACTGGAAGTGTAAGGGTGTAATTGTACTCATGTTAGTAGTAATAACTGATTGAGCAGTTTGTAGTCGAGTTTCATGACTGAGAAGAATCCGATGGAGAGAGTGGAATGGTAATGCCTCAGATTTAGTAGCCAGTGCCAAAATGATGTCACTATAGTCGACACCCAGTTACGAAACACAATGACATTTAGTTCCTCCACCGAGGCTGGTTTATTGGAGGCCACTAGTTGATCAAAAATGTACTTAACTTGTAAATATTCTGATATAGATTTCATACCTTTGAATGTGCTTTGAAGTTGCATGTAAAGTTGGAGCACAATGGTGTGAGATAGGGTTCCAAAAGCCTATTGAAGAGTTAACCAAACTTCAACAGTCATATTGAGTCCAACTACGTAAGGAAGGACCTTGGCAATGAGGGAGGATATTGTGCATACGTGGGCAACCACGTATCATTGGAGGTTAGTAAATTTAGGAAGTTGTTAGTAAATTTAGGAAGTGAGGGAGATAAAGTTATTGTGGGTGATAGGGAGTGCTATCATTAAGGATGAGGTGGCAATACCAGAATTGTCACAGCCCAATTCTGACTAAACCAGAAGTGTGAGTCAACCGTCACTAAACCAACGGTTCACACTAGGATCTCGATAAGACCGTATCCACTTATACAAACCATTGCACATAACCATAATCAGAATACAAATAGATACAACGAAAGTCTTAATATAATTGAACTGAGTATTGCTATTGATAAATAAAAGATTGCTAACATCATTTACACCCATAAGAATGCAAAAACATCACCTAGGTCCACTTAACTGACGAAAATCACATAAATTTGTTGAAAAACAATTTTACCCCTTAAATTATAAATTATAAAATTAAAAAATTATGTTCATTTACTAATTTATCCTTCAAATCAAAATTGTATTTATCATGACCAACCCTGGTTTCGCTATGGTTTTCAACTCGACCTGCTCGACTTCGAATATCCATCTCAGGGTTCTTCCTTGCCCGATATGATTTCTGCGATTATTTTTCCATGGTGTCATCTTCTTCTTCTTTTCCCCTTTCCTTATGATTTCTTTTTCTTCTACTAAAATATAAGGGAAAATTATGAATCCTTAGGGGGAAGCATGTATATCAGCTCTTCAATTCTCATCTTTGGATCTCATATCGGTTCTGTATTCCTAAACCCCCAAGCTTTAATCCTTTGCTGAGATTTGATTTCAGGTTTGGTTCTATCTGATCCAGGCGATATTTTTGTTTTCTAGTCAATTGTAGTGAGAAGCAATCCTCATGGACTTGGTAAGGATCTATAAATGATTCTTTTTTTTTGGTAAAATATGAATGATTCATTGGAGTTTCTTTCGTCGTAATTCTGTCTGTAACTTTAATTTATGTTTTACTACTGTGATTCGAACGAAACCTCACTAAAAATGTCTTCAATCACGATATCATGATATGGGGGTTGAGATCGAATCATTAGTTATTTGGAGGATTCAACGGAGGATCCACAATAGAATGGTGATTCATACCTAATGATTTAACCATCATAAAAATCAATATTCTCATTGATAATGGTCAAAATACAAATGACAATAATGAAACTAACAAATTAAAAATCAATTAATAATTCTCCAAGAACCCTGAAAAGCGAATCTACACAGACTCATAGTGAACTTGCTGTTCATTGACCCTAAAATTACATTCCCAGGGCTGAAAACGAAGCAACTGAGACCCAATACGGTAGGGTTCTTCCTTCCAAATTGATGCCATCTCCTTCTCTATAAAGCATTTTGTTTCGCTCTTATCTTATGGAGAAGGAACGATAATATTAGCAAAGACGCATAGAGGAAAATGGCCCCAGCAAGCAAGTGTGCACAGATCTGACGGAACCAGAGATGCGTCGGATGGGAGAAACACAACAGATCTGAAGAGAATAACCAGAAGAAAACTCAGATTTGAAGAACGTTTTAGGAGTGATGCAGAAAACTTCAGATCTGAAGAAAACAGGTTCAAGAACCGAAAAAAACAGTGGAGAAAAAACAAGAATGAAGAGCTGAAAAAAAAAATTGATCTGAAGAGAAAGGAACCTCAGAGATTCAGAGACTTGAAGAGAAAGGAACCTCACAGATCTAAATAAGGGCATACCGGAGAAGAGAACCCAGGTCGAGAAACAGAGCAAGAGAGAGAAAGAGAGAGAGAGAGAGAGAGAGAGAGAGAGAGAGGAAGCAATGCACAAGTGGAAGAGAGGGGTTTGGGTAAAAGGTATAATGGTATTTTCAACAGGTCAAAAGGGTATTATCGTCTTTGAAATATTTTAATCCACCTAACGTTAGCATTTGACGGGAATCAACTAACGGAGTGGACTTCTTTGATTACCACAGTCAAACTTTCGGGGTGTAGATGATGTTTTTGCATTCTTATGGGTGTAGATGATGTTAACAATCTTTGATGGGGTCTAGATGAAATTTTTTCTAAAATAAATTATCCAATTATTCAATAAACCAAAACATAAATAAATATCTTTACATCATTTATAAATCCAATTGAAAACAAAATAAAATAAGCTAAATCAAAACATCTTAGAGGTACACGCAGTAAGGGCACTCGCATAAACATCATGCTCGTCCTCCCCTGCTTGCACTTTCAGAGCAGTAACACCTCCATACACTGGAGCATCCACGTAGTCCTCTACAGTATAACCTGTATCAACATCTAAAGATAGTGTGTACACAAGGGTGAGCTCACAACTTAGCTCAGTAAGAAAATCAGACAATACAACCAGCAATATGCATGAGTAACATTCATATTTGGTCTGGTTTGTAAATTTGCAATGTGCTATAGAAAGGATTGGTGGCCATCGCACCTCTATACACGAGTGTGTAAATCTGCCCAATAGATCAAACACCATTGTAGTTCCACATGCACCCACCATGGAATAGAGATAGAGCTAAAGTGTTCGGATCACACACCGCCAACACTTCCCCTGATACCCTACCCATACCAATACGTAAGCCTTTATTGGTGAGGGCTTGCAAACTGAGTTCGCAACTAACCAATCCTATATGTCATCACAGTAAGTCCTATCCCAGCACAGCTCCCTATGACATAGAGATAGGGCTCGAGTCTGGTGGCCAGGCCGGAGATCACAGTGATACGCCCTCCCCTTGATACCCTATCAGCACCAAGGATGCTAAGATAGTAGCGATACGAAAAGGTACTAGTGTGAGGAATGATCCAAGACCCCCGGTCCTTCCCATTCCACACACCAACGAAAACAATCACATGCCTAACAATCACATCTTAGCATAGCGAGTATGCATGAACAATATAATAACTAAAAGTAAAGATGACATGTGAATATGTACAAACAACATTCCACAGAATAATAAATATTAACAACGTTTTACTTTATTAAGTTATCAGGGTTTATGTTCGATTCCCTTACCTAACGCTTGATTGCTAGCTTGCTCCACGTCATAGAGTCCAAACTTACTATCACAAGGTCCTACACGACATTAGGGTTTAGTTAGATTTTGTTCTATAGGTTTTACGTTGGTCGGAAACCAACTGGGTCAAAAACCAACCCATTCTGGACATATCGATTGCATATACCGATCGCAAGTCACTGTACAGTGGCGTGACCGGTATAGTCGACCAGACAGCCCTGGTAGGCTACCCGAGAGGTACCGGTCGCATATACCGATCGCACATAGTGCCACCGGTATGATCGACAAGTATGCCTTCGGAAGACCACCAATTTGGTATTCGTCTTTCGTCTGTCACCCATTATGGCTTCTAAGGTTCCTCCTATGCATTCTAGGCCTGAGCAACATTTTAGAGTTTGTTTTATCAGTCATCCCTAATACTTAGCTTAGAGAAAAGTTCAGGCACTTACTATTGGTTCACGAGCTATGGTGTTCTTCATCCAACGAAGGCTCCTTTCCAACCTTTCTTAGGTCATTCTCCTCTTCAGATCTCCTTCTCCTCTCTAGGGTTTGTAAGAATCAATCAAAGAGGTTTAAGGAGGTTTAGAAGTCCTTAAATAGGCTAGGATGGAGTTTAGGAAGTTTTCCTATGTTAGGAAAATCTTTAGGATTAAGATTTGGCAATCGGGACCCACATAGATCCGTTTTCGGATCTAACTAGTCTGCTCGCGCAGACATACCGGTCGACCGGTATGTAGACCGGTATCATGAGATCGGTATAACATTATTTCTCTATTTTGGTCTGTTTTAGTACCTGATTGTCATCCACTCGTCCCGTTTGGTCCGGTTATGATTGTAAGACCTGTTACGAAATGAAATAGAGGTTTAAATCGGGTTTATGGAGTGCGGGTCTTACAAGAGTAGATTTAGGGATCATTTAAATTCAAATATTAATTGTGTTAAATAAGCAATGGACGGAAGTAGGTATTGGGGATAGGGTTCTAATTTGAAGGGATTTTATTTAGGGAATTTAGGGATACTTGTAGGACTTTGTCAACCCACGTACATAGAGAGTCTTTATATAATCTATATAACTGGTTAAATGTTTTTTATGGAAAGAGTTATCTAATAGGAATTTTCTTAATTGTGGGGGAACCACTTGTCTATCTTCTTATCTACTTGTCAAAATAGGCAAGAATAAGCAAAAGGGAGAGAGAAGAGAGCTTGGGTACTTGGTACGAGATAATATAATCTCGACTCTACTAGCTAATACACACGTTCACATGACCAAGCACGTAACAGAGGAGATCAACCAGCTGAGGACCATTTAGTCCTTTCGAATCCATTCGTCATAGTCCGAATTAGGAACAGTAGTAGAGGAGGTTATCGAACCAGTTAAAGAAGGAGTGGCAATGGTCAAAGTTGCAGGAGGATATGGCTTCGTGCCATCAATAAGGCAGATAAGGTCTTAGCTTCATAGAATAAGAGGGAAAAGCTGGGTCTTCCAAAGCAAATAATTATCAGAGGACAGTTTTAGAGTAAGATGATGATGAACATTAGGAGAGAATGATGTCATCGAAGTGGGAAGAGTAGAAGAAGTAGTGGAAGTCATTGTTAAACCAAGGAAAGAAACAAGGTATCTGATACCATGTAAGCGTAACTGAGAGAGTAGAGTTTTAGTCCAACTGCCTTACCCTTTGAATGGGTGAAAGAGATTATATATAATTGCAATCTGTTATAGTTTTTTACAAACGTAATGAGGTTGAGTTTGTTATATAATTCAAAGTCAACCTATATGATGGCATCGGGTAGCAGGTCATCGATTTTTAACTCTAATATTAAGGTTTCAACTGCAGTAAGTGCGGTAAGTTCTAGGGTTCAGTCTGTGAACCCCTTCCTTGGAATTGGTGAGTTGCGCGATCAAGTAACGTCGGTTGTGCCTCATCAGAGTGGAGGCATGTTTGGGGTGTCTAATCTGGCAACAAGGACGATGAGGCAGGTGGTGGGTTCAGGGTCTGTAAACCTTAACCCTGGAGATCGATCTGTATTGGTGCCTTCTACGATGGGAGTAGGAGAGGGTTAGATGCACTTGGATGTTGTTCTACTGGTGCATGAGTCTGAAAGGGAGATTCAAGATCTGCAAGGGACTGCTGGTAAAACCATGGAGTCTGGATTTGTTCGTAGAACACCGATGGACGATGGTGCTCTAGTGATGAGATCGGGTATGGTAACTGAAGATCTGGGTAGATTTTTGGCATTTCCATCTCAAGATGTGCATGTTGCTAAAGATAGAAATACTGTAGATCATCAAATCTCGAAGGATGGCGGTGATAAAGGTAGATTCCAAAGAAGGAAAAAGAGATGGTGGACTGTTAGGGAGAAGGGTAAGGAAAGAGCATATACTGATCCAATAGTGGCATAGGGTAATGGTAACACAGAATCGAGGGGGCCTATAGGTGATTCTGTTCCCAAAGTAGGGGCTGGTGTTCGATCTTTTGCAGAGGTGACTGGGGGAATACTCAATCTAAATTCTATCCCTGATCCGGTGGTGTCTGGAGGAATGACACGAGTAGTGTTACCCCAGGAGGTGGTGGATAGGCAACTAGCAAAGTATCAGTTAGCGTTAATCGGAAAAGTGTATACTAAAGGACTCTTGTTGAAGGATATGTACTGAATCATAGCTGAGCAGTGGGGTCTTGCGTTTAAATTTGAGATAACTGCAATAGGGAAGGGGTAGTATCAGGGATCCAAACTTGAGTTTCTCTTTGACTAAAAAACCAGCCGCTACCCTGGCGGAGGTCCAAGAGCGGTGTGAAAAGTATGCAATGGCCAACCTGGCCACCAAGAAAGATTCAACTACTTAAAAGCCTTCTCTCCCAACCTTGAAGAAGAAAAGAATAGAGAAGTAGAAGGATGCTCCCTCTAAGGGGGAACCATCCAAGAAACAGAAGAAAGAAAAGATAATGGGGGATGAAATCCCAAGTTTCAAGCCTTATGATGATCACCATCCACTCCAGAAGACTCTGGCAGAGATTTATACGGCCGAAAAGTTTAAGACGACCTTCTGGAAGCCTAGAAGGATGAATCCGGATGCATGGACTAGAAATTTACTCTTATTTTATGCTTTTCACAATGAGCATGGGCACACCACAAATGAGTGCCGACACCTTCGAGACACCATTGAAGAACTGATCCGAAAAGGCAAGCTCAAGTAGTATGTAGACCAGAAGAGGCCAGCTCCCCCTAGCACACAGGCCATCATTTCCGAACCTGGTGATTGCCAGACAGAAGTAGGAAAGGATAAAGGAAGAAAAGACGATGAAGACAGAGAGGATAAAGGCACAGAGAGCACGCCCTCGCCCTTGAGGCCTAGCATCGGGGCCACATACATGATAAAGGTGGTACCTATACGCCAGGGAGAGGGGTCGAGCTAGGACCAAAAGCAAGCGCCATCCTCATGTGTGACCAATGACAACCTCAACCAAATCTTATGGGTCTAGTGCTTTAATAAAGGAGTCTCTACAGAGCCTGCATATGGTTGAGGCAGATACAAGGCTAAGGCACTCCTAAAGTATTGGGAGAAGCGATACCAACAGGACTTCACTAGGGTTGAGATCGGACTCCCCAAGCTTGCCGTTGCTGTTGACCTTGATGCATTAACACAATGAGTTTGATTGGTTATACCAGACTCGTACATAATCATCGGAGGCTCGGCAGCAGGTAACACTTTGGCAAAATCAGTAAAAGCATACGCCAGAGAGCTGGATCAAATCAAACTTACCCCAAAAAAGTTGAGGATTGGCGACCTTATGGTCTTCAGCGATGATGACACCTAATAAATATCGTGTCACCGCATGAGGATGCCCTCATAATCACGGTAGTGATAGCAGACTTCAGTGTCAGTCATATCATGATCGACATAGGGAGTGTAGCTGACATCCTATACTACCCACCTTCTAGAAAATGAACTTACTGATGAGATACTTGGGCCGGCGGTTCACTCCTTGATCAGATTCATCGGTGATTCTGTGTGCGTCAAGGGAGGGATCCGCCTCCCCTTCATGATCTGGAGTAAGCCAGCCCGAAAGGTGATTAATGTAGAATTCTTGATAGTCGACCTCTGAGCCAGCTGTAATGTCATCCTCGCATGTCTGTCTCTACATAGGCTTCAAAGCTGCTTATCTACCTTCTACGGAGTCATAAAGTTCCCCATAGACCATGGGACTGGGGAATGTAGGGGAGATCAGAAAATCTTAAGACAATGCTATGAGATAGAGTTGGGACGTACTGCAAAAGCTTCGGAACTCGACAGGGCCGGAGAGCTGAGAGAAAGCACTAAAAGGAAAGAGAAAGCCTTGGTCCAATCCATCATAGTGGAGGACCTTAGAGATGACCTTCGCCAAGAGCAGGGGACACCCGCTGAAGAACTCGTACAAATTCCCATCTCGGAAGACTGCCTTGAATACACCTTTCAGATCAGAGCTTCACTACAGGGAAAAATACGTGAAGACCTCATTGCTTTTATCCGAGAAAATACAAACGTCTTCGCATGGTCAACAACGGATAAGCTCGGCATCGACAGGAATCTCATGGAACATCACCTATTCGTCGACCCCCAGCATTAACCAGTGAGACAGAAAAAGAGAAGCTTTGCTCCTGATAGTCAAGCCATTATAAATGAAGAAGTGGAAAAGCTTCTGCAAGCAGGGTTCATTAGAGAGGCGAAATACCCTAAATGACTCTCCAATGTTGTAATGGTTCCTAAGTCAGGTTGGAGGATTTATATAGATTTCACTGACCTTAATAAAGCATGCCCCAAAGATAGTTATCCCCTGCCTCGAATTGATCAATTAATAGATGCCACCTCGGGTCACGAGTTGTTGTCATTCATGGACACTTACTTAGGATACAACCAAATCTCGATGTGTCAAGAAGATGAGGAAAGCACCAGCTTCATCACGAGCCAAGGAACGTATTGCTATAAAGTAATGCCCTTTGGCTTAAAAAACGCTGGGGCTACCTATTAAAGGTTAGTGAACAAAGTCTTCAAGGATCAAATAGGGAAGAACATGGAGGTATACGTCGACGACTTCCTTGTGAAAAGCTTAAAAGCAAGGACACACATCAACGACCTTTGCGAGGCCTTCGGGGTCCTCTGGAAGAACAAAATGAAGTTAAACCCAGTCAAGTGCGCCTTTGGAGTATTGTCAGGGAAGTTTTTAGGCTTTATGGTATCCTAATGAGGGATATAAGCTAACCCAACAAAAATATAATCTATTCAAAACATGAAAGCCCCTCAGAATGTAAAGCAAGTGTACGAACTAACAGGAAGGGTTGTAGCCCTCTGTCGCTTCATGTCGAGGTCCGTAGATCGATGCTTGCCCATCTTCAAGACTCTCAAGGGTAATAAAAAATTTGAATGGACCCTTGAGTGCCAAAATGCATTTGTTGAGTTAAGAAAGTATTTATCAATGCTGCTGATATTGGTGAAGCCCGAACCTGGGGATGAGCTTCAGCTCGACCTGGCTGTTACACCCATTATGGTACATGGCGTATTAGTTAAAGAGGTCAACAAGACATAATGACCCATATACTATGTAAGCAAAGTGCTTCTGGATGCAGAAACTCGGTACTAAGCCATCGAGAAACATGCGTTGGCATTGGTCACTGCCGCCAGGAAGCTGAGGCCCTACTTCCAAGCTTATACAATTGTGATTCTTGCTCGGAACGACGTGTCAGGAAGGATAATCAATTCGGTCATGGAGCTTGAAGAGTTTGATATTTAGTACAGACCAAGGATAGCAATCAAAGCCTAGGCCTTAGCCAATTTCCTTATTGAGGGTACATTGGTGGATGACCTAGACAATCTTAACACAACACTGCAATTGCGCCCATTAACCCAGGTGGTAGAGCGAACCCTGCCATCATGGACTCTTTTTGTTGATGGTGCATCCAGTGAGCAACAAGCTGGGGCAGGGGTAATGTTGATTAGCCCTGAGAGGTTTAAGATAAAGAGCGCGGTAAAGTTTAGATTCACCGTCACCAACAATGAAGCCGAGTACGAGGCTCTGATCGCAGGACTCTAATTAGTGAAAAGCCTAATGGTCACTCATATTATTGTATTCAGTGATTCGCAGGTCGTGGTCAAGTAAGTCACAGGTGACTATGAGGCCAAAGTTACCAAAATGCAAGCATACCTCGGAGGAGTAAGAGAATTGACTGTGATTTTTTGAAACTTTGACATCAGAAACATCGACAGAGAAGACAACGTGGAAGCAGATCTGCTGTCTAAACTGTTGAGTTCCAACCTATTGTAGTTCGACAGCTTAGTGTGCATGAGCCAGTTAGACAAGTCGAGCATTACCCTTGAGGTCGAGGTCAACGTACTCATACACAAACCATGTTGGATGGACCCGATACTTTCTTTCTTGAAAGACATAATACTCCCCAACGATCGAAAGAAAGCAAGAAAGGTTCAAACAAGATCGAAGTGGTACATGGTGTACAATGATGTCCTATATAAGAAAGCATTCTCTCTACCTCTTTTACAATGTCTGCAACCCTCCGAGGCCGCTGGAGCAATTGAAAACATGCATGAGGGCTTCTGCGGCAGCCATCAGGTGAGTAACGCTCGTCCAAAAGTTGGTCAGGCAGGGATATTACTTCCCTAACATAGTAAAATAGTATGAGGAGTATGTGAAGAGGTGCGTATAGTGCCAAAAGCATGCTAAAATCTAACATCAACTAGCCACGCCACTACAGCCAATAGCTAGCCCAATTCCCTTGGCCATATGGGGAATGGACATCCTAGGACCATTCCTTGTAGGGCTCAAATAGAGTAAGTTTATCATAGTAGCCGTTGACTACTTCACCAAACGGATCGAGGTAGAACTTATGCCAAAGATAACAGCTCCAAAAGTCACTGAATTCTTCAAGCTCTTTATAGTGTACCGATATGGGATTTCTCAAGTACTGGTGATTGATAATGAAAAACAGTTCGATTCGAACAAGTTTCGAGCCTTCTGCAAACAATACAGAATTGCCTAGCATTTCACCTCGGTGCACCATCGAAAGGTAAATGGGCAGGTCGAGGTTACCAATAGGACCATCCTCGATGGATTTAAAGAGAGGCTCAAACAAGAAGAAGTAATTAATTGAGAAATACTGAAGGGACTAAAAGGTAGACTAAGTGAGGAAATAAGAAGATAGGTGGAGGAACTACCCAGCATCATCTAGTTCTATAGGACAACCAGTTGAACACCTACAGGTGAAACACCTTTCATGCTAAGCCACGGAGCAGAAGCCGTAATACTGGGCGAGGTCGTACATAGAACATTCTGAATAGCCAACTTTGATGAAGAGGCAAATAGGGAAAGTATGTTAATCAACCTCGACATCCTCGAGGAAGTTCGAGAAGCAGTACACCTGAAGAATACGTCGTATCAGGCTTGAGTGGTGAATCATTACAATAAAAGGGTGAAAGAAAAAACACTCCAAGTTGGAAAACTTTTTTTAAGAAAAGCTTCAGCCTCAGAACCTATGAAACAGGGCAAATTAGCTCTAAATTGGAAGGACCCTACAAAGTGGTCAAAACAACCAGAATAGGGGCATACCACCTTCAGAAAATGGGCGGTGAAGCAATACCAAAGATGTGAAATGCGTCGAACCGACAAAAATTTTATTCGTAGAATATTGCGACTCTAAGTAAAAAATCAATTAAGATGCTTGATTATATGAAAAACTTCTCTTCAACTAGTTGCGGAGCTCGAGCGCAATGACGCTCAAAGGATCAACCCAAGAAAGAACGAGGCTAAATATAAACAAGTGGCCAATTATTCCGGTGAAGCCTCAAGGCGAAGAATAATCTTTGATACCCTCAGCTGCCTCGAGAACATTGAAGCTCGGAGGGTGGATAATTATCCTTAAGCAAAGGGGTTATTCCATCTTCAGCACCAAAGAAATCGTCGAAGGTACTGAAGCTCGGAGGGTTGACTCTATCGACAAGAACCTCAGTTAAAAGTTTAATCTTCGATACCCTTAGCTGCCCTGAGAGCATCGAAGCTCCGAGGGTGGATAATTATCCTTAAAAAACAAAGGGGTTATTACATCTTCAACACCAAAGACATCGTCAAAGGTACTGAAGCTCGGAGGGTCAATTCCATTTGCAAGAACCTCAGTTGGCTCAGCTGCCCAGAGAGCATCGAAGCTCCGACAGTGGATAATTATCCTTAAAAAGCAAAGGGCTTATTACATCTTCAGCACCAAAGACATCATCGAAGGTATTGAAGCTCGGAGGGTCAATTCCATCGGCGAGAACCTCAGTAAAAAAAAACCTTCGACACCCTCAGCATCCTCGAGGGCCTTGAAGCTCGGAGGGTGGGATATAACCTTTGATATCCACACTCAAAATATCTTTTCATAACATTGGCAATGAAAATTGCAAAAACTATATCTTCATTCACAAAGGGAAAAATGTACAAGTATAAAAACTACTACAAAAAAAGAAGAAAGGAGAATCATGATTCAGTAGGAGGCAAGTCTTGTTCCTCAAAAGCAAGAGCATCTTCAGCATCATGGGCGAAGGAAGTAGGAATTTCAGAAGATAGAGTAGTCTAGCCTTCAAGCTCAACCCTCGCAGGCTCCAAGGAAGTCCGTTCGCGAGGAAAAGGCAATGCCAAGGGGGTGGGTGCCCTCGGAGAAGCAACAGAGCCAAAAGTTTCCCAAATGCACTCACCAGAGTCAGGTCCAAACTGGGATAACTGGCTCAGACAAAGTCAC